>JAUTXW010004786.1:232500-852063 GCA_030620095.1 Kuschelorhynchus macadamiae
TATATTTCAGGATTGTCAAAGAATTTTCAAAAGTTTTTCAAAAAATACAATCTTCAGGTTTGCCACAAAGGCTACAATTTGCTCAATAATAACTACAGCAAACTTAAAAGTCAAATCCCTACATCTGATCTGATGTAATATGTCAAATTCCATGCAAAGACGGTCCTTCTGTTTATATAGGCCAGACGAGTCAACATCTCCAAAATAGAATAAACGGCCACAAATATAACAGAAAAAACACGAATGCCCTTAAAAAGCACGAAAACATTTGAGCCACAATTTTGATTTTGAAAATACCAAAATTCTTAAGACCGAAGTACACAAAAGAAAACGTGAATTTCATGAAATAATTCAAATAAAAAAAAACGTACATTCCGTAGACATCAGACATAACTAATTTAAACCAAATATATTTTAATATCCTATAAAATTCCATCCAAGCCATGTAACCAGCAAATAATATTATCTCATCATCCATTTGCTTGCAATCGTAACTTGCTACCTCCCAAAATATTTATTTCTTTCAATAGGGCAGATAACAAATATATATATATATATATATATATATATATATATATATATATATATATATATATATATTGGAAATGAACTTTTAGAGTTTGGAAACGGGTCAAGGCTAGATGAAAAAGCCTGCATCAAGCCTTGTTAATAAAAAGGAGGTTAACTAGTTGAGGTCACAGCACTTAGGCAGTACCGGGTCACTTACAAATCCAACCTGGAAACACTGCTTTAAGATTATGTGAATTTTTAGTAAGGATCTGAATTACGTTCTAATAAAAAAAAGTATTCCGAGTATTACAGCTCATAACTTGATTAGGAATTTTCTATGCTGCTATACGGAAGTCATCAGCTCACTTTATGTATGTCAGTTAATCCTATAGACATATATTATACAGGGTGTCCCACGTAGATATTCCACCCGCTTACCTCAGTTATTGTCTAGATATCCCGATAAACCTTTATTTGTGAGTTTTATTTCGATGCGCATCTCCATAACAAATTGATTAAAAAACAATATTCATGTTCTTTAGAAAAGTATATAAACATAATGTCTTGCGATCTTTAATAAAATCTTTTGCCTCATTTGTTGTGTACTGCCATTGTTATTGGTGGATTGCAAATTTAACATTATATATATATATATATATATATATATATATATATATATATATATATATATATATATAAAAACTGACGGTTCTTGGGAATGTAGTCCAAAATTAATAAAGCTACAGCTTTTGATGACTACAGCATATTTAATTGTTGTTTGTTTGTATTAGCAGGACGTTTCGATTACTTGCGCAATCTTTTTCAACTGGAAAAATAAGCTTTTCTTAAACAACTCACCAACGACAAAACATTAAAAAAGAATACTTTCATTAAAACATATCCATTTAAAAGACATCACGGACATATAGATTTTAAAAAATTATACACACTAACGTGGACAAAATACAAGTCGATACTGAAACCATGGCAGTTAAGAGCATTATTTGTTATCTGCACTATTGAAAGAAATAAATATTTGGGAGGTAGCAAGTTACGATTGCAAGCAAATGGATGATGAGATAATATTATTTGCTGGTTACATGGCTTGGATGGAATGTTTTAGGATATTAAAATATATTTGGTTTAAATTAGTTATGTCTGATGTCTATGGAATGTATGTTTTTCTTTATTTGAATTATTTCATGAAATTCACGTTTTCTTTTGTGTACTTCGGTCTTAAGAATTTTGGTATTTTCAAAATCAAAATTGTGGCTCAAATGTTTTCGTGCTTTTTAAGGGCATTCGTGTTTTTTCTGTTATATTTGTGGCCGTTTATCCTATTTTGGAGATGTTGACTCGTCTGGCCTATATAAACAGAAGGACCGTCTTTGCATGGAATTTGACATATTACATCAGATCAGATGTAGGGATTTGACTTTTAAGTTTGCTGTAGTAATTATTGAGCAAATTGTAGCCTTTGTGGCAAACCTGAAGATCGTACTTTTTGAAAAACTTTTGAAAATTCTTTGACAATCCTAAAATATAAGGTAATGATACGAAATTTGCAGAGTTTTTGTTGTTCCGATCTTTATTATGTCGTGTTTTTAAATATGTTTCAAGTTTACTTTTAAATATTGTTTTGCTTTTTTGATAGCTTCATTTCTATATTCCGGTTTACCTAATTTAATTGTGCTGTCAGCTAAACCTGTTACCACTGATTTTTTTTTGGAGAAATATAATTTTCTGATTTGTCGTCGGATGTCGGCTCGACCTTGTTAGTTTTGTAAACCATTCCATTTTTATGGCATTATCGATGTAATCTAAAGTCAAATCTAAGAAGTTAATAATGTTATTCTTTTTAGGCTCAAGTGTGAATTTTAATTCTTCGTGATAGTTATTAAATTTTTCGAGAATATAGTCTTCTGGCATAGTCATATAATCATCGACGTATCTATAAAAGAAAGGTAAAGTCAAAATCCAAGATTGGTGTTATATTACATTCCAGGTCTTCTAGTACTAATTGCGCAATGACGCTAGATATGGACGCTCCCATTGCACAACCATCAATTTGTTGGTAAAAAGAATTTTTGTATTCAAAATATGTTGACGTGGACGTAAGTTCTATCTCTTGCAAAAAATCATGTAATGGGATATCGGTGTATTTTTTATGTTTATCCATTTTTTTTAATTACATCTAGAGCAACATTTATTGGTATATTAGTACATCCAATGTTCATGTTATCTATTTTGTTTTTTCAACACCATGAATCTTTTATCAAATATTTATTTTTATGTACCACATTGGCGATTATATTGTTCAGAAATTTAGACAAGTTGTTGACTGGAGATTGTACGCATGATATAATAGGCCTGAATGGTATTCTTGGCTTATGTGATTTCGGAAGGCTATAAATTCGGGGTGGTAAAGAATTTTAAATACATAAATCTTTAGTAGTGTCAGGAGAAATATAGTTTTTATTTTCCCATATTTTAACAAGTTGATTATTTTTCTTTCGAAAAATATTTGTTGGATCCGATTTAAGCTCTTTGTATGTACTTTTATCTTGAAGTAATTGGTTCATTTTGCTATCATAGTCCGATGCTTTTATAACTACTGTTTTATTTGATTTATCGGGTTATTGAATCATTAAGTCAGGATTATTTAGAAATTTTTTTATTTTGGATAGATTTTTTTGAAGTTCAAAATGATTTTTCTGTTTTACTTTATTTGGGATTTGATTTTTTGCCATGAAATTTCTTAAAATATTACATGAAGTGTGTTCTGTCTCTTTGTATATTTTTTAACTTAAATTTATTTGGGATTCTAGCAAATTAGAATTATTTTTTTATTTACTTTTTATCATAAATGCATCTATAATAATTAAATATTCTCATGTATTATTAGTATATTAAAATTCAATTTTACTTTACTCAACAAACCTACCTTGCCCATTTAGAAACTTCCGTTCCTACTTTCCCGTTTACCCTTGTAACCGTCTTGATGAAACCCATCAGACTGGCGGATAAGATAGGAACCACTTCTGTTAGAGAATCGAACGTGTTTGTTCGTATTAGACTTTTTATTTTACGGCCATACTGGCCTAGTGAAAACGGCTGCATATACTATTCCCGTTACCCAAGGTTTCCAAACAGGTAAATGGAATTTTATAACTTAACTTTTACATTATACTTTTTTAAGGACATTTTTGAGTCGTTACATACGTCGTAAAAGGCAAATAATCAAACCACCTTGAAAGGCACGCGATAATAAAAAAAAGGCGAACCATCGTAAACCAAAAAAATAAGCTACAGTCCACCTCCTACCCTACTGAAAGGAATACTTTCTCTTCATTAGGGTCACTCCATTTTATGGTCCTTCGAGCCGGATTTCTTTGCTTTTCACACTGGTTCATGATTTGTTTTTTTCGATACTTTTCTAAATAAAACGAGATGCATTTCTACTATAACATAATTTTCACGTTTAATTATTATTAATACTGGGAAAAAATAAAAACTCACCTTTTAAACTAAATAATTTTTTCATTCTCTAAAGTTTGGAGTTTTTTAATGTCCAACTTAAAAATAGCTTATTGATTCAAATTTAAAACAAAAATAATTGACTTTTGGTTGTGGTACTATTGCACATACTTTACACCATTTTACATAACTAGGCTATTTTACATTTTTCGTAAACCTTAATATACTATAAATAATTACAGTTGATTTATAAATTATTGTGGTTTAGCAACTTTGCCTACGTCGTCTGAGGGATTAACGATTTCGAATTTTTTTTTTGCGCCTGTCGATACTGAAGCAAACAGGATTTGCAAAATCTCATTGTTAAATACTATCACAAATAAATTCTTGTTAATTTTATTTGTGACTGCAAAACAAAAATAATATTTAAAGATAAAATTGTGAATCTTACACTCTGCATTTCGTTTACGCGGGTATTTGATAATTACTGTTCAGACAATAATTACAGCAGTTTAAAGCTAGTTTATTATTACCCACATTTTTTATTCATTTAAATTAATACTTATAAATTGGACTATTGATATTCAATTATTTATATTTTATATATAACAACTGACTGACAACTCCAAAGTATTACGTGCAAAACCGCTAAGGCAAGGAGTAATAAAATTACTGAATTTAATCTTATTCATAATGCTACCGTTTTCGCAAAAAATAATCCTGCTATGCATACGTCGTTTAAAGTTAGCTATCGTAATTTGAAAAAATTAATAAGATTTTCAAAAGCATCATAATTCGGTTTTAACTTTGGTTGCAAATGATCAAGATTTACTAAAGGATGAAAATACAATTGGGGAGAATTTTGCCAAAAAAAGCCAAGAAATAATTTATTATACGTTATTTGAAGAACCGCTTGTAGATACTGTTTTTGAGCAGTCGGTAATTCAAAATCAAAATTCTAATGGACATAATATTTCTCTACCCAAAATTAATTTACCAATTTTCTCAGGTGAATTTAGAAATTTTCCTAATTTTGTTCAGATTTTTGATGCTTTAATACATAAATACAAAACTCTTGCAAATATTGAAAAATTTAATTATTTGGTATCTTCACTAACAGGGCCGGCTTTAGAGCTAATATCCGACATTTCTATTTTAAATGAAAATTACTTGAATGCTTATACCACTTTAGTTATTCTCTATACAAATAAACGGTTACAAGCATCTACTTATTGGAAGATAATAGAAGATAGTCCTCATTTAAAATACGAAAATGCGAAGGCACTTCACGATTTATTACATACTTTTGCGAAAAATATAAACTCTTTGCGGTCTATGGGTTTTGATTACGATTCTTGGGGTTTTATTTTGGGATACATGTTTTTAGATAGGTTAGATTCTAATACCCGAAAATATTTTGAACACTGTTATGTTTCGCATAATATTCCCAAATTTGATGATATTATAAATTTTACAACAAATCAATGTCTATGCTAGAGTCTGTCCCTAAAAAAGATTTTAATAAATCAAAACCTCCACAATCACCTCAAACTCCTAATTGCACATTTCGTGGTGAATATGAGGGGCCACTCAGATTAAAAAATAAAAATCTTTTTTCTAATACTACACAACAGGATATAAATTCTTGTTATTTATGCAAAGGTAAACGTATAATCTATATACGTGCTGCGTTCTTGGAAAAGTCACATTTTGAACGTTTTGATTTAATTAAAAAACAAGAGGCTTGTGTCAATTGTCTAGCTACTTATCATATAACACCCAAATGTAGTTTCGGTTAAAAAATGTAAGACTTGCCATTAAGAGCATACCTTGCTACATTTTGAATCCAATAATAAAAATAATGCAACTACGCTTGCTTTGCATGTTGAAAGTCATAACAATAATCAGAGTAATTCTGAATATATGCTCTCAAAAGCGTCTACTGTTGGTATAGCCACGGGTAGCCACGAAGTTCTATTATGTACCGTTCTACTAAAAATAAAAGACAACTTTAATAACTGGCATACAGTTAGAGCTGTACTTGACAGTGGTGCAGAGTCCTCCTTTATTACACAAAAATGTGCAACTAGACTGGGTCTGGAAAAAATTAGATTGGACATGTCTCTGCAAGATTTGGGAGAGATGTGTACTACTGCAAAGTTTGCAGTTCAAATTTCTATAAGCTCCCTGATTAATTCTAATTTTACTTTTAATTTGGATACTGTTATACTTGATACAATTTGCGATCACTTACCTACCTTTTCTTTTACTACTGAAAGTATAAATTATGTTGCTAACTTGCAGCTTGCTGACCCTGCGTTTAACAAAAGCGACCATATTGATTTGCTTTTAGTTAATAATGTTTACCCTTACATTTTGGCAGATGCCCGATTATTTAAGGATTCCCAAAGTCCAGTTTTTATTAATACAGTGTTTGGTTGGGCTGTATCGGAAATCTTACGGTCCCTGCTACTTATACATGTGACTACCAAAGGGTAAACACATTTCTCATAAACTCTTTCTGCAATTTAGACCAAAGTATTCAACAATTTTGGAAGGTTTAAGAAGTTCCAGAAATAAAAGCTATATCTCCCGAAGATGAATATTGCGAAAAATATTATTTACAAACTACCTTTAAATCTGACTTAAAGAACGTTGTATCTTTGCCCTTTAAAATGTTGTCACTAGATTTTGGTGATACCCGCTCAATTGAACTGCGCAGGTTTCTTGCCTTAAAAAAAACGTCTTCCACAAGATATCAACTTTTATAACACATATTCAAATGTAATAAAAGATTATTTGGATAATAAACACATAGAACAAGTTTTCACTCCTTTGTTGTCTGAAATTCATAATTATTTTTATATTTTTCATCATGCAGTGATAAAAAAAGGAATCCTCAAGTACTCTCTTGCGGGTGGTATTTGACGCTTTTACAACCTCTAAACAAAATATCTTTAAATAACGCTCTTTACACTGGCTCCAAATTGCAAGGAGATATTGTCAAAATATTACTTAATTTTAGACTACATAGTTATGTCTTTACCTGTGATATACGTCAAATGTACAGAATGATATTACTTAACCCGCAATATAGGAAATATCAGCGAATTTTGAGGCGTTTTTCTAAAGAAGACCTTATAAAAGATTAAAAATTAAATACTGTTACCTTTGGAGTATCTTGTTCTCCATATCTTGCAATCAGGACTCTTTTACAACTGTCACAGGATAATTCTGATCTACCTTTGGCTTCCAAAGTCCTTAATGAGTCGGTCTTGTGGACGACATTGTATGTTACCATAACGACTTAATTGAAATATCAGAAATGAAAAACCAAATAATCGAGTTACTGAAGAGAGGCGGTTTTGAAACTCAAAAATGGGCTAGTAACTGTGCAGATTTACTTGTGATCTGCCTGATACACATATTCAAAATAATGCCATGACATTCGATAATGATGATATTACCACTCTAAAAATATTAGGCTTAAAGTGGTGCCCAACTTCTGATAACTTCTTTTACGTCTTTCAAAGTTTAAATAATACATGTACAAAACGTTCTGTTTTATCCGATTTGGCCAGAATATTTGATCCTTTAGGTTTTTTAACACCTATAATTCTACTTGCTAAATTGCTTATTCAAAACTTATGGGCTTTAGGATTAAGTTGGGATAAGAGTCCTCCTTCGAAAATTATTATATATTATCTATCTGGAAAAAATTTAAAATCGACGCGACGCTTCACAAAAGAATTATTGTTCTGTAATATTTTTGAGAAGAGTTTCTGAGAAAAATAATCTTAAAACTTTTTTGTCTGTGCCAAATCAAAGGTTTCGCACCCTAAAAGAATTAGCATTCCCCGTCTAGAACTTTGTGCGGCAGTCCTGCTGGGCAAATTAATGTATTTTGTGTTGCTTACTTTTACTGAGATCAATTTTCATAACATTTATGCATTTAGCGATAGTACCGTTGCTTTAAAATAGATTAGAAATTCTCCTCACCTATGGAAAATATTTGTGAGTAATCATGTGTCGTACATACAAGAGAAAATAGCGCCCCAGTTTTGGTATCATATACCCTCTAGGGACAATCCTGCAGATTGTGGGTCGCGTGATATGTTTCCTTCGAAACTCATAGATTTTTCTCTATGGTGGCAGGTACCTCAATTTCTTTTAACTCCTGAAGACACCTAGCATTTTGATTTAAAAATGCAAGATAATTTATCTAAAGGACTTGAAAAAAAAGAAATATAGTTATGAAAGCCTCGGTCTCTTTTTATTTTGCAGAATATTTTTTTGAAAAATAATCTTCTCTGTCTAAAATAAAAAGAATAGTTGCCTACTTCTTACGTAGCATCACTAAATTTAAAAAATCTAAAGTGACACATTTACCATATTTGGCCATTCGTGAACTTAAGAATGCATTAATGTTTTTATTAAAATACGTTCAATCATTACACTTTAAAAATGAGATAATTTTGCTCAAAAATAACAAACCTTTATCAAAACCATTACAAAAATTAGATTTATTTACTGATAATAATGGCTATATTCGAGTGGGTGATCGATTATGTCACTTAGAGTTGCCATATGACAAAAAATTTCCTTTACTTTTGCCTGGTGCTTCAAAATTAACCTCGTTGCTAATTCTTAAAATACACACAATTTTTTTACTTTGTGGTATACAAACCACTAATTTTTTACTTGTCCAAAATTTTTGGGTCTTCTCTGCAAGACGGGTAATTAGAAAAGTGTTATATAAACGCCAAATTTATTGGAAATCTAATCCTAGATCATACCAACCAAAAAAATTTTGCCTAAATATCGTATGTCCAAGGTAAAAGCCTTTGAAAATGTAGGTGTGGATTTTTGCGGACCTTTTATTATTTACATGAGCAGATATCGTGGTGCTAAAACTACTAAATCATACGTTTGTCTGTTTATATGTTGCGCTGTTAAAGCCGTGCACTTAGAGTTAGTCTCGGATATGTCTTCAGAAGCCTTTATTGGGCCAAAAGGTATTTGTGTCATATTATTAAAGGATGTGCTGAGAAATTAGCCGTAAAATGTCATTTTAATCCGTCTTCTGCACCCCATATGGGTGGCATTTGGGAATCCAACATTAAATCTTTTAAAACACATTTACAGCGAGTTTTCGGAAACCAAATACTTACATATGAAGAGTTCAATACAGTTGTAATACAAATAGAATCAGTACTTAATTCGCGACCTCTTTGTCCCGCAAGTACTGTTCCCACCGATTTATTTGCGCTTACTCCAGGTCATTTTCTTGCAGCCTTTACTAACATTGCCTGATCCAGATACTTCACATTTACCTTTGAACAGATTGTCACGATGGCAATTACTACAATGTATGCATCGAGATTTTTGGAAAAGGTGGCATTACGAGTACCTTCACACCCTGCAACAAAGGTCAAAGTGGAACGTCTGTGTTCTTAACATTAACATTGATACTATGGTCGTCATAAAAGATGATAATACAAAACCCTTAGAGTGATTGCTAGGACGTGTTATAAAAGTTACTTGTGGAACCGATAAAGTTCCCAGTGTGACAATAGTACAAACAACCAAGGGTCAGTTAAACGACCTTTAGTAAAACTGTGTCCTCTGCCCACTTACTAGTTTAGGGCATTTTCATGGGGGCGGGTACGTTCCGCCTCTTTGTATATTTTTTAACTTAAATTAAGGGGATTCTATTAAACTAGAATTATTTTTTTATTTACTTTTTATCATAAATGCATCTACAAACCTACCTTATCCATTTACAAATTTCCGTAAAAATAAGCTACAGTCCACCCCCTACCCTACCGAAAGGAATATTTTCCCGTCGTTAGGGTTACGCCAAACTGGCTCTAATTTCATTTTTAGAATCAGTAGTTTTATTTATAATTAAATAATTAATAATAATTAATATAAATATTAATAAAAAATACGATCTTAAGGTTTGCCACAAAGGCTATAATTTGCTCAATAATAATATAATAATATATCGAATTCCATGCAAAGACTGTCCTTCTGTTTATATAGGCCAGACGAGTCAATCCAAAATAGAATAAACGGCCACAAAAATAACAGAAAAAACAAGACTGCTCTTAAAAAGCACGAAGAAAACTTGGATCACAATTTTGATTTTGAAAATATCAAAATTCTTAAGATAGAAATACACAAAAGAAAACAGGAATTCCATGAAATGATTCAAATAAAGAAAAATGTACATTCTGTAAACGACAAATCAGACATAACTAATTTAAACCCAATATATTTTAATATCCTAAAAAATTTCTAAGCTATGTAACCAGCAAATAATATTATCTCATATATCTCTAATAAAACTAAATAAAATAGAAAGAAAACAATATGCTACCTCCCAAATATTTATTTCTTTTAATAGTGCAGATGCCAAATAATGCTCTTAACTGCCATGGTTTAAGTATCTACTTGTATTTTGTTCACGTTAGTGTATGTGTTGTATATTTTTTTTTAAATCTATATGTGCCATGATATTTTTTGAATGAATATATTTTAATGACAGTACTATTTTTTTAAAATGTTTTGTCCTTAATGATTTTTTTTTAAATTATAATTCAAACCCTTTATAATTGGACGAATTTTTTGTTTTCATTTTAGCTTATTTTGGCAGTTGAAAAAGATTGCGCAAGTAAGCTAAACCTCCTGTAATACAAACAAACACAAATTAAATATGCAGTAGTCATCAAAAACTGTAGTTTTATAAATTTTGGACCACATTCCCAAGAACCGTCCGTCAGTCTTTAATAAAAAATCAATTTAAAAAAAAGTTTTTTTACTCTTCAGATAATTAATATTGTGAAAAATAAAATCATTGTAAAGCACTTACTATTTTATAAAATGCGTCAAAAATCTGGAGATCACCTTAAAACTTATTTAAACGACTGGTGTACTTGACAAATACTCGGTACTTGTCAATTTGCGATCGGTTGTCGGTAAACATGGCAAAAGTCAAATAACTATTTTTGTATTTGTCAATTTGTCAAGAATACCAGTACTTTGAGTCCAACTATAAACTTATTGATGTTATTCAAAGGAAAAACTTACTGTGCGGCCTCATGATTAACATCAAAGTCAACTTTGTTTACGTGTAGTGGATCTAACACTGGTATGTTTAGCTCAGGGATCCCCCGAAGAATAATTCCTCTGAATTCTTCTAATAAGGCTCGTAGCCTGTCCTCCACTCGACCAAATGTATTGATTACTCTATCTACCGCTCTTCCTACAAAGTTGACACTGCCTCTGATTATACCTGCGAAATAATTAATTTACGATTTATTTCTCTTCCTTATATCTAGTTAGGTAGGATCGTCAATATTAATAAGTGCGTCTTAAAAAAGAATGATAGGGTATTGTTTGTTGACTTAATATAATAACTGTCCCTCCTTAAAAACCGACTAATTTGCTTTTTTTTTAGTTGTCATAAGGAGATTCAAAATTGAAAATAAAAAGCTTTATAAAGAAAGAAGAAATTTCTCATATAAATTTCTGACGTACGGGTAACTAATATAAATATAAAGAAGAACTCCTATTTTTACTGCCAGTTTAACTTCCTAAAAGCCGCCGTTTCAAAATGTATTGAACATTTCATGTCAAGGGTAATTAAATTTTTGAGGAATGACTCCGGGCAATCCTTATTCAAAGCAGTTTTCAGTCAAGTTCTTCTGAGTATTTAATGTGAAAATTCTCGATCTACTTATCACCATTTTTTATGGCTTCTACAATTCTTTTGATAATTTTCGATATGCAGAATTTTTAGTTTTCAAAATTTCATTTTAATTCTGCATATAAACGTTTTACTTTTAAACTTTTAAACATTTGCCCCCGTATTCCTTAAAAAGGTCACTTTCATCTGCTGTTATTTCGTAATGGTGACATTTAGAAAAATTATTAGTTCAATTGTTGAAAATGTCATTTTAAATCTGTAACTGTCAAGTTAGACCTGGTCTAAACTTAACCTCTTTAGTGAATACGACTGATAATGTTAAAAAAACATAATTAAAATAAATATTCAAGCCACTGTATCCTAAAACATTTTGAAATGCGTTAATCCCTGTATATCGAATATATTTGCATAATTGAATTGTGCCTATAAAAACTTTTCATTAGATGGTTGAAAAGTTTGACATTAAATAAAAAACACTTTTCTCATAAGAACTGGGCGGGTCTTTATGGATAATGGTCAAGCTTTTAAGACCAGCTACTAGAATAATATTTAAAATGAAGTTTATACAAACATAGGTCAGCAAACCAATCGCTGCTAACACACTATCCGCTTTTTATATACTTGATCAAAAAGCACTCAACTAAAACAAAAATAAAATGAATTTTAAAGCGGGAAGGCAAAGTTCTAAACTGCCTAATAATTATTTATGCTTGACATTAGATTGGTTTTAAAATATCTCAAAAATGGTTACTTAGGGTTTAAACTAAACAACATTCAATTTGAGAAAAGTTTTTAAATACATCTGCAAATATCAAACTTTAAAAAGTTTATTTTTTGACAAAATAAGAGTAGCCACTTCCAGTTAACTTCCTCATAAGGCTTTGGTTAGCATACATAATTATATGATACAAATCACTTAATTTAATTAAATATTATTAGAAGGTATTTTTCATGAACGCTTTATTGAAATCAGATTTCGTACATATTTTTATTTTGAAAATGTGATTTTTTAAGGCTTGCACGTAAAGTCTGGCGAACGAGTCGAAATTATGAGCGAAAATATTCATTAGAAATATTAAAGGTTGCTACGAGTCGACTAAACCGGCGAATATATCAAGAATATCAAGAAGGCGTGTGTGAAGATAGCTATTTTTTTATACACGTATCAAATCGCGGTTTTTACTACGTGACTATCATTCGCAATACTGCTACATTAAATATTATTATTATGTTCGTTTATCAATTATACTGACTTTTATTCTTAATAATTTTAAAAATATTATTTTCGTGTTTTAGTTGCTGAAACATCGATTTTTTATAACTGGTATTATTCTGTACATAGTTATGAAATAAAGTATTAGTTAGAGTTTAAACTAAAAGTATATATATATATATATATATATATATATATATATATATATATATATATATATATATATATATATATATATATATATATATATATATATATATATATATATATATATATATATATATATATATATATATATATATATATATATATATATATATATATATATATATATATATATATATATATATATATATATATATATATATATATATATATATATATATATATATATATATATATATATATATATATATATATATATATATATATATATATATATATATATATATATATATATATATATATATATATATATATATATATATATATATATATATATATATATATATATATATATATATATATATATATATATATATATATATATATATATATATATATATATATATATATTATATATATATATATATATATATATATATATATATATATATATATATATATATATATATATATATATATATATATATATATATATATATATATATATATATATATATATATATATATATATATATATATATATATATATATATATATATATATATATATATATATATATATATATATATATATATATATATATATATATATATATATATATATATATATATATATATATATATATATATATATATATATATATATATATATATATATATATATATATATATATATATATATATATATATATATATATATATATATATATATGAGGGCATAAAGTTTGGAAACCTTGAGATATGTCAAAAACTATACAAGTTGGGTAAAAAAGTTTCGTATAAAAGTTGTATAGTTCCTTACGATTAATGATTCAAAAAGTCTTGAAATATACAGGGTGTTTTAAAATCAAGTTACACGCGAAAACTTCAGAATCTCTAATGGAACACCCTGTATATTATTTCATTTTAAGAATCTACATGAAATTCTGATCATATTTTATTAAGCATACCCTATCCCTAAAGTCAACTGTTTTTGAGATAAAAAAATGAGAAAATGGAAATTTGGCTTTAAACAAAATTAACTCATTTCCCTATGCATAGTGAAACCTGGTGGATTATTTTAGAACTCCCATAGAAACTGTCATATACTGACAATAAACTGTGTCAATTTTTAACATATTGTTGGAGAGTTACTTTTTTCCTGATAAAAATGCTTTCAGAAAGAGAAAGAATAGGGATTCTTATGATGTTTGGATGGGGAGATCGCCAAAGAAATCTTGACAAGGTATGTGAAGTTTTTAATAATACGAATCCCGAGCGAGGACAAGCAATTGCAAAATCCACAGTTAGCAAAATTATCAAAAAATTTCGTGATCATGGTTGTGTAAAAGATCTTCCCAGGACAGGTAGGCCAAAACTAGATGATGATATGAAATTGAATGTTTTACTCAGTTATAACGAAAATCCACATTTACCTACAAGTCAAGTAGCATTAGATTTAAACCTTAGTCAATCATCGGTAAAAAATATTCTGCACACGGCAAAGTATCATCCCTACAAAATAAGATTAATCCATGAATTAAATGAAGACGACTTTGACCGCCGACTTGAGTTTTGCGAAAGTATGCAAGAGCGGTGCAACCTGGATCCATTCTTTTGTAGAAATATTTTATTTTCCGATGAAGCCACCTTTTTTCTTAATGTTACTGTCAACCGACAAAACTGTAGATATTGGTCTACAGAGAATCCCCATTGGGCTCAAGTGGCTCATACGCAATATCCCGAGAAAATCAATGTTTGGGCTGGAATATTTCAAGATAGGTCCCTACTTTTTCGACGTAAATTTAACCGGCGAAATTTATCTTGATTTTTTACAACTCGAGTTGATTCCTGCCTTAGCTCAATTGTATCCAGGTAATGAGCTCGATATGCCTACTGCAGCAATGTGGTTCCAACAAGATGGAGCACCACCTCACTACGCGCGACCTGTTCGGCAGTATCTCAGTGAAATATTTCCTAACAGGTGGATAGGACGTCGTGGTCCCTACGAATGGCCGGCCAGGTCCCCGGACTTAACTCCGCTAGATTATTTTCTGTGGGGATATTTAAAGAGCAAAGTTTATTTGAACAGACCTCCTAATATCCATGCGCTGAAAAATCGTATAAGAGATGAAATCCGACAAATTCCACCTACTTTCATTCGAAATCTACAACAAGAGTTCATCAATCGATTAGGATATTGTCAGGAAGTGAACGGACAACAGTTCCAGCATTTATTACGTTAAAACGCATCATTTAGAATTTTAGACTATCGTTGTTAATCGTTATTAAAAAAATTTTGTAAAACAGTTTTCTCATTTTTTTTATCTCAAAAACAGTTGACTTTAGGGATAGGGTTTGCTTAATAAAATATGATCAGAATTTCATGTAGATTCTTAAAATGAAATAATATACAGGGTGTTCCATTAGAGATTCTGAAGTTTTGGCGTGTAATTGGATTTTAAAACACCCTGTATATTTCAAGACATTTTTCAATCATAAATCGTAAGGCACTATACAACTTTTATATGAAACTTTTTTACCCAGCTTGTATAGTTTTTGACATATCTCAAGGTTTCCAGACTTTATGCCCTCATTGTATATATATATATATATATATATATATATATATATATATATATATATATATATATATATATATATATATATATATATATATATATATATATATATATATATATATATATATATATATATATATATATATATATATATATATATATATATATATATATATATATATATATATATATATATATATATATATATATATATATATATATATATATATATATATATATATATATATATATATATATATATATATATTATATATGTATGTTGATTTTTACTCCTTCACGGATGGAAAAATACAATGTGTTTTCATTCCGAGTGTACATCCGTTCACTACTGTCGTTCTGAAAAGAACAGTTTTGCTGAATTTATTTATGATATACTTCGAGAAAGAAGCTCTTGAGAAAGCAAGTTTAAAACCCAAATTATGGATTCGTTATGTGGATGACATATTTATTATATGGCAACATGGTCATGCAGAGCTCGAAAAATTTCTGACTCACGTAAATTCAATCCACCCCAGAATACAATTTACTCTAGAGTTAGAGGAAAACAACAAACTACCTTTTTTAGATGTTTTGGCCACAAAACTGCATAACGGACATTTCAACAACAGACAGATATTTAAATGCAAAATCACATTATCACCCAGCACAAATTCAAGCTGTGGCAAATACTCTAATATCCAGATCCGTGCGACTAACTGAAATACAGACGAGACAAAACGAACTTAAGGTAATATCTAGTGCTTTAAAGAAAAATGGCTACACAAATCGCACCATAGAGAAAGTTATTAATGCACAGGTTTCCCGAACAACGAACAACAAAAATTATGAACCGGGAAAGCAACGAGTAGTCTTATCATATGTAAAAGGCACAACAGACAGAATCGGAAGAATTCTTAGGAAACACAACATACAAACAATACACAAGCCACAAACAACTTTAGGTAAACTACTCGGAAACCCAAAAGATAAAATCAAACTGGAAAATCACGTGTAGTATACAGTATTCCGTGCCAGGACTGTGAAAAGTTGTACGTAGGGCAAACTAACAGGCGAATATCAGCAAGAGTGGAAGAGCATAAACTCAGCATCAGAAATGAACAAACAACCTCAGCTTTATTCCTACATCATCAGGAAACCGGCCATAAAATAAATTTCGATGGGTGTAGGGAGATTGCCAATATAGAACATTATAAGACCAGAATAATCCGAGAAGCCATAGAAATTGAAAAACAAGGTGATTTGAATAAAAGGGACGAATCATTAAAATTACCAACAGTATGGAAGACAATAATCGACAAATCTAAAATCGCAAAAACTCAAGCGCAATTAGCGCAACAACAACAGCACCATCCGTAAAACATAAATAACGACCAACGCCTGCGCATATATATATATATATATATATATATATATATATATATATATATATATATATATATATATATATGTTATATCCTTTCTCACGAGCAATGTCACCTTCAAGTACGATGCCCTTGGTTCCCACCGTATCGGATGTCGGTTATCTCAAGGAGACGGCGAGTACCGAGACGCCTCGTCAGCAGAATCTGCCCAGCAAGCAAATTCCCACTGACGCAGCATTCGTCTTTCATATAAATAGTGTAAATTGTAAATAAAATCATGATTCGTTTTTAAGCTTCTATACTGTTAGTTTAATTTTTGATTTTGTAAATAAAAATATTTTTTTTAAAAGTGAATTTTAAGTCGAGTGATATAACAAATTGGCGCAGTCGTGGTAGGATCTGGCAACGTTGGCAGAACGAGAGAACTCTAACTGGCAACGGTGGATCCCAATCCTTTATCCAGAAGAACAAAGAAGCCCCATTTTGTGCATTGTGACGGCATCAACTTGGCAGAACACCCATCTACGGAAGGAACACATAGTGAAGCCCCTGGTAGAACTAACTACTAAGAACACGACAAGCGATGTTTCTACTCTGTTTGTAAGTAACGAATCATCACGTTAATTTTAAAAATAATATTTATTTAAATACCTGTTCGACTTTTCAAAATCGATCTTACATTTTATTAATTAGTAAAATAATCAATTATTCTGTTAATTGATTTTTCGATAAGCTAATCAATTATTCTGCTAATTGATTTCTGTATTTCTAAGTGTAACAACGTATAATTTGTGTATAATCAGTTATTCTGTTAATTGATTAATTTTAAAATATTTTTTGGAATTATTTTGACCAGTTATTCTGCTAACTGATCTCCAGATTACATTTGTATTTTTATTACAACAGGAAATATTACACAGTTTTAATTTAATTACACTAACTAGTTAATAAGAACTGTTTATTTTACGTTGGTTGGCATACTACTTTACGTACTATCTATCAACATAAAATTTCGTAAAATATTTTGTGTTTTATATCCTTTTTATATTATATTGTGCTAGTGTTTATTGTGTTGATATATTGAGCAAATATGACTGAAAATGAAAGAATAACTGCAGGAGCAGCGGTAGCAGTAATCGAACCTTATAAACTTTCCGAGATTTTTTCTATTATATTCGAAGGTGATCAAATATTTTTACAAACCTTCCTAAATGCCTGCGAATGTGCATATGATATGTCTACGGGTAACCAAAAAGATCTTTTAGTGATTCACATAAAAAATAGGTTGCGAGGGAGAGCAGCGCAGCTGATAAGCTCCCGAAATCCACTTTCTTTTTTAGAGACAAAGCAATTACTTAATTCTCACTTCGGAGATACGCGAGATCTATCTTCTCTTATTCAGGACTTACAAAGAATGAGACAACTACCAAACGAATCTCCTTTGACTTTCCTTAACAGACTTCAAGTCCTAAATGCCAAAATGCATGCCAACATACAAAAATCCATACTCGCACCCAGTCAAAAAGCAGCCCAAATAACATTAATCGAATCCATGTCTCTAAATAGCCTACTTACTGGCCTGGAACCCCGAATTGGCCATATAATACGTGCAGGAAATCCACCTAATCTTTTGGAAGCACAAATAAGACGCGAGCTCCAACTATCATATTTTGAATCCCAAAAATCTTCAAGACCCAATCCGCCTGCTAGACCTATTATTCAAACTAATAAAAGACCTAATGTACAATCTCTTAAATGTCATAGCTGTGGTCGCAATGGTCACTTAGCAACTGAATGTAGATCGCAACAACGTCCTAATGGTTATACTTCCCAGAATTTTGGCGATTTCCAAAGGCCTAATACCAATCAACAATCAAATTCTTTTCAATCAAGCACCTCCTTTCAGTCGAATAGACCAAACAACGGTCAGCCAAGACCGCAGTACACACCCCATAACCAATCAAACCAAAACAATTTCCAACGTCAAACGCCATTTAACATTTTCCAACGTCCTTCAGTAATACAAAATAATCCCCAGCATCGTGCTCATGTTGTCAATTTCGACAATGACCAATATTCCAACAATAACTATTCCGAACCCCAATATGACGAGTATTGTAACCAATACGCAGGAATGTATGAAGATAACCCCGATTACGAATATCAAAATGTTGAAAATATTGATCAACAAGATAAAACGAATTACGATGAATATCAGGATTTTCTTCCCACTTCGAATCAAAACCATCCTCCTATTCAAACAATTTCAAATACCAATGCCGTGACGGAAATCCAAAATCAAATACAAACCCTGAATTTGGACGACATGAACCCGTCATTGAATTTCTCAGAACAACATTTTCTTTAAATCCCCTTCTTGCTGTTAACCCGAAAAATCTATATTACATAAAAGACACATCTACACTTTAAACTACTTATAGATTCCGGAGCAGGAATTACGATATTTAAAGAAAACACAGTAAAACAATTTCCCCAACGTTTTCCCGAAAACGTTACGATTTAAGGCATCACAGACCAAAAACTTCTTATCACCGAATCAACACTAGTTCCTTTTCAAGCCGGAAACCCACCTAAAGTTTACATATACGATTTAGATATTGATTTCGATGGTATTCTAGGACTCGACTTTTTGGAACACTATGAATGCACCATCGACTTAAAAAATAAACAACTTGTTACAAATTTTAAAACTTTACCACTGTTTAAGGCAGAAGAAAACCTCGAAAAAAAAATAAAAAAACAACTAACGTAAACTACTCTAACGAAATTAAGATTGAAGGTAGGACCGAACAAATTTTTAAATTACGTTGTGATTTAGTCAACATCGATGCTATCCTATCTAGGCAAGAAATCGAAAAAGTTCACATTCCAAACGCAATTGTCCATGTCAATGAAAAAGGCGAATTTCTAACTTCTGTGGTTAATGCAAATGCCATCCCGAAAACCGTTAATTTTTCAGATATCGAAATCGATCCTTTTTCTTCTCATTCGCTACTCAATTACAATTTATCCGATAAACAGCTATCTCCTAACCGCATTCCCAACATTAAGTCCCAACTTCGTTTAGAGCATCTTAACGAAGAAGAAAAAGAAATAATTACCAATCTTTGCGTAGATTTTGAGGACATATTTTACCTCGAAGGTGACAATCTTACCTTTACCAATGAAATTAAACACCAAATTGACACCAATGGTGCAAAGCCTGTTTTCACCAAATCATACAGGTATCTCCATATTCACAAAGAAGAGGTAAAAACTCAGGTTAATAAAATGTTAGAACAAGGAATCATAAAACTCTCTATTTCACCTTGGTCATCTCCAGTTTGGGTCGTCCCCAAGAAACTTGATTCCTCAGGCAAACAAAAATGGAGAGTAGTCATAGATTATCGTAAATTGAATGAATCCACGGTAGACGATAAGTACCCGCTTCCCAATATTTCCGATCTTTTGGATCAGCTAGGCAAGTGCCAGTATTTTACAACCCTGGATCTGGCTTCAGGATTTCACCAAATCGAGATAGACCCTAAAGATATTCCAAAAACTGCTTTCTCTGTCGAGAACGGACACTACGAATTTATAAGAATGCCCTTTGGTCTTAAAAACGCCCCGTCCACTTTCCAGAGAGTAATGGACAACATCCTTCTAGGCATTCTCAATGAACGTTGTCTCGTCTATATGGACGACATCATTGTGTATTCACCCACAATCCATGACCACATCACACGCTTACGCGAAGTTTTTAAACGTCTTCGAAAAGCAAACCTCAAAATACAGCCTGACAAATGTGAGTTCCTGAGAAAAGAGGTAGCATACCTTGGTCATCTAATCACTCAGGACGGAGTTAAACCTAATCCCACTAAAATCGATTGTATACAGAAATTTCCAGAACCAAAAAATTCAAAAGACATAAAATCCTTTCTGGGTTTAGCTGGTTATTATCGTAGGTTTATTCCAAACTTTGTGAAAATATCAAAGCCCCTTACCAGATTGTTGAAAAAAGATATCAAATTTGATTTCGACTCAGATTGTCGTCAAGCTTACGACGAACTAAAACAATTACTGACTTCTCACCCAATTTTCATCTATCCAAATTTCGATGAGCCTTTCCTACTAACAACGGATGCAAGCGCATTTGCGATAGGCGCTGTACTTTCCCAAGGTCCCATTGGCAAAGACTTACCCATTGGTTATGCCTCAAGAACATTATGTAAAGCCGAAACCAATTACTCGACAATAGAGAGAGAACTACTTGCAATTGTATGGGCCGTGAAATATTTTCGTCCATATTTATTTGGGAGAAAGTTCATTCTAGTCACAGATCATCGTCCCCTTACTTGGTTACTTTCTATTAAAGACCCAGGTAGTAGGTTAGCACGATGGCGGCTAAAACTAGGAGAATATCAGTACGAAATAATTTATAAACCGGGAAAAATTAATAAAAACGCTGATGCTTTATCTCGAATAAAAGTAAATCATTTCCAAGAATGCGCAAAGCTTCAAACAAAAATATCTGTTTTTGCATCAAATGAGACAAATTCCGAAGAACCTATTGAAGAACCTAAAACCTATAACGACGATGTAATAGCCGAAGAATACAATAAATTCGTAAGCCTTTACGAAACCAGATCCCTGATCGATTATTCTAAAATCGAAACAACCGACCAGCTGTTGGATAAGTCACACAAAAATATTATAACATTCTTTCGACAAAATAAATTAGAAGAACTACATCATAAGATTCTTGACGATATTTTCGAGGAAAACATGGAATTTAATCCAAAACAAATAAATATTTTCTCCAGTAAATCAACAAAAAATCGTAAATATTTCATTATTCCTCTCCCGTTTAACCCAGAAACTGTCACACAACTCCTCTTTTACATTCTCTATACCGGTCAAGACGAACTTGACATCTCTTGTACCTATTTCGTTGAAAACACACTCGAACTTCCTATCCTTGAAATATTTTCGTATATTTTTGCAGACAAAAATATAAAATTAAGTATTTGCCAAAACATCACAACAACCCCTAATGAAGACGAAATACCTCAGATCTTAGATCATTACCATCGCGGAAAAACCAACTTACATCGCGGAATTAACGAGACGTTAAGACGCATAAAAGAAAAATACAATTGGCCAGGCATAATAAAAGCCGTAGAAAACTTTATTAAAAGTTGCGAAACTTGCCAAAAAGTAAAAATCTGTCGTAAAAATCTAAGCAGTCCCCTAGTCGTAACAGAAACGCCCAAAACACCTTTTGAAAGAATAAACATAGACATATTTGAATACCCAACTCGAAATTAGGCCCTAACAGTACGTGACGAACTAACAAAATTTACACAAGCTTACCCTATAGAGGATAAGACAGCAAAATCTGTTGTTAATACACTTCTTGTATTTTTTCAACATTACGGAACTCCGTTACGTATACGTTGTGATTATGGCCGAGAATTCAAAAACACCTTAATGAATGACCTCTGTGAGCTTTACGATATCAAACTAACTTTTTCTAGCGTAGGACACCCTCAATCAAATGGCTCTGTTGAGAGATTTCACGCGACACTTAGTGAAATGATACGAGCTAATCAAACTGAAAACCCTGACAAACACCCGTTTAATGTTTTTCCTTATGCAACTATATGTTATAACAATACCAAAAACAAAACGCACGGTTTCACGCCTTACGAACTTATTTTTGGACACACCTCATCTAGACCACCCGAAATCCTATATAATGAAAAACGTCTTATTTCCAAATATATGCAAGATCTAAACAATCGCATGCAATACCTTTATAAAACAGCTCGAGCCAGAACATGTCAACAAAAAGAAAAAGCCAAAGAGCGCTTCGACCAAAATGTTTCTGCTTACCCCTATGAATATAATGTAGGAGATAAGGTATACATTAAAGAATCACAAATCAAGGACAAAAGCCAAAATAAATTTAACGGTCCATTCGAAATAATCGAAATTTTACAAAATTCAGCAATTCTGATAAACCCTGAAACCAAACAAAAATCTAAAATAAATTTTGACAGACTGAAACCATACTATGAGTAATTTTTCTCTTCTAGGTTCTTGGCACTTTCAACAGCCACTCAGTCCCAATACACTCTAACACCAATAAACAACACCTTAGGAATTTTCTTTCATGAAGAAGCGACCGTAAAAATCTCAAATGATAAATGGACCCTCCTTGTTTACAAAGACCTCGGACCAATCAAAGAAACAATTAGTAATAATGACAAAATATTAGAAAGCTTATTAAACACTATAGACGAAGACGTACCGCGAATGAAAGCCTTTAAGCCGCAAGTTCAAACTCATGTTAGTCTCCTTAAACAAATATCAAACGCCGTTGACCAAAAGTACACTGAAATAATGGCCGACACTAAAAAGTACATTTTTAGAGAAAAACGTGGTATTCTTAATGGTATTGGAACAATTTGGAAATCAATAACTGGTAATCTTGACGCCTCCGATGGTGAATATTTCAACGAGTGCATCGAAAAGTTAACCCACGATGAATACCAAATAGAAAATCTTTTGAAAAATCAAATATCTGTAACTACCTCTGTTATCAAAAGCTTTAACGAAACCATTCAAAAAGTTCAAATTGACGAGGAAACCTTGATGATATTAAAGAAATTCGCGAATCAATTATGGATATTTCCGATCATCTCAAATTGTATCAATCACAACTCGATATCCTAGACTTGTGCAAATCACTAACAGAAAGCTATTCATTTATCGAAAATACTTTGAACGATGCTATAAACGCTGTTACATTTGCCCGTTTAAAAATTTTGCACAGTTCAATCATCACTCCATACGATTTAGTAGACTCATTAAAGCATATATCGCAGTCATTACAGAAGAATAATCTTCCCTTGCCGATATATTATTCAAGCGTAGCTCAATACCTCGACATAATAGAATTAAAGGCATATCAATTAGATACTAGAATAATTTTTGTACTAGAAATACCTTTAGTCGAACCTGAAAAATACATTCTCTATCACTTATATCCTATACCGATTCTGGATAATCGAACAAACCTTCATCACATTTTGTCAATAACTAATAAACTAATTGCTCGAAATGATGATTCTTTACTTTATACAACCATCCGCAATATGAAGTCCTGCAAACCACTAGGCAACCGTATGTTCATCTGTTCCAACATCCTGCCATACCCAATTGATACTGATGCAGTCTGCGAGGCGCAGCTTCTGAAGAGACTTGATCATCTACCCAGAACATGCCAAGTTTTAGTCATTCTTGCCAAAGACTATAACATTCAAGAAATCAGCCAGAATTTATGGTTAATAGCTGTTGCAGACCCTCTGCCCGTCACAATAAAATGTGGATCCAGAGATATAGAGACTCAGATCATCAACACAAATACTTTGATGAAACTTCAACCCGAGTGTAGTGCCTTCGTTGGGAGTACAAGAGTTCGTGCCCAGAAATCAGTTGATGTTTACGACAACGTAACCTACAATTACCACCCAGTCAACATCCCTTTTGACTGCTATAACCATATGCCAGAGAATATTCACTTACCAGATTTGAAGCCTCTGAAGCTAAACAAAATAGATGTAGAGGACCTGAACATAGCCCAGCACAAGCTAAATCAGTATGCCGATCAGCTGGATCAATTGGTAAATCAACCGTTCGTGAAAAAACACATAAGTTGGTTCACGATCCTTACAATAACACTCATTATCGCACTGATTGCCTTATACATCTTTTGCAAATGTCGAAAACGAACACGTAACATCAAGATTGGAGTAGCCACTAGCAACGATGACAATCCACCCTCTCCACCTAAAAGAGGATCAAACGTTATACAATGGAGAAGAATAATTCCCAGAAGGAGACCGAGCATGCGCCTTGGCGACCCAATTGAAGAAAGTGAAGAGATTGAACTCAACCTCAATAAGCAGAGGACCTGAAAGTTGTCACCACGCGTCAACTTTCATCTTAATGGGGGAGTTGTTATATCCTTTCTCACGAGCAATGTCACCTTCAAGTACGATGCCCTTGGTTCCCACCGTATCGGATGTCGGTTATCTCAAGGAGACGGCGAGTACCGAGACGCCTCGTCAGCAGAATCTGCCCAGCAAGCAAGTTCCCACTGACGCAGCATTCGTCTTTCATATAAATAGTGTAAATTGTAAATAAAATCATGATTCGTTTTTAAGCTTCTATACTGTTAGTTTAATTTTTGATTTTGCAAATAAAAATATTTTTTTAAAAAGTCGAGTGATATACATATATATATATATATATATATATATATATATATATATATATATATATATATATATATATATATATATATATATATATATATATATATATATATATATATATATATATATATATATATATATATATATATATATATATATATATATATATATATATATATATATATATATATATATATATATATATATATATATATATATATATATATGAACTGGTCAACACTCGAAGCATCCACCCTAGGTGTTTACCCCATTATCAAAATTGTCTGTCTTATGATATTGATGATTGGTTAACTGGCTTTCAATTGAGGTATCAATCTAGTGTAAAATGATCTAAAATGTTTGAGAATCCTATTTTAACCCGAAGCATGCGGTTTGAGTCTTAATTTGATTTTTACGGTCTAGGATGCAAATTCAAAAAAGGAAAACCGAATTTTTTTGCTGAAAATGTAATGTTTTTAAATACGGCCTTGTATTTTTTTTCGTTGCAATTGTTTTTACGTTTAGCACTTTAATGCAAACTGTTTTCAGAAAATGTTCAGGTTTGCTTTATACAGGATGTCCCCAAAAATTGCGAACTGCTATTAAAAACAAAAATGCCGTTTTTCTTCGCAATTTTGCGGGACTAAACTTTACATTCAATGCATAAAATGCTCATAATTTAGCAGGTTATTTATAATTTTTTGGTTTAAGGTACATTGGTATCGGGACGGTTTCGCAATTTTTTAGCCAACGTCCCTCTTAGGAAAACTACAGAGCGACTAAGATATGTTGGTCATCTAAAAGTCGGCCTTTGTTATTGTATTGCCTTAGTGGCTCTACCTACATCTTAAACAAAGATTTTTATTCAAACGAAATTACCCAAATATACAGGATATTTAGGATTTAGAAAAAGTTTTATTGTATTCATTAACAATAGTTAATTAATCACAACTAAGTTTAAGTAAAAATAACAACTTCAACAAATAAAACAGTAAAATAACAATAAATACAAATCAAAAATTTAATAGCGGGTTGGACCACCCTATTGCCTATTACAGAGGCTACTCTCCCCTAGGCATGCTGTCAGTTAGATGCTGAATAAATTCCTGGGGACTGGCTTCCCATATATCCCGAATTTTATTCACCTAATCGTGCACACTTACTATCTGATTTGTATGCAATCAATTGGATTGATGTCTGGAGATCTGGCAGCCATTCCACTCTTTCAATGTTGTTCTCCCTTAAGAATTCATTAACAATGCGCGACCTGTGGAGCCTTGCGTTGTCATTAACAAGAACAAACCCGTTTCCAATTTTTTTTTTCAAGAAAGAGAACAGCCTCTGCCACGCCTCTTTCTATATAATTCATAATTCCTCCCTAAACATTCACACCACCACCTCCAAACGATATACGCGCGTCCATATTCTCCTCTTTTCCTCTTTTATTATTTTCTTTCCATGCCAAAACACGACTAAGTTAGAAAAGTTGTTGTGTATAGGGTGCCTCATTTTAAAAAATTAATCAGTTAATATTTGTATGTTTGGCAATTGACACTTTTTTGTTACTTTTATATTATTCAAAAAACATACTAATTAGCCATACATTTTGTTTTCTATAGCTTTTTTGTTATCTTAAAAAACAAGAAACTTATAGCAGATTGAAATGTTTGTGATTTGTAGACTATTTATACAAATGGGCATGTATACATTTTCCGTGTTTGAATAAATAAATAAATAAATAAATTGGTAACTCTTGCGAAATGCAAAAATAAATGAATCATTACGGTACAGATAAAATGCCTGTTTTGCCATAGGTCCCAGGAGATATCGAACCTGTGAAGGAAAACATTAACAGCCGCATTTACTGCAATTACGCTTTCCCCACCACAACCAAGTTGCAAAACAACAAGCCTAATATCGTTCTGCAGCCAAGCAAACAAAGTCGATATTTGCCATCGAAGGCACAGCTGAAACCAACATCTAGGTCATAATATGAGATAAGCATTCTACGTTCTTGGAACTGCTTGGCGAACTTCGCAGGATTACTCAGAATATCGTGTTAATAATGACAACGACAATTAAAACTATGCATCAAGTAATAATAATAATAATAATAATAAAATTACATATACAGAAACACCAACAGCATAAAACCAAAATTCAAATGGCAGATAAGGATCGAAAACAAAATTAACAAAATTTAAAAAGAATTGGGACACCTTACCCAATTCATGAACGGCAGCAAGTCAAAACATATCACACAAAGTGTAGAGAAAATCAAATCTACATTCCCTGATCACACCCTTACAGAAATCCTTGACGCTCTGTAGCAAAAATTATCCGTGTATGCCGCAAGACTCCGAAGATACAAAGAGTCAAATGAAAAAAAGGACGCTAACAACCTGTTTCGAGGAAGCGAAAAACAGTTCTACCAAAAAAACATGAACAACGAAGAGGCACGAGTAATAGAACTACCGTTCACACAAGAAAATACAGAATACTGGAAAAGTATTTGGTCAGAACCGAAACTACACAATAATAACGCTTCATGGATTAAAGCGGAAGAAGACAGACATAAGTGCTTGGAGGAACAAGAGGACTTTGCAATGAAAACACAAGAAGTTGCAGAAACAATCAAATACACGCATAACTGGAGATGTCCTGGAATAGATAACATTCATAACTTTTGGTACAACAGTTTACTTACTCTCACTCGCCATGCTGGATACACATATCTATGTAAAATAAATTTTAAATTAAAATATTTCCAAAAAGACTGAAAACCGCATAAGGTATGTCATACCAAATAATCTGGAGAATTTTGCAAAATATAAAAATGCGATAAAAATCATACTAATCAATTTAAAATAATGCAGAAAATTCATCGTTTTTTCCTTGTTTCTTTATTCAATGCTCACTTATTTCGCTGATAAAATTATAATGGTAAATATTACCAAATTTTTATATTATTATATATTTTACATTTTCTTCCACAATTGTAAAAAAGTTATAAGGACTGTGTGCTTTTATTTCGATATCACTGCTGCTTGGTTTTCTTGATGGCATTTTATAATAACTAATTTAAAAAGCAAGATAGATTATCCACATAACCTCAATAATATGCTCCACACTTATCTGAAAATATGAAGCAGCCTTTGTACTAAGGGTACCT
This sequence comes from Kuschelorhynchus macadamiae, assembly GCA_030620095.1. Lineage (NCBI taxonomy): Eukaryota > Metazoa > Arthropoda > Insecta > Coleoptera > Curculionidae > Kuschelorhynchus > Kuschelorhynchus macadamiae. The sequence goes on from JAUTXW010004786.1 coordinate 260,994, forward strand.
CTAGCCATACACGAGGACAATATCCCGCTTTCAAGGGACGATAATTGGTTTCTGCCCTTTGGCAAATTTAAATTAGGTATATAAACAAGTTTTCTGAAATAGCTTCGTTATACGATTTATTAACGAGGAAATTTTTAAAAATCTTCTCATGAACCCTCTTCTGCAATTTGAGTAAAAGTAACAAACATTTCAAAAACAATTGCAATTTTAGCATATGTCAAAAATGTTTATTGTATAGACAGAAAAGTTTTGACACATCTTTCAATGTTTATTTTTTAAATACCCTGTATCTAAAAAATTCACATTTTATTTAAACCAGTTTCTTACAGTTTTCTTAATTTAGTAAGAGTTATTTTAAACCCTATAAAAATTGCTAGAAATTTGTTTGTTTTCCACCCATGTTTGTAGGGTTTTAAGTAACTCCCATATGTTTCTACTGAAGCGAATCAAAATATAATATTAAATGTTATAACAGTTTAATTTTGTTATAAGTGCATTTCATTTAACAGTTTAATTTTGTTATAAGTGCATTTCATTGTATGATTAATTTAATATTATAATCTACTACTTTAGTATTAAGTTAAGTGATTAATATGTACGCCTTGTTGGTTTGATTTACTTAGATTTTAGTAGTTTTCTTATTAGAAGCGGTTACATTGATCATATTTAAGCGAAATATAAATTCAACACCTTATGCAGCAAATTTTGGTACACACAGTGTCACCTCTCGATAAGTAGTTAATTTTGTACCTATATCTGAACTCAAGATATAAAGGAATAATTTTCAGTAAATGGTATAAGTTTAGCGTTCGTTCATAGATGTCGCCAAAAAAAAATCAGTTCAAATATAATTGTTGGATTTATTTAATTTTGCCGAATTTAATAATTATATACTGTATAAGAAAAACTTCAAATAGCACTTTAGACAAACTATTTATTTCCCATATATTTTACAGAGTAGATATAAATTAAATTTTTTTGAAAACCTGTTTTCGAGTCCTTTATACAAGTCTTGGGATTTTCGTTTTCCTTGGCTAGATATGCTGCATTTTTAGATTCGAGCGTATATTTTGTATAACTCTTCTGTCGCTGTAAAAAAAAACCAAATCAGTAGTACCCCAATAAATTCTTTGATATAAAGTCCATATTATGTATTAATATTGAACTGTAAATACTTGTATTAAAAAAAAAAAAGTTGCCTTGATAAATATTTCTTTTCAGATATACCTAGGATTATTTTTAGACTATAGATACTATATATACACCACTTCATACTTTCTCTTAAATCTACATTTTATTATTCGTGTTCCCTTTTGCTATGAATATGTAACATATAAAGGTATTTTCATTTAAGTTAGACATAAATAACCCAAAGGTATTCCTCGATTCAATATTAATATTCTTACCTTTTTTTTTTGAGACTATATAAACTACAGCCTTCTTATAATTTCTATCAATGTTTGATGTTCCGAAATTCAGATCGACTTTTGTTTTGTCCATAGTTGCACAATTACTTGGAGCCTATTATATAATTTCGTTACGTCTGCGTCTGATGCATTTCCTAAAATAAATAGTTAATAATTGTGTGAATAAATTCCTGTTTTATGGTTAAATAATGAGTTTATACAGTTGGGAAAATTCTATTAAATTAAACTCAACTTACGTTTCATTTTTATGGCATTTAACTACTCCTGCATTAGCACATAATATTTTTGACTCTTTGGTACTCTACTCCGGACTAATATTTGACTTTTCTGAGTGGTCCTTTTTCATTAGTACTAGAGTAATTAATTAAATATTATTTGTTTATTTACATTTCCATTTCGCCTTGGCGTTGCTTTTAAATTTCAGGTTAGTTGTTTCTGTCAATGTTATTATTGCGTCGCCTCGGAACTTTTCGGATCTATTCGGCTAAGACTTCCATATTAACTTATTCTCGAAACCCTCCATCCGGTACTTCCTCATATCAAGAGCGCAGGCATCTTTTTCGTTGTTGCCAAGTGTATTCCTGCATTATTTCCTGTATCTTTCTCAACCAATGGAGAGTCGTTTTTCTTGTCTAACATGTTAATCATATCCTTGTTTTATTCCGTCTATGTGCTCTTTTGGCAAGGTTGTTAGCACCTGACATATTCTAGCCAATGGTATTCCGCCACCTTAGTTAACCAAAGTCCTAGATGGAAAGGAAGCTAGGGGAACACATTTTTCACTTTTCTGGTCACCTGCAGATAACTAACAGGTCTTCAGCGCGAGTCTGAAGAAATAATCAAGGAAAATCTTGGAAATCCGTTAGCGGGATTTTTCCTCAACACCGCAATAGTTTTTCGGGCACATTATAGTTTGCACTGTGAGTGTTATTTTTCGTGCTAGAAAATCTCTCTAAGAGAGGATTTTACCTGAAGATTGGACCAGACCGCCATTTTCCATGCCCTTGTACTTGGCACGTGAAACCACTTTTTGACTAGAACTGAGTGACCCTATTGGATAGGTAATTTGCTCTAATATCATTTATCCTGAAAAGGGTATCTTTTTTTTTCTTAAATTTTGCTTTTCCTAATTTAGTAACTTTTCTCATTTTTTTTTGGAATTAACTTTTGCTCGGGTGAGACGATTATTTTTTTTGATGCAACAGGGGCTAGTTTTTTTATATTTTTTTTTGAAATCTTAAAAATTAAATGCAAGTGTAACGAATTCATGCGAAAATAATTTTTAGTTTGAATTTCGTCGAACATCTTTTACCTCAGTAATTTGATTCATTTTCCTATTATATTAACCATATTTTGTGGATCGTAAATTGGCTCTATTTTATTTTAAAATAAAACCACAATATTTAAACAGCTTGCATAGTGTGATTTGATACTACATTCGTTCTTTTTAATAGATAATAAACAGATTAATAAATGGCTTGCAGAGGTTTTCAGTAACAATTAAGTATGACGTAAATTGCTTTTCTTTTAGTTTATGGTATTTTTTTTTGCATTTTGATTTGCCGCTGGAAAATAATTAGTTAAATAAAACCCTTTTTTTTTTAAGCTGGTTATATTATAATTTAAATATATTTGTGCCTTTTGATTTTTCTTATTGCTGCCTTATTATATCTATATTTTTTGTAAGTATTCTCGCAACGTTTCGCTTAAATATTTGCTATTCTTCAGGTCTATACATACCTTCTTTTGTTAAGATTTTGCTTTTTTTTTTTTTCATTTTATTCCCATTTCTATTTAAACTGGCCAAGGTCAGTCTAAATTTTCTATTTATTTTATATGGGAAATTGTTATAGTAATCGATTTTGTTACAAATTTATTTATTGTAAATTGAATTTAGTTATTGGAGTCAGTTATAATAATGTGCTTATATTTTTCTTACCCAACGTTTCGATTAATTTTAGGTCTTCATCAGGGCCTAATTTTTTTTAAGTATTAGAATTATTTCTACTTTATTACGTATTGCTAATTTAAATCATTCGGATTCAGTCGAAACCTTGTATTTATTTTAGTGTTAACGCTGGTTATTGAGATTGTATTTGATAAAGTAAATTTTAGAATTTTCCTTTTTGATCTTAGTTTGTATTTGTGGATTTGTTGAATTTATTGACACAACGTTTCGACTGAATTTTCGATAGCCATCAGGGTATTTTGTGCTTATTGATGGTATCTTTAGTGATTTCATTTTAAATTATTTTATTGTATTTTTTTTGCTTATTCATTTGAATGGTGTAGGTACTGGGAGATAATTTGTGAGATAGTAAAAAATATTTTGTCTTAGAGGCGTTAAACTGGATAAGGTACACTGAACCCTGTAGGACGCCTGCGATTTGGTGAAAGTTTTATGAATAGCTATCAACCATTACAGAAATATCTTTGTTAGAAAGAAAACTGGCAAGCCCAGTACAAAGATTTCGAGAAAGACCATAGACAGGAAGTTTGTTAAGTAGTGCGTTATGCCAGACTTGATTAATTGCTATGGATATGTCGAGGGCAATAATTTGGGCTTCTACGTTGGATTTTGATGGACTTATTTCAGTTGTTGGTTACGAAGGTAAGAAGATCTCCTGTGGATTTTTGGTGGAGGAATGTATTGCCTGTCGTGGATAAGTTTATACCTTTCAAGGTAGTTTAAAATATCATTATTGATATACTTCTCAATTGCTTTACTCATAATTGAAAGGAGGGATATAGGACTTCAGTTAGAGGGTAGAGTTTTGAATCTTTTTTTGGGAACAGGCTGTACACGAGCAGATTTCCAACTTTTAGGAAAAAATGCCCTTGTCATAGGACATTTGGAACAACCTGGTAATATTAGGGACCAATTCAGGCGCAGTTTTCGAGCACTATAAACGGAATACCATCAAGGCCATTCGTATTAAGTGTTTTGAGAATACGTCGTACCTTTTTAACACTGAAGGTAATTTCGTGCGTATTGTATAGCAAAGCTGGTACTGATTGATGAAGGAAGTGAAAAGGAGGGATTAAAGTAGAATTTGCTACGAATTGTTTTGCACAAGGCTCAGATTTTGCACAAATTTTGAATGATATTTTTGACAATCGACCAAAACGATTGGCTCCCATTTTGGAAAATAAGCACTTTGTCTTTTAGGCGTGTATTGAAGGCATTTTTGGCGTCGAGAGTTACGCGATTGTGATGATTTCGTGCCTTGTTTTTACCTGCAGATTTTCTGGAGTAGGGTTCTTAAGAAAATTGTTATGAATACGGATTTTCTCTGTCTGATATTACCGCAGGATTTTAAACACCAAGTTCCTTTGTTCGGAGGTCTTAATAAAAGGTGATATAAAGGTTTCTATAAGTAATTGGATTATATCCAAGATTTCTGAATACATTTTGAAAGTATTGTTGGTAGAGAAACAAACATCATTCCAAGGAAAGGAAGAGCAGAAATCCCGCAACCCATCCCAATCGGCGGAATTATAGTGCCAAATATTACTACGTGGCATGTATTCTTCAACTTCCTGTTGTATGGGACAGGAAACAGTAAATAGATGATGGTCAAAGGAATCCAGAGAAGCGGAAATGGGAGGCTGATAAAGCTGTGAGTGAATGGTGAGAAAGAGGTCCAATGGATTTTGACATATGTACGATGCATAAGCTAAGTTAGGTTCTCTGTTGAGATTGGTAAGAAATTGACTGATTACAAAGGACTCTGCTGCTCTACCTGTTTTAGTAGACCGTAATCTTTATTATGAACCTTCTGTAACTTTAACACATTGTATCTCGAAAATAAAATTGTTGAATATATGACAGGAACAAGGAGTTATCTCTTCGGGTTTCGCTACATTCGCAATTAGCATCATGTTTTTTTTTAACTTTGATTCACCCAGCATAACCGAAGGACCGATTATATTTCGTATAGACGATCAATCAGATACACAATAAATTCCGCTTAATCGAAATAATAGCTCTCGCGCAACAAGGTCTATTTGTTAAAAAATATTTGTATACGTAGTTCAATTTGGAGGTACGAGACTGATATATACTGGCAACACCACTTGTGAAATTGTGCCGAGCTATATTATCTGTCTTTGGTGTAACATATAGCTATATAATTTTTAGGCCGATTTTTTTTTGTGTGTCAAACATATTAAAACAAGATTAATTTTTTGTTCTTTTCTGTATATTACTAACAGAAATATCATTTCTAAGCAATGAACAATAATATTGCCAAGTGTTTTAATCTTTTGTTTTCTTTCATTTTTCATTTTACAAATGTACTTGTTTTTTATAATTTAGAAAACTAGCATCTGTGAGTGATGATAAATACCCTATAATGGCATTTTTCTTATCATTGACCACTTGTTTCTTTCGGTTTTTTCCGTGGTTTTGGTACAAAAGTTTATTTTGTATTATACATAGTCATAAAGTATAATTTAAAGAATCATTATCATTCATTTTCACAAACAATAATCTAAGGTGTCAATATAACGATCGATTTGCTGTACTTAAGTTCCGTTTTCTTATGGGTAATGCCAAAATTGAAACTGGTATTGAACTTCATTTGTATTTCAAAAAGTTTGTGTGAAACTGTTAATATTTTTTTCAGTTGAAGTAGGGTTCTGAGTGAAAAACGAAAGTTAAATGTATGCAAAGTTTTGTTATTGTTACATAGTCTGGTGCGAGAATCATTATTTTACTATTCGGTTAGAGTCATCTTTAGCCTCCAACAGTTCATTCTCCTGACGTGATGTATTAAGAAAATACTCAAACAACATTCTAGACATTAAATTCGTCACCAATCATGCCATTACTTTATTTAATAAAATCTTTAAAAAATTAAAAAAAAAATTGTTTCAAGATACAGTTCGATATTACATTAAATTCCTTAAACTCGTTGGCACTGAAGTTGAATGTTTTATAATGATAGATTAGACCTTGCCGATATCGAAAACTTGGATTTTATTCAGTTGTCAGAAAAGAGATGCTGAGAAACTATGCTTGTTAAAAATAATAGGATAGTAATATTTGTTTTACTAATTTGTTGTCCATTCTTAAATTTTATTATCAGATAAATTATAAAAAAATCCAAAGAGTAATTACTCTATTTTAGTATCTAATGCTGACATATAAGTAAGTTCACTTCTTGTCTTATTTTCTTTTGGATTTTTAGTACTGCACCTCTTTTGAGTAGTAATTTGGTCTTTATAATTTAAGATTTTTTCCCTATAAGGGTTACGAAGTATAAAGGATGAGTTATTCACCACCGAGTTTCTTCTGGACGGAGGATTTTTCCTTATATAGGAAGGAACAACAACTGGGTACAACTCTATAAACAACAAAGGTGTGCAAGGGGTATTCTTTTAAATTATTAAGCAACGTGGAGACCGTTTTTGTAACATTTTCAGTATTGTTGAGTTTGTACATTTCCCCTACCCGGAACTTCCCTCGTTGCCAATTTTTCCTTTTATTAGGAAAAGTGAAGTGTGATCTAATATAATTCTGCATATAGACATTTAGTATCACACATACTGTCATTTCAAATATTTTTATTTGGCGTCAATTTATTAAACCTTATTGGATTCGTAAAAATATTTTGCTAGTTTTTACCTGTGCCACAGTTGATTTTTGGGCGTAATTGAAAATTTACTTTAAATTACCGCAATTTTTTTCCTTCATGTTAAATTCTCACCCGTTTAACCCTATATCAAATTTATTTTTTCTGCAAAATTTGAAGTCGATTGAATAAGAAGATTTTTTTACGTTGATTTTTAAATGTCTTATTTGACCGCCATTTTGTTTTGCCATCTTGTGTTCGTACCACTATTTTAACTTTGTTACACTTAATGCTTGCACAAATTTGAAATTTGTATTTTATTTGGCCTACGTAACTTTTTTAAATTTCACTACGCCACCATTTTGTTCCACCATATTGAATTTTTACCTAAACGTTATCGGGTTTTCCCCATATGAACCTTAATATTTGAGCATAATTTGAAGACAATCGGGTAAGAAGTGTTTTAGCTACGTCGCGAACTGATAACCAGGCAGACAGACCGACGGAATTAAAAAAAAATATTTTTGGCATCTAGGGACGCTGAAACGTGAAGTATATAGAACTATTAAGCAGATTTTTCAGGCTGAATTTTTAAATATTTTTATAAGCTGCCATTTTATTTTGCCACCTTGGATTCCTATCAAAATTTTACCATTTTTTGATTCCTTCAATATTTGATTTTTCACTTAAATTTCACTACGTTGCTATTTTCTTTCGCCATATAGAATTTTTACCAAAATGTTACCAGGTCATCCCCATGTGATTCGAAAATAGTTTTTTACCTATGCTGCGACAGACCTACAGACAGATCGACATCGACAAACCGACGGAATCGCGAAATCATGTTTTTTGGCTTCTATAAGGACCTAGTAACGTAAAGATCCGAAAAAAGCTCGGATAGTAATTTTTTCAAGTAAAAAACATAATAAAATTCTTTTCAGACTTCGTCGGGTTAAAATATTGATTAGAGGTACTAGTATCTATGTCATGTAGGTATCAGAAATGCCTAAACATCACTGTATTACTAATACTGCTATATTTTGTTAATTAAAATTACGGTACTTTGTTTATGCAATTGAATTACACAATTACTTTGGCATATATAGATGTCCTACAATTATTATCAGCTAATCCGTAAATGTTCGAATTTCATTTATTGTTGCACTACTATTACTACTAATTAAAAATTGCCTTGAGACAATGTAGTGTATTTACTAAGATATTTAGATTCGTATAAAATAAAGAACCCGTTGTGTAATATTTAGCTCAGTAAGAGTTAAAGTTGAATTTAAAAAAAATTTTAAATTGTTTTGATATGCACGATAACCGTTTGCAATTTTTTGACGCTTTGCAGCGTTGTATTGGAACCTCCTAAGATAAAAGGATTGATCCGAAGAAAAATTGGGTAAAATCGAGTTTCGATTAAAAATGCGCTCATTTTCAGTTTTTTTAGGAAATTTGACGCTTTTTCTAAAGTAGCCTAGCCTGCAAAACCGTAGCTTTGACTGATACGTCAGAATAAACAGTTTGACAGAGACGCGAACTTTTTAAGTCCAAATTTGCAAATATCTCTTTAAATGCTTTGAGGGGCTGTTAAAATACTTTGGTCTGGTATAGTTGCTTCTTACGGTATACAGCGGATTCAGAAGTAGTGTTATTTTTATTTATTGCTCTATACTGGGGATATACAATAAAGTATGGCTGATTTTATTCTGTTTTGTGGGTTCTTGTGGTATATTAATAAACGGGATGGTACAGTCAATCCGTCATTTTAGATCCAAAAAATTCACGGCCTGTCTAATTTTGAGGTTGATCCCGGAGGTCAAAAACGAAAATTTCCAAATTGGCATATATATCCGTCACGTTAGCCACCATTTTAAAAAAAATGAATTCGATTTATCTTGTTACCGGTTCGCCAGAAGTGAAAAACTTTAAGGACAAAAATTGTAGAGCACGCAATTTGCAACTTTTTTTTCTCATAGCCAACTCTCTATAGTTCATTCAATAGAGGGCGCCAAATTTGAAAAAAATCTGTCTTTTTTCGACTTTTGAACGCCCAAAAGAGTTTTTCCAAAAATCTTGTAAATATTTTAAAAATATTTCTAAAACATATACATTGTTTTTTAGCTTCCGTCAACAATCGCTGAGTTACAGCGTCTTAATGTTCGACTCAGAATTTCCAGAAACCATAAGCCCTTAAATTCCAGACTCGCTGCTGCTTATGCGCGACGTAAATAAAAAAGGAATATCTTGTCCCATATTACCCGTGCAATTATTTTCGTATTTTGATTTTCTCAATAAAACTGATTATTTCAATAGATGGTTTAAATAAAACGGAAAAAGTATTTTGTATAATAAAAAGTAAAGAAACATCTAAAATATATATTACGTTTAGTTACAGTATTATATTGTGTTCACATGCAAAAAAGGTTACATAATAGAGGTTCTGGAGGGGGATTTAACTCCCAAACTCCCCCCTTAAATACGCCAATGTCCAAATATTTTAACCGGTAAAATGACAAGTAATTTACTACTTTGTACAGCGCAATGAATTCTGCGGAACGTTCTATAGATTCCCTGAGACTGGAATGCTTCCTTGCTCTACTACGAGAAATAAAGTTAACGGCTGCAGCTGCAAAACAACACTTCTCATTACCAAGTACAGCAATGGGTGGGAAATGTGCTCGATCCAAAATAATTTTTCTGGAAAAAGTCGCCTACGAGACTCGAAATCGTCAAAATGACAAAAGAACCTGCTCCCACTGCTTTATTACAGCTTATATTATGCAAATGTACTAAAAGTTTTGTACAAGAAATTACCAGTGCAAGTCGTAAGAAGATTCATAGACCGAGACACAACAGAATCAATCGCAAAAGATCAACCAAATTTGCATCCAAAAGTCACTAAGTCACTCGACCGAATAAGAAGGTTTTGTTTTTGCTGAGGACACTAACGAGGAAGAAGAACTTCCAAAAAAATGACGTCTAAATCGAACGCCATAATTTTTTAAAAATGTTAGTCTACTGCGACCTCCAATATAAACATTAGTTAGTTTCTGAGAATTGCTCGACATTCTGTCAAATGCTTTTTGTCAATAACTACATTTTTTTAATTTTAATTGACAGGATATTACTTATTTTTTTGTCTTATCTACAGTTTAAATTATATTAACATTATTTTTTTCTCATAAAAAGAAGTTTCACTGACTGTTTATGCGTGTCAAACTTCAAGACGTTGTAGCTCAGCGATTATTGACAAAGGTATATAACAATTTATATGTTTTAGAAATATTTTGAAAGTTCTACAAGTTTTTCGAAAAGTCTTAGTAAAATTCACTTTTGGGCGGTCAGAAACAAAGAAAAGTAATTTTTGGCAATTTTAGTGCCCTCTAATTTTTAGTAAAATGAACTATAAAGAGTTAGGACCAAAAATGTTGCAAATTGCAGGCTCTAAAATGTTTGTCTTTATAGTTTTCCCCTTCGACAAACAGGAAACGAGATAAATCAAACCAAAACGACGGAATAAGAGATATGCTAGTTGGGGAATTTGGAACAACATATCAAAAATTTGGCCTACTGTGATTTTGTCATTTTCCCCCTTTTTTAGCACAGATTGATACTAGTGGAGTGTTTAAGCAAATTATTCAGAACTAGTTGCATTGTTCAGTAATACCAAGAAAAATCACTCAACTTGTTTCTTAACTGCAGAAAGGTTTCAAATATATGATCGATTTTCAGAGTGCTCATTTATTGTTGTTTAAATATTTTTTTAAGTTTACTGCAGGTATTTATAAAGATTTTACTGTATTAAGCCAATTTGTTATTTTTTAATTGTTGAATATTAATAACAAAAATAATAATTATTTTCATTTATTGCTCACATTGTTTATCTACTGTCATTCTAACAAATACACATTCATTTTTTAGCAATTACAAGTAACAGTATTTATTTTTGTTAACACAAGATACTTAGTGTAATTTACATATTATTGTTATACAACGATGTTATTCGCGAGTATTAATAAAATGATTAGGCAATAACTTGAGTAATAGAATATAATAATGTATGATTTCATTTATTTCAAGTACTCTGAAAAATACTAGGAAAAGAAACCTTATATGAGAACAACTACTAACAAATTAAGGAAGGTTTGTCAAACTCGTTAGTAAGTACCTTGGATGATTCTATAGTTATTCATATTTATTTTGTACATGCCTTTCAGAAATTGCTGTAATCCAAAAACGTTTGGGTCAAAATGTTTTCTTTACTTATTACAAAACCGATCAATAAAGTTCGTAATGTTGATAAAAAACTGCAAATAACATAAAAAAATTATAATATTATTCAGTGGCGGATCGCAGGCGAAAAAGTAAGTGAAAGGCAAAAGTAGCAACGAAAGCGGCACATGGTAATTTCGGGAGGTGAGGCTAATATTTTTTTGCGACTTAACTAAGTTTTATGTACTAAGTCAATTATTCTGTCCTTTATAGCTGCAAATGTATAGATAACATCTTGGGTGAGTTGTCTTAATCTCCTCCTGCCGAAATTCCTTTCGAATCGAAATGAGCCGTTAAGTGCTAAAGTGGCGTAAGTCAAGAATTCTGAATTTCATATAATGAAGGTTAAAGTAAAAGGTTTGTTAAACACGATATGAAAAATATATCTGAACAATTTTTGGAGTGCCAACTGGTGACATATGTCATCAACTAATAAGGCTAATTTGCAGCTGAAAGATCGAAACAGTTTTTTTTTATAGTACTTTTTTTTGACTTACACCACTTCTGCAATAAACATTTGTTCGAACCTTTTGAAATTATTGACTTACATTTTAAGAGGTGGGTGGGTATCGTGAAATACAGCATAATAATATCGACTAAATGATAATCATCATACGAATAATAGACTTTTATTCATTTTTGCATTAAAAAAACACGTAACAAAACGTAACATGAAATTAATAAAATTAAATTTCTTGTTACACAAACTAATATTAATGAACTTCAAGCATAAGGAACATTTTTATCATCATTACTTTCTTGGTCTTCCATGAAGAGTAAAGGCCCATTATCTTCGATATCTTTTGCTGTTTTTAGGGAAGTAAAAAACTCGTGGTGAATAGGTGGAATATATGGGAGCAAATCAAGCATGTCGTTTTTCTTGGCTTCTGTTATTGGTCTTGGTGCGTTGAAAAGACGCCTTTGCTTGATGTCTTCAAATGGTTCTTTAATTGAGGTTTTTGCTGGTGGCAACGAAAGTTTGCAAAACGGCATATTTTAGTTAAGAGTTTCTTTATAAAACATAGCATGGGGGCTTTCCTTTGTAAATCTGATCCACTGTATTTGAAGCCAATTGATCGGTGCACCATCTTCATTCATTTTCCTTCTTGTGACTGCTTTTTCTAGTTGTCCCGTTGATTTAAAATCTGCCTGCTCCATTACTAGAACCCGAAACTTATATTTCGTGCGAGCAGTGCGAATAGTGTCATACCAATCTGAAGGAATATAATGAATTTTTTTTCGAGCGGCAGATTCAATATTGCCGAAGTCGGAATCGTTTTTCATGTATGAATGACCAGAAACAAGAAATTTATAATCAATCACGAAATGCAGTTAGAGTGGTCCATTGCTATTTTCATCCAGGTTAATGCTAATTTAAAATTGCGGTTTTGTCCAGTGCAACTGTCGCTGTATGCTATTATGTGCTTTTTTCCAACTGCTTCATGCTTGAGATGCAGCGATAGGCAGGAGGCTATTTCCTGGGAACCTCTTGAGGCAACAGTCTCATCCCAAACATACATCCAAGCTTTATTGGTGGCTAGTTCATGAACTCCCAAATTATAGCAATATAAGTTTCTCTTATAATACGCTACAGATGTGGTTAGGGTAGGAAATGCTAAAGCTTTTTCTAGGTCAAATGAAATGACATGCAATTCCTGGTTTGTCAGCGCCAATTCAGAATCATTCTTCATGGACTGTCTCGCTTTCTCTGCTTTTCGCAAATGAAGATCTCGTTGACTTACTATGGATTCTTTTTCAGGCTCAGGAGTGGCCTCAATAAGTAACTTCAGCTTATCGCACTGTTGGCATGTATCTTTTAGAGGCATATGGAAGTGTAAGTTTTCTTCTTTAAATTTCATCCTGTACACGCTTTCACTAACAGGCACTGATTTATTTTCGGTGCAACGTTCCTTGTATAGATTGTTCATTTTTCTCAAATTTAAACTGGGGTCTAAATATTTACGATTGGGATTGTGTGTTCTTGTGTAATGACTTGTGTAAGCTGGAAAACTTTTTATGTGATTTATAACTTGGTCGATTCTGCTTTCTTCAATTTTGTTCGCACTAGGTCCTTTCCCTCTTAAATCATTTCCAATTTGTCCTTCTTTTTCTTTCTTCAGCGCGCTAGACATTCTACCATCTGATATTTGAAATGTTTTTAAAAAATATTGCTTACAAACTTTTACACTCTGGCCATCAATATTCAGAAAATATTTATTTGAAACGCCCTTTTCGGACCTGCTTCCATCACGTCTCCGTCTCTGTATAACTGCTTGTTTTTTTATAAGTCCGCAAATATATGTATTTTGTTGCGTCCAGCTACACATTCTCCAAAACAAGTTAAAGATAATTCTTCATTGATCTTCATTTATTTTTGAATGACACCTCTTATTGCAGCTACACTCGACATTTTGGAATATTTTGTCAGTACCAGAAATTCTCCTAGCCTTTTTTACATTTCTTTTCCATCCGGATTCGTTTCTACGCCTTCTTTTAGACGTATTATGAGTTGCAGTACTTTCCACATCTATTGCAAGCTCGCTTGAACCAATAGAATAATTCTGAGAGTCAACTGAAAAAATAAAAATGCAGTGATTTTGTAAATATATTCTTATTTTTTAGAAAATAATTATAATATATAGCCAAACATTTTCAAAAAGCTGGGTTTCTAGGTTATGTTTCCAATTATAACGTATTTTTAACGATTAATAATAAATTAGCATTTACTTACCTCTATCAGAATCTGTAGACGAGGAACTGCTACTAGGCACGAAGTCTTTGTCAGCAACATCATCATCAGAATCTAAATAATCGGAGTCTGAACACATTTTGATACCGTTTAGAACAACAATAAACGTACTAAACAAAACCGTATACAAAATAATGACTTACACCACTAATGTATAAACTGTAAACGTCATTCAGTTTTCTGGTTCTTGACATTAGCGCCATCTATGAAAAAACTAATAAGGCTAGACTTACGCCACTTATGTATAAGATAGAATGAAGATGTTGCTTTTGATTTCTGGTGTAAAATAAAAATGAGGAAAAATTGACTTACACCACATTTGCATTCAACGGCTCAAATATTACTAGAGAAGTCAGTCTTTCTTGAGAAATTTTATTCCTTAAAAACATTTTTACACGTTTGAGGCAAGAAAAAGACTTTCCACTGATGCACCTGTTGGCGGTATTGTCAAAATAAGGCCAGAAAATTTATACACTTCATTAAAAATATCTTTATTTTTATTTTCTTTTTTAACTTGCTCTTGCAGCGATATATTCTAATGACTCTCATCGGCAAAAATAAGACCAAATTAATTTTTAGATCGATGGCTTTAACTTAACATTTAACTCCAAGAAATTTTTGTAGAGAAAATTTAGTAGAATCTGCCAAACACAAAGAAACTAGTGTTTCACGATCTTGAAATCTTATTGACACTTCCATCAAAATATGGTTCAATATTTCATAAAGAATGCCAAATAGTATACCATGTTTGAGAAAATGTTATTAAACACTAATGCTAATTCTCGTTTTTAGCATTAGAGAAATCGTTTATCTTCATCAATCCTTTGGCAAGCCGGATTGATTTTTCAGCAGATTTGTCACAGCTTGCAATAAATTTAAAGACGCATTTTAGTTTATGCGAATCTTGAACATTTACTAACTTTAAATTTGAAGACCATCGATTTTCTGTAATAGTTGGTATACACCTCATTGTATATGTAAGAGCATGTGCTCGTCTGGCTGAATGATGACAAACGAGGAAATGCCACTAAGGCTTAAAAATGCGACATTTAGAAATGTTTTTTAGGATTTGTTGCATCACGAGGTTAAGATGATGCGCAAGACAATGTACAAATACAACCTGGGAGCTTTTTTTTTTATTAAAGTCCATTTATATGCCCAGACAACACCCGTGCACCATCGTAACATTGTCCTATTAATCTATATTTATAGTTAATTCGGTCCAAAATTTGATCCATTAGGGAATATGAATTTATATAATCCGATCAAACGGAATGACACGTGGGTGTAGTGTATAGCCGCAGTAATTCCCGGTTGACATTTTGCTCCCATGCACCTCGACGTCATCGCGTACGCGTTGTTATGGCAACGGGGTAGGAGAGCCGTGCATAAAACACAGCACTTCTCCAAAAGTCGAAGCGGTTTGCGTCACGGGTACGTTGTTTAATAATGTTTGACTAAAAAATAAAAAATAGCACGCCAACGATCAAGTAGAATATTTATTTAAGATATACAGTTTATTTTTTGCAAATTAGGTGAATATATGAAAGTAAAAACTAGAGAGATAAAAATAATCCCGTTGTAGAACCTGAACTGCTATCAGTCAGTATTAAGTCCGGCGAAAATTTCAGATGTTATCTTTAGTTTTAGACTTTGGCGTGGTTTTAGTGCATATAGCCACCTGTGGCGAAACTCATAATCCAAGAGTATCAACGCTGGCGAAGATTTCAGATGTTCTCTTGGAAACTACAAATGTCGTTTTTTCTCTTGTTGGTGTGTGTGGTGTAGCTTTGTGCATTCATGTTGGCGCTAGTTGTACTCGTCTCTCAACTAGTTGACTGCACTGATAAAGACCTTACTTCAGAAACACTTTTTTAATAAACGTCTATAGTTGGCCAAATTTTATGTGCTTTAGCGTTCGTCCCAAAAAAATCATTTTTCTAATAGTTCATATATATATATATATATATATATATATATATATATATATATATATATATATATATATATATATATCTAGATGGAAATGTATGTCACGTGTAAACCTTGTTAATTCGATGCTAATGCTTTTTTTCAGCAATTACGTGGTTAAGCTACTTCATGTCATCATTACTTCGATCTGATGGTGGCTAGAACAATGTGCCAACTACGACTGACTACTTAAATGCGGCCACAACTATATAGTAAAAAATATTGACTGCTGTGACAACTGAACGGCGACTTTAAATTAAGCGTTATTCAATTTTCATTGAAAAAACCCACGACTACACGATAGTGGCATATATAGACAGTGCCTCTGAGGGGGATTGCGACGATGAAAATTTTCAACAAACAAATAAGATGGTCCTCAGTTTTTGTTTTCGAATAATATGAACAACCAAAAAGAGGCCATTACCTTATTTTATCTATAAGTAAAACAGGCTCTGGGGGGTTTAGCCGCCAATCCCGAGAAAAAGGTCATTACTTTACAATAACATATACATACATATATTGTGAAGTCTGTACAGTTTCATATGTGCGCTATTTTTGACAAATTATTAATGACTCTAAATACAATGTTTTGAAACTTTGTAATCATAAAACTGTGATTTCACGCTGTCGAATATTCGACACGATAATTCTTAAACATAATTTTATTTGCAATTTATTTATAAAATGTGAACGTATTCTTACTATGATTTATTAAGTTTTTTCCAATATATTGCTTAGAATTATTGGTACAAAAAAACAATAAAACTGCTGGCAAAAAAAATTAATCCCAAACCAAGAAAACCAACCTTAATACTTTTAAGTAATTGACTAAATAGATAATATAGATTGTTGACTTAATACAGTATCAGTGAAAGAATAATACCGATTTTGACTAAACACCCTAACCATTAACTAAATAAGCTTGCTTATACATGTAATGAATGCGACATAGAGTAACTGCAGATTCTACATCTCAAAATAATAGGATTTAACCAAATATGTCTTTATAAAATGTAGCACTTTACGATATACCTGGCGGTAAAATCCGTTTTTCATTTTACAATTATATACGTTATACAGTTTTAGTTAAAAATGTGTAAAAACTTGGAATCCGAGGTATATGGTGATAAAAAATCCCAATATGAACTCAGTTTTAAGGCGACGGGTAGATGCCGCTGGGAACGCGCTCTTGACGGATGGTTTTTTAGCAGAACTTTTTATGTACAGCAGTATCGGCAATCAATATAGACAATTAATTAACGGTAAATTGGGGAATGATTTGTGTTTATGCTCAATGCAATTACAATGGACGTGCTGCACCGGGAAGAAATTTCAATTTATACCGAAACCACCAGCAACCACAACATTTTTTCAGTCTTTTTTAGAAGAGTGAAACAGATTAATTTCGACCTATATCGTTGATCAAAAAGAGAAAATTCTAGTGCGGGTAGTTGAGAACTCACATATTACTAGACGCTTACGTGCCGTAACAACTTCAATGCTGCAAATTCTTCAGAATGAAAATCTTCATCCATATCATTGCTGGTTTTGGTTGCCCACTGCTGCAATACAAAACAAGTCAATGCTGGTGCTCTTCTTAACAAGTATATGTGTTAGGTCGCAAAGAAAGGTCCTCAAAGTCCGTTAAGTCTGCGAGCTTTTTTTTAAAGTTAATTTTCAAATTTGAAGTTTTACACACTTTTTTATGTGGAACAACCCTTGTAACAACCTTAAAGACTGTATTTTGATTATGATAGACCGGATATTTATTAGGTTGTAAAAAAGGTCCTTGATTTCCGTTAAATGTGTCACATTTTTCATTTTTTTAAAGTATATTTTTAAATTTGAAATCTTACACTTATTTTTATGTAGCATAACCTTAACGGCTGTACTTTGATGATAATAGACCGTAGAAGTCCAATTCACGAAAAAAATTGTTTTCTCAGATCATCTAGTAACACAGAACAAAATACGAATTAAAACATCAATATTATGTACTTCCAAAACCCAAAATATTTTTAAATATATCTAAAATATGTAGCACAGAAAACCCCAACCCAGGATTTCTGTGTATGTAGTTTAAAGTGAAATAAACACAAATCTGCTACCCATAATAAGACAATCATTTTTATTATTAATAGTTAAATAGAACCAATTATTTGGAAAACACTATGTGTTAAAATGATTTAGGATAATAGAATATTTATAGAAAGTGTATTTAGGGTTTGAAAAATTTAATACAAATTTCTTTATGTTACTTGTTGATGGTCAATATCTCTAAACCTTTAACTTCTATGACACAAATTTATCGAATCTAAACTCTGCTCAAAAAAACTCCCCTGATCTCGAGATTTAGTATTCAATTTTGGCAAGTAAATGGATCACAAACCACTGGATCTTCAAAGCAACAACGCAAAATTTTATAATTATTTTAAGATTTGTGACTTTTTTTACTGCCTTATTACCATATACAAAAAATTCCTGGCTTATTGTCAAATTTAGTTCTTGTTTTCTACCATCTTTATACTTTTCTTCAAAATAGATATTTTTCTGAGGAATAAAGACTAGCATTCACGTTTTTCTTTTCGTGCAGTAAATTTACGTATATATTTTCCAAAGAGTATTGTTATAAAGTTAGTTATCATGTGGACTAAGATTATTTTTAAATTTTCAATGCATAAATAGTTTTAAATTTTTTAATATATTTATTATTTTATATATACTTTTAGTTTAGGCCAGTTTTCTCCCTGCTATATCTCGTATTTAAAGAAAATAGAATTTCTAATTTTCATTGTTAAGTACCTACTTACCCCGCCCCCACAGATAACAATCTTCAGACGAATCTATACAAATTGCAAATTTGGCCCGCCATGTTGGCGCCGCCATTTTGAGTCCGAATTGGATTGCAAATAACAAAACCTGTCTGACATATTGCAGCCGGAATTCTAATTTTTTTCTATTCGAAATTGTAAGTTGTACTGTTAAAGTGAGAACAATGTATATGCATGCCAAATTTGAAGTTCGGTATTGTGAAAGTCGGTGAAAAATCCATTAAAAGATAAGATTTGAAACAGAAACAAAGGAACAAATAGAGTGGAGCTAAAAAAAGGGTAGTACAAAGTCCTCGACTTCTAATTTCACTCACACATTCTAAATGTGTAAAGGATATTTAAATGTTAATATGTATATTTATTAAATAAATGTCAGAATAAAAAAACATGAGGAAAAAAACGCACGGACTCCGTTGGATTCGAACTCCCTCCTGTTGGTCCGAGAATTTACTCATAACTAAACGCGCGCGCGCGCGCGCGCGCGCGCGCGCGCGCGCGCGCGCGCGCGCGCGCGCGCGCGCGCGCGCGCGCGCGCGCGCGCGCGCGCGCGCGCGCGCGCGCGCGCGCGCGCGCGCGCGCGCGCGCGCGCGCGCGCGCGCGCGCGCGCGCGCGCGCGCGCGCGCGCGCGCGCGCGCGCGCGCGCGCGCGCGCGCGCGCGCGCGCGCGCGCGCGCGCGGCGGCGCGCGCGCGCGCGCGCGCGCGCGCGCGCGCGCGCGCGCGCGCGCGCGCGCGCGCGCGCGCGCGCGCGCGCGCGCGCGCGCGCGCGCGCGCGCGCGCGCGCGCGCGCGCGCGCGCGCGCGCGCGCGCGCGCGCGCGCGCGCGCGCGCGCGCGCGCGCGCGCGCGCGCGCGCGCGCGCGCGCGCGCGCGCGCGCGCGCGCGCGCGCGCGCGCGCGCGCGCGCGCGGGCGGGCGCGCGCGCGCGCGCGCGCGCGCGCGCGCGCGCGGGCGCGCGCGCGGCGGGCGGGCGGGCGCGCCGCGCGCGCGCGCGCCGCGCGCGCGCGCGCGGCGGGGCGGGGCGGGGCCTTAAGAAATCGAGCTGTCAGAGTTACAAAAAAAAGTTTGTAGTATTACATTGACATTTAGTGTTTTAATATAGACCTTTGAAAAAATTAATACATAGTTTTATCGGAAAACTTAAGACATACAGTGTATACATTTCTTAAAATTAGGTATTAGCATCGTAGAATACCATACACAAAAAGAATGAACATTTACCCCCGTATTCACTAAAAAGCTTTAAAAGTTAGACCAGGTCTAGTTGCCATGGTACTTAAAATTGTTAGTCCGCCAGTTATGTTTCGCTTATGTCCAGGGGCGTATACAAGGGGGGCTGGGGGACCGCGACACCCCCTTTTTATCATCTGCCCCCCCCCCACTGGCCCCCCCATTGCCTGTCTAAATGTATTATACAATACGCTCTTACAAGCACAATATGTTTAACGAAATAAAATACTCAAACCACAACAACACAAAATATCTCTACTAGTAAGAATCCCAAATATAAGCTGACCTATATAATTAAAACAAAGAAAATATAAACAGTAATAATCCCGGACTTTAGTGCTTGATGTGAGCGAACTCTCTTGTTTAAGAGTAATAAATTTGTTTTTGAGAAATAGAATTGGAAATGACATACAATCAAACTTGGCTATTTTATCAATTGAGAAGTCATTGATAAAAAACGTAGATCTTCAAAGAGTAATAGATATTTTCCCGGAAAATAAGAGAAGAATAAATTTAATTTTATGAATTGTTTTTTTTTTGTATTTATTGGTTTACGGTTTATATTATTCATGTTTATTTTTTATTAGTTTTAGTAAAACTTCCACAACTGTACATTAAATAAAAATAATAATTGTCTTTAAGCGTGCAAGGCTGCAAGGATTATTAAAAGTCGTCTGATGAAAAAAAAATCAAGTCCGATCGGTCTAGCAGTTATAAGTCAGGAGTTAGTAATCGACAAGTGCAAAAAATAGGTGAAAATTAGAAGAGTTTCTAGTTTACGATTTCGCTTCGAAAATAAATTTAACTTTTTCGAAAGACGTTTTGGACGCGCGTTTTAACCAAGTTAGCATCAGATTTAACAAGTTGTGGTGTAGTGTGGTTAGAACTCTTGTATTTTGATCTATCTTCCACCACAGGTTCCAGTGTTAACTTTTTCGAAAGACGTTTTGGTTTGGCGAAAAACGAAATTAATTACCGAAATTTTGAGCAAACATTTTTTTTTGACTTCTCCAACAATATTACAATAATGCGCGATATTCGAAATAGAGACCCGTTTGGGATTTTAGTCTCCGTTAATTTTCCCATCGAAAGGTTTTTTCCAAGTTCCAAGGAGGTACCGTTGAGACGCCTCAAGGGTTCGAAGTGACCCACCTTTAAATTTTTCTTCTCAAAATGAATTTGACATGTGTTTTACCGATTGCGCTCAAAAACAAGAGGCCGATAGATCTCACAGAGGGACATTTGTTCGAAAAGTTTCGTAGACGTAACGTAATCCGTAATCATACTTTCAAAATGTATCAAAATGCAGCTTCCTACCTGCAATCGTTTTGAAACGACGACTATGCAAAGTAAAAAACACGTTTTCGAGCTAAATGTCTTACAACTTTGAGGATGCGATTATAATAATAGCTCATTCCTGTCTATTATAGCAAGATATTGTGCACCAATGAGGCCACCTTTACAAGATGTGGGATTTATAATTGGAGAAACATTAATTCTTGGGAACAAGAAAATACTCGTTCAACTAAGCATATTCACATGAGTTTTCAGGAAATATTTGGTCTGGCATTGTTGGTGATTTGATACTTGAACCATATGAATTACCAGCTCGTTTGAAGAAGAGCTTGCCAGATATTTTAGATGACATTCAACTAAGTCAACATATTTGGATTACAAGGAAGATATTGTATCAATCGAGGACTTTCTACAAAAAAATCAGATTTTATAAGAAACAAAAAATGTATATTATTCCGACAGAGACAATATTTGAATATAGCAATAAGAAAATGTATTGAGGTCAATAGTAGACACTTTGCTCAGTTTTTAAATTCGTCAAATTTGTTGTAAAATAGTTAAAATGCTTATTTTTAATTGGTTTTTAAGTAGCTAAATAAATAGTTATTATTGTTTTATTTTCTGTTTCGTAAATGTACAGAGTGATATTTCAAATTTCACATATTTCGTTGTGTAATATTTACAACAGAATACATAAATATGTTCTCTTATAAATAATTGCTGATGACATGTGGAATTTAAAAAAAACACTAGATAGATTCTAAAATGTTACACCACCAAAAACTCTCAACTGCAAATGATAGGGCATATAGTGCGAGCCAAAGTAATGTTAATATTTCATATACAAACTTTTGCTATAGGGCTTCTTTATGAGGTTATTGAAAGTGAGAATTTGAAAAACTAATTTAATCTGTAGCTCTTAAACGGTAGCCATAGTATCAACGAAATTTGGCAATCAAATCAACGCATAGTAATGGCTTGTTTCCATATGTAAACTGCTATTCAATATGTCTGCCTCATACAGAGGCAGATAAAATTTCTCAGCTAAAATACATTTTTGAATGAATTGACAAATTTCGCATTTTTCTTTCATCCTTTGATTCTTACATAATTTTGCTACAACTTTAATCGATAATTTGTACCGTTTTGAAAAGAATCGCATTTTAGTAACAACATGTAATTAGGCTTCTAAAGTTAGTCTTTCTAATAATTATGTTCGAAATTACTACATAAAGAAGTTGAGATAAATCATTTTGACAGCATTTAGTGATTTAACAACACCATGGATGAGTTTAGCAATAAAAAATATCCAGATATACATCTAATGTTTGGTCTTGCAGAAGGTAATGTTGCAGAAGCTGTTCGCTATTACTCCAATTTTCTAAATACAAGAGTTCCAGATTGGAGAATTTAGTTAGACTATACATAATTGATAGCAATCTAAGCGGAGATAAATATCTCACTTTTTTGCGAGAATATCAATATGTTGTTGAAATCAAGCAACAACAAAAATGTATCAATAATGTATAATACATTGTTACATAATTGAAGAGCTCCCTTAAAATTTCGAAATGTGGCTGATGCACGATGACGCGCTTCTTCATTTTAATAGACCGTAAGAGATCATTTGGATGGACTGATGGATTGGCCGAAGTGGTCCTTTTCCATGACCACCTAGATCTCTCGATATAAAATATAAGACAATATCTTTAAGTTTTCCAGCGTCTCTTTCGAGTTTAAACTGGTTACTAAACCTCTTCCCTGAGAGTTGGTAATAAAAATATCGCTATAAATAATTTTGTGTATATAATAAAATTAAATTAAAGAGCTAAAATATTGCACGTAATCATGTAAAATATACAATATCTCAGATAAAAGGAAAAAACATTTGTATTTACTCCTGTAAAAGATGAACGTTTAGGCTTTCACATATTTTTGTTTGTATGTGTGTTCGTCGGCCTGTCATTCTTTG
Source organism: Kuschelorhynchus macadamiae (assembly GCA_030620095.1). Taxonomy (NCBI): domain Eukaryota; kingdom Metazoa; phylum Arthropoda; class Insecta; order Coleoptera; family Curculionidae; genus Kuschelorhynchus; species Kuschelorhynchus macadamiae. The sequence continues at coordinate 284,318 of JAUTXW010004786.1, forward strand.
TTAACTATAACCTGATTTTAATACAGTAATTGATTTTAAAATCAATACAATACTTATTAATTTAAAAGATCATTTAGAAGCATGTGAAATAGATGATAATGCCTTACAAGTTCTTTTGAAATTATAAATATTTCTGATGTCATAAGATGGGTCTACCGAACTTTTAGATTACTGAAACGGACGATGCGCTGAAATAATGTACATTTGCTAAAACTGAAGCAGCTATCGAAACTAAGGTGTTCGTCGGTTCTCTTACGAGACGAACTTTCGGGATGGTTCAAGTAGTCTTAAAAAGTTTGAAGCAAAGGACCAAAATTCTGAAGATGCGCATATTTGCTAGTTACCCCTAGTAAACCATATCGCTCTTTCTATCTGCCACTTACGACGTGTCCGCTAGGTAGTTAAATCTCCGAATACAGAAGTTTTATACCAAAAAAAAAAAACTAAGATTGTCTACCACATAACTTTCCTGTATTAGTTTTCCAAATAAGAGGCTAGCCCAAAATTACAAGGTTACTCTGTACAGTGGTACTTATTAATAACCCGTACTTAATGGTGGGAAATTGCAAACTGTTGCTACAAAGTTACAAAATTATTTTATGAAAATGTTTCAAAAGGACTTTTTACATGCCACTTACCGAAAGTAGTATTAGAGACTCGGTTTAAAATATCAGCCACCCTAGGTATTCTAACGTCAAAAGAAAGTTGTCCATATCCTATACTCATAAAACATAAACACAAGAACCAACAAGTTAAACTATTCTTCCACATTTTCTTATACCCGAGTTAACACTATAAGCAGAAAAAGTAAATATCACTTTCTCCGCCGATATCATTTATTTCACATTATTATGCGAAATTATTATTGATGATATAAGACTTGATACTAAAGAACGTCGGTTTAAAGTGACCGGCACAACAGCATAACGTTTATGCAAAATGGTAAATGTTATTAAACAAGGCTACGGCGCGTGTAACTCTGCGGTCACAATTTTTGTTTGTTCAAGTCCACGTTAATGATAAATGGAAGCGGGGGGGAATTTATACTGCTGTTATATATAATTACAATATAAAAATTAAAAATTTCTGTAGCTTTAATTATCCTTAGGGATTCAGTTAAATTTTCCATTTTAATAAATCCGATTCTAATTTAATAGCAATAGTTTTTGTATAAAGCTATAAAACTTTCTTGATCAGCAGAAAATAAGCTAGAAACAAGATGCCAAAGAACAACTTAATCGGCAATTTAAAGTTTGTGTATTCTTTTACTCTTAGGCCTAAAGTGATATCATAGATCATAGAATGTTTTGCAAAGGTAACTGAATTAAAATATATTAAAATTTTTGTATAATTTCCTGACTCATTTAGAAAGCTTTCAATTTTTGCTCAATATTAGTTTCATTGCTAGTCTAAGATGAAGCGCTTTCTATGTGTATACGTTTTTGACAAAAATTTTTAATTATTTGTATGGCCAATTTTTCGTCCGGTTAATAAAGGTCGAGCAAAAATACAATTTTAGAAACATAGATAAAAGTGAGTCTAAATTGAGTGTAGGTAGACTTTTAGGAAAACCTAAAGGTATTTCTTTCAATCCTTATTTAGTAAATGGTTTTTTATAGTATTAAGTGGGTCATATAACTGTAAGTTATCTGAAATACTGCGTTTTTTATTTTTTTAATTTGTTTAGAACATTCATTAATGTAAAACATAGGCAATTCGGACGATTCTTTAATTTTGTGTTTCTAATAGTAATAAAATCAAGTGAAATAGAATCAACATTTTAAATCATAAAATTTGCAAAGCTGGTTGTAGCAAAAGTCCGAGCTCAATGGCAAAGGACACAACTTAACTAGTGACCTTTAAATAAACCTTGTGTAGTACGCACTCGAGAAATGCCATTTCGCCCGGATGAAGCTCAGCAAGCCGATCAAGCTTCCACAAAAGAGGAGGAGTTAACTCATATTTAATCAGAACGAGGGATCCAATTTTTGGGTCGGTACTTTACTATGCTTTTACTATTCCACATTTCTGCAATGTATTGAGAAAATCAGCAGGCCAACTTTTCCGAAAATTTGGTTGCAATCTTTAATGGAGCTGCCACCGGCCAAGTAGATTAATATTTAGTGCGGAGAAATCCACATCAGAAAGGCAAGTGACAGGTTTGAGATTAAGGAAATGACCGGGAGTTTCTCACTTGAAAAGCACAGAGGACGGGAATTTAAGATCGCTTCTATTTGTCGCTATTCTTATGTAAAAATTTTGGTTTCCCATTACGTGAATCAAAAAAGATTTTACAAATTTGATGTCAGTTTCAAACAAACCAACATATGTGGTGTAGAAAGGGATTAAAAGAACACTGAATTATTTTTTGGGATGCAGCATGATCCTTAATCAATTTAAGTTTTTAATAGCACCTACGAAATTGGTGCGCTAATCGATAATGAGCTTAGCACATTTACCTCACAAGCGATAAATAGTTTTAAAGCTGCTACTAATGAGTCAGTAGTTAGATCCGCATCTAGTTCTATAAGGTTTCGTTTCTGCACAAACGAAAACACAAAAATATGCCTTCTGAGATTAAGTTTCTCTTGCTTTACAGAGCGTTAGTAAAAAAAGGATCGCCGATCGGAAGGAAAGGACTTTATTTGATTAACTCGAAAGGAGGATAATTGTCCCATCATGGGTTGCAAACGTTTAGGTCTAACCCTAAAATACCAATAAACTTGGTCAAGCAGTGTCCAATGTCTCGACAAGCATAGAATATATGAGATTAAAGAAATTTAACCATTTGTGGACCTGGATGAAGATTGTTTGCACAAAAATCCTCAATTAAAAGCTCTGTTAAGCGATGATATGTAAGAGGATGTTTTTGGTCATAACATAACGTAAGTCAATATATGGATTCAGTTTCCGATTTTCAGTATACCTAAAGAAAGACAAATATTTTATACGTTCGTCTAAAACGGGTCCGACAAAACATTCCTTTGGAGACTTCGGTTTTAGAATATAGAAATTAGATATAGATAGGGAGCACGACAAGGGCAGCACTTAGGCTCACTAGGACCCATTGTGCTATCTCCCCAAGTAGACATGTCAGGCCAGGAGCCCACTCCTTTTTAGAAAGGAAAGGACCCTTTCAGGGCTAGCACATTCTACATTCGGGTTCCACATAGATGTCACTCAAGCAAAGCAGTCTGGCGTTGACTAAAGCGTCACATCGACAGCCTAGATGCTCGGTAGTTTCATCTACATCAGCACAAAACCTGCAGTATGGATCGTTGTCGAATCCAATCTTATGCAGGTAATATTTCACAAGCCAGTGTTCAGTTAGGACCCCGGTAATGGTTCTAAGTTGGTGTCTGTTTAGTTTTAGAAAGACTTCGGTTTTGGGAAACCTCAAACCAAAAACCACTATGCTTTTAGTAGTAGGTTTGAAAACCTTTCCAAAAGTATGTCATTGGAGTACCAGTGTTGAGAAATGTTGCTTATGAGGTTTCCTTTCGTTCCCCTTCAAAATAATTAATAAATCCATTAAAACCAAATGCCGATTTTGGCCATTGGTTTTCAAAAAGTTGAAGCCAAGCAGTTCCCGCCCGCCATAACGAAAACTGTCACTTTCGATTTATCACATAGCACTGAACTAGAACTTTTCGGAAAGCAAGACCATGGAGTTCAACAACCTTAGTGAAGAAAGTGTCCATATTAACTCAAAGAGACCTGGTAATGAACAAATTAAAAAATATATACACAAAGTCTAGGTCTCAGTCGAAAATAAGTTTATAAATTAAGAATAGGTTACATGTTTCGCCCTAATGGGCATCATCAGGCCTTAAACAAAACACATTTTACAAAGTACGTAAAATAAACATAAAAAACAAGATAAACAAGATTGTTTGTTTTATGTACTTTGTAAAATGTGTTTTGTTTATGCTCGGATGATGACCGTTAGGGCAAAACATGTAACCTATTCTTAATTTATAAACTTATTTTCGACTGAAACCTAGCCTTTGTGTATATATTTTTTAATTTGTTCAAAAACCTTAGGTTTCAAAAGATTAACTCAACGCTGAATTGGAATTTGAGAAATATATGGAAGTTTTGAATTATATTGAGCCTACTTTTCTAGTGTAGGCGATAGAAATTCACCATCTCGGCCAAGTCCGAAACTTCAAAGATTGAAATAAAAAAAACAAGATGTACTGAAATTGTTACAGAAAGGACCCGATAAAAATTAGGTCAGTTTTATCCAAATGCAGTCAACCTATAGGAGAGTCACAACCTAAGTTATTAATACGAAATTAACTGTTATACTTACAATTAAGTATTACTTTTGGTGCCAATAATTAACACTAGGGAAACATAGGTATTAAGTATATAGCTTCACACAAAAATATCAATCGGAAACCCATACAACAAAAAGGACTAGGTCTCCAGGAAGGAAGAAAGGACAAGACAAAGAAAATTAGACGAAGAGAATAAGAGACTTACACAAATATTTTCAAAGAGCTTACTGAAATCTTTTGTCACCTCAACATCTACAAGATCAATCTACCAGCTCCGAATAAAGTTGTGAGAAACCTTTACCTAGCACATCTCAATCTGTAACTTCTGTAACTACTACAAAAAGAGGAAGGAAATATTAGTTGCTGTTTTAGATAGATGTCAACTAAGCATAAGAATTCCGTTTATATAGAATTCAGGATACAGTAGAAGCACTAGATCTCAGTTTCGACGACTACCCAATCAGCAGATCTTCCATTAAATGCATTCGAATGCAAATGAGAAAGGATGGAGCGGAATCCATAAGATCGGATTTTTAGAATGACGTGCTCGAAGTAGTTAGCGTCCATTGGGATAAAAAATTGTTGCCAGGCTTAAATGTGAAAAGCTCTAAAGAAGAACGCTTGTCGATCCTTATTTCATTTCGAGAGAAGGTGCAGCTTCTTGCAGTACCACAACTGGATAGCTCTACCGGCAAAGATCAATCTAGAGCAGTTTTAATCGCGCTTCATGAATGGAATCTTAATGATAAGGTTCAAATAATGTGCTGTGATATGACATCATCTAGTACAGGCCGCTTAAGTTCAAGAACAAAAGCTAGAAAGGAAATTATTACTTTTTGCTTTCCGGCATCATTTTTATGAACTGGTTTTTTAAAGTGTATTTGAATCAATGATCCAAAAGCAGTCTCGATAGTGTTTATACAACTACTATGCGTCTATAAAAACTTAAGGTAAATGATACAATTTCTTATATTAAATAATATTGTTTATATTATGTATCGAAACATTCCGTAGACAGACTAGTCTACATGTTGAGATATGTAATTTAATTTAATATTTCCTTCAATCAATTTAAAGTTAGATATTGTTGCGAAAAAGCCAAAAAAGATTTTCGTTTGTCATGCACTGATTTTGTGAAACAGTATCTCTGTGACGCGAATATTAACGAATTGGCGACTTTTTTTAACCATGAACTCCAAAAGTCCATTATACGTGACGATTATCGGGAACTGGTCGAACTATCTATTATTTTCTTGGTTGGTGATAATGCCTGTAAAGTTAAAATCAGACCACCTGACGCAATGCGTCGTTTGAAAATATGTTTGCTGGAGTCTCAGTTAGAATTAAAAGCGCTAAGAACAAACGAGCAGTTCAAGATGTTTGTTTATTTATTATCCCCCGAATAGAGATTTGCATTTTTAAAGTGGTTGAAAGAGTATGAAATAGTTGGCAAAATCTCCAAGGCGACCCTTAACAAGTTTTGTCAACACCTGTGGTATTTATCAGAGGAAATAGCCATATTGTCGCTGTTTGATGATGAAGTTGATCAACAAAGGCGGATATTGTACCAAATTTAGAGAGAGAAACTTTATGATTTTGGAAAGAGATATGTTCCGCCGAAAGAAGAGAATCTTTGTATGGTCTTGTTTGGTCTGTCTTTATTTTAATTTTGTTAATTTATTGTTATTGTTTTACCACCAAGAGCAAAAATTTGTTTTCACTATTAAAAGTTGATAGCAGTTTCCTCCAAGGAACCATAGATTTGTGAGAACAAAATGCAGCTTTTGTGGAAGCTAAAAAGGTTATTAGCTTAAAAGCCGTAAATGACACAGCTAAACGAGCAGTTAAGCCATTGCAAGCTTTTCATGGCTTAATCACGGCAGATAAAGAACAAGAGCAGTTCTTATTGCAGTGTGTGCAAGATCATATGAAGATGTATCCGCACTGTAAGACAGAGACCTTAAAAAGAAAATATGTTGAATAACTATGTAACTATATTTTTCAATATTTATTAAAGGCTTTATTTAAACTTGTCTTTTGATTAATATTAACTTAAAATATATATCTAGCCACATATTAAAAAGAGTTAAAAAACGGCCGTTTCCATAAGCTTTGGGGTTCTGTCGGCACGAGTTAGCATTAATGTAGAAGGTTAAAATATTATATTTAAGGTTGAACATACGCCTGAAATTTAGCACGATTCTGTCGATTTTCTGGAACAACAGCAACATTTTCAGGAAATACAGCAAAAGTTTTTTTTTTCTGAGAAAATTCAAAACTCATCTATATTCATGTTTCTCAACTAGTCTATTATCATATTTTTTTCTTAAGAACTACTTATCCATTGATTTCAAATTTTGGACAAAACTTAAGGGTGATATGGGAATGTCCTGGTAAAAATCCAATATAGCAAAACAAAATGGCGGTCTAGTAAAATGTCAAAAAAATTATTACTAAAAAACTACTTATTCAATCTTTCTCAAATTTTGCACAAAAATCAAGTATTATGTAGAAAGCAACTTATAAAATTTTGGTACGAAACCAAGATGGCGAAACAAAATGACAGATTATTAAAATATTTAAAAATTTAGCTTGAAAAACTATTACTTAATGAACTGATTTCAAATTGTGTGCTATAAATAATTGTGGTATACAGATGAACTAGATAGATAGACTATGGAGGGGTGACTTGCGCTGTTTGGTAGAGATGGGTTAGAAACTCTTCAAGTATATAGTATAATATCGATGATGGATATTTAAAAGAAATCTCTGTAGTTTTTTAATTTCGTCTACTAAACACTCGTGACCTTACAGTGGAGGCTCGTCAGGGGACGCGGGTGAAGTGCCGCTTCACCCACATTTTCCAGTCAATTTACTTAAAAATAAATATATTTTTAAAATATTAAGTCTTTTATAATCTTCATTTCTATTATAAAAATATAGTATGTTTTATGTAATTGACATTATTTACTTAATTAAACCATTATTTTCTATCAAAACTAGTGTGTTATATACTCAAAAAATAATAATGGTTTAAAAACGTAGCGCGCTGAACACCTTTTCCGAAGAGCGACCCGTTGAGAAATTACAATCAGTAGTTAAGGCTGCACTGCAAGCAGCTGATGAAAAATCATAGACAAGGTTGAGTCGCGTTCAAACAAATATGAAAAGGCCAGAAAAGGTACCGACGTGTTGGAAAAAACAAATATACACGGACCGTCTCTTGTCTACATCGAAAGAAAGCGCGAGCCAAAGCAACAAAATACAATTATTATTTGACCGGCGCGGCGCCCGGAATATTTTTTAGGAATTTACGTGTTTAATACGGCTGTCCGTTTGGGATTTAGTATTACCTGTTAGCCCTTGCATATTTATATTTTGTAATGAGTTCGGCCGTTTATCGACTGTGATTTCGATGTTCGGATGGTTATCGTTATTCGATTTTCGAATTTATAATTTATTAGTGTTTTGTGTTATTTGTTATTGACTTTGCTATTAATATGCCACGTAAATATTCTAATCGTAAACTTACGCCTGGTAGCAGACGAAAAAGTTCAAAACGAAAAATGAATATTGTAAGGTAAGTACCAGTGACGACTCTTACTCTAAAATTTAGGGTCGGCCGAGGCTCAAAGCCAATCAAGGACGGTTTCACGTTGAGGGGGTAATGAAGTAATTCTCCTCCCAGACCGGTCCAATATCATGTGTAATTTACATATTTTTACATGAAAATTACGGTTAAAAACTTGGCTATGAAACACTATAGCACCAGAGCGATCTGTTGGGTTGGGTCTCTTGCATATCCATAGATAGAGTATTGATATAAATATAAACAATGTAATTAAAAAAATTGCTGCAGGAAAGAAATTGGACGTTATTCTAGAACTATTTATTAGAGGCTGTTTTTATTTCACTTATGCATACTACAAGTATGATAAAAAATATGAGTATTTATTTTGTTCTCATACCATTTATAATAAAATACATTAACAAACTTTTTTTTTAAATTAACACCCCCCCCAGAAGGGTTTCCTAAAATAGCCCTTGAGACCAATGTCGTTTTTATTGGTGCCGTGTCTAAATATGGTCAAATACTAGTCTTATTTTTTTTCCTTTATTTCTTCAATGATAATTAGGTAGACACCAACTTATATATAGCAGATTTAGGCTAGAGTATACATTTAATAAGTAAGAAAAAATGTTAGTAAAACGCTCTAGTCAGTCAATTTAATTTTTTGATATTTTAATGTATCTTGTCTCAAGAGGGATATTAAGCTACATACATAACCAAAAAAGTATATTGTCCAGCCAGAACCACGATAAAACAAATTGCAAATGATATTACAAAATAAAACATTCACTTCACATTTCCTCACCACATTTAAACATGTAACATGGAGTGAAAATTACTAATATAATATATTGACCATCATTAGTCATGACTAATGTAAAGACCTAACAAATTAATTTAAAAATAAGTAGTATCATTTTATAATTACAGTTAATACCTGTAAAATGGTAAATTCAATTGGGAAAAATTCCGGGGAGACGGCCACATCGAGACAGTCCGGTGTTGGGTGATATAAACTATGACGAACGTTATAGCCGAGGTTATAGCATTGGAAATATGTTTGCGAACGTACTACGCTACGTACCGCGTAAATTAGTAGATGAAGTCTAGCGTGTGAGATGACGGGATCGGTTGGCTGAGCCACCCTCTATAATAAATATATTAGAATATCTGCGGACGGTGGCCCGCGGACTGCTGTTAATGGCGTTATTTGTATGTTAGTCAAGCAACGATAATAGGGATACCTATCTATTTTCCTATATGCCTATGAAATAATAAACTATATTTTGGTTTTGTGCGTTTTTGGGATGTTTGCAAAATTATTTTTGAAAAATATTTACTTTTTTAAAATGAGAATTTTCCCTGTATATTCCGACCCTGCCGCCCCTGAGGAGCCGTCACTGGTAAGTACGTAATTAGTATTATATTATGGTAGAATATTAGACAATGTGACAGGGTGACTAGTTTTACGGCGTATCTCTCTTATTGGTGAAGATAGAGAGATGCGATTTTCGTGGCACAATGGTACTTATTTCTAAAATGAAAGACGCCATAAACAATCTTTATAAATTGGGTCGGTGGATTTTCAGTTGTACGCTATGCTCTTAGCAAAAAAGAAACAAGATTTGAAGTATTTAGCGTATTTTTTTATTACCTGCCTAGTGCTTCCGACTGGGCTAGGCCTCGTGAATAATTGATTCCTGCCAAGTTACATATCCCGGCCAGTCTCATTGAAAATTTATTAGTAATATTTTGGTGTTAAATAGGAACTATGAGAGCAGATATTTAGCTCTGGTCAAATATGGTTTAAATTTTTCATAGCTCTCTTCGTTTCTCAGATACGGGGCTAAATTGAAATCATTGCAATGTGAGACCTCACTCAGATTTCGACTATGCTTTACCTTATCGAAAAAAAAACTAGGTTAAATAGTTTCTGACGTAGAATCCAGTGTTGTAGTCAGCTTTCAAGGCCTTTGCTTTTGAGATACAATGTGTTATTGTTTTAGAAAAATTCTAGATTTTTTTGTTGTTCCAATGTGGTAAAAGCTATTTAGTTAAAACATAGCGCATTTTAATAGATATTTAAGGATTGCATTTTGTAAGTACTTATAAGCTACATTAAACTCAACCATAGGCATAGTTATGGGTAACCTTGAGAAGCTTTGCGATGCGATTGAAATAGTATGCCACTGATTTTTTTTGTCAGATTAATAGCGCTAAAGAAAAGAGAAGGTAAAAATACATATATTTGTCTGGTCGTTTTCGGGGAAACTTTTTTTTAGTGCGGGTTAAAGGTTAAAGTTGCTCAAAAATCCAGCGTTTTTTAATACATTTATAAATATGCATGGGATAAATGTACTTTTTTTTTTCAACTAGGATGTTTCACTTTTTTGTAGGTATGTTTTGAAAAGCCAACAAAAGTATTGTGTATGGGTAATTTGAAGAACTTTTTTGAGTAATTTTGTTATACTGTTAATTTTACTCGTATATGAAATTACTACCTTTTCTAGTTTTTTTTTTGTATGAGAAGGAAGTGGAATAGTCTATTTTTTTTAATGAATGTCGGAATTTAAGCAAGCAATAAGAAAATTTATTTAAAAAAAATAAGAAAATTTATTAATAAAAAAACTTAACTATAAGAGTGAATATTAAACATTGTTAAACTCTTCCTGCCCCCTATGTTACTTAGATCGTTTTTCCCGTGTTCCCTTTATATATATATATATTTTATCTGGACTTTCTTAGACCTTAATGAATTATATTTAGTTAGAAATTTTCTTCGGCCTTTGGTATATAAATTGAATTTAAGCACTAATATATTGAATTTAAACACTAAAATAGGGTTACTCACGCTCACTGGCTTGGACATAAACTCTCTTTTTAAAATGTTTTAAATTGTGCGATATTGCCGCTTCTACTTGGTGGCATAATTCGATTTCTAAATGGCATGTCTTGTATATTATTGCTTTTTTGTATTGTCTTGAACATTCTAACCCTTTTTGTGTTGTTTTCTATACCTATCTATCCTAGTTTTCAATTATCTATTTCGTCACACCAATTTCTGGTTTTACACGAGGTGTCAAATTTGACATTTCCTGTCAAAGAAGAATTTGATGTCAGAATATAGATGACCAAGATAAGAAACTCCAATCCATTTCGTTGCAAGTTAAGTTGTTTGGGAGTACAGAGCCTGAATGGGTCACAAAAATCAATTTTAAAGCGCCATTTTCTCAAAAACAGTTGAAATTAGGTACAGGAAACATACCCCAAAAAGTGTTTAGAATATTCAGGACAATACAAAAATATAATAATATACAGGTCACTGCATTTAGAAAAAGGATGTTGCCTCCGGTGTTAGATATAAGCGCGGCTACACCGCATAATTTAAAATATTTTCAAAACAGAGTTCATGTTCATCTATGGTGAGAGCCAACTTTTCTAAATCATCTACTCATTGGTTTAACAAATACTTCTAATAGGCCACTGAGCTTGAAAAACCCTGTATATACAATATGTCCGAGGATGGCTTTTACAAGAGGTCTAGGGGACTGAGAATTGAAAGATCACTCTTGATAAGAGTTTTGCTTGAAAAATAAATAAGGTTCGCGTTACCAAAAATTTAATTTTGCGTTAAAATAAAAATGTCTTATTTTGAAAGATACGAAAAAAAAGTCTATCGATATAAGTTTTCACTTGAAAAATAAATAAGGTTTGCGTTATCAAAAATTCAATTTTTTATACAGGGACCATAAAAAATACAAAAATGTTAAAAAAATAAATTCAATAATTATCCCAAACTCACATTTAAATTTTCTGGAAACAAGATTTTTTTACGTTGATTTTTTAAAAAATGTATTTGGTCATTTTGTTTCGACATCTTAAATTGAAACCCATATTATCAGTATTTACCTACTCCGTTGGTCCGCAGATATCTCAGATATTAAGTTTCTGAATGGTTTACATTAACGATCCTCTTGTTGTTATGTTAAAGTGGTGTATTAGTTAAGGATAGGATCCAGTAAAAAAACCAAAGGCCATGTTTTAAATTGCCGACGTTTCGCCAATTTACTGTTGCATCATCGGGACACATAGATTTTATATTCTGCATGAAACCCATATTAGTCTTTAACTACTCCATTGATCCGCAGATATTTCCTAACCCCAAATAATACACCTCTGTAAAATAACAACAATAAAATCGTTAACGAAAACCATTTAGAAATTCAATATCTAGGAAATATCTGCGAACCAACGGAGTAGGTAAAGACTGATAATATGGGTATCATGCAGGATATAATATTTATGTGTCCTGAGGTTGCAAAAATAAAGTTACGAAACGTCGACAATTTAAAAAAAGACATTTGTTGTTTTACTGGATTCTAACCCCAAATAATACACCACTCTAAGATAAGAACAAGAGGATCGGTAACGAAAACCATTTAGAAACTTAATATCTGGGAAATATCTGCGACAAACGAAATATGTAAAGACTGATAATATGGGTTTCATGCTGGATATAGAATCTACATGCGTCCTGCAGATGTAACAATAAAGTTGCGAAACGTCGATTATTTAAAAATAGTCTTTTGTTTTTGATACTGGATCCTAACCTCAAATAATACACCACACTATAACAACGAAAGAATAGTTAACGAAAACTATTTACAAACTTAATATCTGGGTAATATATGCGGAACAACGGAGTAAAAGTACTGATAATATGTGTTTCATGCAGGATATAAGATCTATATATATGTGTCCTGAGGATGCAAACAATTAAGTTGCGAAACGTTGACAATTCAAAAAAATACTTGTTTTTTTTACTGGATCTTAACCCCAAATAATACAGCACTCTAACAAACATTTGTTAACATTATTCCTCCATACTGCATTTTTACCAAAATGTTATCAGGTCATCCCCATAATATGAGCCTTAATTTTTGGTCAAAATTTGAAGTCAATCGGGTAAGTAGTATTTAAGCTATGTCGCGAACTGACACACAGACGGACCGACTGAATTGATAAAACATGTTTTTTTGGCATCATCATTAAAACGTGAAGATATGTAAATCCTGAGAGGGTGATTTTCTTCACGATTACAAAAATTTGGTCGCAATTTTGTTTTGCTATCTTGAATTAGTAACACATTTTTACTAGTTGAGCCCTATACCACAATTGGTTATGGCACGCAATTCAATCAATCAAGTAGCAATCAATTAAGTAGTATTTTCAGGCTGAATTTTTAAACAATTTATTATACCGCCATTTTGTTCCGCCATCTTGGATTCGTACCAAAATTTTACCACTTGATTTCAACATAATACTTGCTGTTTTTGCAAAATTTGAGATAAATTGGATGAGTAGTTTTTTAATAATAATTTTTTTAACATTTCGCTAAGCCGCCATTTTGTTTCGCCATATTGGATTTTTACCCAAATGTTACCAGATCATCCCCATATGACCCTTAATTTTTGACCAAAATTTGAAGTCAATCGGATAAGTAGTTTTTTAGCTACGCCGCGAACAGGCAGGCAGACCGACGGAATTGAGAAAACATGTTTTTCGTCATCTAGGGACCCTGAAACGTGAAGATCTGAAAAAATCTCGGAGAGTGATAGTTAAAATACTTCTCTTTTACGAGGGAAGTAAAAATCGGTAAATTTCCTATACCCTGAAATTCCCTCGTTATGAATATTTTCTTTTATTAGGAACAGTGGTGGAACGTGACCAAATTTAGTAACATTATATATATATATATATATATATATATATATATATATATATATATATATATATATATATATATATATATATAATATTTAAATATATATATATATATATATATATATATATATATATATATATATATATATATATAATATATATATAACCACTAACTGCAGTGTTTATTTGTCGTGTCGGTCGACCAAGTTCTTTAATTTTAATCTTGTCTTCATATGCCAAAGAGTTAAAACTATTAGTTTGTGAATACTCGATTGAATTTATATCTATGCGACCTAAACAGAACCAAGAGAAGGAACGATTCAACAAAATATGGCCGCGCGCGTAATTCGAAATAAAAAAAGCAACTCTTTTCTTCTTTCGCCATGGAGTTGCAAATCATCAATAAATCTCCGTATTAAGTAAGCCACGTGCGGCGCTCGACCAATCCATCGTGTCATTTTCAGAAATCGTTCGCTGTACTGAAATTATTGTCAGTAATAATACCCGCGCTACGCGAATTTACTGGAAACGACACCCATACCAGACAGCTAGAGATATAAAACTTCTATTTAGTTGGGACGCTGTTACTAAAAATCCTCATTCGCTTGCTAAATGTCGCGCTCTTCGGAAAATGAGCCTACGCTGGAGATCTATATATACGTATCCCTATATAATATTTAATTGTTCGGCAAAAGTTCAATGAATAAGTTGATTTTTTTTATTTTGATTGGTCGCCATTTTGTTTCGTCACCGTGAATTTGTAAAGATCTCTCTATCACATTTAATGCTTGCACAAAATTTTAAATAAATTTAGTAAGTAGTTTTTTAGTAATAATTTTTTAACGTATCACTAGGCCACCATCTTTTTTCGCCACATTTTTTGCCAAAATATTACCAGGTTATCACCATATGACCTATAATGTTTGACCAAAATTTGAAGTCAATCGGGTAAGGAATTTTTAAGCTATGCAGACAGACAGGCAAAACCGACGGAATTAACAAAACATACTTTTTGGCATCAAAGGGCCCTAAACGTGAATATATGTAAAACCTGGTGACTTTTTTTCACGATTACAAACATTTAATTTGGCCGCCATTTCGTTCTGTCATCTTGAATTCCTACCACAATTTTACCAGTTCATCTCTATACCATAATTAATTATTGCATAAAATTTCGAATCAATCCGTTAGGTAGGATGAATTTTAAAATATTTTATTAAGTTGCCATTTTGTTTCGCCATCCTTGATTCGTACCAAAATTTTACCAGTTGATTTCTACAAATTACCTGATTTTTGTACAAAAGGTGAGATAAACTGGATAAGTAGTTTTTTAGAATTAATTTCTTTACCCTTTTACTAGGGCGTTATTTTCTTTCGCCATATTTAATTTTTACCAAAATGTTACCAGGGCATCCCCATTTAATCCTTAATTTTTAACCAAAATTTGAAGTAAATCAGATTCCTTTACGAGGGAAGTAAAATTAATTTTTTGAAAAACACAAAATCTAGTTGGAATCCCAAATAAAAATTTTTTTTATCCTAAAATTCCACCTGTTTTACATTTTACAAGATTATAATACTTCTCCACATTTTTATTTTTAATCAACAGAAATTTGCTCTTATTGCACATTACCCATAAATATATTTTTTAGCAGTTCTTTCAGTGTATCGAACGGAACGTAATAATTATAATTCGAGACGCTTCCTGTACGCCAAGACTTGAAAAATTGTGCTGTGGGTAGGCAACTTAAAATACTTTTCGGTTAAAAACCTGTCCAAAAGGGTTTACGCGCTGCAGAAATACAAAGACGTGAGTGCGATTTAACATTTCAAATTTTGCAGTTATGTAGACAAAGGATCAATGTAAGGCGGTAAAGAGCCATTTTGCGGGAAAGGTGTGTTTATGTGGCGGCATTTCCGTCAAAAAATGATCGAAAATGGACAACTTTATTTCGAATTTTATCATTCTAAATTCGATTTATTCAAAAAAATACGGATTTAGCGCCCAACTATACATGTTTCCCTATTAAAATCACATTGAAGCTAATTAATACCTTTTATAGTTTTTACATAATACTGCATCCGCGGAAGGCTTGCAAATGATTCGTAATATAGCGTGCAGTAGACCCTTAACAAATTCCGCTTCAGACTCCCCCACAGGCCGGCTTTCACGCTTAGATTTGTTTACGGCAGTTGCTATGGCAACGCAATCGTAAATATCCGTAAGTCAAATAGAGATGACAGCGGCATTAAACTGCTGCTGTAGGTTGCAGGCGCTTGTTCGCTTGTTAAAGAATTAATGTAAATTAGTGCGTTCGGATCATCGGAGGCGGAAGCATAATAACTGCTTTTTAATAACAAAAAATATATTTAAAATCTTATAAATTTATATTATTTCACCTAGTATTAAAAAACGCTCCAAACTATGGATAATCATAAAAAGGTAAAAAACTAGCCATTTTGGGCGTGGCATCCATGGCATGAACATTTTTCGTCTGCGGCGCTGTGCACCCAGCTACAGTGCGCTTCAGCCGTTCTTAAATCCACGAGACGCTACTGGTGAGCTACTAAAAATGTACACGCGAGCTACCGGTAGCTGGTGATCTACGGGTTGACGACCATTGGTTTAATGGATTTTTATGAAATTATTACCAAATAGTATATGCATAAATACTATATAAACTGTGTCATCTGTACTTAATGGAATTCTGTCCAAGGAATGGTCTAATATTAGCGAATATTTTTAGAATGTATTAAAGCATTCTAAATTTGATTTAATTTTAGCGCCTCAAAAATGATTTTTTGGATATTTTTGAGTTTGGCAGAATAAAATTTCTATGTTTTATGGTAGTATATGTTTACCATAGGGAATGTAACAGTAAATACAAATTTCTTTATTGAACTCTTCGGATAAGTCTTAAAGCCTCTAATATGTTATACAGGGACAGTAGGTGTATATAGGAAGTTTTCTTTCTTTAGAAATTCTGGTTTAAGCGCTGTAATCCTTTTTCCTAGTGAAACATCTAGGTATAAGATATCGATTTAGAAGATTTGGATAATAATTGTGAACATTTCGCAGCTGTGAATTTCTCATTTTTTTTCTCTAAAACAACTCTAATAGGATTATAAGTATCGATTTGGTGTTTTTGATAATAATAGATAGGATACTATAAAAAAATGACTTTATTAAATTATTATTTAACCAGTCTCTACCAAAGAATACTTCCAATGATGCACTTTTAAAATTCAAGTCTCCTTGTGATGTGAAATCCAGTCAGTGCGAAATTTGTGAAAAATTGGATTCGTCGAGTGACGTTCCAAAAACAACTGAGAATGTAAACAATAACAATTGAAAGTTTGAAGTTAAGTACCTTAAGAACCTCTGTAAGCAAAAGTATCTCACTATCTCTTACCAACAATTAGATATTAGTTCTCTTACTGAGCAAGAGACACTTTTAAACACCTTTTTAAATATTATTTATATGTTTATTTTCAAGAATCCTGTGCAACCTCATCAAATATATGCAAATTAGAATCGCCTGTTTTCATCGACTGTAACTTGAAAATGGTAAATCTAGTGATTGAAAAGAAAGTAAAACAAAAAAAGATTTCGGTAATTAACAAATGGGAAGATATTTTGTAAATACGGTCGATCTGACAACACCGAGAACAACACCCACTTGAGGATGATGTGTACTTGCCGGTCTTTACCTAACAGGCACCTGTAAGAGTACGCATGCATGGTGGTTTCGCGGCTTTTTCCTTTGTCGACTGATTCAGATAGCACTGTTCTGCTTATTTATTTTATAATAGAGAAGCCAGTAGAGAAGGCTACTGATAAATTATTTTAATTAAGTGTTGGCGAGTGTCATGTTCCGTAACGGTTTAAAGATAAAACTCGTCGTGAACAAGCAGGTCGAAATCTGTGACGTAATTATTTTAAGAATTTAAATTTCGGTCCTTATTATTTAAACAGTTTTATTTTCATTAAATAAATAACAGTTACAACTTCGGTGGCTAGTAGATTAAAAACGTTAAGAACAAATTTCATTTAAATTTGGAAATGTAGAAAAATACACTGACTGGCATACAACTTAGAATAACTATGGTGGAACATCCTAATAAAAAATATGTATACATTTAAAAACAGCATTATGATTATCATTTTTTTTTACTCTGTTGTCAGGTTTGTTGTAGTCTCTGTAGTTCCGCGTTAGTCCATTTCAAGATTGCTTTTGGGTAGCATAGTTGTAGTGCCTAGCATTAGAAATGCGGGGGTTGTCTCTGGATGAAGCATTATTTTAGTGAAATTTCTTTTACCAGAAATTTTGAATATGATCAACTCGTTGCGACTTCCAGTTGCTCCTTCCCTTAATAAAGCCGCTAACTTCCTCGTTGGTGATACAGTCAAATTCTATTTGTGGTGTTTGAATCTGTTCACGTTAAGATTGTATCCACGTAGCACTTAGGTTATGCTCTTTTGGTTTTTTCGCAGATGTTCCACGAATACTCGGTCAAATGCTCTTCTTTTATTGGTTTGATCTTTGGTATTATTGATATCCCCATAAACTGTCTTTGGTTGGTGTTGAAAAGCCAGTTCTGTCGTTTTCTCTTTGATTATTTGTTGTAACTCTGCAGACGTCTCGCTTTAGCCTTTAGTTTTTGCTTAGTTTATCCTGATACTCACTATCTCTTGTTGATGGTTGAGATCAGTGGGTTTTGTTTTGTAACCATTCTTCCGAAATTCTATAAGCCTTCCTAATTCCTGTCTTAAATCATCAATTGTCTTCTCAGGTCTTTCCTGCCATATGGGTTTTTGTTGGTGTGCAGCTTTGCCTGTTTTTTTTTCTCGGAATGCACTTGTTGTCTATATCATCTAAGGACGGCGACGACAGAATAGTAGATGAGTGTGTGGAGCTTCTTAAGGGTGTCATACTTCAAACTAAACTTTGCTAGTATGGTGTTGAAAAGCTTGAGAATGCTGTGAGCCTCCCAACTTGTTCTAAGTTTCGGGAGCTTGAGTTGGATCTAGGCCGTTAAACTCAGCGACAGCTTTTTGCAGTTCGTTGTATACTGATGTTTTTTCATTTTCCTGGGTGTTGTTAGCTCTGTCAATGATGTCTTGTCCTGTAGATTCGACTTCGCCTTTGTTTTCTTCATTTCGTATCTCCTCCTCGGGTTCTTCTGTTGTAGGCGGAGCAATGAGCTTAACGCGTTCGTTTTCAACTTCAAGCTGCACCTCTCCTTTAAGTTGTTTCTCATTATTATTATTATTATTATTATAATTAATATTATCATTATTATTATTACATCGGGAAAATACCGAGACTGCAACTATGTTTTAGCTACAAGAAAAATGATAAGAATTGTTGCTATAAAAATGCGCAAGTGTTCAGAAATTAGACTTCAGGATCTCGCCGGCAAAAACCGAAATTTTTAATAATGATGTATGCCCCGCCACCGCTGATTGAAATTTATTCACGCGTCGGACTGGAAAATTGTAAAATATATTGTAGGACAATATGAAAATTGAATTTTAGATATTTTGATTAAGCAATCATATAAAATCAGCTGGCTATCTATAAACTGAAATAAGTTAGGACTAGGACAAACATCATAAAATGCCAAAATAATAACTTTTTACATTTTATAGATTACCAGTTGATTTTTTCATGATTGCTATTTAAAATACCTACAATCCAATTTTAATATTGTCCTACAAAATACACTTTCCAATTTTCCTATCGAAAAAATGTTAGCTACACAAGAACTCGTATAAGAAGTTATAAAATGTTCTTAGGTAGTTACATTTTTGCTGGCGGATTATTATACATGTTTAAAAAATTAATATCATTATCTATTCGTCAAACTAATCAGTGGAAATTTTCTGTGTAATTTATCTGTTTATTTCGACAAGATTTTTAATATTTAAGTCGATTTCAAAATATTTTCTTATTTTGCTTGAAGTTCTTTTATAACATTTAAATGTGTTGGAGCAACCAATAAATAAGTATTTTCAATAAACTTGTTTGTTTCTTTCGAGTCCTTCCCTTAATATATATCTTCGAAAAAAAACGGTAATAAATAATTACGATTTTTATTATCAACAAGCAGAACACATTTTTTGTTTTTTTTATTATTTCTCTAATATCCTAGAAAAATACTTTTATAGTTTAAATGTATTAACTAAAAAGCAAAAGTCGAAGCGAAAGTACAACAATAATATATATAATTACAATTGGTTACAATGAGTCAAATATTAAACTAGCAGGATTTTGGTAAAGCTTTTTTAAAATTATTTGCTATTATTGCTATTAAAGGTTATAACATTATTCTATTTGTCTTTGACTTGTATATTAAAGTTTCCTTGGGTGACATATGCTAAATAACTCGCCTGTATAATAAATAACTATTTCAGCATTATATTGCTGTGAATATTATAGTTTTCGCCACTTTTGTTAGGCATTACAAGGTATTACGAAGAAGGTATTACTGGGAATTTAGGTGCATTACTAGGAATTACTGAGGTATTAGTTTAAAAACATTAGAGTAATAATAATTTAGGTCAGCGGGTTGCCCTATGATAAAATATGTAAAAATCATGTAAAGTCGGATAATGTCGAGTGCTATCCAAATCATAGTCGTACGGTAAAAACATTACCTCAACCTGTCATATAGCTTGTTATAAACTCTCGACTCGACGAGAGTTTATTATGTCTTTGCTAGGATTCAAAAAATCAGAACGTACTTTTGATACATTTATACATTCCAGTCGCTATGGCTCGGAAAACCTTTTAGATAAAATGTTGAAGTTTGATACGTTCTTAGAGCACAATTGGTGCTCTCAAGCGGTACCAGACGGACCTTCATGTCGTTTTTTGTCTATTAATAAAAAAACATATTATTTTCGAGTTTTTTAGAATTTCTCATCATGATACACGATAACTGTCGAAAACATTAAAATATCGATTTGAAACTTTTAGAAAACGTCCTTTTTCGTGGTCTTATGAAGCCTACTGAAGATATGCGCGAGCGAAGTTTGAGAACTTTTTTTTTATTTCTAAACCTCGTTTTTTTTGGTCAAACAAAAACAAGGATCCCTTGACTGTCCTCTGGTGACGAAACGGTTCAAGTTTTTAACAAAATTAAAAAAGATTTTATTTTTTTAAAAAAATTGTGAACGAATTACATTTATCGTGGCTTATTTACAAAATATTTATTTTCTTATTTTTTTATCTGATTTTTTTGCTGTCGCTCGCTAAAAATTCGTTTATTGAAAATTGTCATTGACGCAAAATCAATAGGAGGCAAAAGGTACAAAATTGCGATTTAAGTCTGCAGCTAAATGCTTAAGTATAAAACATTAAATTTTTTTTCCCATTTCGTCTGCCACTGACCAAAATTAATTTTTAATATTACATCAGTAAAACCCCCTAACATTCGGTGGTATTTTTTTCTAAAAGCACATCGATGCCTCGAGGTTAGGCCAAAAGACCGACTATATGGATGAAAATAAAAAAAAACATTTTTTTTTAAATTGGGCTACCACTAATGGTGCCCTTACTTTAAAACCGAGTATATCCGAAGTTTTTACTTTTTCTCACACAAAGTCACGCAAATCGGACTCAAAAACTTTAATATATTTTATACAACTGTTCAACTGACTATACCAGAATATCATAAACTCAAAGTTAAAAAAATAAAGTGATAATCGGAAAACTGAAAAATATTAAATTTGTATAGACGAAATAGGCACGCAGTTGTTCGGTAACAGTACGTCGGGGAAAAAAGCTTTTATGGGGTCTATCGTAGAAAGAACTATTTTTCGTAGAGCTGATCATAAACTGAGCAGTGGCGTCCGATATAGGCACATTTTTTGAAACCCCGTTGAAATACATTCAACATTTAGTTTGTTCCGTGATAATGCTAAGTAGGAGGGTATCAGTACCACCTGAGGCAAAAAGGAATAGGCAGAACGAAAGCCCCATATTTTTCCTACAAGGCACAAATTTACACTTTTTATCCCAGGTCCAGAAAGTAAGTAAAAATGACGCATTTTCATTTTAAAACTTCTATCAATTGAAAACTCGTAGAAGGATCGAATTCCCTTGACAGACAACACCAGGGTAAAGCGTGGGTAAAGCCTGTGTCAGAATCAAATAAGTATATATTTAAATAAATTTTATTTAATTTTAGGACCTCAAAAATAATTCCTTGGGTATTTTTGAGATTGACAAAATAAAATTTGAATGTTTTTAGGGAGGTAGGCACATTTTCAGGTAAAAAACTTTCCTCAATTTTGTAAAATTCCTTTAAGAAAAATAGGTATTATTTTGAATATATGGATAATGACGGTAATCGTTTGATGTAAGTACTACTCGATTATCTTTTCTGGCTGAGTTCAAGCAGCGAAATGTGTTCGCGGCATTTTAGTGTTTTTTAGGTTGCAAAAAACATATTTAAAAAAAAACAAAGGTGTGTATTGTAAAAAAATTTCAGCCAACAATAACTTGTGAAGGATTAAACGATTCGTTTCAAATTTGCACCAAAAATAAACTAGATCAGTGCCGGGGAATTAGATTTTGGGTGGCATGGGCGTAGATCTTTGTTTTTCTAAGGGGTATAAAAGCGGAAAAAATTCATATTTTGAGAACGCAAAACCCATAATAGTCAAATTGAAAACAAATATAGTTAGGGTAAATTATCCGACATTAAAAAATACTAGAAGTCATAGGCGTAGATACGTACTTAATGTTTTTTCGATTATACATGTTGAAAATAAGAGTGAGGAATATTTCGAAAAACGACAAAAAACACGTCAAATGTTTTTAATTTTTTGGTATACGAATAATGTTTATCCACTATACGGGGTAGCCCAGTTTATAGTTAAAGCATGTAATATGATATACAGGGGAAGTAGGAATTCTGGTTTAAGAGCTGTCATTTTTTCCTATGGAAACATTCCGGTATAAGACATCGATTTAGCAGGTTTGGGTATTATATAGCCAAAATTTTGCTTTCGCTGCCGCGATTTTTTTTACTGACTCTCTTATAGAATTTAAAGTATAAATTTTGAGTTTTTTGTAATAGAATATTTCATGTAAGTTTTATAGGTGTAATTTATTAAAATAAAATTTTAGACAGCTGCAAAAAAATTATTAGGTTAACATTTTTAAATACTGTTTCCAAAGATTTATGTGACCTCTTCTGGTGTTTTTCTATTTCTAATATTTTGACAGCTGTCAAAAAAATGTCCTAGTAACTTAAACTGCCTAAAATTTTGATATACGGTTTTCACAGTCACATTTAAGTTTTATCAAAGCAATATAAGAAAATATTTTGACTGCTATCAAAAATGATTCTTTTTTCCATAACTATCATACTGCTTAAGATTTTTAGAGCAGACTTTTTTATAGTTCTGTGTAATAGATTTTTTCCCGTAACTTCTAAACTGCTCAAAATTTTAAATACGGTTTTCATAGTTCAATATATCTTTTTGTGGCATAATTTATTTGAAAAAAAATTTTTGACAACTGCCTAAAAATTTTAAATACGGTTTCCACAGTTTCATGTAACTTTTAGTGGCGTAATTTATTTGAAAAAGATATTTTGTTTTCTGTCAAAAAAAAACTGTTTTTTCCGTAATTTTCTAAACTACCTAAAATTTTTAAATATAGTTTCCACAGTTCCATGTAACTTTTAGTAGCGTAATTTGCTTAGGAAAAATAGTTTTACAGCAGTCGAACAACATTTTATCTCTTAAATTCTAAATTACTTAAACATTTGAAATACGGTTTTTACAGTTCAATGTAACTTTTAGTGGGGTTATTATTTAAAAAAAATATCTAAACCTATCAAAGAAAAAACTGTTTTTCTCCTGTAACTTTTGAATGATAAAATAAAATAAATAAAATTTTTAAATACCGATTACATAGTTCCGTATAACTTTTAGTGCCGTACTTTATTAAAAAAATATTTTGACAGCTTTCTAAAGTATACATATCGGATAATATCGAGTTTATAATCATACCATAGCCATACGGGTAGTGTCTACAAAAAATATAAAAAAATACCATAAAAATGCTTTGGGATAAACTTTTGAAATTTGTTACGTTTTTGTTATCTGTTAATGAAATTTTTTTACGAATTTCACAGAATGGTAACTGTCAAAAAAATGGAAATATCGATCGGAAATTTTTAGGAAACGTTCCTTTTTATGGTCTCATGAAGCTTATTGAAAATGGGCACGATCAAAGTTTGGGAAGTATTTTTTTAATTCTTAAACCTCATCTTTTGGCTAAAACAAGGGTCCATTGGACGGCCCGTGGTGGCCAAACGAGTCAAGTTTTCAACAAAGGTAAAAAAAATCTGAAAGAGCATAGATAAGAGAAAACATTTTTATTGGGTGCTGTTTTTCAAAAAAAGTGTAAGCGAATTATATTTATCACCTTTCTCGAAAAAGAAAACAAAAAAATTTCCTTTATTCTTTTCTGATTTGTTTTTTGGTGGTATTCATCCGCCACTGACCAACATAAAATATCACTATAAATCAGGAAAACGCCCTGAAGTTCCTTTGTATTTTTTTCTAAAAGCACATCGATGTCTCTAGATCCTACCAAAACATCGACAGAATCGGATAAAAATTAAAAAAGTTACAATTTTTTGAAAAGTGAGCTAACAACCAACATTGCCCTTATTTTAATACCAAATATAGCTTCCAACTTACTATTTGCTTTCAGGAGGTACCAAAATATCAAACTTGAAAAAAATTTGCTGATAATCGGAAACTGAAAAATATCCAGTTTCATCGAAGAAATCGGCACGCTGTCGCTCAGTAATGGTACGTCGAGATTTATCCTAGACCCACTTAGTAAACACACTGAATAAACGCCTATGTTTTATCTAGTGTACCATATTCAGCCCGATCGGTGACAAGGCCTAATTTTTGAGCAATTATTGAACTGTTGCATACACAGGTAGGCCTTTAGTCCTCGTAGGAGGGCATCAATACCACCTGGAGCTGAAACCAATGGGCAGAACGAAAGCTCCATATGTAATTTCTTTTTGTCGCAGGTCAAGAAATTGGCTAAAATGTAGTCTTGAAAAAATGACGATTTTATTTTAAAAGTTCTATCAATTGAAAACTCGTAAAGTATCGGGTTGCGTTTAACAAAACCAGAGTAAAGCCTGGGTTAAGCTGCTGTCAGAATTAAATTAGTATAAATTTAGATAATTTTGATTTAATTTTTAGGCCTCAAAAATGATTCTTTGTATATTTTTTAAATTGGCAGACTGAAATTTGAATGTATTTAATACTTTCTCTAATTTTGCAAAATATCTTAAATTAGCTGTTATTTTCAAAATATGGCAAACGTCGGTACTCGTTTGAAACAAGTACTCTCCGATTAGTTCTTTGAATGAGTGGGAGTAGCGAAATGCTAGCCTGAGATTAGGTACAGGGTATATGTATTTTTCAGTATAATATAGGCCGACATTTTGCGTGCATGTATGGTAGTTTATATAGGGACATAGGGAGAGTAATAAAGTAAATACTAATTTCATTATTATAGTGTTCGGATAAGTAGTAAAGCATATATTATGTTATGTAGGGGCAGAAGGTATATATAGGACATTTTTAATTTATTGCCGACTTTCGACATCCCGTGGGGGTTTTCATACTATATATTCCAGACAGGTAGATAATTTTCAGGGTTCATTAAGGCTTATACATACACGTACGGGGTCTAATAGTAGTTTATACGGATTTTATTTATACTGAGCGGATAAGTAGTAATAAAGCGTATATTATGTTATATAAGGGCAGTAGTGTAAACAGGATTGTAATCGCAAAAATATTCGAAAAATATTATTTCGGTTTTCTTAACATTTTGGTTTTTTATGTTACGAAATCTTTTTGAAAAGAAATTGTCTGTTCGGATGTGTGTATATAAAGAAAATGTTAGCTAACAATAACTTGAGGATCACCACAATGGTTCGTTTCAAATTTGCTCCAAAAATAGACTAAGTAAGTGCTTAGGGAAATCGTTTTTCGGTGACATGGGCGAAGATCTTTGATTTTTTAAGCGGTATTAAAACATATAAAATCATATTTTGTGAATGGAAAACCGATAATAGTCAATATGAAAACGTAAGTAGTTCGAATAAATGTGTTAACATTGAAAAATAATGGAAGTCATTGGCGTAGTTACTAAGTAGCCCACTAAAAAAGGAAAAAAACGGGTTTCACTATTTGATGAGTTTTTTTACACTTTTCAGGTTTTTAGTAGTAGTTAAAGCATATAGTATGTTATACAGGCAAGTAAGATATTTTTTTTAGAAATTTCGGTTTAAGAGCTATATTTTTTTCCTATTGAAACGTTCCAGTATAAGATATCGATTTAGTAGGTTTAAGCAATAGATAGCCAAAATTCTGTTTTCACAGCCGTGAATTTTTAATTTTTTTTTTTACTAAAACTTTTATAGGATTCAATGTAATGATTTGTGGTTTTCGGCAATGGAACATTCCATTTGGGGGCATAATTTATTAAAAAAAATTTGACAGCTGAAAAAAATTGATTTTTCCCCGTGACTTTTGAACTGCTTAAACATTTTAAATATAGTTTTTATAGTTTCATTTAACTTTTAGTGGAGCAATATAATAACAAAATATTTTTACAGCTGTCAAAACATATTTGGACGTGTGTCAAAAAAAATGTATCTTCCCTGCTTAAAATTTGTCTAACAAAAATGTGTTTCTGAGTAAGTCAGAACGGCCAAACAGATTTCAAAATTTGCACCAAAAATAGTCTAGGTCGGTATCTCTCGGTGATTAGATGGACGTAGATCTTCTTTAGAGGTATACAAACATAAAAAATCATATTTTGACAACTTACAAACCGATAAAAATCAAATTGAAAAAAGCGAGAGCTAGAGTAAATGTACTGATATTGAAAAATTATGGAAGTCATTGGCGCAGAAACATAATTTTTTATGATCATATATTTAAAAGAAACGTAATATTTCTGAAAAGGGTCAAACTCGTCAAATTTACTTTATTTTTCTAGTACACAAAATGAAGAAAAGAATACCAGAGTACAGGGTAGCAAAAGGCTAACTTCCTATAAACTTTTACAAAGAGTAGCGCTAATAGAATTAAACAGCCCTCTGAAAATAAAATAAAAAATCAGAGGGCTAAGATTTTTTAGCAAACGCTGAAGCACGTCAAATGTCTTCTATTTTTAAACACATTTTCTTCTGTTATACAGGGTAGCTTTAGAAATATGAAGCAGCCCCCAAAAATCGTTTTTTATTTGTTTTAAAGCGGTTGGTAAAAAAAACAAACCCTGAAACATGTCAAATCTATATAATTCAGATTCTACCGTCTGTTGTTTCCATCCGGTCCGATAGGGGCGGGATATATATCACTTGTTTATTATATGTACTGAATACCTAAAATGTTTCTTTTTAGACTATGTATTCTAGCCAAGTAGTATGTAAATGAATACGTTAATCTAGATTAACTTTTACAAAACAAAATGTAAGTGCAAGGAATAAATACTATAGAACTTAAAAAATCTTGTTTTTTTCCACAAACACGCAAATTGGATAAAAGTAAAGATGTATATCGTTGTATATATAGCCATATTATTGAGATAAATTGCCAGTCTATTCAGACTGTAAACAAGCTTATTTAATAATTCATTATACACTGTTATGATTGTGTGGCAACATGCTGAATGGTTGAATAATTTTTTACAATGCCACCAAAATTAGTAGTTGCGAATATAATTTTTAGGTAGATTTCTTTGTTTGCAAAACGTATAGGTATGTACCTATTTTTAAAATTTTAAATACGCGCTTTTCGATTTTCAATGGAGATTCACGGAGGACTAACACTTTAAATAAATTTTCGTTACCGCCTAAAGTTCACCCTCAATTCACCTATAATTTAGGAGGTTAAAATAAGTTTTGTCGGTCCGGAGTTGGGTTTTAAAACTACCTACCCCTTAATAAACACTAGAACACTAAAAATGTAAAAGCTTTAGGTTCGTTAACTTCGATCTAGGACGGTGGCTAAAAACAAAATTTGTAGTATACAAGAATATACATAATAATAAAAAAATAGGTAAACTTCTTTACCCGGAACTTTGTTAGGAAAAGTGAAGTGTGACCCAATTTAGATCAGTACATAGTCACAGTATATATGTGTAACACATAGTGCCTTTTCATTTTTGTTTGATCCATCATATTGGATTCCTACCAATATTTTCCCATTTTCTTTCTACCTCTGCCACACTTGACTTTTGGGCATAATAAAATAAATTTAATAAGTAGTTTTTACATTGACACATACCGCCATTTTGCTAGGTCATGTTGAATCCGTACCAGTTTAAGCCATCTAATTTTTCTGCAAATTCAATTGAACAAGATTTTTTTACATTGATTTTTTAAAAATTTCATTTTAACCGCCATTTTGTTTCGCTACCTTAAATTGAAACCCATATTATCAGTCTTACCAGATATCAAGTTTCAAACTGGTTTTTCATTATCAATCCTCTTGTTGTTATGGTAAACTGGTGTATTATTTGGGGTTAGGATCCAGTAAAAAAATAAAACCCTTTTTTTAAAGTTTCTACGTTTCGCAACTTTATAGTTGCATCCTCAGGACACAGATAATATCCTACAAGAAACCCATATTATCAGCCTTTACCTACTCCGTTAGTCTGCAGATATTTCCTAACCCCAAATAATACAACACTCTAACAACAAGAAGATTGTTATCGAAAACCCTTTAGAAACCTAATATGTGGGAAATATCTGCAGCGGAGTACGTAGACTGATAATGTGGGTTTCATGCAGTATATAAAATCTATATATGTGTCCGGAGAATGCAACAATAAAGCTGCAAAACGTTGACATTTTAAAAAAAAACTTTTGTTTTTATTACTGGATCCTAACTCCAAATAATACACCACTCTAAGATAAAAACAAAAGGATCGTTAACGAAGACCATGGAAACATAATATGTAGGAAATGTCTGCGGACAAACGGAGTAAGTAAAGACTGATAATATGGGGTTTATCCAGAATATAGAAACTATATGTGTCCTGAGGATGAGACAATAAAGTTGCGAAACGTCGACTATTTAAAAATAGACATTTGTTTTTTTCCTGGACCCTAATCCCAAATAATACACCACTGTAACATAACAACAAGAGTTTTGTTAACGAAAACCATTTAGAAACCTAATATCTAGGAAATATCTGCGGACGGAGTAGGTAAAAACTGATAATATAGGTTTCCTGCGGGATATAGGATCTATATATGTGTCCTGAGGATGCGCAAATTAGGTTCCGAAACGTCGATAATTTAAAAAATAAAGACTTGTTTTTTTTCTGGATCGCAAATAATACACCACTCTGACAAAATTTTTTTAAACGTTGTTCAGCCATATTGGATTTTTACCAAAATATTACCAGATCATCATGACTACTTTTGGTCAAAATTTATCAATCGGATTAGTATTTAAGCTATGTCGCGAACTGACAGACAAACCGACAGACGCACCGACGAATTTGATAAAACATGTTCTTTGGCATCTAGGGACGTTAAAACGTAAATATATGTAAAAACTAGTTAAGTACTATACCACAATTAGTTATGGCACACGATTTGCAATCATTAAGTAGTTTCTAGTTTTTTATTTTGTACTGTCTTCTTGGATTCGTACCAAAATTATGATTCCAACATAATAATTGATGTTTATCTAAAATTTGAAATAAATTCGACAAGTAGCTTTTTCATAATATTTTTTCTTAACATTTCACTAGGTCGCCATTTTGTTTTTGCCATTCGCGATTTTTACCAAAATATTACCAGATCATCCCCATATGGCTCTTAACTTTTTATCAAAATTTGAAGTCAATCGGGTTAATTCAATGCCGCGAACTCAGAGACAGACAGACAGACTGAGAGACGGGCCGACGGAATTAGTAAAACATATTTTTTGGCATCTAGGGACGCTAAAACGTGAAGATATATATAAAACCTGAAAGAGTGGGTGATTTTTTTCACGATTACAAACATTTTATTTGGCCGCCATCTTGAATTAGTACCACAGTTTTACCTGTTGACCTCTATACCACAGTTAGCTATCGCACACAATTCGTATTCTGGATTCGTACCAAAATATTACCAGTTTAATCCAACATAATACTTGATGTTTTTTGCAAAATTTCAGATTAATTGGATGAGTAGTTTTTTAATAATAACTTTTCTCTAGGTTCCCATTTTGTTTCGCCGTATTGGGTTTTTACCAAAATCTTACCAGGCCATCCCCATATAACCTTTAATTTTTGACCAAAATTTGAAGTCAATCGGGTAGTAGTAGTAGTCTTTAAGCTATGGCGTGAACTGACAGACAGATAGAAAGACCGACAGACGGACTCTCGGAGTTCATAAAACATATATTTTGGCATCTAGCGACGCTGAAACGTAAATATGTGTAAACATGAGAGGGTAACTTTTTCACGGTTACAAACATTTTATTTAGCCGCCATGTATATATATATATATATATATATATATATATATATATATATATATATATATATATATATATATATATATATATATATATATATATATATATATATATATATATATATATATATATATATATATGTTACCTTGGATTCGCACGAAAATTGTACCAGTAAATGCTTAAGTAATATTTGAGTTTTGTGAAAAATTTCAGGTAAATACTTTCCTTTTACGATGGAAATAAAAAAACAATGGATGACAATCTTAAAGAGAACATACAACGTATTTATTGAAACTGCTTTTGGCTAAGGTGGCCATCATCGCACTTTAAAATCTAAGTTGTCTTAACTCATTTCTAATAAAATACCACATAGGAGTAAATACCTCATAGAGGTAAAGACGACAAGTTAATTTATTATACAGAATATACTTTACATAAAGAAATAACATCTATATGTTGGTTTATGTGAAATATGTAGTATATAAACATGTTTTTCTTTGATACTTAATATGTTTTTTATAATACTGTGTAGATATTTAAACCCATTTTTGTACACTATCTTTTTTTAGTATTATGTTTTTATCGTTTATTTTTGTCTAATTTTGTTCTTTATAATTTTATGTTAGCTTCCTTTTCTTCTCTTTCACTAGTTTATTCACACATAAAAATGAATTTGTTTTATTCCGGATTTACGACTTATTTCGACAAAATATGGATAAATAGAAGCTCTAAGCTTAAAAGTATATGTTATTATGATGCAACCAATTTAGAATGTGAAATTTACCAAATCCCTTTTTTTGCTTTGATTTCATCTGCTTTTTGATTTTAGATAACAAAATATAGCACTTAGTTCAATTATGTAATATTAGATTATATTTTTTAGTTTAGTTTTTGTTTTGGTTTTAATATTCAAATAATTAACTATGTTGATTCTTGATTCATTGATTAATTGATTAAATAAACAAATATACTAAATGTCGTCGTTCTTTTCTTAGTAGAGTCATATTAAATTACCGAATTTTAGACAGGGAGAAGCCAATTTTTTTTTTGGTTAGATCTCTGGTTGCTTCAACTGGCCTTCGGTACACATATGTAAAGAATATATTCCTTAAAAATATTTCTTTAGAACTAAAATGAACAGAACTTAATTCTGCAGAATTTTAATATTAACATATTAGCATCTTATGCAAATTAAAAAAAAATGTAAGAAGCATATTTCCAGAATTACATACAAAACAACATTTTTTAAAAACTGTATTTTGATATTTTTTGATCTACCTATTAATGACTTTTAAAGCACATAAATTTAGTAAATATAATGCACAAAGCGTGTTTTTTTTTTAATTGATCGTATTGCTCACCCAAATTTACTATTATCGTTTCCACCATACTTATATTTATAAAACGTGACTGTGACAAATTAAATTCGTTATAAGAAATTTTTGTTAGTCAGGATTTCAAAGGTCAATTACGGCAATAAAAAACTTGGGAATTTCCTTTAAAATAATATATACTTACGATCCAACGAATTACACAATATATATATATATATATATATATATATATATATATATATATATATATATACATAATATATATTATATATTATATTACACATATGTCTAAACATTTTTATTTTTAATGATAATTTAGTAAAAATCAGAACACGTTTTAATTTTTGTTGTCGTGGGTTTGTTTTTGAACTTCTGTGGCTTTTTTGTTCTTCACTTGAAGCCTGCTTTATTTGATTGTAATCTGTCAGGCATGTCTCTAGTTATTAGTGTGGCCGAATTTTTTTTTTTTTAATTCATATGTGGCTAGCTTGGAAAAGTTGTGACTTGAGTCCCTTTTGTTCCATATTTTTTTAATCATACTCAGCCGGATCCCCTGAAGGCTCAAAATTTTGAAAATTTACATTAAAAAAAAATTGTGGCAAATAAGAAAAAGTTAACTAACCTACTCGTTGAGATAAATTCACGAAAAAAATGTTCATGAATTTATATCAATCCTTAGCCCAGTCCCTCTAATAAAATATAATATAAATTATTACGGGCCGCTGCCGAAGCAATCGAAACACGTGCAAAGAACTTGATCATTGTTTACTTGGGTACTTTTTTATTACCAGAAATTCGTCTATAATTATCAGTATTCTGAGGTTTTTACTTTGACATTCTTGTGTATTAGCTAGTACTGTTGTTTAAATACGTAAATCTAAAACTTGTGTGTCTTTCAAACTGCTTAATTTAGTGAACAATATGGCAAAACAAACACGTGCAGGTTCGAGGTATTCGAGGTATACTCTCGAATGTCGTTTGAAATAAAAACTGAACCACGGTTGGCAAATGGAGCAAGACATTTGTGGAAATCGATTAATGTATCCAGAAGACTCCCAAACAACATACAAGTTATTACAGATAAAGATATTCAGGATAATGCCTATTTTGCACATCTCGAGAATATCTTGATGGCAATGTTGACCGATACACGGAAGCACATTAGGGAATTAGTCAGAAGAGCCCTTAAGACCAGAAAACAAAAAAACGTATTTTTAAAATTCCTAAAATTAATTATGACTCCCAAGACGAGGTTGACCTTATTGACTGGTGCTGTTAGTGAACCTCACCTAACCAAAGATATGTCTGAAGATCCGCTCTTAGAGATTGTAAAAAGTGAGATACCACATTTTGAATATTTTCCCATGATACCCTCGCAGTCGAAAGATATGTTAAAGTGATAACAGATGCATCTTTAAAAGTGTGCGGAGAGAAATCCAGGGCAGAAAATATTATGCTACAAGGTATAAAGAGTTCACAACAGAGGCGGTGGGTGATTTAATATTTAACTAAATATGAATGAACATTTAATCACATATTTTTATATTTCTGAATTGTGAATATTGAATTATGCGAAGAGCTGTACAAAATTATAGAATTTTTAAATAATATTTTTGTTTTAACCAATCACTACTCTTCCATAATAGCCCTTGAATTTCGAAAAAAAATATTTTTTCGTCATTTTCGGCCCACTCTACTGGTTACTGTCATTGAATAGATCTTTTGCCAGTCTGTTTGTAACTTGGTCATCTGGACGTGCGTGTGTAGCGTTCGAAAAGTTATTGTTCATTAATTTGGTCTTACGGAAATACTTGGTAATTAATTGATCACGAAACGCAGTCATAGCCTGCATGTTTAATACTCTATGTAGAGTTTCCTTCCTACTATAACGCGAGACAATTGCTAGAAGCCGTAAAAACTTGTTTTGTAGGTGCGAATTGAGTACAAAGATCATAATTAGTTTCCGTTTGCCTTTTGAATCAAATGCTTTGTGTTGGCGGTCCAGTTGAATCTTATGTTCACCAGAATGGGGTTCACCAGAATAGGGTTCACCGACAGAAGACGTAAGAGGAAACATACTGATGGCCACGGCGACGAGCCTTGGGCTAACACCTCTCAACAGGGGAGGAAAACCCACCTTTACAAGAAGAAATTACGGTTCGCATATCGATGTTACATTCGCATCGGACAGACTGGCAGGAAGCCTGAGATCCTGGGAAGTCCTCGATACAGAATCCCTATCCCCCCATGGGCATATTATGGTAGTATTCGGGAACAAGTCAGAAAAAACAAACATTAGAGCTAAATTGGAACTACAAACAAAGAGGTTTTTATAAATACAGTTACCAACAAGATTGAGACCTTTAATAGACCGATAACAAACCCGGAGATCTTTAGCAACATAATAAAATACTCATGTGATCTAGCCTTAGTAGCCGCAGGACCGCAAAATTCAAATAGTGTACCATATTGGTGGAATAATGACATCAAAACCATACGAGAAAGTTGCATTTCGCTCCGCAGAGAATACACCAGATCTAACAGAAACATACCTCAAATACACCAAGAACTGATATGGACAAGATATAAGGAAGAAAAGAAAAGGCTGCGGAGAGAAATTGACAAGGAAAAAAGAAAAGCCTGGAACAAAATATGCGACGAACTGGACCAAGACGTATGGGGAGAAGGTTATAAAATCGTCATGAGACACTTCAAAAAAAAGGCTTAAATCAAGAAATCCCTATCCAAAAAAAGAAAGAAATAGTACAGATCCGACAAGACCAGTGAGACTACCGGAGAGATCACCCCGGACGGGAGCCCCTCCTTTTACAACGCAGGAAATGAAGACGGCAGCGCAAAAATTGAAAGTGGGAAAGGCCCCGGGCCCAGACGGGATCCCAGTGGAAGCCATAAAACAGCTAGTAGAAACCATGCCGTCCCTCACGGGGGATATCCTAAACGATTTATTGAGAAGAGAGACATTTCTTGACGAATGGAAAATCGCGACATTGATACTCATACATAAATCCGGAAAGCCGTACGACAGACCAAACTCTTTCAGACCACTATGCCTTATTAATACTCTAGCAAAACTGTACGAGCACCTCATAAAGGCTAGACTGGAGAACGAGATAGAAGAAAGTGGTGGACTCTCACCTACGCAGTTTGGTTTCACTAAGGGTAAATCAACTATCCACGCGATCGAGACGGTGCTCGAGGTAGGAAGAAGAACTAAATTAGAGGGAGAGGGACAGAAATGGAGCGCATTGATCACATTAGATGTGAAAAACGCGTTCAACTCAGCGCACTGGCCTAACATATTAAGGGAACTGGAACGGAGGAACATTTCAAAATACCTCTTAAATATATTAATAGATTATTTTAGATTTAGGCAAGTCTTTCTAGACAGAAAGGAACACATCGAGATGTCGGCCGGCATACCACAGGGTTCCGTACTGGGCCCCACGCTATGGAACATAATGTATGACCCGGTATTGCAAACCGAAAACGAGGAAGGGGTGTACAAATTCGGTTTCGCCGACGATCTGGCAATGATAATTACAGGCTCGGACTCCATCCAGCTGATGGACCGAGGAAACAGAGCGATCTCATGGATTGATAACTGGATGTCACGTAGTCTACTAGAAATAGAACCAGATAAGACCGAGGCGCTCATACTATCGGGAAAGAGGGAGAGAAGAAACATTTCGTTTTTACACGGTGAAAAAGTAATTAATCCCCAAAAATCTGTAAAATATCTAGGAATAAGAATTGGTGAGAATATGAACTTTAGAAACCACGTAGTGGCAGCTATCAACAAGACCTCTGAGAAAATAGGAATTCTCCGGAGAGTTATGCCCAATATTAACGGCCCTAACTATTTTAAGAGGAAACTGCTGCACGGTGTGGCACAGTCTTCTCTTTTGTATGGAGCCCCAGTGTGGAAAAATATCACCGGGATAGCGAAGTATAAAAACTTATTAGAGTCTACCCAGAGAAAAGGTTTAATCGCAGTTGCGAGTAGTTACAGGACGGTATCTACCGTGGCCTTGCAGGTTCTAACAGGAATACCACCAATTGACCTGTTAATAGCAGAAAGGGACTTTGTCCACAGAAGAGGCGATTTGGAACTAGAAGATGCCAAAAGACTGGCCAGGGAGATACTTTTGACAAAGTGGCAAGAAAGATGGGACGCGGAAACAGAAAAAGCACAGTGGACAAAGAAACTCATCCCTGACATTAGAACTTGGACCACCGCCAAACACAAAAAAGTTAACTACTACACCACACAGGCCTTTACCGGACATGGTTCGTTCCGTAGCTATGTGTTCAGGATTAAGAAATGTGACAGCGGAAACTGCCTACAATGCGCCGTCGAAGACTCCGCAAAACACACCCTGTTCGAATGCCATAAGTACAATAGGATAAGAATGGAGACAAGCATAGACCTAGACCTGGAATTAAATGAAGAAAACCTAGTTGCCACCATGACTGGTTCTAACAGAAACAGTAAAATTATCAACAATTTTATAACTAAGATTATGAAATCAAAAAAAGAGGAAGAACGCAGAGACTAGACTTTGGAATAATAACAAGTATGAAGAATAAGCAATTATTAAGGAGCTAGCCGCGATGTTATGTCGGTCTCTGACGGTTCCGTGGCTAGGTGACCTGACGGAAAGGGGAAGGGAGTTTAGCCCAAATACAAGGCAGTAAAACGCTTGTCCAACCCCAAAAAAAAAAAAAAAAAAAAAAAAAAAAAAACTTTATTAAATGTTTTGCTAGTATCCAAAAATATAGTACCAAAGTGATGAACTATTTTACTTAAAACTTGTCAAAGAATCACATTCTGTATTTTATTAGTAATAATTTAACTCCCTGTATCATAGATATTTAAGGTTCTTATTTTGCTTCAGTAACGAAATGGAAAGAAATCAAGACGTTAATTGAATAAAGTTTTTACCTCGACACTTTATAGATCGATTTTTCTTAAGTAGAAGCTATGTGTTTAATGCAACCTATTCATATTTGTAATATTCTCGGTACGCGAAAATTGGCCCTCTGTTCCACCAAAGTTCGAAAACTACCCGATCGATATCAGGGTTTTTTACATAAATAAGTTAAATATTTGTATGTTCGTCATATATAAAAATATCGTTTAACCCAAACTGTTTTTTAATTAATGCCTGGTCTTTTAGCAAGAACGTCAAACGTGATACAAGGATGAACTATTAAAATTTTCATGGGGTTCTAGTATAGGGAAATAAAAGGGCATGATGAATTGTGTAAAACACTACTAAACAGTAGAATTGCCTTTAAATTGTGTACAAGGCTCAAGCCTGGTATGAAGGTAAAATAGTAAGATTTTGGTACAAATTTGATAAATCAGAAGTAAAAAAATTTATTCCTAAAGCAAATTATTTTGTTAAAAATGTTTCTTTTTGTTAGACATATGGGGTGTTACTCTGCTTTGTTATGCCAATACTTATATAAGTATAGTGTTTCTGTTTATATCTTGAACGGCAAGCTTTATTTTTAAAATACACAAAAATATTCGCGACAGGGAAAGTCTGGATTTAATTTCTTTAACAGATAATTTTTACCTAATTATCCAAAATGGCAATATAATTTAAAATCTTTTTGTTATGTGCATCACTAAACAGGGTCCAAATTTACTATGCTTGAAAAAAGAAAGGGTTTTACCATTTTTATAGAACTATTTATGAAAAAAATCACTGGCTTTTTTTCAGATGTTGGTACACATTAATTTTTCATTACAAAATTGGGGCAATTTTTTTGTGTGTGATATTTTGAGATTGACCAAAATACCTGTTTTATCTTTTTTTAAGTTTTTTTTCAAATTTGAAATTTTACACACTGTTTTTTATGTAGCACAACCTTAACGGTTATGTTTTGATTATAATAGACCGGATATGTAATATAATATTTTTTTAAGTTAATATTTAAATTTGAAATTTTACACGTTATTTTGTATGCAGCACAAGTAGTGATCATTAACGATCTTAACGTCCTCCGTTCTCCGGAGGGAATAGCCCACGTGTGTGATGCTATTTTTTAACCTAAATAAAATCTGTTCAACCCAACTATGTGACATTTTTAAATTAGTACCCTTCAAATTCCTCGTAACCCAACAATATCAAAATCGATTCTGACTCAACCCCTCGTGAAGTTATTTTTATGTACAATAATTTTAAACTAACAAAATGACTGTAAATTAACTGTAATCATTAACACCCATTCGAAAGATCATTAAACACAATAGAATTCCAATTGCCGAAAACGTCAGCCGCCCTCTGGGACACTCACCGCCGTTGGGACTACCTCTCCTGGGGCGGTCTCAGCCTTTGAACAATTAAAGTGAATGAGTTAATATCTCTTATTCGTCGTCAAAAAAACGAATTATAAATATAAATTTTTTATAGAATGCAGATGTGAGGTTATATATTTGACGTTTTAGTTTTTCTATGGTTTTACGTACCTGCCTTCACCTTAGATGTGCTCAAATGCTTATCAATGTTTAAAAGACAACAGACACATCTTTATGTTTTAACGTACGCAAATGTTTATTTAGGCTTAAAAGGAATTAAATACATCATATATTGTAACATTTCTAAATTTAGCAGAGGTTTTTTGAGAAATTTAGAGACGTGTGGGTGCAGAACTAGACGAGAAACAGTACAAAAACTTGATGAATTATTTATTTATTAACATTTCTTAAAAGTGTCTTCTCTCTACGCTCATATGTTCCTGATTTCGCACATTTTTTTTTAAACTTTTAACAGTCGTTAAAAATTGTTTCCTAAAAATAACTTCTCTACTACCCCTTCTGAGGCGGTCTTGGCCCTTGAACAATTAAATTAAATGAGCGATTATATCTTGTTCGTCGTCAAAAGGGCGAATTTTAAAAACATTAATTTTTTATAGAATGCATATGTGAGCTCATATATTTGACGTTTTAGTTTTTCTATGGTTTTACGTATGTGCCTTCACTTCAGATGTGCGCAAATGCTTATCAATGTTTAAAATACATCAGACACATCTTATGCTTTAATAATTTAGTTTTTTAATGGTTTTGGGTATGCGAGTAAAGGAGTTAGATACATCATCGGGTAGGCGCAAAAACTCATGCAGTTGACATGGTTCCGGCGGTTCTTGTGCAGTTTCGCGATGTAAACAGTCGATCTGCTGTACTAAAGCAGAGAAAATATCTTAAAAATACGGGTGTAGTTACCAAAGAGGACTTAACATAGCTACGATTAAGATTGTTTAAATTGGCTATTAGCAGATTTTCAGAAAAAAGCGTTTGATGTTCGCATGGGAATGTGCACGTAAAGTGCGGGGGTGTAGTTCACCATGTAGATGACGAGAGTGACTTAAATGACATTAAATAAGGATTACCTAAATTATGCAATTTATTTTATGGTTTTAAAAATGGCATGCCTTGTAGTTCAGTTTTTTTTGTTCCGATAATAATTAAGAATGCAATTTCTGTCAAGTAACTTTCCAATTTGCATGTATTTACCTTAATCTTACTTTGAATTCATTTATATGGAAACATTATTATAAAATACCAAATGTGCTTGAAAATAAATCTTTTTTCTTTTGAAGTCAAGGTTTCTGTTCTACTATTGTTCAATTGTTATTTTGTATAAATGTTGAGTTAAAGATTTAAGCTAAGAATATGCTAGTTAGGGTCATTTCATCTAAATTATGTTTTATCATAAATATGATTAGTTTCTTATTTCACAAGAGTAATTTTTGTTTTAAATAATAACAATTTACTTGTGCTCCTGATCACTCATGCATTAACATTATTATTCTATTTGTACTTTTGGGATTTATTAACATGCCCTTATTGAAAATAATAAAATTTTCATTGCTTTTTTTCTGATTTTTTCATGAACTATAATTTAATTTTTTTTTGTTATGTGATTGTTCACTGGAGGAAATTTAACTTTTTGGTATGTTTTTTTTATTGGATGCATGCGGATAGTACAACGCAGTTTTTGTTTGTAACATGCTTTCTCTTAAACCCGCTTTTTTCAATGCTGCACAATTATTTTTTTTTTGTTTATTATTTAAATCTATTTAACGTTTTTCCTATCTACCCCTCCTCACTCCTTTTTCAAAATAGCATGAATTTTTATTTGGCCCATGTAAACTGTAGGTCTCTTTTATCAAACTTTGTTTCTTTTGAAAGTCATGTAGTAGCTCGAGAGTATGATGTCATTGGAGTAACGGAGACATGGTTACGACCTACGATAGATGAAGCAGCCGTAAGTATAAACCAATACAATTTTTTTTTGTCACAGTCACCCAGAGAGACGTGGAGGGGGCGTCGGGGTATATGTTAGGCAACATATAGCGAGCGAAGTTCTCATTTCCTTTGGTGCGGATTATATAGAATGCATGTAGATTAAACTTAAAATAGGTGATGGTTTTGTCGTTTTAGAAATTATATATAGGCCACCAAATTCAAACGTTTCCTAATTCTTAAACTACATGGAATATGTTATCTCGAATTTGTATGGAGAATTTGATAGCATTACATGCATGGGAGATTTTAACATTGATGTTGAATTTGGATTCAAATAATAGTTCAGAGCTTGAGGCGTTGCTCTCCACATTTAGAATGTCACATATTATCACCGAGCCACCTCGTATTTCTATGTATACCTTCTCTTATTGACCTAATTTTCCCTAATATGGAAAACATTATTGAATGCGGCACTTTGGATGCGGAAATTCCCGATCACCTTTTGACCCTTGTTAAGGTTAAATTGGAGAACCCTACCAATTCGGCTGTCGATTTCTTTTATAGGTCAATAAAAAGAATTGATCTCCATCAATTTCAGGTTGATCTGGAAAGCTTTACCTTAGCCTTTTTAAACAAACATGTTCCGGTAAAACATTTTAGAAAAACAAAAAAAATTATAACTACGCTCCGTGGATTACAGAAAATATTAAGATAATGTAAAAATTAAGAAACAAAGCTTTAAAAAAATGTAAACAGACTAAAAACCCTGTGCATTATGAATCTTATAAGCAACTTAGAAATTATACCACTTTCCTAATGGGAACTGAAAGAAAAGTATATTTACGAACTAGATTTGAAAATTGTACGAATAAAGAAAAATTGCGTGAACTGAAAAATCTAAATTTAGTCAAGGAAAAAAAAATGTGAATCACCTTTAAATCTTATTGATTTAGAAAAAATAAATAGCCTTTTTATTAATTCCATAGTAGGTAACAATAACTCAAGTCAGGAAATTTTAAATTTTTATAACAATAATTATTTAACACATTTGTATGAAATTTTTTACTTTAATTTATCTAATGAAAATGAAATATTTAATGTAATTTAAAAGACAAAAGCAAGGGCCCTTGGGGCTGATAAGATCAATTTGACCGTGATTATTCTTTGCTGTCCATTTATTGTACCATATATTGTCCACATCGTGAATGAATGTATGTTATCTTCGTACTTTCCAGTCTTATGGAAACAAGCGCCAGTAATTCCATTGCCAAAAATAAGCAATCCCACCGAGTATGGTCATTTACGCTCTATTAGTATACTTCATACATTATCTAAAATATTGGAAAAAGTGTTGGAAAGTCAAATCAGGGCTTTTCTTAATCGTCATAATATTCTGCCAGAGACCCAATCGGGCTTTAGACCCAATCATAGTTGCGAAAGTGCTTTGGCTTGCGTTGTGGATGACGTTCTGCAGGCGGCGGATGAAAGTAAGGTTAGTATTTGAGTGTCTCTTGATAAGTAAGTAAAGCTTTTGAAATATTAAATCATAAAATTCTTGTTTCAATTCTTCATTTTATAGGATTTAGCGATAATGCCCGTACATTAATAAATTCTTATTTATCTGATCATGTACAGTATGTCATCTGTTGTAGGCAGCATTCGAGCCCTTTAACTTTATCTACCGGTGTACCTCAGGGAAGCTTTTTGGGTCCGCTACTATTTACGATTTACACTTGTAATTTCTAAGTAGTCCATGCAGCACTGTAGATCTTATTTCTACGCAGACGACATTCAGCTATATTTTTCGTTTGAGGTGCACTAAATTAAAGGGGTGCAGAATCTAGTAAACTCAGACCTGAGCCAGTTTTACAGGACCGCATCAGAGCACTTATTGGTTCTTAATCCTGGAAAGTCGACCGTAATTGCATTTGGTAATCAGAGTCAGATTGTACAAATTAAAAATAACATGCAAATACAAATTAACGGAAGTCTGTTGACTTTCTCTGATACATGTAAAAGTTTACATACGTCAGCAGTAGTGCATTGGGTTAATGGCATCGTGCCTGTTTAATAAATAAAACTATGTATTTTCCCCACCATTGTCTTTTTTTCTCTTCTATTGTTTTTATCTCTTCTTTTACTTTTCCTTACCTTTCTCTCTCCTTTAAATTTCCTTTTCAGAAGTAGATTTATAAAATTTCGAATTATATCTACAACCAAATTTAAAAACATATGTATCACACCGTATATAAACAATGCCATATATTCTTAATTGTTTTGTATAAATTAGGGCTTGAACAGTATTGAGATGCTGTACCTGGATGTCTGCTTTACCAAGGCTCATTATTTGTCAAAATAGTAGTATTCAGAGACTGTATTAATTTCATGTAAATGATTGGTAAAACAATAAATGTATTATTATTATTATTATTATTATATATTGTCACATTTCTAAATTTACTAGAGGGTTTTGAGAATTTCAGAGACGTGTGGGTGCAGAACTAGACGAGAAACAGTACAACAACTTGACAAATTACTTATTTATTAATATTCCTTAAAACTGTCTTCTCTCTATGCTCAACACATATCTTCCTGATTTCCCATATTTTTTTGACTCTATGCCTAACTGTTTATGCTCCTCACAACAATGTGTCCAAATAAGTATGCAACATATGAGAAACTTTTTTACTATTCACTTCTTAAGAATGTGTGTTCTTGATAAAAGTTGGTGCTTATCATTAAACCAAAAATAGACTTGTCAGATATAACGTACACATAATAGTAAGCGCGCTTACGGCACTTTTTCGAAAATGGCCCAAGAACACCCTTATTTTTTGTAATAGAGAAAAAAAATATAAGAAAAAGTTGTTTAGAATTAAAAATAAATTGAGATATAAAATTTCATGTAAATACTTCAAAATATAATATTTTTATTATGATTTTTTTTCCAAAACCGATACACTACTGACCAATTTTTTCTCTTTGTTTTACTGGTTTACCATGTAATGAATATAACGTAAGGAAAAAAACAGGTTTGTTGGAAAGTTTTTTGATGCTAAGCTTTATACATTTTAAGGGTAGTTTTATATTTAACGCTCTTGCATATTTCCCTAAGTTGTTTTTTTACGTACATAAATATCACCAATTGGTACAATAGCCAAATCAATTCTGACTCAACCTCTCGTGAAGTTATTTTTATGTACACCTTGACGGAGTAATATTAAAAACATAATAATTTCAAACTAAGAAAAGGACAGCAAATGTTTATGCTTCTCACAACTGAGTAGTCTTATACAGTGTGTCCAAATAAGTATGCAACATATGGGAAACTTTTTAACTATTCCCTTCTCAAAAATGTGTATTCTTAATAAAAGTTGGTGCTTATCATTAAACCAAAAATAGACTTGTCAGATATAACGTAGATGTAATAGTAAGGGCGCTTGACCAATTTTTTTCTCTTTGTTTTACTGGCTTACCATGTAACGTATATAACGCAAAGAAAAAAATAGGTTTGCTGGAAAGTTTTTTAATGCTAAGCTTTATACATTTTAAGGGTGGTTTTATATTTATTTATTTTAATTTGCGTACTAACCTAAGTTGTTTATTTACGTACATATATGTCACCAATTGGCCAAACACACGTTGTGCCAATCAAGTTATTCCAAATATTCAGTATTTTATATATTATTGTAAAATAGAATTGGTCAGTGGCGTATAGGTTTCAAAAAAATATCAAAAGAAAACATTAGATTTAAGATATATATATATATAAGAAATTTTATATTTTAATTTAGTTTTTAATTCCAAACAACTTTTTCCAATATATTTTTTTAATACAAAGATTCGAAAAAGTGACATACGCTCTCTTACTATTACATCTACAATATTCCTGACCTATTTCTAGTTTAAAGATAGGCACCAACTTTTATCAAGGATAAAAATTTTTGTGAAGTGAATAGTAAAAAGGTTTTCCAAATGTTGCATACTTTTTTGGACACACTGCATATTTCGTAAATTAACTGCTCTCTATGTTCGACTGTTTGTTCCTGACTATTTTGCCAAAGTTAGGAAGACAGCTAGTTAGGCTGCTAGCTAGATAGGTAGACAGAAGAATGGATGGATAGATGGATGCATGAATAGATAGTAATAATTGTTTGCTGTTATTGCAAATAATAAAACAAAAACACCAAATCTGTATGGGAGAAGTGTTATGCCCTGCAGCAACAGTTGAAAATTATGTAAGTAGTTACTGAGGGTAAAGGGCATTCAAGTCCACCATGAACTAAACATTCTCCAATCGCACTAGAGCTAAACCTAAACCTTCGGTGTCTGAACTGAAATAACAATTTAATGTATTTTGGCCAATTTTACATATCTATCAGACGCGTAGTTAGAAAATCGGACTGGGGACCTTTTACCTTTCCTCGTAAGAGGAAAGTATTGTAGTCGTAAAGAAATCACCCTCTGAGATTTCTGAGATGCTGAAATTTTCAATTCCGTCGGTCTGTCTGTCTGTCGGTTTGCGGCTACTTATCCGATTGACTTCGAGTTTTGGTCAAACACTGAGAGTCATAAAGGGATGACATGGTAAAATTTTTGTGAAAATCCAATATGACGGAACTAAAAAACTACTAATCCAGTTTTGTCCAGGAATTAAGACTGACATAGGGATCAACTGATACAATTTTGGTGAGGAGCCTTTATGGCTAAACAAAATAACGGCTTAATTAATTGTTTAAATGTCAGTATCAAAAAACTATTTATCCAATTAAGTTTAAATCATACCCAAAAACACAGTGTGAAAAAGGGGATGAACCTCTAAAATTTGATCTACCCTATATGGCGAAATAAAATTGCGGCCTAATTTGCCCTCGTAGTCACTAAAAAGGTTTAAGAGTTAGACCAGGTCTAGTTGCCATGGTGCTTAAAACTTTTTCGCCAGTTATGTTTCGCTTATGTCACTGTTGTTTTGCGAGGGTGTAAATGTTTAAAAAGTCAGTAACATTCCATTTCCTACAAAAAAAATCTCTTTTTATGGAGAAAAATAATAAATGTCATAATTGATTTTTTTGTAGATAAATAATACAAAAATTACAAAATGGTGTGCATATTTGTATGTTCGTAAGTATGCATGAATATATATATATGTGCATATGTATGTATGTATGTTAGAAAAATTAATT
The DNA here is from genome assembly GCA_030620095.1 of Kuschelorhynchus macadamiae. NCBI lineage: Eukaryota > Metazoa > Arthropoda > Insecta > Coleoptera > Curculionidae > Kuschelorhynchus > Kuschelorhynchus macadamiae. Next base: position 329,234 of record JAUTXW010004786.1, read on the forward strand.
TTAAAAAATCAGTAAATTGTCCTTTGCCCGGAACATAACTTTTAATAAATTCCACCACGCAAATTGTATTTGTAATTTCTTATAAGGTAAAACTTAGGTACTTGGGTTCCAAAATAAGTCTTTTTCACAGAATCTTCCTCGTAATAGAGAAAACTGAAACATATTGACATTTATATAATGTGCTAATTCATTACAACTATATATATATATATATATATATATATATATATATATATATATATATATATATATATATATATATATATATATATATATATATATATATATATATATATATATTGTGTTATATGTGTCTGGTGATAGTGATTAATGCTGCATAATGTTATGGGTTTTTATACTCTTCCATGAGTTTTCTATTAGTTTAGTGTCGAATATTGCAAGCAGTTATTAAATTGAGTGACAGAAACAACAATAATAATGCTTTTACTAGGAACTGGAGAGGAAGGTATACTATATACCATTGACACTGTCGAGTGAAGGATATACCGAGACACTTTTAAAGAAGATGAAATTAAAATTTTAAATCAGTTGAAAATATATGAGACACTTAAAATGAAAAAAATATATATTTATTTGTTTATTAGCCCAACATAATTCCATTTACAAAGCAAATTAGTAGGTAAGATTATAATTCTAGTATTAACACCTAAATCTAAACTTAACCGCTAAATATAAACTATATTTAATTAGCAGAGGGAAAAAAGGAAAAAAAATATTTGTGCATATTATAATATAATAAAATAAATTAGAACGACATAGCCGTAGCCTTTGGCATATACGTAATTATGCCGTAGATATTTAGGCTCAAGCATGCTTTGTTACAGTTGTGAGTATGGTAAACAAGTCTTTTTCCCCTGTATTCACTAAAGAGGTTTAAATTTAGACCAGGTCTTCACTTAAAACCAAATTGAGAAAGTTGAAACCACAAAAACAAATTTCTTCGGAAGTCGACAACATTGTAGAAAACCTTTCTTCTCAGTCCTTTAATAATAGAGAAATCGCCCTTTTGAATAAAGGTTTGAATTTTGCAGAGCCTCCAGTAAAAAATAGTTTACCAACTATTATAGCGAATATCGAAAGTTCTATTCAATACGTGCCAGAGTCAACTAAGAGATTCATTAGAGAGGCTTGCAGAAATCAAATTTCAAAAAACGTTGTTAACAACAAGTCAAAATATGTTTCTCGTAAAAATACTGAAGTTATCCAGGGACTGAAGAAAAAAGAATGTTTTTGTTTAAAAGCTGACAAAGGAAATAAGGTTGTTATAGACAAAACAGATTATCTTGAAAGAGTAGACCATTTGATTCAAACTGGTCTCTACGATTTAATTGAGAAGAACCCGTTATCAAAAAGGTGTCACATTTAAAAAATCCATGTTATGTAGTTTTTTCTACTTTTCAATAATTTTTAAAAATATTTGATATTCTTAGATCATAATACAGGAATAATCCTACAAATTTCGAAATTAAAGGTTTTTTAAAATTTTCTATAATTAAAGATGTAACTAGGTGTCAAAATATAAATGAAAGCCCTGTACAACAGTCACATTTAAATATTTAAAGACATTACCTTTATTCATAACTGAGGCAAGAAACAATAGTTTAAGGGATACAAAAGTTGAGAAAAAAACATGTTTAAAAAAATTTACAATTTTGTTGAAAACACCCTGTACACAAAAAACTAAAGATATTAAAAAAAACAAGGAAAACTTTTTACAAAACACTCTGTAAAACAACCTATTGAAGACATCTGCATTTACATCCTTTAGGCCATAAACTCCATTCTTAGTGCTAGACCGTAGGGGCGTACCTAGACTCCTGTTAATAAATAAGGCGGAGAGACAAAAGGAATTTGCATTGATAACAACAACCGACCAACATTAGCGCTCGGAGGGAGGGGACGCTTGCCTCTCTTGGAAAATGTAACTATTGTATATTACACATACAGGGTGTCCCGAATTGCAGTGTCCAAACTTTAACAGCGCATTCTGCATTTAAAATAAGCCCTAATTTTCTATATAAACATATATCAGCAAATACTTCGTTTTCGAAATACAGTTTAAATAAAGTTTTAAGAAAAAAATTGTTTTTTAGTCATAACTTTTTTATTACTTGAGATATTCTTATTAAATTTGATAAACAGCCTTGGAGTAACAAAAGGCATTTTTTGATTTGAAATATTTTTGAATTTTTCATCAGTGGCGTCCGTACGGGATTTTTTATTGAATATTCTTGAAGAAAAAATGGTACTCTACTGCTTTTTCTGAAAACAAAAATCATTCCTAAAATCCCCGCTCAGTTTGGAGCAAATTTGATCCCTTGTCTTTTTTTCGTGCGGTGTAAGGATTTCGAGTAAAAAACTAAAAACCATTTTTATGTATGGCATAGTTAAAATTTCCATTATTGTTAATTTCAGTAGCAAAACCTTTAAGGTGGGATTGTAACAGCAAGTTTTTAAAATTATTTGGTTTCCGATATTTATTTCATGCATTCCGGGTGAGTTCATAATTTCTGAACAACGTATGTAGGGTTTCTAAAATAAAAGCTTGTCTGACAACTAAGGAAAGATGACGTCATCGACCCGTTGTAATGGAGATTTGCATTATGTTTGGGTTATCAGGGTGACATCGCAGAAGTTAGCAGGCAACCTATTAAAATCTAATGTCCTTGGTACTTACCATCATTCCTTCATTGTCGACTCTTGGTATGCCATGATTGCATTTTTGTGATAATTGAACAATTGCTAGGTTCGTCTTTAAAGTATGACAGATGAGTTTATAATTCTAAAATCGTCGATTCATTTTGTAAAACGGTAATTAGAATTAATTCAATTTTGAAGATGATACTTCATTTTACAGAAACTACTCTTTATTAACTAAGTTCGTAATTAATTTTACAAAAACTAGAATTCATAACTTTTATTAACTTAGATCGTGAAAAAAATTTATAGAGCACTTTAAATATCATTAAGAATTAATGTGGGGCTTAAAATTCACAATAATTGCTCAAAATGAGCTCCTCTAACTTCGACACATTTTCGGCATCTGCTATTAACTGTGTCAGTGGCATGGCGTATAAAATTCGTATTGGCTCGCAAAGTTTCACAGGCTTGCTCTAGCGAATCAGTTCTTCTCTTGTATGAACTGATCTGGAATAAACTAAATTTTTCAAATAACCCCACACAAAGAAGTCGACAGGTGTGAGGTCAGGGGAACGTGGTGGCCAGGCTGTAGCTCCTAATCGTCCAATCCACCGTTCTGGATAATTATTATTTAGCCACTCGCGATTTACAAGTGCAAAATGCGCGGGAGCCCGTCCATTTGAATCCAGAATTCGTTTCTAAGATTTAGAGGAATATTTTCTAGATATTGAAATAACGCATTTTGCAGAAAATCATTAAATAACTAGGCGTGGTGGTAGAATATGGGGACCGCAAAAAAATTTCATTTATTACACCACACCAAACATTAACAGAAAATTCTTGCTGAAATGCTCTAGTTCGTACAACACGTGGATTGTCATGGCTCCAGATTCGTAAATTATGGAAATTTACTGAGCCGCTTCGGGTAAATGTGGCTTCATCAGTCCATAAATTTTTTCTTGAGAAGTTCTCGTCTTCCTCTATTTGGAGCAAAAACCAATTGCAAAAACTGACACGTTTTTCGGCATCACCAGGTTGTAAGTTTTGAACTGGCTGCATCTGAAATCGCTTCCTGTGATCTTTCCTCAAAACGCGATGAACCTTATTTTCAGAAACAAAAACTGCGTTGCCTTGTAAATTATGAGGTGCTCTTAGTAGGCTTAATGTCCTATCGTTGTCAAACTTATTTAAAATTACGTTTCGATATTGTTCATTTCTCCTACCTTCGTTTCTCGGATTCTTTTTGAGTCCAAAATTCCTAAACATATAATGCGTTTTAATGAAAACTTGTTTGCAAGGTAATCTTCTATTTGGAAATCTTCGTTGGTATTCCCGTACTGCTGAATTTGCACTTCCATTACAGAAAGCATAAACGAAATGAATATCAGCATACTTAAAGTAACTGAATAACACCATTTTGAAATCACTAGTTAGACTGATAATTACCTTTTTGTATAAACTGTAATGTACTTGACATTTATTTACTCTCAAAACTCAAATGTCACACTTTAAAGACAAAACTAGCAATTGTTCAATTGTCACAAAAATGCAATCATACTTGCCATACCAAGATGTTAAAGGTTTTGCCACTTAAATATATAACAATAATGGAAATTTTAACTACGCCATACATAAAAATAGTTTTTAGTTTTTAACTCGAAATCCTTGCATCGCACGAAAAAAAGGCAAGGGATCAAATTTGCTCCAAACTAAGTGGGGATTTTGGGAATGATTTTTGTTTTCAGAAAAAGCAGTAGCGTACCGTTTTTTCTTCAAGAATATTCAATAAAAAATCCTGTACAGACGCCACTGATAAAGAATTAAAAAATATTTCAAATCAAAAAATGCCTTTTGCTACTCAAATGCTGTTTACCAAATTTAATAACAATATCTCAAGTACTAAAAAAGTTATGGCTAAATAACAATTTTTTTCTTAAAACTTTAACACCCTGTATTTCGAAGACGAAGCATTTGCCGATATATGTTTATATAGAAAATTAGGGCTTATTTTGAATGCAGAATGCGCTGTTAAAGTTTGGACACTGCAATTCGGGACACCCTGTATATATATATATATATATATATATATATATATATATATATATTAAAAAAAAAATTGGTTTTGTCAAACCCCTCCCCCATGATAAAATCGAATCTTCTTCCGCTACGTTTGGGATTACATTTATATACCAAATGGATTATGCATGAACTTTTTTGGTTTTTTTTTAATCAGTTATGGCTCTGCGGGCGCCCATGCAATATCCCTAAAAAAAAGACATCGCCTCCCCTATGTCCCCTTAGTTACCTACGCGCCTGCTAAACAGTGTTGAAAACCGCAACTAAATATGTTAATTTTTATTGAACAAAAACTGAGACCTGAATGTTGTCCAAAAATTTCCATGTTTAAGTTCGTCATTTGTACTTCACAATCTAGTGGTATTCTAAAAATTATACTGAACAAAGCCTATAAGAATGGGTGAATTGCAAGGTAGCTACTAGGACCACACATAAATCTTATAAAACTAGCTTGTGGGAAATTCCCTAAATTTTATATATGTTGTAGTTCACTTGACTTTCTGCAGAAAAAATCAAGAAAAAAATATTTCTTGTTACAAAATACAGTTTTCACTTTGAGTAATCTCAATTTTCATAGCCTTTAGTCAGTTATACTTTATTTGATATGATTAAAAAAAGGCAACAAACCGATGTTTCAAGTAAATTGAAGTTTAAAAATTAAAATTTTAAAAAATTCCTATCCAAAGCATAGTGACCTGCACTCATTGAATACTAGAAATGCAGATAAATTTCATATACCTCCTTATAAGTCTCAGATTATGTACAGATCGCCTAACATCATAGGTTTGAAAATGTTTAATGTGTTGCCAAATGAAATAAGGTGTTTGACTAATGTTCATTAGTTTCAATTACAAATTCCTTTTTTAGTTCTATGTATGGTCTTTTTTAAGGTATTAAACTTTAGTTTACCGAATAACACATAAACCAGATGTTTTATTCTTTATTAAAACAAGATAGTCCATAATAAAAAACAGCAGCTGCACCTTATCCACATTTTTGAGACATCCTGTATAAATAAAAATATCCTTATAAAATGTACTTTTAGCAACCTAGTGTCTTCCAGTACCTAATAAGGTATCTCAGGATTACATTATAATGGATTTGAAATAACCTCTTCTGGTCAAATATGGTAAACACAGTAAACTTAACTTACAAAAAATAAGGTTTCTTCATGATATAGGTATAATGTACGTGATGTATCATTTTTTCTCTAAAATTAAGTTTGGTTCACTTTTGTTCCTTTATGTATATCTATGTAGTTTTTTTTTTAATTTTTAAGACTTTTATCTGATATTTTATACAGATTTTATGTACAAGATGTCTGGTTATATTTTAAACGGTACCCTAGAGACTTTATTCTGAGTTATCAAAAAACTTTAAATATAAAAGTGTTTAGGTTTGGAGAATTTACAAAAATATCAAACAAAAGGTAATTGGAAATTAGAAAATGGGCATCGACTTGGTTATTTTAAAAGGTACACCCTGTATAATATATACACCTCAAATGGTCTCTTCTTGCTGATTATTAATAACAGACGAGGTTTAAAACCTTTATTTCTAAAGATACTCAAGAAATTTAATCAAATCCCTATCATAAGAAGCAATGTATTCCCACTGACTCCACTATATTGGAGCTTTCTCCATCTCTCTCTTACACATTGCTTCTTAGGAAGGATTTTTCTAAAAATTTTCTGTTATTTTTAGAGATAAGGTTTAAACCTAGTATATTTATAATCGGCAAGAATGATTAATGACTGATGACTCCATTCAAACCCAAAAACATTTGTATTTAACGTTTCTTGATAATTCATAGAATAAGGCCTCTATGGTACCGTTTAAAATATAACCAGGTACTCTGTACAATTTTACATAAGAATAAACAAATAAATTCCATTAAAAATATTGAACTTATGAATATTGAAGTCATATAATAGTTATCTTTTTAAACAAAATGTTTTTATTGTGATCTGAAACTTCAAAAGCGATTCATAAAGTTGAACAAAAGACTAATTTAAAAATACACATTAAAAATTGCAATTAGCAAAACCCAAAGAAAAACACACACTTCAAAGATATTTGTGTCACACTGTAAGAAATTAGACAAACATATAAAACATAAGGTGTCTAGCATATAGTTTAATGGGTGACATAATAAAGAAAATAAGTGCATCATTCATCAGTTGAGTTGCTATGCATTATCTTGCTGCTGTTTTCCGACAGAATATCAGTGCAAAAACAATTAGTCAAATCAAACAAGGTTTCAGGTGGTAAATTCTGTTTGATACTGTGAACTGATAATTGGTTATAGTAACGAACTCATAAGTATGTTTTGCAGTAGACCTTGCTAAACATAAGCTTATGAATTACTAGCCTAACCTGTTTAAGTCTAATATTATAGTAAGTTTCTTTATAAAAAAAAAACAAAATAATCAGAATTAATACTTACACAGGTATATATCTACTACAATCAAAATGGACGAGTTTAAATTTGAATCAACAAATCAGCTTATCGAGGAATTTGTAATTATGCTTCAGTTATTATTCTTCGTATATTGACTAAGTATGTGAAAGGTAAATGAAAATACTATATCAAATACTAGACATCATTTCTTGTATCATTCCCTTCTTTTTAGTGTCATATTCTGCAAAAGCTGTAAAAATATTACTATAATCCATAAATGTGCCTACACCACATACTGTGTAATATAATATAACTAATTATTTCCCTTCTCTAATAAATATAACATATAATTCCAACTATAGTTCTTTTAAAGAAAAACAAAGACTATTTCATTTCACCCTCAACAGTGAACATATATAATGCCAAAGAAAATAACAGTCTACGCTATAAAGCATAGCTATTATTTTTTTTTGATAATACCTGTCAAGGAATACTTTTGTTTACAAGTTATACCTAGGCCTCGACATAGACAATGAAACATAATTTAAGAAAGTACATTGTATTTGCTTAAAAATATACAAATTCATGCCTACCTGCAACAGTCACAGGTATCACCATTGTGATAATCTAGATCCAACTGCCCTTATTGCTTCTTTAGTCTTTCCATCAATAGAAAATATTATTCTTAAATTGGTTCCTAGTTATTGGAATTTATGTTCAATTTTGCAATACTTAATTACACCATTATTAAACCACTGTTATGTTTCCGTAAGTGATCCATCAGCTGTTCGAATTCCTTGTTTACTGAGTATTTGTGAACAAAAAAAGTTAGGTTAGGTTACGAGAGATCAAAATTAAATAAAATACTGCCGTATTCTTAAAATAGGGAGGGCCATTCCCCAGTAACAACGGGCATTTACAACCATTTACAAGCATTTATTCTTACTGTAAGTTTAAAACGCTTTGTTCTCCCGAGGGACGCATTTCGCCTATATTATTATATTATTTTTCTATGGAAGGCGCGCTCCGTTTCAAGGGCGGATAGATGTGTGATGTTTATGTGGTTGCATAACAGCCGCGGTGCTGGCCTAGAATAGATGGAATAGATATTAACATAGGTCCCCCTTTTCTTTTAAAAATAAAATACGTAATATAGAATTTTGCACCATATAGCAAATAACTTAATTGATATATAAAGAGAATATTCACAACTTTGTTAAATATTTCTTCAAAAGAAGTACATTGTGAGGATGGCGTTTTTCGCGTGCTTCTAACAAAATGATCAAATCAGGAAAGAATTCACTGAATTAAAACTAATGATTCATTAATAACTCAAAATATACAGGTATCGTAATAATATGACATATATATATTTTAAACAGATTAGCTTACCTTGTTTAATTTGAAGGAATTTTTACGAGTTTCCTATCTTTGCTGCCTATTTGGAGGTTCCATGTTTTCATAATTTTCTTGAATATTTTGGCATCTGTTGATTACTTACGGCATGATGTATATGCTAATATATCATGGCTTAGCTTTCAAGTAATCAAAACTATTTTTTATCTCACGAAATTGAACTCCAAGGCACATTAAATTTAGATATTATCAAAAACTCAAGAATTGACAGATTCGGAAAATGGCGGCCTTAGTAGTAGGTTGGTTTTTAACGAACCAGGATCGGAACATCCAATTGGCATGCCGAACAGCTCTCCGAACGGAGAAAATTTTCGTTAACTAACGAAATGATAAGTGCAAAATCGCACCCCTGGTCTAACTTGTAAACCTTTTTAGTGAATACGGGGGTTTAAGTTCATACGTCGCGTCGTAGTCATTGAATGTGGTTCCAAAGATAACCGTGTTTCTGTCAGCGCCTTACACAATTGTAATAAAAAAAACTAGTTAGGATTTTTCATAATATGGAAATTTCAAATATTACGCCAAAGTTTATATGTTATTATATGACCATTGAACGTCAAATAAATGTTCTGTATATTAATGATAGACCAAGAAGTGGTTAACCACGCATAGCCAGGACTCCGACAACTCTTAAAGCTGTTACTGCAAGAATTCGCAGAAATCTTCTCCCCAAACAGAAAACTACGAAGCAAAGGACAGTGGTCAACAGCAACTATAAGTCATATAAGAGCCACAAGAGCAAAGAGGTTGCTTCAGCGTTATGTGAACGGATAGAAGTCACCGCAAAATTCCGAAAAAAATATTTACGGTGAAAGAGATATTTAAACAACCAATGTGACGTTCTGAAGAAGCAAGTGAAACAATTAGCTTAAACTACACTTTCTTTTGCTGGACATCACTGATTATTTCAGTAATACTCAGCAACCGCGTACAAATCAAAAACGACAGTTCTAGGTTGAAGTCAATTTGTCGAGGTCCGTGAAATTAGCAACGGTTATTAGCGACGAATTATGTTTGCTGAGCATCCGCACAAATATAACTTATATTCTTCGACGTATAATTTTAAGAAGAGTTTTCGCATAAATAAAAGTGTATTCTAGGTTTTTAAGAGACAAATCAGGAAATACCAAAGAGTACTTCTGACTAATATTACAGCTGTCAGTACTGAATAAGAACATGAGTACTAAAATAAATAAAGCAAAAAAATCAAAAAACCTTTATTTTTTTTAATTTTCGACTTTACACAGAGTTACACATTAAGGATCAACTAAAATTATTTTATTCCAGATCTTGGATGGGATTACGCTTCCATCCATACCTTTAGGAATAACTGAAAAAGTAGCAAAGAGTACTCCCACCAAATATTACTGCTGTCAGTGCCGTTGAAGGAGGTAAAAACGCGAAATAATATTCAATTAAAGTTAAAAAGCGATTCGAAGACGCTTTAATCTTTTATTCGAAATTTTGGATAGGGTTACACTTTCATCTTTTTAGTAACAAATTGACGAGGTCTTTAAAAGTACTTCTATTGAGTATTACAGCTGTCAGTCCCGTCCAAGCGGGAACAACGTGAAATAATATATAAAATTAAAAAGCCATTCAAAGATACTTTAATTTTTTTATTCCAGATTTTGGATAGGGTTACACTTAAGTACACCTTTTTAGGAGAAAGTGCTAAAGAGTACTTCCACCAAATAGAACTGCTGTCAGTGCCGTCTAAGGGGGTAAAAAAAAACAATAAATAATTTAGATAACTAAATATTTGATGTTATTATTAGATTTATGGAAAACTTCTCAGCTGCCCTACATGTCTGTATAACTATTTTACTAGCTTTAATAAGTCTTCCATATATTTTTCTAGTTTGAATAGGAGAACATGACTCACTATCCAATAAATAAAGGCATTTTCTTCAGATGCAGTAAAGGTTATGGTTCCAGCACAAGTTAAAATATTTATATCTTCTAAATTAACAGCATTTCCGGTATATGGATCAGATATTTCCGAATGTACCAAAAGGGGTTTATAAGCAGCTTCAAATTGTCTTGTTGCAGGATGATTATTTATTTTACCACCTTTACTACGTATCGAACCAAAAAAAAAACAGTTCTAAATGATTCTGCGATTGTTTATAAGTTAAAATGTATTTTATCATTCGTTTCTTAGGAACATAAAGTGTAAACATATTTCTTAGGCTTTCAATATCTATCAAAAAAAACCAAAAACCCTTGTAGTCGGGTTATCGAGCGGTTATTTATTATAATTAAAATTATTTATATATTTTATTTATTTATTTGATAATTTATCTCACCAATTCTGGGGCCTTATAAAAACGAAACAAAAAACTGCAACAATAATGGTATCTTCTTCTTGAATATCTATTTATTTTAACTAGCAGGAGGTTTATTTAAATAAAAGATTTGGTTTTTAAAAACAACTTAAAAATCTATTAACAAAAATAAAGTAAGTGAAATGCTGTACAAAAATAATACTTAAACCTAATAACAAAAAAAGTATTTAAATCTAGAAAATGAGGGGATGATCTTAAAATCCCCAACCTTAGTACAAAAGAAAGGAAAACAAGAATCTTTAAATAACCCGTAAATTTAACTCTTGTAAACAAGTTACTCCCCAAATAAATCATAGAATGAAAATAAAATATCTTTGAAAATCCCTCAATTTTAATATCCCACTATATACGTAAAGCCCCATAAACCACCACAAAAGAAGAATTTTATATCAACTATAAGAAATAAAACTCTGACACAGACTGACTTTTAGTCTTCCCGTAAAATACAAAGTTTGCTCAGCTATTACTAGATCCACCCCTTTGACCAATCCCCTCTTTGATTTTATTAGTCAGGACGAAACGAATAAAGCTGTGAATGGTGAAGCTTAAGTCCCTACTCTATACTTTAAATTCGGAACTTCGTCTTAGAAACACGAGGTGTCACCCATAATAATAAATAGTGAATAAACAGATTAAAATGATAATCCCTTCAATTCTTAGTCGTAAGATTATGTATATAATTTAATATATAAGCCTATACTAACTTATCCACATTATGGGTCCGAAAAGTCATGGCGAAAAAAAGGCACGAAAAACCCTTTCAGTTTAGCTTTTCTGCAGGAAAAATTATGCCCCAAAAACATCGCTTTTCGGTAATGTTCCTATTACAAAGTACTCTATTATATTTTCAACATAGTAAATTGACCATTTATTATCATTGCATCGAACCAAAAAAAAATGTTTTAATTAATATTTGCAACAAGTTAAATTAAACAAACCAAAGAAAGATTACCATGAAACAGGGAACATATGGGATCATAAACCCTCGAAAAGGAAGGCATAAATTGTAACCTTTTAAGAAAGCTTATCCATAAATCTGTCTATACTCCAATATATAGCATTTGAGATATATGATACTTTATTTAGGGTTTAAAATTCTCGAAACTAATATTAGACAAATTTACTTATAATTCTTGTGAAATAATCAAGCCTGTTTAAGCGTGAACATGAGAACCAACAGTTTTAGTAAAATATTGCTTGAATTATATTTAGAATATATAAAAATATATACTCTATACCGTTGTTATAGTCTATTCTGTTACACCCTGTTTTCCTTGAGGACTCAATAATCCGTCTACCTTGTAATGTTATATTTAATATATAGCTTTTAATTAAACCTAAATATTCAAAAAATTACTGCGCTGAGGTGAGAAAGGCCTTTTATAAAAATATTTGGCAAATCTATTTCTAACATTTAATTATTATTAATAAATCGCTGGTACCCTCAGAATTTAGAAATTGTGGGCTCATTTAATTTTCACGTAAATAAGAAATTGCATCAGACACGCTTCTACTTAATGTTTGTGTAGCTAACCGAACTTTAATTTTTTCGGAATCTCACTAAAGATGCCTCATACGAACTTTTGTGGCAAGACGTATTCCCTCAATGTTTTGTTTTTCAACCAACTTAGTTATGAAATTCCATGATACATGTCTTTTTGCTCCATATTTGATATCCTTCTGGTTTGCAATACAATTTCTTACCAGTTGATAGCATTGCTCCTATATTGCAAAAAGGACTGCCTTTTTTCTTCCGCAAGAATTTTAACCTCTTCACAAAACCAGGGCTTATTTCGCTCTCCACTGCAATCAATATTTCTTTTTCCCACAGCTTCTTCGGTGGCTTCCATGATATTGGATCGCAGTTTTTACCACGAGGCTTTAACGTCGTCCACTTCTCGAATTTTATTGTTGATAATTGTTTGTGTCAGACTTTGTTGATATAAGTATTTTGTTTTTTCATCGGAAAGAGATTCTATGTTGAGCTTTTCAGTAGTATTTCTTTGTCTTTTTTTGGTGAAATATACATCAAGTTTCAGCTTCGCTAGTACAAGGTTGTACTAGGCGTACCGTATTTGCTGAAGTCAATACTTTGACGTCTAAGACTCTTTTGGGGGTGGATACACGACATGGTCAAGACATAGTCTATTATCGATTTATGTCCCCTAGTGTTTTCGAGAGTAAATTTATGTTGTGGTTTGTGGCGGAAGAAGGTGCTATTAATTCGTAATTCGTTCTGAGCAGCAAAGTGAATAAGCATTTCTCCATTATCATGATTTGTTTGATCTTGAATAGGTATTTTGTCCAGCATCTCTTGTAAGCTTACACAGAAATTGTCCCTTTCCTCTTGGGGCTTAGTAATGCTAGGTATGTACATGCTTATGAGATGAGTTATTTAATTTCCATGAAGTTTCACGGTAGTTCGGAGTAGTCTGTCGTTAATATATATTACGTCTTGTATGTGACTTTCAAATTTTTGATGCATCAGCTCCCGAAGACGCTCTATGGTTTTTTTCTTTTCCACTATATATGAAAAATATAGTTTCCATATTTGATATTACCCTTGCATTTTTCTTAGTTTCTGAAAGAGTACTTATATCTATGTTATCTTTTTACAAATTCCAATTCGTAATGTTTTCAAATTCGACTTCTATTTTAGTTTTTTCCTTATTCTTGCCAGGTTGTCATCATTGTTTCCGATCAGGTCCGAGGCTTCATTGTTGCTTCTAGTAGCACTGTAACTTTTTTGCAACAAGCAGGATGGATGCTAACCTCACTTTCCAACCGCCCTCCTTTGTCCGGGATTGGAATTTGTCAGTTTAGATAATACAGTATCTAACTGATTTTCTAACCCTAAAAAATAACCATAACTGCAATTATTGCCAATATTTTAAATATACTTCCAACACTTTCTCTAGAGAAATTATTCTGGGCAATATGTCGTTCAGGAAATGAAGTGGAGGGTACAGCCGCAAAGGAAGCAAGTTCCGTGGGGCTTCTCTCAGAACCCACATTCAATTTTACGTAGAATAATAAAAAAACGGTAGATCTGAAGAGAATAATACATAAATAATGCATTTTGCTCCCCTAACCAGTATTCATCTATTTGTTATAATCTAAACGAGAAATCTCTTATCGATAGAATGTCGCAAATTCTTTGTGTCTTATTTTAGGTTTCCGTATTCACATTTTAACAGGTTGTAACTCAAAATCGAGTAAAGATATTATTAAGATGCGGTTTTCACTGAATTTCTTAAAATTGCTTCAAGTTCTTGTCTACTTTGTTGCCAAGTGTCAAACATTTTCTGAAAATAGCGAAAAAAAGTTTTTTCCATCATCCTAACTATCATTTATTAGTCTGATCCTTCCCCATTCTAAAAACATATAATTTTATTATATTAATTTAATAAATAGGGAGCCCATTCATTTAATGAATTCCTAGGTATTACAGAAAAGTGAGGCGAGACACCATCTTGTTGGAAATATAAATCATGCAGTATTCCTTCTTGTTCCAGTTGAGAGTACAAAAAAATTTGGAACATATCTGTATAATTGTTTCCAGTTACACTTTTCTCTTGGAAAAAGAAGGGTCCATAAATTTTTATTTTTGACGCACTACACTATACATTTAATTTAGGGGCATCTCTTTCAAACTCGTTGTAAGCTCTACGATTTTCGTTTGTTATGTTGGTTTACTCTTCCACTTATGTGAAACGTTGCTTCACCTGACATCATTAGAATTGCATCCGTTTGATCTCTAAACAGATATAATAATGTCTCCCACACGATATATCTCTTTTCAATAGAATGGTTTTCAATTTTATTATAAGTTTGTATCTTATACGCATTAAACTTAATCCTACAGACATTTTATTAGTGTTTATTAAAAATTCTTTGAGCCATAAAACGTCATTTAAAAGATTGTCCTGTTTTGTTTTTTTTCCTTTCCACTGTCCCAGTTTCTGAAAATTTTGTTACCCAGCTTAGGATTGATTTTCGAGTAGGCAGATTTCTTTCAAATATTGTTCTGAATCTTCTTCTTGTTATTGTGATTGAATTAGTATTAGTATAGAGCAAAACGGACTGCGCCTTTTCTCTTTGGGTAAACATTTTTGAATCAGGTAAATAATTAATAATAATCTGACACTTTTGCCAAAAAATGTCAGGTGAAGCAATGTTTAACCTGAAAATTTTAGGTGACAAAAAACCTAAAACTTACGAGTTTGAAAAAGATGACCCTAAGTCAAATGTATGGTATGGTGCGTCAAAAATAAAAAATTATGAACCATTTTTCTTCTAAGAGAAAACTGTTTCTAATAAAATTTATGTAGATTATTTTGTTCTTTTTGTTGTACGTTCTGAAAGATTAAAACAAATTACACGTTTTTAGAAAGGGGCAGGATCAGGCTTCTAAACAAGTATTAAATATATAGGGTGTTCTATTTAAAATTATCCCTTAATCTGCATTGGAAAAAAGTTTTTTTTCGCTATTTTCAAAAAATTATTGCGACTTGGCGACAAAGTAGACAAAAACGTAAAGCAATTTTAAGAAATTCAGTGAAAACCGCATCTTAATATCTTCACTCGATTTTGAGTTATAACCTGTTAAAATGTGATATTTCATAGATTGTATTGAAACTACATTTACATGCATTAACTCATATTTCTTTTATTGGTAATATGTATACCGATCCTAAGGTAAAGAAAATCTTTACGAATTATTTGAGATGCTCTAGAACAGTTATTTAATATTTTTGATACATTTGCTTAGTTATCAACCATCTTTGCTTCTTTTCCTTAAATGTTTTTTTAACACGCCTATCTGCCCCCTCCCCATCATCCGTCTTATGCGTATTTATAAAATGTCTTGCACTGTCTCCAAAACGAAAAGTGTGTGCTGCTGTCTAAACATCCATAGTTTAGGTTCGTAGGGATTAGAGATCTAATATCTGGGATTTTAATTTTGTTACTATTTCTCTCCTATTATTTACATTATTAATAATAAATAACTTAAAAATCTGCCAAAATGTATGGTGCTTTTTAGATACTCTAGAAACATTTATTCTGTTTCTTGTGGCTTAATGAGCTAAGCCTAAGGCAAAAAAAGTCTGGGATTTAAATTCTCGTATGCATACCCTTTCTTATGGCCCTTAAACACAGACATGTTGCTATTACATCCAGTCTGGGGTCTACAGGAGATTGATGCACCTCAGCTCGGTTTTCCAACAGCTCCATGATTTCTCTCTCTACTTCAGAAGATTTATCTGTATTTGAAGAAGAAGAACCGGCCTCCTTCTCTTCTATTAACTTATTACACTGTAGAAAAAAAAACTGAAAAAATTAAATTATTTCGCCTTATACGAAAGTCTAGTATAATAGGCTATGACAAAATATTAAGAAAGTATTTTAGACTGTTGGATTCATGTTTGGTCAGTATCATGCTATAGCAATATTAAACTCATCTTAACAATGTATATACTTATTATAGAACAGAGAAAATTGATATCATGAGAAATCTGCGTCTTTTTCAAAACTTTTAGGATATGTAACAGTTTCTTCAAATAAACACTTAAAATAATTTAATTTTTCAAAATGTCTTAAAAATATTCGCAAGTCTTATACAAAAAGTATTCTTATAAAATATAGTATGTATAATTAATTGCTGTTTAAGAGAAGTAGTTAAGGGTGAACTTACCAGGATAAAAAATTATTTTGATTCGATAGATAAAAAGCAATTAAACAGCAATACAGTAAATGAATTAGACACACGAGTAACTAGAATAGAGACATTTTTGACGAATTTAACGATATTGAGTTTAAATTTGAACAATTGTCCTGTGTGGATGTGATGAATCTCAGCGTGACGAAACGGAGAGAAGTAATTTTGAAGATAATTATTTTAAGTTCATCGGCGATATAACTTCTTTATCTAAACACTATAGAGATCAAGAGTGCGCTAATGGTTCGGTGATAAGTCCTGGCTTAGGTGTGCATAGTGTAGGTTTATTACAATCTAGTTTAGTCAAGCTACCTCCAATTAAACTGCCAACTTTTCATGGCAAATATAGGAACTCGCTAGAATTTAAAGGTGCATGTATGGAACTAGTTGATTTAAACGGTACTCTTACTGACATTCAGAAATCCTATTATCTTAGGTTCTCTCTCGAGAAAAAAGTACTTGAAATAATACAATTTTTCTGCGTCGAATTATCAAGTCGCACGGAAGTTTTTAACAGATAGATTTGAAACTAAGAAATTAATAGTTTACGATCCCATTCGTGCAATATTCGAACATCCAAATACTCTAAGAGTCTTAGACTGATTTAAGGAATCTTTACGATTCGGTTGTAAAGCATTTACGGGTTTTACAATCACTTGAAGAACAAACATATACTATAACAGGCTTATTATTTATATTATGAGGCTTATTATTTATATTATGAGCAATAAATTTGATCCTATTACTCGCCGGGATTGGGAGACATTTAAATATGAAAGTTATTTAAATAACTTTTTAACTAAAAAGTGGCTTTGCATCAACAGATTCAGAACCTAAAGACACTTGTTATTATTGTAATAAGTCACACGATATATTCAAATGTGATTATTTTTTGAAATTAAGTAGTGAAGACCGTATTTACGCAATAAAACGTCTTAAACTGTGTTCGAATTGTTTGCAGGATTCACATCCATCATGGAGGTGCCAGAAACCCAAATGCTTTAAACGTAAAAAGTCTCATAATTCGTTACTACATTCAGAGCCATATAAGGGCAATAATAAAATTCAAACTTCAAATAGCAGAGGCACCTATGGTGCAAACAGCGAACGACCTGGCGATGTTACCAATCAGGGCGGATCAGCTGTTTCTGTTTCTACCGGCCCCGCATATTCAGCAACAGCAGACGTGCTAGAAAACTGGTATTGTCTCATTTGTCCTAATGTTCAGTTGTCCTACTACCCGAATGGAGCTTTGTCTGACAAGGATAGAAGATGAGATGGATTTATAGAGAATCAGAATATACCGACGTGTAGAAAATAACTAATGTGGCGGATTGATTCTGAAGTTTCTTTTATTAAATATACATTACCTAACCGACAAATGCTACCATTACTCAACGATTTTACGAAATCTCTGCCAAATGAACACAATTTTAAATATCTGCTATTGAAAATCGAATTACAGATCATATTATAAATATTTATTGCTACGATTATTGATTGTGTATTACTAACGAATATTTGCTTTATTTCAGATTGTTTTTGTGCAAGATATTCTTAAAAAAGTGGAATTATAGGTACTAAATTATTTTGTAGGCATTTTGTAGGTATTGGGGACTTAAACTGAAAATGGATCGACATCATGAGTTTGCTTTTCAGGATGGATTTTTGTTTAACGTAAGGCGAACTAAGGACAATGTCAGGTATGTTTAATATCTTTTTTTAAATACTGGTTTTTGTAGATTTTTATTTCTCAGCATTTATTCTCGGGAACACTAATGGGTCTTCTGCAAAATATAGCATGAATAATTACGGAAATGTTAGTCATATGGATTGGAGTAGTTTTATTCTATTAAGTATATTAAAAACTTATCTCCGGCAAAGCCATCATTTATAAGTAAAAATGTTCTAGTAGTGTAATAACAAATGATACGAACTGAGATAAGAAAAATTATGTTTATTTTAAGAAAACATAATCTCATGAATTGTAATTATAGCATCTTACCATAAATAGTGTTGAAATAACATTGGTCAGAAGACTGAGATTTTCTGATTTAATCTAGAAACTTCAAGTGACATAATTTTAGAGGGTTACACTTCACTATCAGGATGGACTTTTACCATATAATTTTTTTTAGTGGAGTAGTGCACATTTCAAAAATTTCGTTTTGTCATAATTTTTTTCAGCTAGAAATATTGCAAAATTCTAATTTCTTTTGTAGATTTTTGGTATGTAAACATAATAGGCAGTTAGGGTGTACAGCAACGGGAAAAATTACTACTATTTAGGATGTACCAGTGTTTACGTATGTTAATCCACACCACAACCATCTAAGGGTGGACATGGAGGTCCAGAAAATCGAATTTAGGAAGCAATTGAAGGAAGCAAGCATTAAAGAGAGGGGAAATTTAAAAAATATATATGATCGCATTGCAACAAGGTAAGAAGATATTAGTAAATATTGTATATGTATATACAGAGTGTGTAAGTATCTAGAGTTCTGTAATGATATTTATATGTGTTTCTTACAATGCTCCACTAATTTTTTGAATCTACAGTTTTAACTAAAATTATATTTAAAATGAATATTAAAAACATGAAATAATGTCTTAAGCTATATTGGGCGTAAACTGGGTGTTGTTAGAGATGATAGTGTTAATTATGGCAATATAATGAGTTTACTTAATCTAAAAACATCAAATAAAAGCCACTGTAATTTTGATAAAATTTTTATTTATAAACTTGATAATAACCAAATGTTCAGCATTGATCTTCTAGCATCTATTAACTTTTATGTACCCACTAGGTCATTTAGAGGGTTTCACACATGTTATGCTGAACACCATCGCTCTTTATATAAAAAACATTGTTCTATCAATGATGTATGCTTGGAGTGTTTAGCATCTTTATAATAAGAGCACGTACCTGGAATATTTATTTTAATGTGTTAACGTATTTGATATCTTATGTGTAAGCTTCATATATGTTTACTGATTTTAACTATCTGACATATAATCTGTTAATGACCCTTGTATTTATATTTTTTAAAAATGTGTACTTAAATAAATTAAATTAAATCATATATTTTTACTTTCCCTGTAAGAGGGAAGTTTTGTAAACGTGAAAAAATCACCCTCTTTTGGTATGTTTTTGGGCAGCATAGAAGTACTACTCATCTAATTGAATTTAAATTTTGGTCAAATCAAGGGTCACAAAGGGAGGAAATGGTAACATTTTGGTAAAAATCCAATGTGGTGAAACAAAATGATGGCCTCACGAAATGTAAAAAAAAATCATTACTAAGAAATTACTTGTTAATTGGGCTTCGAAATTTGCACAAAAATAAGGTATGATATAGGGATAATCTGGTAAAATTTTTGTGTAAAGCCATTTTGGCAGAACAAAATGGAGGGCTAATGAAATATTTAAAAATTTAGTAACAAAAACTGTTTATCCAATTGACTTGATATTTCGCAGAAAAATCAAGTGCGAAACGGGGATAGACAGACAAACAAACTTGTAGCCTAATAAAATGTTTAAATATTCAATAAAACTCCATTTCCTGGAAAAAACCGTTTTATAGATAAAAAAACATAAAGAACATAATTTCTTTTTTATAAATTATATAAATAATGTTATGAAGAATAAATAATATTAACAATAATAAATGTATTAAAAACTAAAAAAAAAAATTAAAAAATAAAATACGATTTATAGGATTTGTGTAAAGTTGTTAACACATAATCATATACATATAAATTGTGTCAAAAATTTGGTTTTTAGTCTAGCTTACTGATCTTTTGCCTCTTGGAAAATTGAATTAAAGCAGTAAGGGTACAAGTTTAATATCTTTAGTGAATCTGGGGATTAGTCTACAAATTGACTTAACTGTTGGTTAGAAGTTAGTGTCATTTTGTGGTTATTAGAAATCTAAGCTTAGAAAATGCGAACCGTTATGCTCCAAACTGTTTGGATTTTACAACTTTATTAGTGTTAAATATATACTATAAGCAGTTAAAACATTACTTGTATATGTAATTTTATATATTTGTTTCAGAAATGCAGAGGCAGCAGTTATGATGCCATTTAAATCGATCAGGTCTTCAATGCACAGGTGGAGGAAGTCAACAACCCCAAATATTCCAGCAACTTTAATGGAATTATTGCTAATTTTACAGTCAGGTGAGTGGTTTAGGTTTACCAGTTGTAATAATGGTGAATTTTTTTCAGGCGCCGTAGAGAGGCAAGGGCATCAAGCTGTAATTTTTGGAAACCACAATTTCATCGATAATTTCAGGAATGCGCAAACAGTTTTTATGGATGGGACATTCAAGGCAGTACCTAGGAGGCCATTATTTGGCCAAATATTTACCATACATGCATGGATCACGTAAGTATTATATTAAAAAGCTGCATTTTTCTTATATAGGGTATCAAAACAGTTCGGAATTTCGCAAATATTTTATAAAGTACAGAGTGATCCCCTATAATGCTCTCTGCTTAACTTTGTTACTTTTCAAGAGAAATTTTAAATATCAGCATATAGGGTTACTATTGCATTTTTTGCACACCAAAAGTATGTATATATCTATTAGTATACAGATGATAGTAAAAAGTTACATTGTTTTAAGGGAATGATTTGTATAAAAGATAATTTTTCGATTCTACGATTAATTCTAGACACTTTTTGTGCAGGATACCTTATAGCTGTGATCCAGATATTTATGTTTAAATGTCAATATTCTTTAATACAGCTCAGGTAATTATTATATATGTATGAATAAGAATGAATGATCCAGTGGGAGCTGTAACAATTTATCAACTAATCTTTATAATTTTAGTGTTGAATTATGGTTTATTCAAATAGAGAAAAACAAATTATTGTAACTTCCTGTATTAAAAATAATTTTAACTACAGAGCTGTGCAACAAGAACTTGGAAATGATAATGGCCGTATGCACATTCCGTGCAAAAAAATTAACAAGATTATTTTCAAAATTTTAAAAAACTAATAAAAATATCTTCAACTTTTTGTGTGTTTGTGCAAAAACTATAGTAGTAACTCTATATGCTGGTATTTGAAAATTTTCTATATCTTAAAAATGTTAAAGGAGGGGAGGATTATAGTGGATCACCCTGTAATATATCGATTTTCATGAAACTTTATGTTAGCAAGTTTGATCATTCTTGTGGCTTACACTGAATAACTATAATGAAAATCAAATACTTCTTCTAGATTTATATTTTTTTATGTTCACATGCAACTTTATATAGCAGGTTATTACTAAATAATATTTAAATATAGATATATGGTTCTGACGTTTTAATTTGATAATTTGTAGGCTTTTCCAATTGTCCATGTTTTTATGGCTAGAAGAACAAAAGCCTTATATGATGCAGTCTTCGAATACCTTATACATACATTTCCAAATTTCATAAACGGAAATATTGTAACAGATTATGAGACAGCATTGATAGAAGCTTTGAGAGGTGCATATCCCCAGGCAACATTGCATGGTTGCTTTTTTCATTATTGTCAGGTAATAAAACTAAAGATTTGCTTCCCAAGTGTGTTATTGCCAATGTGAAATAATCATTTGAAAGATAAAATGTTCACTAAAGTAAATACTTTGAATTTTGATAAATAAATATGCATAAAAGATATAAACACATAACAGTTACATACATGGAATAAACAAATAGAACAAAACAGTGCAACTTATCAGTTATTAAGGCATTCATTTATAAAGTAAAATGCGTTTCTGGGATATAATATGTTAAGGATTTTTAAAACTTTTTATTGAATGAACAGATATATTGCTTGGTAACATATTGAATAACATTTTTATAAACATTTGGAATAATACTTTGCACATCTTATATTTTCAATTACATCTTGTGTTTCATGTATATGCTGGGTGTTTTGAATATGTGGCTTAAATCTCAATTAAATTATTTATGTTTTTTTTTTAAAGCAGTTCAAGGGCTAATATTTTGTGGCACATAATACAATTATTTTTACATAACTTGTAGGCTGTTTTGCGCAAGGCTAAGGCACTGGGAATTATTTGACAAATAAAGGATAATATCGATGGAAGGTCTTTATTGAAGAAATGGTGCTTCTACCTGCAAACATGATCGAGCCCACATTAGTTCTTTTATAGGTTTAATTATTATATGATATAAATTGGATTACCTTGGAGTGTTTACAGATTCCGTTTTTCGTTTGCTTTAATGGGCCCAATACTAATTTTGATATATAATTTTAAGGGAGATTTGTAGTTTGGTGGAATATTTCGGGACCTGAATGACTACATTAGAAGGCAATGGATAGAACGAATTACCCCGCCGCACTTCAGCGTATTTGGGCAAAGGCATCGGACCAACAACGTCATGGAGTCATACCACAGAAAGCTTAACAGCAAGCTAGTCAGGCATCCTGGCATATGGGACTTGATGGGTACCTACAGAACATTATGAGCCAAATTTGCTTGTCCATAACCGTTTTTGACTTCTCATAATTTTTTTCAGAGACACTAATTGACATACAAAATACTGCCTCTATTGAATTTGCTCAGTTAGAGAGGGGCCACAATGTTTTTAGGGTAGCCAAGAAAAATGTGCTATTTGATTCGCGGCTACGACAAGCATGGGAAAAACTAGAGAATGGGCGCTTTACTGTGGAAGATTTTCTGAGACAGGCTGTTCATTTTGTTGATGGTCTGGACCAGCATCTTATGGAATGGCCTGTTATTGAACCAGACGACGCTGAGCTTCCTCAATTCCTCCCCATTCCTACTAATCCTCCAGTACCCCCTCCAAAGAATCCTCTTCAGCCTCCTCTAAATCTTGCTCCCCTTGCACAACTCCCTCCTGTTCTACGCACTATTTCTAATGAACCACCCCCTCTAATTTACTTTAATCTTCCAACTATTCCATCAAATCCTCCTCCCCGTCCACCTTCAAATATCCCTGTACCAGAACCAGACATGAATATGCCCCTCGATGAACTACCTCCACTTGAATTAATGCCTTCAAATTCTCCCACCTCAGAACCTATACAAGAAGACCCCACCCCAATTTTTAATTTTCCAGCCATTCCTGAGGAGATCGGTCAACTTTTTGCTGCTCTTGGAGATGATGAGCAGCCAGTAGTAGTTTTGCCTAATAATGTTCGCGGTTAGCAAAATAACTTTTACTTATTCCATTGTTTACCTTTAAAACAAAGTACATTTTATTAATGCTAGTGAATTTGAGGAGGAGACAATGCCACAACTGCTGTGTTGTAAAGTGTGTCTCTTGAACAAGGTGCAATACAGTATGGAGTGTGGTCACGTAGTTTGCAGCATTTGTGCCGAAAGACTTTTCAATGCAGTTAATGCAAGATGCGGAATGTGCCGACGATCATTGAATAGGGAACCTACACCATTTTTTTTTGTAATCATTATCTTATATTTTCTAATCATTATTTCATATTTCTAGATTTACTGTTTTCTAATGTGGTAAATATTTATCCTGCTTTATATAACATCTTACCAAATAGTGTGCACCATCTAGCTTATTATTTAATTTTATTATTTAGCGGAATCCAACTATTTACAATACGATGAATTCTATCGAAATTTCAACGAGTGATTTCATGGCGGTAAATTATTATTTAGTAAATATTGATTGAGAAGAGTGTTTTAAAATTATTAGCGATTTTGGTTGCAGAAAGACTGAATCACATAATCTAGGTGAGTCTAGGCTGCAAAATTTTTCGCTGGTGTTGTACATAATACAATTCATGTATATCTATTAAATCGAAACTATATAACTGGTAGTTTAAACTCATTTTGTACCCATTAAAAGTCTAAAAAGATTAAATTATAAGCGGTACATTTAACAGGAAAGAAATCGCACTTGCATCGTTCAATGCAAATTGAATGTTTATTTATTTATTTATTGCCAACAAGATCATATTTATTATGGAAAGCAACGTCACAAAAAGAATTCATACAGAGATAATAATTTAAACTATATATAACCAATACAATTTAAAATGTCAAACATAGAACATAATTCTGCTTTAAGTTGGAAATTAGGAGAAAAAAATATTGATAGTATGAGCTTTTTTTATTAAAAAATTTGTCTTTACATTTAGTGAGCTATTACAAACCATATCTAATTTGCCATTACGTACATCACAGTGTTCTCACTCCCATTTTCAAAGCAGGCAATAGGGAACATATTGCCAATTACCATGGGATTTCTAACCATAATGGCTGTGTCTGATCAACTTGCTTGGAGAGTAATTGGAATGACAGAGCCTTACAGTTACTTTTTAGGATTGGTTTTAATATTCCCAAACATAATCTTTGTCACTTTTATCTTTTTGTTGTGTCTATCGATAGAACTCTTCGAGTACTTATCCATCATATCGAAATTATTTGATTGCACACTGTCTGGTTTCAAAAATAGAATATAAAATCTAGAATGTAAAATGGAGTATTTGAGTATTTTCTTTTAGTATGTAGAATGTTTAGATTTTTTTATAGTTTATTTTTGTTATATCATTGATAAGTTTCATATGTTATATATATATATATATATATATATATATATATATATATTAATATATATTACCCGTTAGTTAATAATAAATAAATAATTTTTTTTATAATCAATATTTTAAATTTAAACAAAAATATCCATTGTAGGGTAAAATTAAAATGGATACATTTCAAGAAAATAAAGTGCTTTTGTTAAAACAACTAGGTTTTATTTTACAGTGCAATATTTTAAAAAGAACTCGAAGGAGTGAAATGCCCTGAAAATCAGGTCCTATGAGTTACTCCATCGCCTCCTATACAAGGCTTTAGTTGTATGTTTTTCACATGAATACTAGTGCAGTTTTTAAGTGTCTGATTTATTTCTAGATCTCCAAAATAGACAGTATTAAGAAAAAAATGTTTTTTATTTTGAACAAAAAACAGAACAAAATGTATTTCACCTTAAAATAAAATTATATACTTTGTAGAATGTATTACTTTATAAATTCGAGACAGATTGTCACTGCATTCAAACACATTTCAAAATCCCCTTTCACAAATTTTTTTTTATTATCTAAAATATTTCATAAAAAATAATATTTTATGTCAGCAATAACTAGTAGTATATGCTAACACTGAATTTGTAATGATGGATGTAGTTTTACCTTTAATAAAAACAATATGATTTGTAAATTGTTTATTAAATGATTTTTTCAAACAACACAGTATATTTTAATAAAATATATACAAGGTAAGGAGTCCCGATTTAACACAAGGAAAAAATAAGGGGGTCTAGAACCAAAACGGACATTTTTGAATTTTTTTTAGAGAATGTGATTTTGAAACTAACAATGGAAAATGTAAGTTTTAAAACTGCAATACAAATTCTGTGTTTTATAATGTTTATCTAAAATATTGCTAATTACGTTAACCATATATTTCTGTAACATATGGCACGGTTATATTTGTAGAATGAAGAGCGAGTGTTATATGTTGCTATATGCAGATTAGTGTTATGATTTTGCTAAAAGATGTAATTGATATACATAATTTCCCCTAAACCATGGAAAATGTTAGTTTTGGTTTTAGACCTGTCAATTACAAAATAACATATTTTCTTAATATGCGTTTTGGGTTATATTGTTATTTTGACAGCACCAGATTTAAGGGAGGGGGACTACATGACTATTCAAGGAAATTTAAAATAAAAATACTGTATAACACATTTTCTAGTCAATCAATTTCAAAATTTTGTATTAAAAATTATGTACTTAATTATATAATTATATCTCAAATCTGATGATTTTTTTTCACAGATGAACCATATGAAAGTTCTGAAAGCTTTAAGGTTTTCTTTTATATCCTATGAAAAATATGATTAAAAAAAGATCACTATCGTTCTGAACAAACACAAAAATTAAAGGTTCTTAAGATACGAGGTTTTAGAAATTAAACTTAATATCAGAGGATATGTTAAATTAGTCATATTTTTAATTTGTCGCACGAGCGTAAATTTTAATCAAGTTTTGTAATTAACTTTCAGCTATCAAGCAACAGAATGAGTACATTCTGTATTAGTGAGAATGCTCGACTCTATTACTAGCTCACATCTCTAGTATTATACTATTCTTCGTGAACTAATATAATTTTGTAATTAGCACCGGGCAGCATTGAGACTGAATTTGGCAGTGTTGACAAATTTATACAAACAAAACCAAATCAAAAAATGTATATAAAGAACAATGTTACTTTCAGAGATGATATTGTAGAATATAAATAGTTTTTGTCTATATTCTGTTTTATGTACTAAGTATAACTATTTAATTCTGAAGCTAAGATGATAAAATAAAGACAATTAAGTAAACACTTTAAATATATAATATAGTTTTTGAGCTACGAATTCAGTTTATGAGAGAAGTTACAAAGAAAAGCCCCTAAAAATCTATTTATACAAATAATTTAACATGCATTTAAAAAGGAGTATTATATAGACTTATACATACATCAAGTAAGAATCATACAATACAAATACCTAATCAGAAATAAAGAGGTGGATGGATAAAGGTATTAACTTAAAAATTTGAAGAAATTTTAGAAAGAAAATTCTCTTGTATGTTTTCTATAGTAATTAGCCCTTTAAAGTCCTAACAACAAATATGCATACAATCAAATTAAATTAAGGACATTAGTCGTAAAATTAGTTTAAAACCTTTATCTACTAAAATACTAGTTAACACCTTTATTGTGCACAAAAAAATATTTTAAAAAGTGTGATGAGGTAAACATTTCTTAAATTTCACAATAAATAATTTAAAAAACAACAATATAACATGTATTTATGCAAAAAAGGGGAGAGGAATATCTATGTTCAGAATAACTATGTCCCTTTTTAACTGAATACCTGTTAAGTCACATACACCAGCGTGTATAGAACTATACTGAAATGCAATGTGTAGGTGACGCCTTTTATTCATTGTTTTCTTACATATTCTTCTAAACATTTCTCCAAACTCCACTTAAGTCTTAATCATATAACATGAATTAGATTGCAAAAAATAAAAAAATAGCCCTACCATGATATATTTGTGGGTTGAATCATGAATGATGAAAACATAATACTTTCGAAGCAAAATTCTTCCATAATTATTTCCTTCAATTTGATAAAAAATGCCCAGTACTTTATCCTTATGCCACACTGCCTACAAATTAAATAAAACATCAGATGAAATCAGACAAAGTGTTCAGAGTTTGCTTATAATATGGAATATTATATACACATTTCAAACTGAATTTGCACATTTATAATGCACCTACTGATCAAAAAAATATGATATATAATATAGAAAACAATTTATAAATATTTCTCATAAAGTAATTTAATACTTCATGATTTATATAGTGCAATAAATAAATCTAAATTCTATAAGCTTTATATGACAAATATGGACCCATTTTACTTTTTTAGTAAAAAAAAAGGTTAGCAGAATATGTTAGGGAGAAGACGGATATATATTATTTATAGATGGTCTCATTAGAAACATCTCCAGGCATATAGCAGAAGGTCTACGACTCGTCTTTTTTTTGGTAATACAAACATTATAGATAAAAACATATTACCTAAAGTAAACATACCACATAATGCATTTTACCTGATAATAATGAAAGAAACAAACATAAGCATTCATTGTTGCTAGTGGATAAGGAGTTGTCAATATTTCTATCGATGCTGCTTTGTAATCAGTAAGTATAGCTCCATATGCAACATTTGGGGAAGTTGTCACTAGATATTTGAACACAGATTAATACAATGCTTCAGTTCTTCGTTCCAAGTAAACGTGAACCACAGGAAATGCCTAAAATATAATATTCTTTACAAAGAAGTCATCTACCTTAAAAAAACATAATTTTGAAAAAAAAAATTGTGATCTGCCATGCTAAATAAAATATTTTTAGTAGTATTGTCTGTTTTTCACAGCATTTACTATACTTGGGAACAATGGGGCAGTTTATTGAAAAATTTCACAGTCAAGTACCCAGGACCATTTTGACACCTTTTCAAGCTGACACACATTTAAAACATCGAATTTTATAAATGGAATACAATTTATGTTGGTCCATAACTATGACACTAAAATTATGTATCAAGCTAGATATTCTATTTAGTTTCTTAAATTATAGACAATCTCTATTTTAACAATTTTTTTTTTTTAATATATTTCTATAATAAAACATAGATACAAATTGATGATACTCAAAACGCAATACCAATAATAACTAAAGCTTGTTTCTAAACAAAAAAAATGCAAATAAAAATATTTTATTTTTTAATAAAATAAAACTTTTCATTTTTAAATTTTATCTTCTTACTGACTATTTAAATATGATGGAAACATTTATTTCGTTTAATAATTATTTGATTTTCCTTCGAGTATAATTGCTTTACATGATTAGTTTCCCAAGTCACTATTTCAGAAAAATATAATTATTAACTTTAAAATTATGATATAAATAAAATATGAATTTTATTTATAAGACTGAAAGTTAAGAAGTGTCACTGCTTGGGTGGTATATATGTCTGGCTTGCTGAATCAGGATTACGAGAATCTTCTACTAGATTCTATTGATTGTTGAAACTATAATATTTTTTTGTTTATACATTTTCTTAACTATATGAATGAATGTATCTATAAAGATAAGTATAAGCTTAACCATTAACCTCAAAGTTGGTTTATATAAACTCTGTATATAAAATGTACTAATAATTTTTAAAAGTGGGTGAAAAAAACGTGGTTGTGAATACATCTAAGATTTCAAAATTGAAAATTTGCACTGATCAATAGTAGAAAGCACTTGGGCAGTATCAAAAAATACATAAGCATAAAGGTAAAGGAGAAAGTAAACAGAAAGGTCATCTGTTTACACTTAGAGTTATACTTATGTTTATGCATTTATCCATATGGTTATGATTATAGTTATAAAAATGTATAAACTCGGCATTATTGAAGAAAAAAGTTTCTCTATGCAACAATCGGTTTTTGTAGGTATTAAATCTTCCTACACATAAGCGAAAAGAACTTAATCTACAAAAAATTGCCCCTTTTTGGTCCAGAAGGTGGTTAAACTATAAGCTCCTACTCATACAATGGTACATACATATTTTTTTTCAATTGTGCAACGTTTCCAGTGTAATGTTAAAACTGATGCAGACTAATTTTTATTAGTACACCCTTGAGTACACCATACATTGGAATATGCATAAATTTAAAAAAATTAAATTCTTGCAGTTTTAAGTCACAAAAAGTTGTAAATAAAAGTTGAGTAAAGTTTTTCATATTATTAACTCAGCACAGAAGCAATGTCTATCTATATATGTCGCTAGGTCGCTAGCTTTGCCCCACAACCTTTCAACCAAGTCTTTGATTTTGTATCCAGACATTACTAAAGAAAAGATACACAAATTTTCATTAAATTCTTGGGAATCAATTTTTGCAATATGGTGAAAAAATCCATTAGTACTTCCGTATAATTAATGGAAATCTGTAAATACCTAAAAGTAACCTGTAAATACTTAGAAGTAGTCTGAAAAAATGTAAAAATAACAAACTTGATATGTAAAAGCGTTGAAAATGTTTAGGCAATCCTTCTAATATTAGCCTGTGGAAAACACCCAACAACTGTTGAACTGCATTTCATTTTTGTTATATACATATATTTAAATCTAGGACACATCATTATTCATTATGACTTTAAAAAAATAAACTGCCAAAGAATTCGAATAGGTTGTGTTAAATTGACGTTTAACGAACACATGTTTTTTACTGTGGCTCAAATAAAGCTTTCTTCGCGTCATAGGAGCACACCTTGAACACACGATGATACCCGAGTGCAGTAGGATGGATGAACATTAGGTTCGGTGATAGTATCTCAGAAGAGATGGCTCCATTCGGCCCAAAGTTCATTGGGCCCAAAGCCAATCACAGGCGTTCGCGACGTTCGGGTGATTTGACCACGTGAAGGAAATCTCTTTCGAGATATTGTTCTAGAGCAGCCTAATAAGTCGGGTGGAGAGGGGAAATGTTATATTGCCATTGCCAATAATAAATTAAAACGAATTGATGATGAAGTTTTTTAAAATTAACTAAACTAATGTAGGTTTAATTTATCTGAAACAAAAAGAACATACATAGGCACCTATTTAGTTATTTTTATTTTGATAATTTTTTAAATGAACACGCATAAAATTATTATTAATCCGACTAAATATTATATTAATACGCTATTATGTTGCTTTTTGGCAATAAGTTTAATCCGAAACATATACCAAAGCTGTCAAAAATAACTAAAATTAGTAAAATTGTTCTGTACCCTAGTAAGTCAGGCAAATTAGGAAAGTAAAATACCCATGTTGTTTCCAGTAGTCATTATTGTATAATGTATCTTCATATATACTAAAATAAAGAAATTTTCTTTCTTGGTGTATATATTTATTTAGAAACATTTATTTGTAAACCATCATAGAATACCGTAGAAACCATGGTCCTTATACGTAGCGCATGTATGTCTCTATTTATAATAACTAAAAAACAAATGGTAATGGTAATAAATTAAAAGTCATTATCTCTCGAAAAACCAAAAAATAAGGAAATATTGATTTTTGTTTAATTCTGCATAAAGATGTTAAAGTGTTATGTTTATATTTTGTTTCTTTTTGTAATAAAAATTTATCAGTTAAATTTAGCGAAATTTAATATTCTACAGTTTTTTTTTAATAGACCTGATATGATTTTCCAATAGTGAGTTGGGCACCATTCATTAGTTTCAAATTCAATTCATTGTTAAAAAAGAAAATAAAAAATATAATAACAATCTATAATAAAGGTGTAATATTGAATTGCGTTGCGGCTTTTAATCTGAGGTTTCTTACGTTTTCAATTGGATTAAATTCTGTATAGAATCAAATCAGAAACGGTGTTAATAAATAAGGTACACTTGGTGCATATGATACTAATTCCCTCACCACTTTATTAGTTTAGTGTAAATAAAAACCATCTTGATAGTTTATAGCTCTTTGGAGTGAGAACTGAGTAATCCCATACTACAAGGCAGCATAGTCCGATTTTTTACACATTCACCATATTGTGCTAATAACGCCGCGCCGCCGGTCGACCAACTTTCCAAATAAATTTTCAAACCAACAGGTGTGGATTTAAAGTCGAAAATTATATAACCTGTCAGTAGTGTCAGTCACCTGCTATTTTGCGTTAGCAAATAAATTGATGGTGCTGCCTATATTAATGTAAGATATTCTGTAGACACTGAAAACCGCATAACTTTTCTTCACTCGTATAGTTTCATATAGCTATCTATGTCTTCAATAGTTTTAAAATCAGAAAGCGAGAATTCCTTCTTAGGTGAGATATAAAGTGATTCATCTACTGGATGTTTTACAATTTTTTTTGGCACAATTCGTTTTAGATTTCAGTTTTATTTTTAGCAAGGTTTCTTTCTTGATAAGCCTTCTTCATTTTATAAATTTGAAAATTCTATTAACAAAACCATTTTCAAATATAACTAAATCAAATACTTGCGTATTTCTATTTGGAGGAACAGACAATTGTTTATGTGTAATTTCTGATACTATGACAATCTTCGTTGGTAACGAATTGTCTGAAATCTATACCAACGTTGGAAAAAATAAACGTATTATACACCCGGGCAGCAAATCGGGAAAGTACAAATAATTGTATATATATATATATATATATATATATATATATATATATATATATAATAATATTTAGACCTATTTATTTGTAAATTATCAGAAGTATATTAATTCTGCATATAGATGTAAAGTTTTATGCAATATATTTTGTATAATGTTTTTTTTTTCAAGAATAGGTCTAATATGATATGGCTTTCCAATAATGAATTATGCCACCATTGTTTCAGTTTTAAAATAAATAATATACTTACTATTCTTACTAACAGAGATCTATATAAAAGTATATCGAATTGCGTTGTTTTAGACTGACATCTGTTACTTTTTAAATTGAATTTTGTAAATAAGGAGCTGGGATTATTTAGAACTAAAAAAAAAATGTTTTATGGATAATGTGTACTTGCTGAGATAATACTTCCCCTTATACTTCTGCATAAATAAAAGCGATATTATTGATATTTTACAGCTTTATGAGGTTTGAACCCTCACCCCACATATATCGCTAATGAAATTGGGGTAAGAAGGAAACAAGGTACTCCGATTGTTTATACATTCACCATTTTGTGCTAATAACTCGTAGTTTAGAAAGTTACCAGATATTTTGTATAGGCAACTTTGTCGAAATCCAATATAGCAATAATTATTGCTTTGTTAACTATGAATTTGGATTACCGAAATTGAACAGGATATCTAATTATATAATGTAGTTTTGTTATATATATATATATATATATATATATATATATATATATATATATATATATATATATATATATATATATGCTTTTTTCAAGTATAGATATAATATGATATGGTTTTCCAATAGTGAATTATGCCACCAAGGATCAGTTTTAAAATAAATACTATATTTACTCTTCTTACTAACAGAGATCTATATAAAAGTATATTGAATTGCGTTGTTTTAGACTGACATATCTTACGTTTTAAATTGAATTTTGTAAATAAGAAGTAGCTGGGATTATTTAGAATAAAATTAGAAACAAAAAAAAATGTTTTATGAATAATGTGTACTTGCTGTGATAATACTTCCCATTATACCTCAGTATAAATAAAAGCGATATTATTTATACGTTATAGCTTTATGAGGTTGGTAACCCCACCCCACATATATCGCTAATGAAATTGGGGTAAGCAGGAAACAAGACAAGATGCTCGGATTTTTTATACTTTCACCATTTTATGCTAAAAACTCGTAGTTCAAAAAGCAGATATTTTGTATAGGCAACTTTGTCGAAATCCAACGTAGCAATAAGTATTGCTTTGTAAACTATGAACTTGCATTACCTGTCGAAATTGAACATGATATAGAGTTATATAATGTAGTTTTGTTTAAGCCGGTTTATATATACATGACAAAATCAGGGACTAAAAAAAATCAATGTTTAATAAACTTGCACTTTGTTCGAGAGTATACTTTCTATAATACTTATTTAAATATAGATATAGGATAAAAAAAAATAAGACGGTGTCCTCTATGATACTACAAAAAAAGAGAGAGATTTACCTTTATGTCAAGAATGTTAGCCTTATATTCTTCAAATTAATAAAAAACAGTATGTTTTGTAAATATTTTTTTATTGAATAAAGAAATGTTTTGCACACAAACAGCAAAAATATGAAAAGCTAATATAAATAAAACAATACACATTTCAAATAAGACGGTATATTTTAGCGAAATACATACAACTCACAGATCAAAACATGCAAATGAATGAGGAGTCTAGATTCAAGGCTTACATTCTCACACTTAAATTGACATTAAGGAATCGCCAAACACTTTATATAATTTTATATTTTAGAGTTTAAAAAGCATATATGAATTGCAAGTATCATAAAAATAAATTAATAAGGAACACTTTTTTGGAAAGGTGACGATTTATTTTAGTGGGTCTTTTTTGAAACTAACAATGAAAAAGCAGTTTTGAGCATGAATGCGATATAAAGTATGTGTTTCATAGTGTGCAGGTGGAAATATTATGTAAATATAGAATGCTAGTTCTGTCACGGCCTTACACAGTTTTCCTGCTAATTTGAACGTGCAAAAACATTTTAAATTTCCAGGTGTTTATTTTAGTAACTATTTGGTTCTAAATTATAAATAAATCGGCAAAACTTAAACAGGCACATATGCCATGGCACATGGATAGGAAATGTAAGTCTTGATTCTAGACCTCTCAAATACAAAGCAACATATTTTATAAATATGGTTTTAATATTGTTATTTAGACATGCAGCACTGGATTTAGGTGAGGGAACTATAGCCTTCAGTGTTAACCACTAACAGACGGTGAATTGAGTCCATAACAGTTTAATGCTAGAATAAAAATTACATTTTCGTAGTGAATTAATTTTGTATCAAAAATTAAGTGCTTTTAATATCTTAATAAAATTTATTTTACCCCATACATAGTCTAAAATGAAATGCAATAATTAATAAGGACGGCATTTATATTCTAAGAAAAATATGAATACATAAAAGGTGGTACGTTCTGAAAAGCCAAAAATAAAAAGAGAGTGAAGTTTTTGATATTTAAGAAGTATCTAATAAATTTCATCATAGGAGATATTAAATTAGCTATTTTTTAATAGCGATTGCTGCAGCAGCTCAAATTTATTCATGTTATGGATAAGTTTGCAAGGAGAAATCTAGTGCTGGCTGGAACTAAGTGTATAAGTGATAGAGCGATTAAAATCGCTACTGCATCGTGACAGTGTTTGTTGCTATTATTAGCATATCATGCTTGGCCAAATGAGAGTGTATGTAAATGTATTGTAGTTATTTTTACATATATGGTGGTACTGCGAACTAGTCCCCATCGAAGCTAAGCCTAAATCCAGCACCATTGACGGTTTATACAAATATCAAATTAGAATACAATAATGCAAAAGCAAGCAAAGCCAAAACACAATAGAATTATAGTGTTAGTTTCTGAAAATTATAAAACTGTAAGGAAACAATCAGTAAAGGTTTTTACACAGAACTTGTCTCGTAAATTTGGATCTAGTTAGGTTAAATTTAATAATAAAATCAGTTAATATAATATCACTTCACCTTCGTAACGGGTGACGCAAAAAGTTTTTTCTAAGTGGATATTTAACAATCAAGTATCTGGTTTCATGGTTGATCGAAGCTAAACTTTCGGGTAAAAACTTTGTCATCTAAATTTTTCCCTATCAAACATAGTTTTTAACCTGTGTCAACAAAACATAAATTAATTTTCTGTATATATTCGAACTAGAATCTCACGAATAAAAACCAAAAATTATGGAGAAGTAACTTTCACGATTAAAATAAATCCGTTTACGAGAGAAGTAACCATGGAAAACCCTTACAAATCAGTTAATATAAATATCTCGTAGTAATAATTATACAAACACCAATAAGAAAATCATGCAATGAAATCTTCACATAAATATACTTATACATACTAATAGGGCAAGTCCTTAGAAATGTATTTATAAAAACAATATAACGTGAACCTGAAGAATGTTTTGTAGAATTATACAAACACCAAGTAAGAACATGCAAATCTACATATACAAACTAATAGCCTATGCCCTTACAAATTAATTTATATAAAACCGCATTTAAAGAATATTTTAGAATGATACAAACACTAAGTATGGACATGCAGTAAAATCTCCAAACAAATATACTTATACAAATCAATAGCGCACTCACGAAGGGGGTTTAAAAAGTTGAAACTACCCAGAAATTTGTTGAAAAATTATCTTCTCTAATGAGATAAACGTTTCTTTAAGTTTGCAATTATTTAGAAAAAAACACAAAAAGAAAACGATTAACGTTTATGAATTAATCAAACGTCATTCCTTATTCATAAGTGATTTAAGGACATGCAAATGAGTTACCTGCGTGAAACAAGAAACTCTCATAATATAGCCTTATCTGTTCTAATCAAAAGTTCTTTGAGGGGCTAAATTATTTAGAAATTAAAAAATCAAATAAAATCAATTTACACTTTGTAAGAGTTCCATGAGATCAACTTGTAATTGACGAGTTTATTGCGTATTTTAATTTTAGCTATTTTATAAAAATATTTTTTTCCCTGTAACTAGTCACACTAATTGTAAGAATTATAATATTATGGACGTGAGTTAACAAGAGTTCACTCTTTGTAATAAATAAAACGATTTTTGACTTTTATATTATGTCATTAGAATGTTAAAAATTGTGGTACAGCACAGCATAGCAGTCAAAAGTTGTATTTTTTAAACTTGTTAATATCCCCCAGAAAATACAAAAACCAAATAACAATGATATCTCTACATAAATTTATACAGATATTTAAAAATGTAAATAGAGAAAAATCCAAAATAAACAAACAAACCAATATAAATTAATTGAGGTAAAACAGTATGGGCTCCCTGGTGAATACAACTCGACACATTCCACATCTCGGATTTTGGACGTTAAATAACCGATCTGTACACCCTGCACAAAACATATGGCCACAATGTAAAACAAATTGTTTTTGATTTATCAAACATACACTGCATCTCATAATTTCTGGCATGGTATCTTCTTTGAATTCCCTGGCAGCAATCGAAGGTTCCCAACCTTAACAAAATTAATAATTATATTAATAATTATAATAATAAAAATGGTGACCTTCATAAATGATCTGGAAAATGCATCGACCAGTCGCACCAATCAATAGAAAAATTCTCTATGCAGATGACTGTATATAGTCATTTCTGGTAACTATCTGAGAGTAATACTAATATTTGCAACTTTGCTTTATGGTGCGAGAAAGAATCATTAAAGAAACTAAAACCAGCTTTATGACTTTTCATATAGGAAAAG
Source organism: Kuschelorhynchus macadamiae (assembly GCA_030620095.1). NCBI lineage: Eukaryota > Metazoa > Arthropoda > Insecta > Coleoptera > Curculionidae > Kuschelorhynchus > Kuschelorhynchus macadamiae. The sequence goes on from JAUTXW010004786.1 coordinate 366,455, forward strand.
AAATGGCTCTAGATGTAATTTTAACAGTAAACATGTAGATGAGATTGAACTTTCTAGATTTTTAGGTATATACAAATATGATGTTATCACTTAAACAATGTCGCAAAAAAGCTAAATAGCTTATTTCGCAAAATATGAAATCTAAAAAATATTTGGAGACAGAACTATTTTTAAATACTTTTATTCACTCGCATACTATGGTATTATTTACTGGCACCAATCAACAGATTTAAATAAAATTAATCTATTACAAAAAAGAATTATTAGAAAAATCAACTCATTGCACTCATGTAAATTTATTTTCAATAGAATAAATTCCTATCTCTCCCATGTACATTGACATAAGTCTTTGTAAGGCTAATAACAATAAAAAAATGAAAGAGATAAGATGCAAGATTGAATTTTTTTTAAATCGCATAATAAACTATCAATATACTCTTCTATACTAGTTACTTACGGCGTACAGGCTGTTCTACAACTTCTTCGTCATTCCCTAATTGACCAAACAATCTTCCGATACCTTCTGGAATAGCAGGAAAATTATAGGGAGGATCAGGGTCTGGAGAAGCAGAATTTGGACGGAGCTGGCCCTCTCCAGCAAAAGTTATCTCGGACAAGGGGGAGTGTGACGTTGAAAGTTGTTCTTCCAATTGTTCCTCAGGGGTCTAGGGTTGGGGAGTTTGGAGCAATCGGGGGCTCTTGGGCTAGAGGGAAAGGATTAACACCATGATCTCCAGGTCGAAAATAAATTAGAGGAGGCGGTTCAGTATGAACAAGAGGTGGAATGGGCGGAGCTACTTGGGCCAGTGGTGTAGACTCTGCATAGAAAACAAGAGGGGGGCTGGGCATTTGGATCCATGATGACATTAACTGGGACCGGAGGGCCTAACATATGGGGTTCTGCTAAAATAGGGTCATCATTCTCTGAATTTAAATTAACAATCTGATTTTCAAGATCCTCAACAAAATGAACGGCTTGTGTTAGAAAATCTTCCACAGTAAAGCGGCCATCTGACAATTTGTTCCACGCCTGACGCAAACGTAGATGAAATAAGGTGTTCTTCTTTGCTATCCTGAACACATCTCCCCCAGTTTCCAACTGTGTGAACTCGATGGCTGCAGTGTCTTCTATATCAATTAGGGTCTCTAAATCAAATAATTAAATATTGTACAAAAAAAACTTGTATTCCAATTGGTGCGATAAGAACTACTACTAATATATTGGATATTGGAATCAGCTAATCACACAGATATAAGTAAATTCAATTATCTCCTCCCCTAGTAAATAAATATATAAATATACCCATTAAATCCCATACACCAGGGTGCCTTGTTAATTTGCTATTAAGTCTCCTGTGGTATGATTCCATAATATTATTTGTTCGATGTTCTTGTTGAAATACACTGAAGTGTTGTGGGGTGACACGTTCTATCCATTGTCTTCTTATATATTCGTTTAAGCTTTTAAACATTTGCCCAAACTCGACATTATCCTTAATCAAATAATAGTTATGACATGAATCAGATTGCAAAAAGAAAAAAAAATACCTATAAAGATGCCAATGTAGGTGAAATCGTTTCAGGCGGTAAAAGAGCTAAAGCGTAGTATTTTCTAAGAAGAATTCTTCCATTATTATTTCCCTCAATTTGTCTAACTATTCCTAGAGCTTTAGCTTTACGTAGCACAGCCTACAAAACAAAAAAAAAACGGATGAAATTTGAGTTTAAATATAATGGAATTATTTTTAAAAAAATGTCGATCTTCATTTGAACTTATAAATATGAAATATATCAAACACAAAATGACTGTTGCTTTTTGATCCCTCCTGGAATATTGTTCAGTGGTTTGGTCCCCCAATTATGCTGTTTATAGGGAATTTATAAAGCTTGATGAATGATTACAACACAATTCTCTCTATGTAACAGTCTAAAAGGTGTATGGCTGACTTGTGTTTTTTTTTACATAATATTGTTAAAGGTAAATTACTACAATTAATAAAGTCAGAGAAGAGGTAGGAACACTCATTATGATGTGATATTTCTTTTTTATTTTTTTTTACTGACTAATATTTTGTTTGACTTCCTGAACCAACTTGAATCTTGTATATTGTTTCATCATAGATTATGATATTTCACTTTTTCAACTTTTTTATTCATTTTTAATTTTTTCTAATGGTTTTACAATTGCCTTTGTCAACAAGATACTAATCTTTGATTATAAAGCATATTTTGAATTGAATTGAATAATATTTTTGCAATACCTTTTCACCCAACTAATTATTGCAAGAATAATGATGAAATTAGCCAATGAAGTTAATAATAGAGAAAATTTTATTATATTTTGCTTGAGCTTTAGGAAATTTAATTTGTTGTTAAAATCTTGTGATGTTATTCCTGTGTGATTTAGGAAATATCTGTAATGTTAGTGATTTTATTTTATAAATTCTATTGTAGATGTATCTACAATTGTAAAATGGCTATGCCGTGGATAAGTAAACAAATAAAATAAATAAATATGGAAAACAATTTACTTACTTATTTACTTTAAGTACTAAAACTTAAAATGAATTTAAGTGACAAATATTTTGATGAAAGTGTTAAAATTTTATAATGTGATATTTCATAAAAAAGTCACTGTTATGCTAAATTTACTTTACACCATTTTGAATTAATGTCATTTAATACCTGACAATAATGAAAAAAGCATCCATGCAATGTTGCCTCTGGATAAGAAGTTCTCAGTGCTTCTATTAAAGCTGCTTCATAATCAGTAACAATTGCTCCATTCACAAAATTTGGAAAATTTGCCAACAGATACTGGAACACGGCTTCATATAGAGTTTTGGTTCCTCGTTCCATGAATACATGTATCAAAGGAAAAGCCTAGGAAAAAAACATTCTTTATAAAAAAAAACATTTTTACGAGTACAAATGTGTGTGCTCGATAACTTCCAATATAAATAGTCTTATTTTAAGTCACTCTTTTTGTCTTTGTAATTTCTAACATAACAAAAATTTAAAACTTTGTCATATAATATAAGCCACATATGTGAAAAATGTAAAATGTACTGCGGTTGACTGTGGTAAAGATCTCTTTTAATATATAGTACAGAACAAAAACATAGGAATACAACAAAAGAAGACTGCAAAGGTCCCATTACAAGTTATAACATACCTGGCAAATAAAATATAAATTCCCTTAATTAGTATTTTCATTTGCACTTACATGATCCATGCATATAGCAAATATAGTTAATATCTGCCCAAATGCTGGTCTTCTTGGAACCGACTTGAATGTGCCATCCATAAAAGTGGTTTGGGAATTACTGAAATTACGTATAAATTCAGTATTTCCAAAAATTACCGCTTGATGCCCCTCCTCACTTGATACACTACCTGAAAAAAACGGACCATTACTGCAATGGCTATATCTAGCCCCTCCTCACTTGATACACTACCTGAAAAAAACGGACCATTACTGCAATGGCTATATCTAACCCACTCACCTGTCTGAAGAAATAATGATAATTGTTCCAAGCTTCCTGGAATATTTGGTGTCGTCGACTGCTTCCATCTTAACATGGAGGATCTAATGGAATTGTACGGCACCATAACTGCTCCATTCACAAACCTAAAATTTGGAAAAAATTACATGTATGGATTATAAACTTGATATCTTTGCTAGCAAATTTAATTTTGTATACCAAATCTAAACTAACTTGTTAACAAATTTGCATATGGACATCAACAAACAAACAAACAAACAAAAGTATGCTTTATTGCCGCAGAAAAATTCTACAATTTTATGGACAAAGCAAAATATACCTAAAAATAAGACATATCAAAACATTAATCGAAAATAATTTCGACAGGTCAGTGCTTTTTTTTTTTTTAAATGTAAATTATCAATTTACCAAATCGTAAAACACACGTTAGAATATAGCATAACATTGCAAACAGTAAATGAATCATGATAACCTTATAAAAGTAAACAAACACACATGTACGAGGTGAATAATTTCGATGACATTGAAATCAAAATTGCAACTATGCGACCTTAAACTCTATGTTATTATAGTTATACAAATAATTGTGATGTTAAACAGAAGGTATATTGAACTAGTGCAGAATGTAGTATACAAAAAGAATTAAATTGTTTTTAATCCAATACCTAACAAAAATAATTAAGTTTTAAGTGAATGTTCGACAGTTCTTTTCCCTATATAATGATTTACAAAATTCTATGCTATGAGTTAGGACATGACTCACAAAAGATTTAAGTAAACAAGCGAGTTTAGTGACAATTTAAAGAGACTTACTCACTGAAAAAAAAATCATTAACGCTGTAAAGTGGTCTCTCAATGAGGTATGCTTTGGTGTTTTTTCGAAATTGTGCAAGCATAGGGATAGATTTTAAATGTACTGGCAGATTGTTGTAAAGTTTTATGGCGTTGTAAATAATTGATTTTTTTATTAATTCTGTGGAAGGAATGGGAAGATAAATATCATGCCTAGAGTTTCTGGTAGGGTATACATGTTGTGGCCTTTCTGGGAGGGTGTTTATATGTTTTCTCAGCAAACATACCGTTTCCAAAATAAATAATGCAGGAAGTGTTAATATTTCATGTTTTTTGAAATAGTATTGGCAGTGAGCTCTATTATTTAGACCAAACAAATAACGAATGGCTCTCTTTTGAAGCATAAAAATACTACGAAATTGCTCGGTGGTACAGCAGCCCCAAAAGGGAAGGCCATAGCGGAGGTGGGATTCAAATAAAGAGAAATAAGTAAGTCTGGCAGAAGGAACGTCTAGTTCTTTTGAAACTGATCGAATGGCGAAGCAGGCGGTAGAAAGTTTTTTAGTTAAGGTGTCAATATGATTAGACCATTTTAGGTTGCTATTTATATTTAAACCCAGGAATTTAACCGACTCTACGTATTCAATATTGCTGTTATGTACCTGAAGTGGTTGTAAAGTTCCCTTATAAGATAACGCCACCGTTTTATCGACGTTAAAACAAAGCATATTGGAATCGGACCAAGCCTTAATTATAACCAAGTCTTTGGAGATACTAGAGTGTAAAGACGTTGTATCAAAATCACTCCATGTTATGCTTGTGTCATCAGCAAAAAGGGAGATTCTTCCATTAATTTTAAGGTTCGTGATATCATTAATGTATAACAAAAAAAGAATAGGTCCCAAGACTGAACCTTGAGGAACTCCACTTGTAATCAACTTACAATCAGAATCGGAACCATTAGCCCTTACAAGTTGTTGCCTTTTTCCAAGATAAGATTTGAACCAATTTAAAGAAGTACCACGAATTCCATAAAAATGTAGTTTGTTTATCAGAATTTCATGACTAACACAATCAAAGGCTTTCGCATAGTCACAAAAAACTGAGGCAGTTGGGTGGTTGTTATTGAGAGATGAGTAGACGCCTCTAAGCAACGTGAACATGGCGTCACTGGTGCACTTGTTGGGTAGAAATCCGAACTGCTCCGGGGATATTATCTGATGTTTCAGGAGAAATGGCATAAGACGGTTCTTCAGTAGCCTTTCGATGATTTTTGATAGCACTGGTAGTAGTGCAATTGGGCGATAATTGCAAGAGTTAGTTTTTTCGCCGCCTTTATGAAGTGGAATAATTATAGCTGTTTTAAGGCAATCAGGGAATACACCTTTTATAAAGGACTCATTTATTAATGTTGTAAGGGCCTCTATGACTGGGAGTGGCAAGTTCAGGAATATTCTAATTGATAGGCCATCAGTGCTACACGAAGATTTACTTTTAATATTATGTATTACCTTCAATAGTTCAGTGTTGCTAACGGGACTTAAGAAAAAGCTATCAGCTAAATTTTTTGAAGGAGGGAGAAACGAAAGAGGGTCCAAACTTGGCGAGATACTAGAGGTAACATTTTTGCTTACATTAATAAAATAATCATTTAGATCATTAGCCCCTGGCAAGATCTGAGTCACAGGGTTTGATTTGTTTCTGAGGTTATTGATGATGGACCAGGTTCCTTTTGAAACGTTATTAGAGTTTGTTAGACGTTTTCGGTAGTGTAATTTTTTTGCTGACTTAATAAGAGTAATGTAGATCCTCCTATAATTAGAGATATAGTCGAGAATAAGAAAGGAGTCGGTGAATTTTTTTATATATGAGAGCGAGCGCATATTTTTAGCAGAAATTCGTATTCCTTTCGTGGTCCACGGTTTATGCCGCTTAGGTTTGATATTCTTAAGCGGGAAGGCCTTGTTAAAAGCACTTAAAGTTTTATTTAAAAAAGTTCTGAAGTTTGTGTTGACATTATCAGATTCAAAATTCCAATTGGTGTTAAAGCAAATATTATGAAATACTGAGAAATTTGCGGCCGAGAAAATTCTGCCCAGATGGCGAGATCTTGGTAAGGGCCTAATAGGTAAACTAAACCTGGAAATTACCGCCTCGTGATCGGAAAGACCTGAGTTATAGACCTGTGATTGCACCTCTGATGGAGAAAAATCAGACGCCATGTAATCGATGATAGAAGAAGAGTTTTTTGAAATTCTAGTTGGCGAGGATACATGCATTGAAAGACCGAAAGAGTCGAATATAGAAATTAGATATTTCTGGATGGCACAAATAATAAGTGTGGGAGGACTGGAACTGAGGGTGCAACCTATCTTAAATTTTTGAGCAGTTGGTCAAGTTTCCTCAAGCTTAAGCCAATATTAACTAGTATAAAACATAATTATTCACTAATGACTAATACAACAGAATGAAGTTTTTTAAATTCTAGTTTTAAACAAAAAAAAAAAAAGAATTTACTTATCTAACCTTATGGCAATACGGTCATAAATGTCCTTTAAATTGCCTCTTTGTTGGATGCAAGCCTCCTTTAGCTGTTTCTTGAATTCCGTGACACTTATTTGGTTTTCTTCATCCGGATGATTATGGTGGGCCACTGTATAACTAAAATGAGAATTGTTCCCAACAGTTATAATTGTTCCACTTGCTTTGCACCCTAAACGTTTATTATTCCTGCATACCATATATCTAAAACAGACAATTTAATATCCATAAATAATATTTTGAATGTAATTAATACGATTATGCCAAGTTTTATAAGTAGTGAAGTCTGTGCCACAGATATGTTATTGATCCTTTAAGCGATTTTAAGGTCTATTTTGCTGAAAATGTAAGAACGAAATTCATTAGGCTAGTAATTATTATCATAAAATACCTATTTTGGAACACAACTTTATAGCTATTTCTTTTAACATACATTACTCCTAAAATGAACACTTATTAATATATTTGCTGCTAGAGTTTATACACTTTACACATTTTATACCTACAATTGTTTGAAACAACAACCAGTGGTCATTCATGTGTAAGTCGCAGTTTTAAAGGTGACTCTATTTTGAATATAATGATTGCATTTAAGATTTTCAGATATTTCCCACAGACCGACTGAGAGGGGACGAGACAAAATATAAGGTTCCATCCTGTACAGGGTGTTCCACCGAGGACTGAACAGGGACCTATTTTCGACCTTCCTTGTATTTTGGAAAAATTCAAAATAGCCAATCGATGTATTTTTTCTTGTAGAATCCAAATATGTCATCGAAAAAATATTTGAACCAGAAACAAAAGAGTTACGCTATGCATCAGGTGTTTTTTAAATGGAATGTATCGTTTTTTATACGATTTTTGGAAAGAGTGATTTTTTTTATGTCCGTTCTGATTAAAAGATTTGATTTTGCGATAGCTGTTTATATTACATTTTAATGTTTTACAAACTAAAATTTTAGCTTCACCTGTTTAAAATATGCGATAGGTTGGTATAGGTGATCAAGGTAAAATGACGTTTGAATGCTTTGTCAATAAAAATTGACAGTATTTTAATTATTGTCGAAGTCTTCACCTAAAAAATATATATTTGACTCTGATCGAAATGAAATACTCTTTGGACGAGAGACTACAGATTGTTATGCTATTTTACAACAAGAAAATGCAAGAGAAGCAAGAAGAAGATTTATTGCAAATTTTCATAGAAATATATCCATCAATACAATTCTAAGGATAAAAAACCTATTTGAGGAAAATAAAACTTTACATGATTTTACACTATTACTTTTACAATAATTTCTTTTCACGATGCTGAATCACATACTTACTAGATAGTATTTTCCATATAATTTTAGGCACAAATAGCAAAGAGGTTTTGTTAAAAACATATGCGTTTTACCTAGCTTGAGGAATGAAATAGATTGCGTCAGAAAAAACAAATTGAAGTTAGGTTAAAAACAAATTAATCTTAAATATAAACCAAGCTATTTACCTTATGTTGTTCTTTGTCATCTTTGTTTTGAATAAATATCCATCCTGAGAAACAAGTCTTCCACTTCTTGGAGGGTCCATTTTTTCAATATAGAGTCAATGGATGTTATATCGATTCAATGAAAAACCTGTAGAAATACCTAATAAATAATCTGTAAATATCTAAAAATAACTTGCAAATATGTAGAATCACAAAATTAATATATAAAAGCGTGTCAAACAATGATAAAAGTTTTGAAAAGGCAGTGAAAACGTATTGGTAATCTTTCTAATGATAACTCGCCAGAAGTCAATACCAAACAGAAAGACCGTTAAATTTAAATTTAGGTGTTTGGACCGTTTGGGCAATAATATTTTTTCACGTCGTGTACGTGCGTACGTGTTTTGGACCCAATGAACTTTGGGCCAAATGTGGTTCTCCCTCTCAGAGAACTCAACATCGCTTCGGCTACGCTCGGATTTTAAGCAATAGGTAGGTACATACGTACCGTCTAGAGTCAAGCAACCAAGGATACTGCTGGCTGGAACGGCAGGCATGTTAGTTATGTATGCCTTTTTTGTTTTGTTACTATCTTGGCCGTGTACTGTGTATTGGATGCAATAATTTGCATCCATTATAAGTATTATTTAAAAAAATGGAACTATGACCAAAGAATTATAACTACAAGGAAATAAATAAAAACACTATAAGATCTAATTTATATTCAAAAACTGACGTTGAGGTAAGTATATTTTAGTAGTTATAATATGGGAGCGCCTCCTCCTCCTCCTCTTCCTCTCTCTCATGTCCCTCATTCTTAACTTCCTCCCCTTTTATTCTCATTCGCATCATATTTTTAATTTTTTCTCTTTGTTCTCCCACATTTGATTTTGCATTCTTAAGTCTTATAAATAGGTGCATCATGATCATTTTAGTATGCCGAGGCACATTTACTAAGCTGTGCTCGAGTTGCGTAAAAAGTTATTTTTGAATTTTTCCACCAATTTTGTATAAAACAAAAAGAAAAAATGTGTCAAGTAATAAGTGAATTATGTGTAATCGCGAAAAATTAACTACAACTATCAGACAGTTAAAAGTTAAATATCTCAATTTCTTTGAAGTGATTTCGAAAGATGAATACACCAAGCTGTTTTATCCACTGAAACGAGATTATTTGGAAGCAATTGACTGTTGTGATGATTATTTAGAAGGAATTATAAGCCTTACTACGTTTTTCAATACATTTGGGAAATCATACTTTGTAGGAGAATTAAGCCACCTAATAGAATTTATAGGAGAAGATTGCCAATTTATACCTGCTATTATTGCAACCCAAAAGAGGTTTCAATTATACGAAGATAAAAAACAGGTATTATCAAAGAAAGTTAATCCTATTCGCAAGAGACGTCCCCCTACATATTTAAAATATTATGTTAAATAAATGAAATGGCTGAGTTGCTGATTGCAGTTAAATTATTAGAGGAGAAATTTAGTAATCTTTCAAAAACCTATTTCTCATATTGTATGGCAAGTGGTCCGGAGTGGATAGACTTTTATTGTAATCAATCTGAGGAATTCGTAAAGGCTGCCCTCTGTTGCAACAAATACATTGAAACATTAAATTTTTTTCAACTTATTCAAGATCTAAAAGATATTGGCTTTGGTTACTATTTAAAAGACTTGAAGCAATTTATTGACGAGGATACTATTCTTCAAGAAATTGAAAAGGAAGAATAAATTTAATAATATTTACAATGGAGCAAATGGTTACTGAAATGTATGAAGAGTTTATTATATCTGCTGCATACTTCCAATATTTATCAATTGTAGGCGAAGAAGACGCAGAAGCACAAGATTTGTCAGCATATGTTAATAATATAGATCGAATGAAACAATGTAAATTAGCCGCTAAATTTTGTAATGATTATTTAAAATATAAAAATGAGTATGAACTTTTAAATGAATTTAGAAAATTAGATTTAAGGTATCATATTAATTGTATTCAATCATGGTTGGTTAATGCAAAATAAAAAGGTAATTAATTTTTTTTTTTATATTTTTATTCATTCATAAAACAATTGTCATATAAAAATAACACATTTGTCAAAGCACACATACAAGGTGATTTTGAATGATAGAAGCATTTTGGTTCCATTAGCTTTAGCGCTGGTTGTTCATCTATTTCAATCACATGCTTTTTAGAATATTTCTGTATAAAATCCTTTTTTTCGCTTCCTTTTACAAAAACAAAATCTGCTTTCTTCGTAAGTGTTTCAATTATTTTTGGGAAATGATGTAATGGAGTAAATCCATTATTCCAATGTATACAATGATAATTTTTCGTTAACCATACCGCCTGCTTGTGACAATCAGGTGAAAGAAACTCCATTGGAAAAGGCTTTTTAAAAATGTAATGAGTCATTTCATAACCATCAAAAGCTGCAAGCTCTTTCGGTATAAATTTATTTTTTTCATCTTTGAATCCTTGAATATCTATAACCAATCTCATATTTTCAAAGCAGCAAATTTTTTAATGAGACTTTTTTTACTTGAATAATTTGCAATTTCTTCTTTCAGTTGATTAATTTTAAAAATAAATTTTTCAATTTGTAGTTGTAGTTTTGATGTCATGATTAAAACTAAAAGCTTTTGAAAATTTCTTTAAATTAAATCGAAATATGAAAATAGTGGGGATAAAGTTTATAATTGTTTCACAATTTTAGTAAGAGGGTTGTAGCTAAATAATTTGTCATGTAAAATAAGACAATAAGCAGAAGTATCTTTTTTAATTGCATTGTGTGTCTCAAATTCAATTCTCATTACTACGGATCCCGTTTGAATTGTTTCTTTTTGATGGGAGCAATCAATATGTGTAATAGGACTAATGTTTTTGAATTGTTCAGGATTAAAAATGGGTTCATTTGGAACACCATAATAAGACTGTCTAAAGTTGGCAAACATTTCGTATAAAGCAGAAAATTTGTTTTCTTCGAAATTTAAGTACAAATCGTGATAAGGATATCTTTCAGAATTTAAATATACTCTAATATTTGACAAGGTAATATTGTCAAATTTACTCATATCTTTAACAATTTTCCCTTTTCTGTTTTCTTGAAAGCCAATCACAACATGACGAGGAGCTTCTAGTTTACTAGTTGTTTTTACCGGCCATGTGTGACGGGTTGTTTCGGTTAGAGAAGAATATTCAACAAGTTCCCAACTCCTGAATCCTATCAATATATCTTTATTTGATTCTAATATTTTTGATAGAGCAAGTTGTTGTGGCATATCAACTAGAATGTGAGGAACTTTCCAATAAATTTTATCGAAAGTAACCAATGGAGTGTCAGGAGCAGTAACAAGGTGTGCCGGATCTTCTTTGAAAATAACACCATCTAAATCATCAGTTGATCTAATAAGAACCAATTCCTGTTTCATATTCATAATAATTTTTCTGTAATCTTCAAAAAATCCTAAAAGCATTTTTAGTGGTATGGATACGGAGAATTTTCCATCATTATCAACTAAAATTGTATCACCTTCTTTCCGATGTGGAAACCAACCTGCATTTTCCAGTTTTAAACTTTCGTTGGTATTGTGAGAAAGGTAGCTTTTTAAGGTTGATGCTAATCCAACATTTCTTATTGAATCTATAGTAATTCCGTTTAGTTCATAGCGGATTTCTCTGAACAAAAAGGCTATACCATTGTTAATAAATAGCAATTCTTTCTTATATTTACCTTCTGTATTAGTTAATTTTCCTTCGATATAAAGTAAACTATCTGATGGTAGAGTGTAAGCATCGAGTTCTTGAATTGGGATCCTTATTTCATCATTGTAATCGAATTTTGAAGAAATATATGGTTGATATGTGTGAAGCTCAGAACTGACGATGGAATTGTCTACATAAAGCTTTTCGTTTACGTTTAATATGTTCATTATTTTAAAACAGTGAAACCCAAGGATGTGAGAAATTTACGATTATCTCGTCTTAACTTGTTGGTGTTGGATTTGATACTGAACTGTTGTTTAGGCTTTTTCTTTTTATAAGTTTTTACTTTGTTGATAGTAGTAGGGGCAAGTCTCATCCCAAGGGCTCTATTATATCTAACTACCATTTTATATTTCACTTGTTTGTAAATGTAACCTTACTGTTATAGTTTCTCCTCTAAAACTGATAAGTTCTCCGTCTTGATCAACTATTTTAACTGTTATATTGTTAATTGCTTTGACGCTAACTGGAAAATACAAAATGGGCAAAGGAGATTCAACTATTTTATACCCTGGAGCTACAGTTGGATAAAACTGGTGAATAATATGAACAGGTTTACCATTATTGTAAGAACCGACACAAATATTACAGTCAATACAAATAGCATTCACCTTAGTTATTTTTGCAACATTATCTGATTCTTCCTCTTTCATAGCTTCTAGTATCCTGCTATTAAAACCCAACATTTTTCCTATCGAATCTTCCTTGGTAAAATCAATTATTCTACTACACATTAAAAAAGTTTTTAGAGTATTAACATTTGCTTTTAAAAGAAAAAAAATTTTTTCATTCGGAAATAAATCTTCTATACTTTCTCTTATGTATGTTTCTATATCTGTAATGTCATAAGTTCCGTCGGGAATAACAATTACTTTTTTATCTATATAAAATTTATTATATCCTTCTTTTATATTGGGGATAGTCATAAACGTTTCAAAATCAGCTAAACCCAGGTAATATTGTTTTTCATCCTCTAAATATATGGGCGGATTAAAATCAGCAGACAAAACAGCACTGTTTCCTGATATGGCAATTGTGGTAGACATTGCAGTTTATTTATGAATGAGATATTACAATAAATAATGAGTTTATATATTTTTTTGCAAAAATTTTAGGGATAGTTGACCACAGTTATATGAATTAAATTTTTGTTTATTTTCATAAGTATAAAATACATCCACTTTGCCATTCGAATTAAAATATTTGAGAAGTTCAAAAGGTGGTTTTAAATTTCCATAACTATCAAAATATATTACATTTTTGTTATTTTTAATATAAGCAGTCCAATGAGATCCTTTATTTTGTTTTTTATCCAAATTTACAATACCACATTCTTTCAGATTAATTTTTTTTGGAAGTTCATCGAGCATAAAAACACCTCTAAAGCCAGTTATTTTTAACAGCTTTACATATTTAATAATATCATTGTTCGTAAGTGCTCTTTTTGGAAAACTTATTTTGTGTTTTTTTTTTTGTCTGATTGCTTTCATTTTGACGGATCCTCCTTTATAAGGTCTAATAAATAGTCCCTTTCCTTTATATGGTCTAATATATAATCCTTTCCCTTCTTTAGAAGCATTTTCCATTGCAATATTATGTCTATGTATTTCTTCTAGTTGCTGTTTAGCTGCTTTAGCATCATTTACTGCCTTAGCAATTCCTGCCGCGCCTCCACCTAGTGCACCCAGGGCGCCAAGAATGGGAAACAAAAGAGGTAGAAATCCTCCAATTTTTTTGGGTGTTCGAATGATACGTTTTTTTCTCAATTTAAGTTTACCCCCTTTTGTATTTTTTAATCCCAAACCGAACTTTCTTTTACCCTTCATTATTCCTGCAACACTTAAAGCTGCAATTTTTTCACCAATAGAAGAATCTTTAGCTTTTACCCTATCCCAGGCTTTTTTTTCTAATATTTGGTCAGATATGTGTCTTTTTGATAAATCTTCAGTCTGAGAGTAAGATATATCATGTTCTTTGCAAGCGGAATCCAATGGATTTACACCAACGTCACCTCTAGTTAATCTTTTTTCCAAGTTGGTGCCGGGACCACAATAATTATATCCTGGTATATGAACTTCGAAAGGTAATTTACTAATTAATTTATTTACTAAACCAGAGCCTTTTCTATTACGTCTTTTAATAGTTTTTTTCAACTTATGACGACCCACAGTCATTGAAGTTCTTTTTATACTAAAAACACATTGACATTTTTCTGGTATAAATACTTTTACAGCTAAAAATATTTACTAGTGTGATTAAGAATGAGGATTGAAAAACAAAAATTCTCATTACCAGTAAATAATCATGACGAAAAAATTTTAAGTAAACAGTTGAGAAAACATGGTGACTTATTTTGCGGTGGTTCAAAAAGAGGGCTTATAGTTGGTTGCAGTGGTAGCGGTAAAACCAACGTTATGCTTACACTGCTCGAGCATCCTAATGGAATTAGGTTTGAAAATGTCTATGTTTATTCAAAGTCATTAGATCAACCAAAATATGAATATTTAAGGAAGTTGTTAAAGCCTATGAAAGAAATTGGATACTTTGAATATGATAGCGATGAGAACATTATTTCACCTCATGAGATAAAGCCAAATTCCGTTATCATTTTTGATGATATTCCTTGTCATAATCAATCTATTATTAGGGACTATTTCACGCATGGAAGGCATAGAAACACCGATTGTTTTTTTATTTTTCAAGGATATTCCTCAATCCTTAAACGTCTAATTCGAGAAAATGCAAACTTATTAATTTTATTTAAACAGGACTGTTTGAGTTTAAAACATATATATAATGACCACTGTATATTGGATATGACATTTGATCAGTTTAAAAATATTTGTGCTAACTGTTGGATGGATCCATATGGCTTTCTTGTAATTGACAAAGATTGTGAAGTAAATCACGGCAGATATAGGAGTAAATTCGATTCCTTTATATATTTATAAAAGTAAAAAATTTGCAGTTTTATTTCATTTAAAACTTGTACAGCATGGATAAACGTTTAGCTCGAGAATTAATAAAATCGAGACAAGCCGTGAAGCAGAAATATCAAAGCTTGAAATTAGCTACTTCTACTGCTCAGTCCGAATTAGAACAAACTTATAGACCAATAACACAACCACTTAAACAGCTAATTTCAAGTATTGGTAAATCCGAACCATTCGATTTAAAAGAAGAAAGAGTTTCAAAGTATGAAGAATTCAAAACACCTACAAAGCTTTATAAAACATCAACTCCGACGAAAAATATTCAGAAAACAGGAAAAACTCCGTTACTCCCTACAGAACTACCAACATTTTTAAATGACAGTAGTATCACTTCTTCCTCTCCTGTAGTACAACCATTGTCATCAACTGTTATAGCAGAAACTTCAGATCCTTCTAGTGACACAACAACAAATTTAAACTTGTCAGACATATTGGAACAAACTAGAAAAACAATTCAAACCTATGTTGGTACACCATCATATAAAGATTACTTAGCAGATTTTCATGAATTACCCAGATCATATATTGATGAGGGTGTGAAAGATACACAACATAAATTTGACCATTATTACGGAATAGTTCATGACCTCGAAACGGATAAGTTTTCTTTTGGTTTAACACAGATACCGGTAGAAATTATTGGAAAGGACATTAAAGTGGGAGGAATAACGTACACAGGCACGCCAGGTTTATACGAATTGCTTTTCAAAAAAGAACCGATAGGTTATAAGAAGGAAGATTTAGATAATTACATGAACATTCTAGCTAAAACAAATGTATATCGTAGGAATTTTGATTCAAATGAACAAGTTCAAGGAAATACATCACACAAATATGTTACAATAATAGGACAATATTTACAAAGAAAGGGGATTACAAAGACAAAAACCTTGCCAAGATTAGTTACAGCATTTAACAAACCACAACCTCCGTTTAGAACAACTAGAGCCAAATCTACAGGAAAGGGATTAATTTTGAAAACAAACAGATCAAATACAGACTATGTATACTGGAATAATGTAAACGAAATTGTTGATAGGCTACGTTTATTAATTTCATCAAGTGATGCGGGAAATAATGCTCATAGTAACGAGATTATCTCTATTATTGAAGAATTAAGAGAAGATAAAGTAATACTATAAATAACAGCTATCAAATATAATCATATTTATTGTTTAATGAAAGCTCAACATGACAGTTGATAAATTTGGACGCCATATTTCAAAACAAAATCAAGAGAGAATAAGTGACATTAATAATTTAAAAAGGAGATTAGGTGAAAATGAAACAAATAATGAAATCTTTGCTAAAAAGCTTAAGGTTTTTGATGAAAATTTTTTAAAGTATGAGAACCAGATTAAAGGATGCTATACCTCAATTGAAAACGTTAATAAACAGTTGCTAACGCTAAATCAAATAAGTAAAGATTTGCAATTTTTAAATGAACATGTTAAAAAGGAAGACAAAAAATTAAGTGATGATATCAACAAAATTAATAAAATAATGGAAACAAATATAAGAGAAGTAATAATTGAAAAACACAAGGAAAAAATTAAACAATTAAGAACTTTTATAAAAAGGTTAGATGATGAAAAAAAAAGAAATCAAAATAGCATTCTTAACAGTAGAACAATTGACCAACTCACTTTGGAAGAAAATCAACAATATATTTCCTTGGAAAATATAATGTCCAGTGTAATTAAGAAATTAGAACAAGAATTAAATAAAACAGAGGAGGAATTAAAAAATAGTGATAGTAGATCAACTACTTTCTTAACTGGAGAGATAAAAAAATCCTTTAATGCGTTAGAAAAGGAGATTACTAAAATTAGTAAAATTTTAAATGAAAAAAGTTATACAATACAAATTGATAAATTGAATGAATGGGAAAAAACATATAAAAGTTATATTTCGAATTATTACAAAACATAGAAAGTGAACTTCCTTAAAATTGAATAAACAAGTTTGTTGTCATGACAACCGTTAAACAGCAAGTCGTTAATGAATTACATAAACCTGCTAGAAAAAACTACAAACGCAGAAGGGTGGTAGTGAAAGGGTTAAATGATCTTTTTCAAGCTGATTTGGTTGAAATGTTACCCTATGCCAAATTTAATAAGGGATTTAAATATATCTTGATTACCATAAATGTATTTTCTAAGTATGTTTGGGCCGAACCGTTAAAATCTAAATCTGGAAAAGACGTAACAGCGGCAATGAAAAAAATATTAATCAGTGCAAAAACTCCACCAAAAAACTTGCAAACGGATAGAGGAAGAGAGTTTTTCAATGTAAATTTTCAAAATTTGATGCAACAATTTCGAATTAACCATTATAGCACGTTTTCCAATTTGAAAGCGAGTATAGTAGAAAGAGTGAACAGGACTTTAAAGAATAATATGTGGAAAATATTTAGCATTCAAGGAAATTACAAATGGTTTAATATATTAGCGGATATTGTAAAAGATTATAACAATACAAAACATTCTTCAATAGGAATGAAGCCAAAACAAGTAAATAAAACAAATGAAAATAGAATCTTGAAATCTGCATTTACTCATGCTAAAACGTTAGATATAAAATCTCCAAAGTTTAAAGTGGGTGATCACGTACGAATAAGCAAGCATCGAGAGGCATTTTCAAAAGGTTACACACCAAATTGGTCAAATGAGATATTCCACATTAAAGAAGTTAAGATGACAAACCCTTGGACATATTTAATTCAAGACGAAGATAATCAGGACATTCTGGGTGGTTTTTATGAGCAAGAATTACTAAAAGTAAAGCATACCGATGTGTATCTTATTGAGAAGATTTTGAGAAGGAAAGGAAACAAAGTTTATGTGAAATGGTTAGGACTTGATAAAAAATATAATACATGGATTGATAAAAAAAATATTGTTTAATTAAATTGAAATTAAATTTTAGTTAAATTTGTTTTATTTCTGTTCCTCACTTTATGCTTTAGCTGATACAAATTACAAAGTCTTAATGTGCTAATTAATTTCAAATAAAATTCACATTTACTAAACTAAAATTTTATTAAGTAAAACATCAAATACAATTTTTATTAAAACGTGTCAAATATATTTTATTTCTATGTTCCTCAGATAATATCGAATCTAGAATAAGTTTACAATCATTTATTCTTTTTTCAAAACGGAGTCTATCTAAGTACCACATCTGAAAGTTACTCCTACGGGCTTGTCTGTAAGCAAAGCTCCACTTCACTAACACATGCACCTTATTGTTCTCTTCCAGAAAAGATATTGTTTTCTTCGTAATATTTTCTTTTTGATCCATTTTCATTGTTTTCTTCGTAATATTTTCGTTTTGTTCCATTTTGCTTCAATTTGTTTTCCATTTGTTCAGGATATAAAGCAAGTAATTCCATCATAGTTGAAACATTTTCACTGTTAGGATTTTCTGTTGGACTTATTATATTATAAACATGCGTACACAAGTCGCCACAATCAGATGAAATATTATTTTGAAATATTTTGAAATATGTATTGAATTCTTGCCTTTTAAGTATAGATAATCTATAATCAATAATTTCCTTTAATCGCCACAAATTGTCCAAAGACTCTTGTCCTAAGTATATGAAGTGTGGGCCTTTTGTAATTTGTAGAACAGGGGTATCATTTATTTTCTGAACCTGCAGATGAATGTTGTTTATATTCACACTGGTTTGATCAACTTGAGGAAAGTAGAAATTGTTTACAATAATTCCTTGATGAACACAAATGTCTTTCCAATTTTCTTCGGTTAGTGCGATTGAAAATCCAGTTTTTCCACCAATTACAATTTTTGGAGAAAAATCATTTAAACTAATGCCAACAAGAACAAATTTTGACAAAGAATTATTTAAAAAATAAATTTTTGAATTAAGAAGCGTTTCCAAAGGTTTATGAACCACGGCGTTGTTCATAATGACTAAACGAGACTGAAACATATTGTGTTATTCTTGTACTTAAATATTCTCATCCCCACTTTCTTTAAAGTTTCGTTTAAAATGGATTAATGAAAAAATAGATTTCCAGTTTGAAATTTATAATAAAGATAAATAATTAAAATGGTAATGTATAAAAATAATGCAAAGTTTAATGTAACACTAATGATGGAAAAGTAATAATTTTTGAATCCGTCATAATAATTGGTACAGTTGGGGGTTAAAATTTGTAACTGATTATTTTTAAACTCTAACCTTTCTATCCAATTTGTATCAAAAATAGATCGATTTGGATAATGATACAAAATTTTAAAAAATTTACTTGCATTTTCATTTCCATTTATTCGTTCCATCCAACTAATTGTACTATTGTTAATTAATCCAATTTTCATAAATTTACAATATTTACTTAGAGTGACGTCTGTTTTATTAGAAAACATATTTCACACTGTGTTACGCCAGGGGGATGATGAACATAAAAAACATTTTGGAAAATAAAATAAAGAAGAATAAATTGAGATCTACTGATAGTCATTAAAACAAATTAATAATAATATTCCAAATTTATTAACATTAAGCAGATACTTTCACCACGAAAGCAAAAGCAGTTGTAAAAAAATAACAATAAAATACTTAATTTAAATATATGTAAAAGTTCATAAATAAGGATATTAATAATACTATATAAAATGTGTAGCTTGAAGACTTATTTTGAATGGTTACAATTATTCGATTCCTATTTTTCCATAAACAGTTATTTAAATCACAATTCCTAGCAAATTTCTTATGCTCCACAATAGGATCATCATAACTTAACCAATCAAAAATTTCAATACCACAATAAAAACATTTACAAATATCATTGATTGAAGTATAGTAAAAGCCAGCTCCAGCTAACACTTCTGGTCTCAATTTTCCTTTCCATTTTTTAAAAGTGGAAAGTCGTTTTTCATATGTTTTAAAATAACTGTTATCAATTTCTTTGTCAAAAGTTTCTAAGCACATTTTGTGAAAGACTTATGAAGACTAACTTTGGTTTCAAAAACAACAAATTTAAATACCTTATAATATCTACATAAATATATCTAAATCTTCATGTTCTGCATTCCATTGATACAAAGCAATATCTTGGTGTCCCCAAGCTAATGTATTAAAACTATAGGGAATTTTATACCGCTTATCATCTTCGGAACTCAAAGCCAATTTATTAATTAACTCTGTAAAAATTGTATGTTGTCTAGATCGAAAAACATACATTGAACAAAAGGTTTTAGAATGATTTTCAACAACATCTTTATAATGAATAAAATCCAACTGCTTTTTAATTGCACTTTTTTTAACACCTTTTGCTTTTTTTGTTAAACTGTTTTCCGTTTTAATACAATATGCTTTTGCTCCAGTACCAAAGAAAGTAGTAATGGGTTCACCAGCATATTCATCTTTGAATTTTCCTATAACTGACTTTGTAATAGGCATTTCATGAATATTATTAAATTCATAATTAGATGTGTCAAATTTGTGAATATTTTTTATCATGTCAGAATAAATATTTGGAGTTGTGACTTCTAAAATGAACGAATCGGTATCGGTGTATAAAAGTGAAATATTTTCCTGATAAAGAGGTTTTAAAAAATTATAAAAGAAATCATACATGACAGTTTTAGATATATCTAATATTGAGAAGCCTACATATATTGGTTTATTGTAAGTAACTTGAATCTTTTGCATTTGAATAGCTACCAAGTTTTCAGAAAATATTGTTAAGTCCTTGAAATATGGTTTTGCAATTAAATTCTCAGCACCATCTTTTCTTCTATTTTTTTCCCACTCTGTAACAAGTCTTACGTCAATTCTCCTATCAACATTTTCCATAGTCTTGCCATAAATACTATTATTTGCCAACTTGTAAGTATTACGATCAAATTCATTCTTTGAATCATTTCTTAATCTTGAATTCAAGTCTATATATTTTTTCAACCAATCAGATTGAGAAAACTGTAAAACTCTATGAACTTTAGTTAACTTGAGTCCATGTTCCAAACATTGTTTTAATAATTGATAGTGAATAACATATTTTGATTTATCATTTAAATTGGGTATTAATTTTATGCATTTAGAATTTGGCGGTTTAAAGTTTTCTGGACAAAACGGAAAATCGTTATGATAGGAATGTAGACTTGTAGGATATTCTAAATCAACTTCTAAAACATATCCCTTATTAGATTTTTTAGAAATATTCATAATATTTAAATCATTGATTTCTTTATCTGTTAACCAAACAAAATCTCCCGTTGGAATGTGCTGTGACATTGCATAACCATACAAATTTGTTGCATCATAATAAATTATGTATTTAGTTGGCTTTAAAGGATCAAAATTTAAAAGAAATGGATTATTAGCTTCAGATTTTCTACAAATGCAAGAGCTCACACCACCGCGAACGCTTTTTTTGAAAAAGTGTATCATATCTGGATCAGTTAACAATTCTAACTCTATTCCAGTATAACGCAAACACGCCTCCCAAGATAAACCTGGAAAAGTGTAAAAATGAGCTGGATCGAGCTTATATGTGGATAAACAAGTGCTTCTAAAATTTTCAAAAATATCTGCCAAAAGTAAAGTATCAGAGAGTAAGTAAACGTCGGAGTATTGACCAAGAGATTCACATTTAAACAATTGCCAAACCTTTACAGCTCTTTGGTATTCTGCATCACTGATGTGCTCATCCGTTAAAGTATTATAAAATTGGTCTTTTTGAGGTAAAGTTGTTTCTTCTAATTTTAAATAATCATCAATATAATTGTAAGGAAATACACCTTTTTGCCGAATAAGTTTAAATCTTTCTTCATCATTGAAAATTTTTTTTATTTCCTTACATTGTTCATCTTTTAAGCTTTCAGAGAGTTTTGATAAAGAATGGGATAGAAATTGAAAAGAATCAATAAACCGACAATGATCTGCAACCCTGTCATTTAAAAGAGGTTTATTACAAATATGACAAACTTTTTCATAGTTATGATAAATTTTGTCCAGTTCGTTCAAAGGGATCATTTTTTTAGGAGCCTTTAAATATTTATTGTATATGTTATACACATCTCTTTCTAAAGAATTTATAAATAATGTATCACAATTTTGACCTCTATATTTTTCAAATTTAGAATAATTATCGTCGAAGGAACATTTAATGTAATAGGCAAATGAATGTGGAATATGTTCATATTGTTTTAAGGTGTATGAAGTATTAGGATTTTTATCAACATTGTCATTATTTAAAGGCTTTAAAATGCATTCAAAATCTGCATACACCACGAAAGGAACTTTCATTTGTTTATGATAATTTACAAATTTCAAAATATTATCATATGAATAGTTTCCAAACTTATCTTTTATTAATTCTTTAGAAGGTAGGTTAATTCGTAAATGATCACAATCATAGCTATTGTGTTGTATTAAATTTTCTTCTGTAGGGAAATATTGTAAACAACCATCGCAAATATATTTTTTTCCGTGATGTTTAGAAATTTGTGCAGAAACTAGTTTTGATAAATCTTTAATATAGCAATAATGAAAAGTTTTTTCATCATCATCACTTATTAACAATAAATTGACATGTTGATTTTTTTTATTCGATGAATAATAAAGTGGACCAATTACTTCATACCCCTTTTTAGGATTTATAATTTCTAATCCATATACATTAATAGAAATGTTATTTTTTTCTTCAAAAATCTTAATGTTCTTTAGCAACATTGGAAATTCTATACCTGACATATCCAAAACAGAAGAGTAGTGTGGGTAGGATGAAGTTTCAAAATCTAATCCGCTTGGTTGGTGAAGAGCAGACACAACTGCCCAGGCGAAGCAAAAGTTGTCATCATTCCTAATGTTGATCACAGCTTGACGTCTCTTGATCTCTTGAGGAAGTTCGATAAAAGATGAGGCTCTCAGCGGATTGTGCTTGTTAACATTAATTTCCAAATGAAGTAAATTCATCAAAGACCATCCTGCAACGTAAAAATTAAAAAAATTACTTTTTTTGTTGCTGTTGTAAAATCGAAAATAAATTCTTTACCTGAATCTCTTTCTGCAAATTCGTCAGCTTTCTGGTCAATAATGGTGCAGATTTGCTCTAACAGTTCTTTTTTCTGATATCCCTGGCAAATGACTTGGAACGGCGCATTAAAAGATTTGACATCATAGCTGTCGCTGCTGGGGTTAAAATAGAAACCGAACAGTTCCATATTTAGCTTGATACATTTATGTTTCTGCAGTTCTTGATCTATTAGATGTGCAATTTTGTATTCCAAATGTTGAAAATATTCTTTCACATTTATGAAGTTTTGGTGTGAGGAAATCCTATAAGATATTATTCGTTCCCTGAATGCTGACTTGATAATTTCAACACCTTCCTCCAAGCCTATTTTGGAATTGTTCTTGTGCACACTAGATCGAAGATGTCCACCCCATAGACTTTGGTTTATATTTTTCTTGCATTCTTTACAATATTTTACAATATTTGTAGAATCTATAAATTAAGAAAAAAATATTTTACAAAATATAACATGAAAAATAAAATGTTCTTACCTTTAACAAGCTTTGGTTTTTTCAACCAACTGTTGAGTTTTGTGGAATTTCCGTTAACATGTTTTTTAATATGTCGCAATAAATTATCCTTTCTAGTGAAGACTTTATTACATGTTACACACTTATGCATTTCTGAAGTTTTCTGGATAATAATAATAATAAAATTAATATTGTGCAATTCTATTTAGTTATAGTCAAATTTTGAAAAAAGCAATTGCATTTTTGAAGTTCTTTGTATAATAATAAAATTAATATTGTGCATTTTTATTTAGTTATAGTCAAATTTTGAAAAAAACAATAGAAATTAATTGACTTTATGAATCCATTTCTTCAAATGAGTCAACTAATTTGTCAAAGGCCTGTTTAACATAATTCACCGTACTTTCGTCTCCCTTTTTAATTGTGATCAAATTAGTTAAATTTTGAATAGCGAAACCCAGACACTTAAGGTTTGCTATTTGTTTTTTATTTTTTTTATTAATTTTAAATTTTTTTTTAATGATAAATGATGGTTTCGAAATTGAATTTTGTTCAACTGGTGAATTATTAGGAGAAATATCCGAAGTTAAATTTGCTTCAATTTGTTTTTCTTGCGAATCAGAATTTACAATAGCATATGGTGAATTAATAGAAGATATAGCCGAACTTAAATTTTGATCAATTTGTTTTTCTTGCGAATCAGAATTTACAATATCATATGGTGAATTAATAGGACAAATAGCCAAACTTAAATTTTGATCAATTTGTTCTTCTTCCGAATCAGAATTTTCACTAAACAAAAGGGAGAGCAAATTGGTCTCGGAGAATTAATTGGCGATTTTAATGTTAAATAATTTGGATTAGATTTTTGAAAACAAACTATCCTCATAGCTAGAATTTTGAGTTTCGTCAATGTCATTCAGTTCTTCAAGAGTTTGTTTAGTTTTTGTTGTAATTAAGTCCGTTTTGTTGTCAATAATGTCATTAAGATCGCCAAGAGTTTGTTGTTGAGTAGCTGTAAATAAATATTTTTCGTTGTTGTGTTTGTTGGCATTATTCTGAACTTGGCTATTGTAAATAATTTCATTCAAGTCCTGAATAGTTTGTTGTTGACTAGTTGTAAATACGTCTGTTTCATTGTTTTGTTGGTTTGCAAAATTTTGCATTTGAGTACATGTGTATAAGTCAAAGTCATTGTCAATTATTTTGCTACTCGATGCCAAAAAATTGTCCATTATGAAAAAAATCGTAATAACAAATAAAAATGCCACAAATGTACATAAAAATGTCACCAATATATATAAGAATTAAATCTTGCCAAATAAAAATGTTAGAAATAAAAATAAAAATTAAAAAATTACCAAATAGACACAATGTAAACACCAGAAAACTCGCGAGCTCTGCACAGTGTGAATGCAGAAATCAATTGCATTCGTCTCTTCGCTGAGGCGATTTTATATGCAAAAGTTAATCACATGTGTCCTACTTAAAGTTGAACGACAATCTCTAAAAACCACTTTCCCAAGCCGATCAACAACCTTACCCCCCCTCCCCCCTTTCCCCCCCCTCCCCCCCCGGACCCCTGAATTTCCGAGACTCAAATCCCGGCTCCCCAATTTCGGACTACCCTCTTCAGGTTAAGTTAAGTTAGGTTAGGTTAGGTTAGGTTAGGTTAGGTTAGGTTAGATTAAAAAAGAAGAAAAGAAAAAGGAGAAGGAAAGAAAAAGAAGAAGGAAGGAAAAAGGAGAAGGAAGGAAAAAGGAGAAGGAAGGAAAAAGGAGAAACATATAAAAAAGAGAAAGAAGGAAGGGAGAGAAAGATAAGGTGAGGGTGAGGGGGGGTTAAGGGGGGGTCTCCCCCCTTATGGAGGGTTGGCGGAGCGGGGAGGGGGGCGAAGCGAAAGCTGTAATATCAGTTGTCGATATTATTTATAACCTATAACCAAAATTGTTTTTTATCAAATGTATCTATCTAAATCTAAAGCTCCTAACGATGGCAGAAAATATGATTGGAAACGCTGACCAAATTGAAGAAAATAATGTGGAGAACGCCGCTCAAATTGAAGAAAGAGAAGAAATTTTTATTAACTTGGAAGGCGATTCCATCACTTATAAACATTCATTTTTGGACAAATCATCTAGGCTTGTTAGAAGATCATTCTTGTTTAACATCGACATTAATTATATTGAGGAGGAAGAAGAAGAGATGGAGGAAGATGATCAGGAAATTGACGAAGGAGTGGACATGGATGGACAACTGCTAAATTTAGGAACCGAGCTGACGTAAAAGTAAGCAAGTTTAGGGCTAGTGAATTATTTAATAATTTTGAAGAAAAAGATGTATGTGTTATACAAAGCTACTAACATTGAAAGTCGAAGACTAGGAACATTTGCTATTTGCCTTCCTTGTAGTGCAATTCACATGAGATATTTACGGAGAGGGGAGTCCGATCATGTGAGCTGCCACTACAAAAGAGCTTATGTTGTTAGTGCTTCTGATTTACATTGTGCTATTTGTAGGATACATCTTTTTCTACTAATTCCTGAACATGCTTGCTTTTACTGCAATAAAAATGAAAAAAAAGAGATAGAAGATTATGTTGTTAAATATTAATAATAAACATAGTTTGTAAAGGTGATGTGTAGATTATTTCAACAATATTAATTTTAAATATAGGTTATAAACGTAATGGGTAGATAATGTCAAAAATATTAATTTTAAACATAAATTGTAAAGATAATAAGTAGAATACGTCAACAATATTAATTTTAAAAAATGTCAACTGTTACTATAAGCGGTTATATATTTTCAGTGCTATATGCAAAATACTTCTTTTTATTCTAACATCTGACACTGTATTTGTAAATGAAATAGCTAATCATATGTAAAAAAAAAGTGTCGATTATGTCAACTGCCACTAGAAGCACTCATATATTAGCATAACATTTTGTTAACGTTTGTTTCTGTATTCAATTGAGTTTTCTCTTACTTGATGCAAATTATATTAATATTATTAGTATAATTAAAAAGTAGTAGATTAGGCTATGCCGGTCCGACAATCAAAACCGTCATTTTTACATGTAAATTCCCATAAGAAAATTTAAGCTTCGATTTGCAAAAGTGGTGCCATTTTAGGGCGTGGCACTTTTTGTGTAAACCCATAACAATTGTTTTGTTATGTAATGTGAAAATTAGTATGTATTAAAAAACTTGTTAGATCATTGTTGTCGTTTCAATATAGGAAAAGGAAAAAATGTGTGTCAATTATTATATATATATATTTACATTTACTTTTTTTTACAAAATTATTTGTTACCAGAGTTTTCACAAACACAAATTATAAAAAAAATATTATCCTCTTTTTAAAATTACAACAAAATGATGTCTAATTACATCTTTGAAGATTTGTACCAAATAGTAATATCTAGTGCGACATACAGGACAATTGTTTACCATTATAGAACAACAATTTTCATCATTCCATCTTAAAATACATTTTAAACAAAAAATGTGGGAACATGTATTTGGTCTACATGAATCATAATATTCGATTATTTCAAAACAAATAGAACAAAACACTTTTTTCTCTTCACTCTCAGTTTTGTTCAAATTTTTTAAAACAATCCCATTATTTTCTTCTCGAACTAATGGTATATTTTCTTCTTGAACTCCTGGTATAATTTCTTCGAGGCTAATTGTCTGAAGCGGAATGGATCGATTTCTTTCTCCAACTGATTCACTCATTTTATTTTAATATTATTATTAATAGATTTATTCAACAGATTTTTTTCTTTTAACAGTCACTCGTACCTTAACATACTAAAATGATCTTGATGCACCTATTTATAAGACTTAAGAATGCAAAATCAAATGTGGGAGAACAAGAGAAAAAATTAAAAATATGATGCGAATGAGAATAAAAGGGGAGGAAGTTGAGAATGAGGGACATGAGAGAGAGGAAGAGGAGGAGGAGGAGGCGCTCCCCTATTATAACTACTTTACTAAAATATCAAATGTTACTGTAAATATTAGTGTTCTGCAAACTTAGTTTATTTAACATATAAATAAAAACAGTTGTCATAAATTTACCCATAATTGTTTACCTCACATCCTAATATAATACAAATTAATAATTTCCAATTATGAAAATATAACCTTTAAAAAATGAAGTTGTGATTCATATTATACAGGGGGAATCTGCCATTTTTTCAAAGCCATGTGAGATGCATTTAAATTGTGAATGGTGTATATGAAATGATGGGAGAACCACATTCGGCCCAAAGTTCATTGGGCCCAAAACCCGAATGACGCTTCGGGTCTGGTCGTGTAGCTAACCAACAAAGACAGAATATAAAGGATAGCACTAGTACACGACGTGAAAAATTATTATTGCCCAAACGATCCAAACACCTAAATTTAAATTTAACGGTCTTTCTGTTTGGTATTGACTTCTGGCGAGTTATCGTTAGAAAGATTACCAATACGTTTTCACTGCCTTTTCAAAACTTTTATCATTGTTTGACACGCTTTTATATTAATTTTGTGATTCTACATATTTGCAGGTGATTTTTAGATATTTACAGATTATTTTTTAGGTATTTCTACAGGTTTTTCATTGAATCGATATAACATCCATTGACTCTATTGAAAAAATGGACCCCCCAAGAAGTGGAAGAGTTGTTTCTCAGGATAGATATTTATTCAAAACAAAGATGACAAAGAACAACATAAGGTAAATAACTTGGTTTATATTTAAGATTAATTTGTTTTTAACCTAACCTTAATTTGTTTTTTCTGACGCAATCTATTTCATCCCTAAAGCTAGGTAAAACGCATATGTTTTTAACGAAACCTCTTTCCTATTTGTGCCTAAAATTATATGGAAAATACTATCTAGTAAATATGTGATTCAGCATCGTGAAAAGAATTTATTAAATTACTGTTCATAGTCAATTTTTAATATATTCATATTTTAACAGCTTACAGAAAACCACCAAGTACGTCCCAAAGATGTACTATGTAAGGGCAGTAGAAAGTACTGCTAGAAGTACCAGTTGATTTATTAAGGTGTAGATAATGAAATATTTTTGTGAGTACCATACAAAATAAATTTTTACCTTTGAAAGTAAAAAGTATACGCATTTAAAAAAAGATATAAATAATAGAAAGGAATTGCGTGTTGCATGGTTCAGTGCAACGTGTACTGTTAAGAATTTGTAAATCATCTACCTTTTCCCTAGATTTCCTTTTACTTTATATTTTCTGTATTAATTAAATAACAATGTTTATGTACTACGACTTAAGTGCCATGGTATGAAAATTACATATTTAAACTGTATAAAGGCTTAAAATACAAATATTTAATGTTATTAATATTTTTATTTTATTTTATTTTATTGGTACACCTTACAGACACCATACAGTAATTAAATGTAAGGGGAGTAAACACGTAAACAACTAACAATAATAAATAATTCTAAACTTACTGCGAACAATACTAACTAACCAAAAAACTAAAAACTATAGGTATGATTAGACAAAGGACCCTCTTAGGAAGAGATATGTTAAATAGGTCTAAAACCATCTATATCAGAATGGGTTAAGATTTATTAAGAATATCATTTCTGTAAACAGTATTAACTGTGTTTTATTAGAGTTTAGAGCAAGAGAATTTATAGAGCACTTGCAGATCATCATCTTGAATCAACATACATGTGATAAATAGTAGTTATAGTGATGTCTGAGACAAAGACAGTAAAGAGCAAGGGACAGAGAATTGATCTGTGAGAGGTACTCTAGCCTCAATACCTCTCCACTGCCCATTCACACCTAAATTCTTTATAGCTTAACATGCCTGTTAATGTATTACACTCATATAAAAAAAATACAAATTGGAAAACACTACAAAATAAATTAGTTTAAATAGTTTGAAATATGTACAGGATGGAACCTTATATTTTGTCTCGTCCCCTCTCAGTCGGTCTGTGGGAAATATCTGAAAATCTTAAATGCAATCATTATATTCAAAATAGTGAACTCATTGTCACCTTTAAAACTGCGACTTACACATGAATGACCACTGGTGGTTGTTTCAAACAATTGTAGGTATAAAATGTGTAAAGTGTATAAACTCTAGTAGCAAATATATTAATAAGTGTTCATTTTAGGAGTAATGTATGTTAAAAGAAATGGCTATAAAGTTGTGTTCCAAAATAGGTATTTTATGATAATAATTACTAGCCTAATGAATTTCGTTCTTACATTTTCAGCAAAATAGATCTTAAAATCGCTTAAAGGATGAATAACATATCTGTGGCACAGACTTCACTACTTATAAAACTTGGCATAATCATATTAATTACATTAAAAATATTATTTATGGATATTAAATTGTCTGTTTGAGATATATGGTATGCAGGAATAATAAACGTTTAGGGTGCAAAGCGAGTGGAAAAATTATAACTGTTGGGAACAATTCTCATTTTAGTTATACAGTGGCCCACCATAATCATCCGGATGAAGAAAACCAAATAAGTGTCACGGAATTCAAGAAACAGCTAAAGGAGGCTTGCATCCAACAAAGAGGCAATTTAAAGGACATTTATGACCGTATTGCCATAAGGTTAGATAAGTAAATTATTTTTTTTTTGTTTAAAACTAGAATTTAAAAAACTTCATTCTGTTTTATTAGTCATTGTGAATAATTATGTTTTATACTAATTAATATAGGCTTAAGCTTGAGGAAACTTGACCAACTGC
Source organism: Kuschelorhynchus macadamiae (assembly GCA_030620095.1). Taxonomy (NCBI): domain Eukaryota; kingdom Metazoa; phylum Arthropoda; class Insecta; order Coleoptera; family Curculionidae; genus Kuschelorhynchus; species Kuschelorhynchus macadamiae. Next base: position 396,804 of record JAUTXW010004786.1, read on the forward strand.
TCAAAAATTTAAGATAGGTTGCACCCTCAGTTCCAGTCCTCCCACACTTATTGATGTCCATATGCAAATTTGTTAACAAGTTAGTTTAGATTTGGTATACAAAATTAAATTTGCTAGCAAAGATATCAAGTTTATAATCCATACATGTAATTTTTTCCAAATTTTAGGTTTGTGAATGGAGCAGTTATGGTGCCGTACAATTCCATTAGATCCTCCATGTTGAGATGGAAGCAGTCGACGACACCAAATATTCCAGGAAGCTTGGAACAATTATCATTATTTCTTCAGACAGGTGAGTGGGTTAGATATAGCCATTGCAGTAATGGTCCGTTTTTTTCAGGTAGTGTAGCAAGTGAGGATGGGCATCAAGCGGTAATTTTTGGAAATACTGAATTTATACGTAACTTCAGTAATTCCCAAACCACTTTTATGGATGGCCCATTTAAGTCTGTTCCAAGAAGACCAGCATTTGGGTAGATATTAACTATATTTGCTATATGCATGGATCATGTAAGTGCAAATGAAAACACTAATTAAGGGAATTTATATTTTATTTGCCAGGTATGTTATAAATTAACTTGTAATGGGACCTTTGCAGTCTTCTTTTGTTGTTTTCCTATGTTTTTGTTCTGTACTATATATTAAAAGAGATCTTTACCACAGTCAACCACAGTACATTTTACATATGTGGCTTATATTATATGACAAAGTTTTAAATTTTTGTTATGTTAGAAATTACAAAGACAAATGACAAAAAGAGTGACTTAAAATAAGACTATTTATATTGGAAGTTATCGAGCAGACACATTTGTACTTGTAAAAATGTTTTTTTTTTATAAAGAATGTTTTTTTCCTAGGCTTTTCCTTTGATACATGTATTCATGGAATGAAGAACCAAAACTCTATATGAAGCCGTGTTCCAGTATCTGTTGGCAAGTTTTTCAAATTTTGTGAATGGAGCAGTTGTTACTGATTATGAAGCAGCTTTAATAGAAGCACTGAGAACTTCTTATCCAGAGGCAACATTGCATGGATGCTTTTTTCATTATTGTCAGGTATTAAATGACATTAATTCAAAATGGTGTAAAGTAAATTTAGCATAACAGTGACTTTTTTATGAAATATCACATTCTAAAATTTTAACACTTTCAACAAAATATTTGTCACTTAAATTCATTTTAAGTTTTAGTACTTAAAGTAAATAAGTAAGTAAATTGTTTTCCATATTTATTTATTTTATTTGTTTACTTATCCACGGAATAGCCATTTTACAATTGTAGATACATCTACAATAGAATTTATAAAATAAAATCACTAACATTACAGATATTTTCCTAAATCACACAGGAATAACATCACAAGATTTTAACAACAAATTAAATTTCCTAAAGCTCGAGCCAAATATAATAAAATTTTCTCTATTATTAACTTCATTGGCTAATTTCATCATTATTCTTGCAATAATTAGTTGGGTGAAAAGGTATTGCAAAAATATTACTCAATTCAATTCAAAATATGCTTTATAATCAAAGATTAGTATCTTGTTGACAAAGGCAATTGTAAAACCATATTAGAAAAAATTAAAAATGAATAAAAAAGTTGAAAAAGTGAAATATCATAATCTTTGATTAAACAATATACAAGATTCAAGTTGGTTGAGGAAGTCAAACAAAATATTAGTCAGTAAAAAAAAACGAAAAAGAAATATCACATCATAATTAGTGTTCCTACCTCTTCTCTGACTTTATTAATTGTAGTAATTTACCTTTAACAATATTTTATAAAAAAAAACACAAGTCAGCCATACACCTTTTAGACTGTTACATAGAGAGAATTTTGTTGTAATCATTCATCAAGCTTTATAAATTCCCTATAAACAGCATAATTGGGGGACCAAACCACTGAACAATATTCCAGGAGGGATCAAAAAGCAACAGTCATTTTGTGTTTGATATATTTCATATTTATAAGTTCAAATGAAGATCGACATTTTTTTAAAAATAATTCCATTATATTTAAACTCAAATTTCATCCGTTTTTTTTTTGTTTTGTAGGCTGTGCTACGTAAAGCTAAAGCTGTAGGAATAGTTTTGAATAGAATTGAGGGAAATAATAATAGAAGAATTCTTCTTAGAAAATACTACGCTTTAGCTCTTTTACCGCCTGAAACGATTTCACCTACATTGGCATCTTTACAGGTATTTTTTTTTTTTTTTGCAATCTGATTCATGTCATAACTATTATTTGATTACGGATAATGTGGAGTTTAAGCAAATGTTTAGAAGCTTAAACGAATATATAAGAAGACAGTGGATAGAACGTGTCACCCCAAAACACTTCAGTGTATTTCAACAAAAACATCGAACAAATAATATTATGGAATCATACCACAGGAGACTTAATAGCAAATTAACAATGCACCCTGGTGTATGGGATTTAATGGGTATATTTATATATTTATTTACTAGGGGAGGAGATAATTGAATTTACTTATATCTGTGTGATCAGCTGATTCCAATATCCAATATATTAGTAGTAGTACTTATCGCACCAATTGGAATACAAGTTTTTGTTTGTACAATATTTAATTATTTTAATATTTGATTTAGAGACCCTAATTGATATACAAGATACTGCAGCCATCGAGTTCACACAGTTGGAAACTGGGAGAGATGTGTTCAGGGTAGCAAAGAAGAACACCTTATTTGATCTACGTTTGCGTCAGGCGTGGAACAAATTGTCAGATGGCCGCTTTACTGTGGAAGATTTTCTAAGACAAGCCGTTCATTTTGTTGAGGATCTTGAAAATCAGATTGTTAATTTAAATTCAGAAAATGATGACCCTATTTTAGCAGAACCCCATATGTTAGGCCCTCCGGTCCCAGTTAATGTCATTATGGATCCAAATGCCCAGCCCCCCTCTTGTTTTCTATGCAGAGTCTACACCACTGGCCCAAGTAGCTCCGCCCATTCCACCTCTTGTTCATACTGAACCGCCTCCTCTAATTTATTTTCGACCTGGAGATCATGGTGTTATCCTTTCCCTCTAGCCCAAGAGCCCCCGATTGCTCCAAACTCCCCAACCCTAGAACCCTATCAAGAGGAACAATTGGAAGAACAACTTTCAACGTCACACTCCCCCTTGTCCGAGATAACTTTTGCTGGAGAGGGCCAGCTCCGTCCAAATTCTGCTTCTCCAGACCCTGATCCTCCCTATAATTTTCCTGCTATTCCAGAAGGTATCGGAAGATTGTTTGGTCAATTAGGGAATGACGAAGAAGTTTTAGAACAGCCTGTACGCCGTAAGTAACTAGTATAGAAGAGTATATTGATAGTTTATTATGCGATTTAAAAAAAAATCAATCTTGCATCTTATCTCTTTCATTTTTTGATTGTTATTAGCCTTACAAAGACTTATGTCAATGTACATGGGAGAGATAGGAATTTATTCTATTGAAAATAAATTTACATGAGTGCAATGAGTTGATTTTTCTAATAATTCTTTTTTGTAATAGATTAATTTTATTTAAATCTGTTGATTGGTGCCAGTAAATAATACCATAGTATGCGAGTGAATAAAAGTATTTAAAAATGGTTCTGTCTCCAAATATTTTTTAGATTTCATATTTTGCGAAATAAGCTATTTAGCTTTTTTGCGACATTGTTTAAGTGATTACATCATATTTGTATATACCTAAAAATCTAGAAAATTCAATCTCATCTACATGTTTACTGTTAAAATTACATCTAGAGCCATTTCTTTTCCTATACATCATACATTACATACTATTACATCATAATTAGTGTTCCTACCTCTTCTCTGACTTTATTAATTGTAGTAATTTACCTTTAACAATATTTTATAAAAAAAAACACAAGTCAGCCATACACCTTTTAGACTGTTACATAGAGAGAATTTTGTTGTAATCATTCATCAAGCTTTATAAATTCCCTATAAACAGCATAATTGGGGGACCAAACCACTGAACAATATTCCAGGAGGGATCAAAAAGCAACAGTCATTTTGTGTTTGATATATTTCATATTTATAAGTTCAAATGAAGATCGACATTTTTTTAAAAATAATTCCATTATATTTAAACTCAAATTTCATCCGTTTTTTTTTTGTTTTGTAGGCTGTGCTACGTAAAGCTAAAGCTGTAGGAATAGTTTTGAATAGAATTGAGGGAAATAATAATAGAAGAATTCTTCTTAGAAAATACTACGCTTTAGCTCTTTTACCGCCTGAAACGATTTCACCTACATTGGCATCTTTACAGGTATTTTTTTTTTTTTTTTTTTTGCAATCTGATTCATGTCATAACTATTATTTGATTACGGATAATGTGGAGTTTAAGCAAATGTTTAGAAGCTTAAACGAATATATAAGAAGACAGTGGATAGAACGTGTCACCCCAAAACACTTCAGTGTATTTCAACAAAAACATCGAACAAATAATATTATGGAATCATACCACAGGAGACTTAATAGCAAATTAACAATGCACCCTGGTGTATGGGATTTAATGGGTATATTTATATATTTATTTACTAGGGGAGGAGATAATTGAATTTACTTATATCTGTGTGATCAGCTGATTCCAATATCCAATATATTAGTAGTAGTACTTATCGCACCAATTGGAATACAAGTTTTTGTTTGTACAATATTTAATTATTTTAATATTTGATTTAGAGACCCTAATTGATATACAAGATACTGCAGCCATCGAGTTCACACAGTTGGAAACTGGGAGAGATGTGTTCAGGGTAGCAAAGAAGAACACCTTATTTGATCTACGTTTGCGTCAGGCGTGGAACAAATTGTCAGATGGCCGCTTTACTGTGGAAGATTTTCTAAGACAAGCCGTTCATTTTGTTGAGGATCTTGAAAATCAGATTGTTAATTTAAATTCAGAAAATGATGACCCTATTTTAGCAGAACCCCATATGTTAGGCCCTCCGGTCCCAGTTAATGTCATTATGGATCCAAATGCCCAGCCCCCCTCTTGTTTTCTATGCAGAGTCTACACCACTGGCCCAAGTAGCTCCGCCCATTCCACCTCTTGTTCATACTGAACCGCCTCCTCTAATTTATTTTCGACCTGGAGATCATGGTGTTATCCTTTCCCTCTAGCCCAAGAGCCCCCGATTGCTCCAAACTCCCCAACCCTAGAACCCTATCAAGAGGAACAATTGGAAGAACAACTTTCAACGTCACACTCCCCCTTGTCCGAGATAACTTTTGCTGGAGAGGGCCAGCTCCGTCCAAATTCTGCTTCTCCAGACCCTGATCCTCCCTATAATTTTCCTGCTATTCCAGAAGGTATCGGAAGATTGTTTGGTCAATTAGGGAATGACGAAGAAGTTTTAGAACAGCCTGTACGCCGTAAGTAACTAGTATAGAAGAGTATATTGATAGTTTATTATGCGATTTAAAAAAAAATCAATCTTGCATCTTATCTCTTTCATTTTTTGATTGTTATTAGCCTTACAAAGAATTATGTCAATGTAAATGGGAGAGATAGGAATTTATTCTATTGAAAATAAATTTACATGAGTGCAATGAGTTGATTTTTCTAATAATTCTTTTTTGTAATAGATTAATTTTATTTAAATCTGTTGATTGGTGCCAGTAAATAATACCATAGTATGCGAGTGAATAAAAGTATTTAAAAACAGTTCTATCTCCAAATATTTTTTAGATTTCATATTTTGCGAAATAAGCTATTTAGCTTTTTTGCGACATTGTTTAAGTGATTACATCATATTTGTATATACCTAAAAATCTAGAAAATTCAATCTCATCTACATGTTTACTGTTAAAATTACATCTAGAGCCATTTCTTTTCCTATATGAAAAGTCATAAAGCTGGTTTTAGTTTCTTTAATGATTCTTTCTCGCACCATAAAGCAAAGTTGCAAATATTAGTATTACTCTCAGATAGTTACCAGAAATGACTATATACAGTCATCTGCATAGAGAATTTTTCTATTGCTTGGTGCGACTGGTCGATGCATTTTCCAGATCATTTATGAAGGTCACCATTTTCATTATTATAATTATTAATATAATTATTAATTTTGTTAAGGTTGGGAACCTTCGAGTGCTGCCAGGGAATTCAAAGAAGATACCATGCCAGAAATTATGAGATGCAGTGTATGTTTGATAAATCAAAAACAATTTGTTTTACATTGTGGCCATATGTTTTGTGCAAGGTGTACAGATCGGTTATTTAACGTCCAAAATCCAAGATGTGGAATCTGTCGAGTTGTATTCACCAGGGAGCCCATACTGTTTTATCTCAATTAATTTATGTTGGTTTGTTTGTTTATTTTGGATTTTTCTCTATTTACATTTTTAAATATCTGTATAAATTTATGTAGAGATATCATTGTTATTTGGTGTTTGTATCATTCATGTTTGTATTTTTATATCATAGTTATCAGTTATTTTAGTATCAGTAGCGCACATATTTTTTAGGGGATATTAACAAGTTTAAAAAATACAACTTTTGACTGCTATGCTGTGCTGTACCACAATTTTTAACATTCTAATGACATAATATAAAAGTCAAAAATCGTTTTATTTATTACAAAGAGTAAACTCTTGTTAACTCACGTCCATAATATTATAATTCTTACAATTATTGTGACTAGTTACAGGGAAAAAAATATTTTTATAAAATATCTAAAATTAAAATACGCAATAAACTCGTCAATTACAAGTTGATCTCATGGAACTCTAACAAAGTGTAAATTGATTTTATTTGATTTTTTAATTTCTAAATAATTTAGCCCCTCAAAGAACTTTTGATTAGAACAGATAAGGCTATATTATGAGAGTTTCTTGTTTCACGCTGGTAACTCATTTGCATGTCCTTAAATCACTTATGAATAAGGAATGACGTTTGATTAATTCATAAACGTTAATCGTTTTCTTTTTGTGTTTTTTTCTAAATAATTGCAAACTTAAAGAAACGTTTATCTCATTAGAGAAGATAATTTTTCAACAAATTTCTGGGTAGTTTCAACTTTTTAAACCCCCTTCGTGAGTGCGCTATTGATTTGTATGTGTATATTTGTTTGGAGATTTTACTGCATGTTCATACTCAGTTTTTGTATCATTCTAAAACATTCTTTAAATGCGTTTTTACATAAATAAATTTGTCAGGGCATAGGCTATTGGTTTGTATATGTAGATTTGCATGTTCTTACTTGGTGTTTGTATAATTCTACAAAACATTCTTCAAGTTCACGTTATATTGTTTTTATAAATACATTTCTAAGGACTAGCCCTATTAGTATGTATAAGTATATTTATGTGAAGATTTCATTGCATGATTTTCTTATTGGTGTTTGTATAATTGTTACTACAAGATATTTATATTAACTGTTTTGTAAGGGCTTTCCATGGTTACTTCTCTCGTAAACGGAATTATTTTAATCGTGAAAGTTACTTCTCCATAATTTTTGGTTTTTTATTCATGAGATTCTAGTTCGAATATATACAGAAAATTAATTTATGTTTTGTTGACATAGGTTAAAAACTATGTTTAACAGGGAAAAATTTAGGGCAAATACAAAGTACATAATAGCTTAAAAACTATTTTACAAAGGATGACAAAGTTTATCCGAAAGTTTAGCTTCGATCAACCATGAAACCAGATACTTGATTGTTAAATATCCACTTAGAAAAAACTTTTTGCGTCACCCGTTACGAAGGTGAAGTGATATTATATTAACTGATTTTATTATTAAATTTAACCTAACTAGATCTAAATTTACGAGACAAGTTCTGTGTAAAAACCTTTACTGATTGTTTCCCTACAGTTTTATAATTTTCAGAAACTAACACTATAATTCTATTGTGTTTTGGCTTTGCTTGCTTTTGCATTATTGTATTCTAATTTGATATTTGTATAAACCGTCAATGGTGCTGGATTTAGGCTTAGCTTCGATGGGGACTAGTTCCCAGTACCGCCATATATGTAAAAATAACTACAATACATTTACATACAATCTCTCATCTGGCCAAGCATGATATGCTAATAGCTACAAACACTGTCACGATGCAGTAGCGATTTTAATCGCTCTATCACTTATACACTAAGTACCAGCCAGCTCTAGATTTCTCCTTGCAAACTTATCCATAACATGAATAAATTTGAGCTGCTGCAGCAATCGCTATTAAAAAATAGCTAATTTAATATCTCCTATGATGAAATTTATTAGATACTTCTTATATATCAAAAACTTCAGGCTTTTCAGAACGTACCACCTTTTATGTATTCATATTTTTCTTAGAATATAAATGCCGTTCTTATTAATTATTGCATTTCATTTTAGACTATGTATGGGGTAAAATAAATTTTATTAAAATATTAAAGGCACTTAATTTTTGGTACAAAATTAATTCACTATGAAAATGTAATTTTTATTCTAGCATTAAACTGTTATGGACTCAATTCATCGTCTGTTAGTGGTTAACACTGAAGGCTATAGTTCCCTTACCTAAATCCAGTGCTGCATGTCTAAATAACAATATTAAAACCATATTTATAAAAATGTTGCTTTGTATTTGAGAGGTCTAGAATCAAGACTTACATTTCCTATCCATGTGCCATGGCATATGTGCCTGTTTAAGTTTTGCCCATTTATTTATAATTTAGAACCAAATAGTTACTAAAATAAACACCTGGAAATTTAAAATGTTTTTGCACGTTCAAATTAGCAGGAAAACTGTGTAAGGCCGTGACAGAACTAGCATTCTATATTTACATATTTCCACCTGCACACTATGAAACACATACTTTATATCGCATTCATGTTCAAAACTGCTTTTTCATTGTTAGTTTCAAAAAAGACCCACTAAAATAAATCGTCACCTTTACAAAAAAGGGTTCCTTATTAATTTATTTTTATGATACTTGCAATCCATATATGCTTTTTAAACTCTAATATATAAAATTATATAAAGTGTTTGGCGATTCCTTAATGTCAATTTAAGTGTGAGAATGTAAGCCTTGAATCTAGACTCCTCATTTATTTGCATGTTTTGATCTGTGAGTTGTATGTATTTCGCTAAAATATACTGTCTTATTTGAAGTGTGTATTGTTTTATTTATATTGGCTTTTCATATTTTTGCTGTTTGTATGCAAAACATTTCTTTATCCAATAAAAAAATATTTACAAAACATACTGTTTTTTAATTATTTGAAGAATATAAGGCTAACATTCTTGACATAAAGGTAAATCTCTCTCTTTTCTGTAGTATCATAGAGGACACCGTCTTATTCATATCTATAGGACGGGAATAACGTGCTAAAATTTGTTATATATATAGTGGAAATACTTTACTTTTTGAATGAGTACGCGGAATAAAATTGATAATAGCATTTTAAGTGTACGTTAGATGCCCTGGATCAAATACTCTATTCTTATTTTACATAGCATATAGTACGGGAGGGTTCCACAGTATTTCGAGAATTTTAAACATTTTTTTTTATCCTATATCGATATTTAAACAAGTATTATAGAAAGTATACTCTCGAACAAAGTGCAAGTTTATTAAACATTGATTTTTTTTAGTCCCTGATTTTATCATGTATATATAAACCAGCATAAACAAAACTACATTAACAAAATGCAATAAATAAACAGTGGTGTCGAAATTTGTCTCTTCATTTAACTTAAAAATTACGAGAATAAAGTGATTATTTAATTTTGATTTTTTTCACAGTGCATCTATTAAATAAGTCTGCATAGTGTGCACAATTTGCTAATGTATTTTTTCCTAAGTTGATAGAGGAATCTTGTGTTTTATATGTTCAGTTCAGTGTATAAAGTATTTCACGAAGAGTAAAAAAATAATAAAAAAAACATTTGAAGCCAAATTCCACAAATCGCCGACCGACCATCGAAGAACAATTTACATGGTACTATCGAGTTTGTATTGGGTGGATTTAGTTTTTGATTTGGTTTTATTGTGACAGTGAGAATGCCTGTGTGTTCAACTTGCAAGGTATCCCTAACACCAGATGATGTAAAAGCAAAAATTATTTGTGACTCTTGCAGGTCTTCCTTCTGTCAAGCCTGCACAGGTTTGACTGCTTCTGAAATTAAAGTAATGCAGTTGGTTGGAAAGAGAATTTTAAAATTCTTCTGCAATGGCTGTGATTCTTCCAAACTTAATAAGGATGCACTTAGACCTCTTGATGATAAATTGGAATCATTAAAAAAGGAGATGTTTGGTGTTATAAACACTATCAAAGATACAGTCAATGAGTCAGTTAACTCTTTAAAAACGCAGTTTAATGATATTTCTACCAACAGAGAACTGATTCATTTAATGTCTACAAATAGCGCTTTCACATCTGTAGACAAACATGTTATGCAGGATTCACAGGGATTGCCTGGTCATCTGGATCCATCCACCAATCAAAGCACTTGCGATAATCCAATAGACCGCTCAGGTTGAGTGACGCACGACGGTCCCGAATCTCTGGTAAGGAATGAAAGTGTTAAAAGTGTTGTCCAGGTTCCATCCTACAACTTACAGCAACCATATAATAAATCGCATAATACCTCTGTAAGACCTCAAGTGATAAAAGGGGTTGGTTCTGGTACCCCCGGTGTTTTTTCTTCCGCTGCTAGACGCCTTTGGCTTTCTTTTAGTAGGGTTAGTATTACCACTTCCGAAAATGATGTCTTGGAATATTTGAAAAACAAATTTCTGGGCCACTCATTCACTGTTGAAGAGCAACCAAAGAGACCTGATGCCTTGAGTCTTACATTTAAGGTGGGAGCAAGTGTTGAGTTGATGAATGATTTGTATGATGAAAAAACCTGGCCAAGCGGAGTTATGATAAAGAGGTTTTCCTTTCGAAAATCAAATAATGGAAGCTCAAGTCAGCAGTGGAAATAGATCAAATATAGCTAATGATAGTATCAAACAACATTTTCTTGTGTATTATCAAAATGTTCGTGGATTGCGAACCAAGTTAGTGGATTTGTCATTAGCAGTCATGGATTGTGATTATGACAATTGTATTGTCAGAAACATGGTTAATTAGTAGCATCAGTGACACAGAGCTAGGCATGCCAGATTTTACAATCTATAGAAAAGACAGGTCACCATCGACTAGTTCTAAGAAGCACGGTGGAGGTGTTCTTATAGCTGTGCGAAAGTTTATTAAGTCTAAGGTAATTGTACATACTATTGACTCTATTGAACATTTATTTGTTTTAATTAACCACTGTAATATTAAGGCTGTTATTGGTAGTGCTTATATTGCTCCTTGTTCACCCAATGATGTCTTTGAAAACCACTGGTTGGCAATAGATAGTATTATGCTTCAATATAGCGACTATCAGCTTTACCTATTGGGCGATTACAACTTACCTAATGCTAATTGGGTGAACAATGATTTTGGGTTAGTACCCCGGATGATCAGAGAGTATCAGTAAATACATTGTGTAATTGTCTGGCATTTCATAATATGTATCAAATTAATAGTATCTTAAATGCAAATAATGTATTATTAGATTTAATTTTTTCCCAAGACAGTAATGATGTTGTAGAAATTGCTAATGAGATTGTACTGCCATGTGATTCTCATCACCCGGCAGTTGTGATGAATCTTACCTTAAATGTGAGTCAGGATAAGCTTGAAATTGATACCTTTTATTACAATTTCAAGCAAGCAGATTACGCAGGTTTAAACTCTTACCTTTTGAATATTGATTGGGAACAATGTTTTTCTGGTTTATATAATGTTAATGATACTGTTGGAATATTTTATAATATTTTGTTTCAAGCTATCGATCTGTTTGTTCCACTTATTCGTCTGAAGACACCCAAATTTCCTAAATGGTTCTCGCATGAGTTAAAGCAACTAATTTTTCTGCAATGCATAAAAAGTACAAAGAAAACAAGCAATACATATATTGAATATTCAGATTTACGTAATAGATGTAAATATTTAAAAAGAAAATGTTATTCTGAATATCTGAGAAATATTGAGAACTCCATTGAGGGTGATGTTAGTGTGTTTTGGAAGTTTGTTGGTTCTCAGAGAAATGATAATATTCCTTCTTGCATGTTTTTGGACGAAATTTCTTGTGATAATGGTCCATCAATTGTGAATTTATTTGGAAGCTATTTCCAGAAAACATACAAAGCAGACATTAATAATACAGATACTTACAGTAATAATAGTAATAATAATAGTGTAAATACTATTGATTTGCATGATTTTAAAATTTCTTTAACTACAGTATTTGACATCATAACTCATCTAAAGTCTAATAGGAGCCCTGGACCTGATGGAGTACCACAAGATCTACTGAAAAATTGTGTATATTCACTATCCAAACCTCTCTGGATATTGTTTAATGAATCTTTAAAAAATGGTACCTTCCCTGAACAGTGGAAGCACAGCTTTATAACTCCTGTTTTTAAATCAGGGGACAGAGCTAATATTTGTAATTACAGACCGATCTCAATCATTAACTCAATTCCTAAACTCTTTGAAAGGATTATTTGTGAACTCTTGAGCACATCTTTTTCCCCTATAGTGTCTCCTCGACAACATGGCTTTTATAAAGGCAGATCAACCGCCACTAATATGCTTCTTTATACCCAACATGTGCTCGTGGCTTTGGAGGGTCGGTGTCAGGTTGATTCCATTTACACTGACTTTTCCAGGGCCTTTGACACAGTAGATCATGATCAGCTGCTTCAGAAGCTGAAATCTTTGGGTGTTAGAGGTAACTTTTTGTCATGGATGGCAGGTTATTTGAAAGAGAGGAGACAATATGTTCATATTAAAGGTTTTACTTCACGGGAAATTATTGTAAAGTCAGGAGTGCCTCAAGGTAGCCATTTAGGTCCTTATCTATTCAATATATTTATTAATGACTTATCTAATGAAATTAACTCAGAACACCTTTTTATGCTGATGACTTGAAGGTATTTAAAATTATAAAATCCTTGGAGGATTGTGTAGCCCTACAATGTGATCTTGATCATATATACAATTGGTACTGTAGAAACAGGTTGTATTTAAATATTAGTAAATGCAAGTTCATTAAATTTTTCAGAACAACCAATGTGATTAACTATAATTATACAATTAATAGAGAAGAATTAGAGAGGGTAAACTCAATTTCTGATTTGGGTATAATATTGGACAGTAAACTTAGCTTTGACTTACATTACAATCATATAATTAATAAATCACTAAAACTCCTAGGCTTTATTGGCAGATTTACACAACGGTTTTCATCTGTTAAATCTATGAACTTTCTTTACAAAAGTCTGGTTCGATCGAGGCTTGAATATTTATCTAGTGTATGGTCACCTTATTATCTAGTCCATATCTCCAATATTGAAACAGCACAAAATAAGTATATTAAATTGCTTGCTTTTAGAGTAAAATTTCCCCTTACTTTTCGGAACTATAGTGAGGCTAGAATTAGATTTGGATTGGAGTCCTTGAAATCTAGAAGGGTAAAATTGGATATTATTTTTCTTTTTAAGTTAATTAATGGTTTAATGGACTGTTCGGAATTGTTATATTTGATTGGTTTAAGGGTACCAGCTCGGCAAACCAGAGCTATTGAATTGTTTGCAATTGAATTTCATCGCTGCAATTATGGAGTTTTCTCACCATTGTCTAGAACTGCAGCCAATGGCAATAAAGTGAATATAGACTTTTTTTTGAATTCTCTTGAAAGTTTTAAAAGAAAAGTTTCAAAAATTAATTTTAGTTGATTTACTCATAAGATTATTATGTAGCACTAATATTTAGCTGTAGCCTAAGTCATATATGTAATTTATTTGTGAACATGTAGTTATGTGATTTAATCATTATTTATACCCGTAAATAAATAAATAAATAAATAAATAACTATATATCATGTTCAATTTCGACAGGTAATGCAAGTTCAAAGTAATACTTATTGCTACGTTGGATTTCGACAAAGTTGCCTATACAAAATATCTACTTTTTGAACTACGAGTTTTTAGCATAAAATGGTGAAAGTATAAAAAATCGGAGCATCTTGTCTTGTTTCCTGCTTACCCCAATTTCATTAGCGATATATGTGGGGTGGGGTTACCAACCTATAACGTATAAATAATATCGCTTTTATTTATACTGAAGTATAACGGGAAGTATTATCACAGCAAGTACACATTATTCATAAAACATTTTTTTTTTTTGTTTCTAATTTTATTCTAAATAATCCCAGCTACTTCTTATTTACAAAATTCAATTTAAAACGTAAGATATGTCAGTCTAAAACAACGCAATTCAATATACTTTTATATAGATCTCTGTTAGTAAGAAGAGTAAATATAGTATTTATTTTAAAACTGATCCATGGTGGCATAATTCACTATTGGAAAACCATATCATATTATATCTATACTTGAAAAAAAGCATATATATATATATATATATATATATATATATATATATATATATATATATATATATATATATATATATATATATATATATATATATACATATATATATATATAAACAAAACTACATTATATAACTAGATATCCTGTTCAATTTCAGTAATCCAAATTCATAGTTAACAAAGCAATAATTATTGCTATATTGGATTTCGACAAAGTTGCCTATACAAAATATCTGGTAACTTTCTAAACTACGAGGTATTAGCACAAAATGGTGAATGTATAAACAATCGGAGTATCTTGTTTCCTTCGTACCCCAATTTCATTAGCGATATATGTGGGGTGAGGGTTACTAACCTCATAAAGCTATAAAATATCAATAATATCACTTATTTATACAGAAGTATAAGGGGAAGTATTATCTCAGCAAGTACACATTATCTATAAAACTTTTTTTAATTCTAAATAATCCCAGCTCCTTATTTACAAAATTCAATTTAAAAAGATGTCAGTCTAAAACAACACAATTCGATATACTTTTATATAGATCTCTGTTAGTAAGAATAGTAAGTATATTATTTATTTTAAAACTGAAACAATGGTGGCATAATTCATTATTGGAAAGCCATATCATATTAGACCTATTCTTGAAAAAAAAAACATTATACAAAATATATTGCATAAAACTTTACATCTATATGCAGAATTAATATACTTCTGATAATTTACAAATAAATAGGTCTATATATATATATATATATATATATATATATATATATATATATATATATATATATATATATATATAACAATTATTTGTACTTTCCCGATTTGCTGCCCGGGTGTATAATACGTTTATTTTTTTCCAAAGTTGGTATAGATTTCAGACAATTTGTTACCAACGAAGATTGTCATAGTATCAGAAATTACACATAAACAATTGTCTGTTCCTCCAAATAGAAATACGCAAGTATTTGATTTAGTTATATTTGAAAATGGTTTTGTTAATAGAATTTTCAAATTTATAAAATGAAGAAGGCTTATCAAGAAAGAAACCTTGCTAAAAATAAAACTGAAATCTAAAACGAATTGTGCCAAAAATAATTGTAAAACATCCAGTAGATGAATCACTTTATATCTCACCTAAGAAGGAATTCTCGCTTTCTGATTTTAAAACTATTGAAGACATAGATAGCTATATGAAACTATACGAGTGAAGAAAAGTTATGCGGTTTTCAATGTCTACAGAATATCTTACATTAATATAGGCAGCACCATCAATTTATTTGCTAACGCAAAATAGCAGGTGACTGACACTACTGACAGGTTATATAATTTTTGAGTTTATATCCACACCTGTTAGTTTGAAAGTTTATTTGGAAAGTTGGTCGACCGGCGCGGCGTTATTAGCACAATATGGTGAATGTGTAAAAAATCGGACTATGCTGCCTTGTAGTATGGGATTACTCAGTACTCACTCCAAAGAGCTATAAACTATCAAGATGGTTTTTATTTACACTAAACTAATAAAGTGGTGAGGGAATTAGTATCATATGCACCAAGTGTACCTTATTTATTAACACCGTTTCTGATTTGATTCTATACAGAATTTAATCCAATTGAAAACGTAAGAAACCTCAAATCAAAAGGGGCAACGCAATTCAATATTACACCTTTATTATAGATTATTATATTTTTTATTTTCTTTTTTAACAATGAATTGAATTTGAAACTAATGAATGGTGCCAAACTCACTATTGGAAAATCATATCAGGTCTATTAAAAAAAAAACTTTGTAGAATATTAAATTTCGCTAAATTTAACTGATAAATTTTTATTACAAAAAGAAACAAAATATAAACATAACACTTTAACATCTTTATGCAGAATTAAACAAAAATCAATATTTCCTTATTTTTTGGTTTTTCGAGAGATAATGACTTTTAATTTATTACCATTACCATTTGTTTTTTAGTTATTATAAATAGAGACATACATGCGCTACGTATAAGGACCATGGTTTCTACAGTATTCTATGATGGTTTACAAATAAATGTTTCTAAATAAATATATACACCAAGAAAGAAAATTTCTTTATTTTAGTATTTATAAAGATACATTATACAATAATGACTACTGGAAACAACATGGGTATTTTACTTTCCTAATTTGCCTGACTTACTAGGGTACAGAACAATTTTACTAATTTTAGATATTTTTGACAGCTTTGGTATATGTTTCGGATTAAATTTATTGCCAAAAAGCAACATAATAGTGTATTAATATAATATTTAGTTGGATTAATAATAATTTTATTCGTGTTCATTTAAAAAATAATCAAAATAAAAATAACTAAATAGGTGCCTATGTATGTTCTTTTTGTTTCAAATAAATTAAATAGTCTAACAAAAATATATGTATCTATATATAATTCTATGGAATACCTATATTAGTTTAGTTAATTTTAAAAAACCTCATCATCAATTCGTTTTAATTTATTATTGGCAATGGCAATATAACATTTCCCCTCTCCACCCGACTTATTAGGCTGCTCTAAAACAAAATCTCGAAAGAGATCAAATCACCCGAACGTCGCGAACGCCTGTGATTGGCTTTGGGCCCAATGAACTTTGGGCCGAATGGAGCCATCTCGAAATGATTACTTAGGAGGTAATTGTTTCATATGAACTTTTCAGTTCTATAATATAAATCAATTCATATTCGAAAAAATACAAATTTGTGCTGGATAAATCTATTACAAAGTATTAATTTATAATCTTCTTATATTGAAAAATACCATTTTTTAAGTATATATATGACTTATGGTGTCTCATATGAATCCCTCGGGTCCTCAGTTTTAAGATCTAAATCAATCGGTATCTATTACAAAGTATTTATGAATATATATGAATGGACAAAGTCGAATTTTATTGAATTTTCAAGGTACAGGGAGCCACCTAGGTAGGTATGCTCTTATAGATTCAATAAACCTAAGGAACAAAATGCTAAAAACTGACCAGACTCTCAGAATTATTAAACACAATGTTCACAATCACAATTTGTAGCGCCTATTCAGCACTAAACAGTCAACTCAGCTCTTTAATGTTATTGTCATTACATATCAATGCTTACAAACTTTCAGAACAAACAACTAAAACAGATAAAAAAATTTACGTGAACTAAAAAACAAGAACGAAAACACTGTAAAAATGTCAGTTTGAAACTTGAAAGTTCAGAGTTGAAATCAGCTGATTATCAATTCTATTACCACCCACATGGGAGATTTAGGGATGGGAACAATACATCGATGTTTTAAAACATCGATATATCAGAGTTAAAATTCGATGTTTCTTCATAGACATTTTCATATTTCGATACGTCGATATATTAACTAAAAGATCCATTAACATCGACATCGAATTCTTTGGGCATCGATCGTGCAGATCCCTGTCTGAGCGAAGTGCGTCGAAGTAAAAGAAAACGCTGTGTTGCCATCGCTGCACCCACGCACAGTCTTAGTAGTACAAAGCCGGCAGGAATGCCATGTATTTTAAAATATAAACAGATGATTAGATTTCAATAAGGGCAAGGTTTAGCAGCATAGCTGTGTCACGCTATTGCACAGTAAACGAACCGGACACACTCGGATTGTTTTTTTTTATAGTTCGGGGCCTCCCCAAAGTAAAACAGTTATGTTATCAACATTATATTACATCTCTGATTAAATTATTAAACTAATTTAAGAAATGCCTCCAAAGAGTGATATATGGAAGTATTTTGTAAAACAAGTTAAACCCTACGCAGATGCAAGGTATGTGGGAAAATTATTAAAACATAAGGTGATACCTCAAATTTAAGAGGACACTTTAAAATCCATACTAGGAATGCTGGCAAAAAAAAATATAAATTTTGACGGTAATACTTAATATACTTTTAAGTAAAATTATAGTTTATTATTGATATCTTAGATTATTTATTATTATTTATTTATTTTTGACTTTTTAATTATATTGTTGGTCTCATCAATGTTTTTCTATACTTTAAATATATTTTTTTAGAAAAAAGGTACCCAGGCATATTTAAATATTAACCTGACATTGAAATCCGCATCTACAAACATACAACATAACAAAACTAGAACTAATGGAGGAGGAGGAAGATGGAGACGGTATGCGGAAACTGTAGAGACCATATCGGTTGCCTCTGCATAATCCCAGTCAGTAGCTCCTACATCATCTAGTGTAAATTATTATATTATTACCTATAGTGCTTACTTAGGAAGTTCTTATTTATAATATTGTTTCCATGTGAATAAACTGATTAAAGTTACACAAGGTCTGTTCCCTATGTTGCTCGGAACAGTCCTGCAACATCTGCATGACATTAATGACACTCTGTATAGATGGTTCCAGACTGTGATTAACACCAGCAGTCTATCATTCCTCATTCTGTCAGAATTCTGGTACTACTTAAAAATTATAATATAAATTTAATTTTCTTTTTAGATAACTGTACCTCCACGATCAAACTACAATAACAGCATCATTTTCAAGAATAAAATTTTTTTCCAGTTAGTAAAAATATATTTATAGAAAATTTACATAATCCTCGTCAAAAATGTTGCTATGCACATTTTCAATAACGTTAAATACTCAGAAATTCCGTTGAATGCGACATATTTCTTAAAATAATAGTTACGTTTCTTATTATTATTTTTTAGATAGAAGGTGTAAATCGTCAGTGCCATTGTTAAATTTATATGTAGAGATAATCTTCCTTTTCTACTATTGAAGGTAAGGCCTTTCAAAATCTAATGATGGTAGTAGCACCACCTTTTAAAGTACCTACACTGAATATAATTAAGAACAAAATTTTGGATATCTATAATGTGCTAGTGGAAAAATTTTAAAGAGGAAATGGTACATACAGTGGACATTACGATAACTTCGGATATTTGGACAGAAACAATGAGCACGAAAAGTTTTTTAGGTGTTACGACTCACTTCTTGAAGGGGGTTAATTTACTTTCTGTGTGTCTTGAGACTCTTGAGTTATGTGAATCACATATTGGCCAATATGTGACAGATAATTTAATAAATATATTTAAAAAAATGGGGAATTGTTCAAAATAAAATCGTTGTAGTAGTTACAGATAACGATGCAAAAATGATAAAAGCAGTGCAAATTACGTTTGGTTTAAATCTACAACACGAGTCTATATAAAAACATCTATACCAGAAACTGAAGTCTCGCCACCCACATGTCTTGACTTTACTTGAGTGATTTTGGCCCTACTGGAATAATAAATACATTTAATTCGTTCTCAATTTTGACGTCATAGTCACCGAGTCTAATAAGACCGTGATTTTATGGCTTTAATAATGGTTTTATCGACGAACCTGGGCTAACAGTATAGGTTTTGTTAAAGAAATCCTTGCTTTAATATAGACTCGGACAGTTTTATCCATACCATAAATTCAACAGTAGAGAATGGCATAAAAGAAGTACTATTGGCTAGCGGTGATCTACGGAAAAAACATCAAGAACGGGGATTAAAAGAAGGAAGTGTTAAGATGTAAAAACTAGATGAAATTCAAATTTATACATGGTGGAAAGATTTTTGAAATGATTATCAAGTGTTAACGAAAATCTTTTAACAAAACCTACCTTTCCACCCATGCTTTCTGCACTTGAAGTTGAATCACTTAGAGAAGCAACTATAATATTAACCATTTTCGAAAAACTTACGGTAGTGCCATCAGGACAAAATTATGTAACTTTGAGTAAAGTTATTCCTAGGGCAAATTGCCTAAATCAAATTTTAAATACACTGAATACACAGAAGGAAAAAGTTAAAAGAAATGTTGACTCAAGAAATATCAAAAAGATTTGGCCGAATTGAAAATTCTGATTTACTCTCCCTAGTACCGTATTAGATACAAGATTTAAAACCATACACCACTTAATTCCACAGTTTTCTATATTAAGAGGCCTATTGAAGAAAATTTAAATATGAGTGCACATAATATTGAAAATTCTTTTTAAAGTATGCCTAATCCAAGTACTTCTTCACCTTCTCGTAAGGAACCAGAAGAGGACCTTGACATATGGTGCCACCATAAAAAACTAGTGGAAGATAAAAGGAAAAACGTTAAAACTAGAGGTAAGGAGAAAGAATTTTCTGAAATTTCTTTATATTTAAAAAATACGCTTGTAGAGCTAAATGCAAATCCTCTACAAGTTTGGGCAGAGTGGAAACATATATCCAAACTTGTATTCTATTGCTAGAAAATACATTTCCCCAGTCGGAAAATCGGTTCCGTCAGAAAGAGAGTTTTCCGAGACTTCTGCGACCATCACCTCAGCTCGAAATAGGCTTTTAGGTGAATCACTTTCAAAGCTTATATTTTTAAGTTCATTACCAGATGATTATCGGGAATAATTTTTTACGACTGTTTTGTTTTTAGTTAATATTTATTTTTATTAGTTTTAAAATAATTCTCTGTTTATTTTGTTACGATTTTACTATCATATAGTTTAAGTTTAAGTTTTTGTTTTGCTTGTTTTTCTTATATTCAAATTTTCGAATGTATGTATGTATTTATAAGAACTACAGGTTGCTTTTGTGTTTTGATTTTACCAAGTATTAGTTGTGGTTTTATATAGATGCGTTACAACATTGGTAATGATAATATTGATACGATGTTACGACCACCGATGTTTACCGATGTCGATACATCGATGTTCTTTAAAAAATTACCATCCCTAGCTAAATTTCACTTTCTGAAACAGTTCTAAGTGCAAGTCAAATAGTGGGATTTCATGGGTTGCTGCTGGCGGGAGCAATAACATCAAAGTATAAACAATTTTTGTTGAACGTTCAACATCAACTTGGTTTGACGATAGGATTCCAAGTCTATACAAAAACGAGAGACGATTTCCGAGTCTATACAAAAACATCTATACCAGAAACTGAAATTCCGCCACCCACATGGCAAAACACATATAATTCGTTCTCAATTTTGAGTCTAATAAGGCCTTAAATCGCCCTTGGAACCCGCCAATCACACCACTTTAGAGTACACGCGTATTTCAAATCAGATTTTCGATGATTTGTGGTGTGATTTTTTGGCTTTAATAATGGTTTTATCGATGAACTTGGGCTAACCTAACGCTAACGGGACTTATTCAACTAACACTATATGTTTTCTTGACAAAATCCTTGCTTTAATATAGACTCGGAAATCAGTTGGCACACTACAGCGCGCTTTCTTTACAGCGAGCCTAACTACTCCGAATTTAACCTAATACGCATTTTTATCAATTATAAGTTTTGTTAAAGAAAAAAACAATTTAACCGCCTGACCGCGGATTCGGACACCGAACTAGGAAGCCCAAGCTGAACATTCACCAAAACTTATTTATACTCCGCGGAAATAAACAATGAACTAATAGGAAGCGCAATCTGTGTTGTGATTGGCTGGTTCAAGGGCAATTTAAGGTTTTGTCCGATTATAGAATTGATGCCGTGCTGCGGTGCTGAAGCAACCCATGGGCGAATTTCTGGGTTGCTCAACGACCCATGGCGAACTCATGCCAAAAAATACAATTTAGAAAAAAAAGGTTATAGTTGGTCTAAGATTTATTTCACGTAATATAAGCAACTAAAGTTACATACACCAAACATAATCCAATAAGCCATTGACAAGTCATCACCGAATGATATTAACTCCAAATATTGTTCTTTACTTTTTCTAAATTTAATCCATGATAATTTTAAAACTAGGGGCCTGTGTTGAGCGGTGGTGGCTCGATCCTTGTGTGGTCATACTTTTTAAAGTTTTTTTTTTGCATTTTGTATGCAAACGTGTTTTAATCAAGACATTGCGTTTTAGTTAGCCCAGGTTAAATAAATAAATAAATAAATGCTTTATTGTCAAAAAAAATTTTACAATTTTGTGGACAAAGCTGTTGTAAAAAAATAGTTTACAAACATCAAAATTAGCAAACAAAACAAGACAAAAACACATCATAAATATTATAGAAAAATAATATTTAAATCAGGAATTTAGAATATTAATATTATAGAATCCTAAAAGAAGTACATTAGAAATGTACTTTGTCAGTCGTACTATGTTATAAACATTTTCCATAAATATTATGTAAAAAGATAAAAAAGCAAAGTAAAAAATAAAAAAGTACGAAACAATTAAAAAAATACATATACAAAGTTCGGTAAAAATGGTTGGTAATGGCAACTATCACACTAGGGGTTCATAAGGATAAAATTATGTGTTGTAAAACTCGTTCACGGTGTAGAAGGCTCTTTCCAGTAAGAATGATTTCAAAGCCTTGCGAAATGAAGTCAGAGATATTATGGATTTGATGTTAAATGGCAGGTGATTATGCATTTTTTTTGCATTGTAGATTACTGATCTTTTAATTAACTCTGAGTGTGAGGTTGGAAGATAGAGATCGTGCTCAGTATTTCTGAGAGGGTAGTTGTGAGAAGGTCTCTCTAATAGAGCAAGTGCGTGCTTACGAATTAAGCAAACCGATTCCAAAATGAATAAGCAAGGAAGGGTTAGTATTTTATATCTTTTAAAGAAATCTCGGCAGTGAGTTCTACTGTTAAGTCTCAGTAGGTAACGAACAGCTCTTTTTTGTAGTATAAAAATTCGATCAAATTGAGTCGCACAACATGTACCCCAGAATGGAATAGCATATCTGAGGTGCGACTCAACAAGAGCAAAATAAACAGTTCTAGAGGTAGAAAAGCTAAGCTCCTCGGAAACAGATCTTAACGCAAAGCAAGCAGAACCTAACTTCCTTGATACAGCGTCGATATGTGGATCCCATTTTAAAGAATAATCTACAAGAAGCCCTAGAAATTTTACAGAGTTTACGACATCAATAGTGGTGCCATTAAGGTCAAAGGGTTGCAGCGTGTTTTTATAAGACAAGACTTTCGTTTTAGAGATGTTCAAACATAGGAGATTAGAATCGCACCAGGATTTAATGGTGATTAGGTTATTAGATACAATCCTATGTAGGTCCGTGACATCTGGGTGGCTCCACGTAAAGCTGGTATCGTCCGCAAAGAGACATATTTTTCCACTAATGTTTAAATTAGTCATGTCGTTTATGAACAGAAGAAACAAGATAGGGCCTAGTACCGAGCCTTGAGGCACTCCATATTCCATTGGCCTACAAGAAGACATCCTGTTGTCAACTTTCACAACTTGATTTCTGTTGCCAAGATATGACTTAAATCAATTGAGAGGAGCCCCTCTAAATCCATAGTACTGCAGTGTGTTAGTTAATATATTATGATTCACACAATCGAAAGCTTTGGAAAAATCACAGAAAATTGTTGCCGTAGCGTGATGGTTGTTTAGGCTGGAGTAAACTCTATTAAGAAGGGAAAACATGGCATCGCTTGTGCATTTGTTACTTAGAAATCCAAATTGATTTTTTGTAAGTATTTCATATCTAGACAGAAATGATAAAAGCTTTTTTTTAACCAGTCTTTCGATGATCTTAGATAGCGTAGGGAGAAGTGCAATTGGGCGATAGTTCGAAGCTTCTTCTGAAACACTTCCTTTGTGAAGAGGTATGATTATTGCAGTTTTAAGGCAGCTTGGAAAAGTACCATTTTGGAAAGACATATTTATCAAAGTAGTCAGATGCTCTAGTGTGCATTCCGGCAGACTTGAATACATTTTTAAAGTAAGCCCATCAGTTCCCGAAGAAGATTTATTTTTGATATCATTAATTGTACTACGAAGTTGTGATAAAACTACTGGTGAAAAGAAGAAACTGTGCAGGTTTACCCTATGATTAGAGAGATATGAAATTGGGTCATTAGATTGAGATACGGATTTAGTCAAATCTTTGGCTACATTTACAAAATAATTGTTTAGGTCCTCAGGAGAGGTAAGGATAGTGCTGGATAAAGGAGTTTTGTTTCTTAAATCATTTACGATAGACCAGGTTTCTTTAGCTACATTTTTGGCGTTAGAAAGTCTATTATTGTAATAAATATCTTTGGCGGCTTTAATAGTTTTATGATAAATTTTTCTGTATGATTTTACATAATTATGAAAAAAGACACTGTCCGAAAATTTCTTTAAATGAGATAGTGACCGCATGTTCTTAGAAGATATACGTAAACCTTTAGTGGACCAGGGTTTACTTCTTTTATTTTTGATAGGCCTAAGAGGAAAAGATTCAGAAGCTATATTAGTTAGAGTTTTTATAAAACGAGAAAATTCAGTGTCGACATCATAAGTGTGAGAGTCCCAGTCAGTTATTTGACATAGGTGTTTGAAATTAATGAAATTTCTAACCGAAAAAATACGGCCTACTTGTCTAGAGGAATTTTTGGCTTTGGATGTAATTGAAAATTTTGTGAAAATTGCTTCATGATCGGAGAAACCTGGACTTAAGACATTACATTCAACGGAGCTAGGATCGAAAGAAGACACAACGTAATCTATAGTACTGGCACTTGTCTTAGTAATTCTGGTTGGTGAGTTGACGTGCATGGCAATTCCTAATGACTCAAAGATGGACTGAAGACATTCCTGAGCAGCACACACACTGGAAAAGTCAATATTGAAATCGCCACATAAGATTAATTTGCTTTTTACAGGAAGGGACTCGAGCAAACTTAGAAGGTTATGGCAGAATAATTGCACATCAGCATCAGGTGTTCTATAAATACAAATAATATAAAGGTCATAAGTATTGTGATAAACGATAGAAAATTCAAATACTTTTTCAGATAATAAATGATTATACTTTGATATTTCGGAAAAATCGTTTTTTAAAGACATTATCATGGTGCCTCCATGAGTTAAATTAGTTCTATTAAATCTGGCAATTGTGGTATAGTTTTTAATAAAAACAGGTTGATTGATATTTAGCCAGTGCTCAGTGATGGCAATGACTTCTGGAAAATTTAGCTCTTCTAACAAAAGATATAATTCGTCTGTTTTATGTCTTAAGGACTGAATATTAAGAAAAAAAAGATTAAAATTGCTATTGGTCAATTTTTTAGAGGGTGCTAGATCCTCTTTTCGCGTCATATTGACTAAAAATTTTTACTTTTTGATGGTGAACCACTAGAATAATATTTACCAGTACTTTCACGAATTTTTTGGAGCCGTAAAATTTTTTCCGAGGAGTAGAAAGATCTATACGCTGCAAGGTCTGAGTCCACTTCAGATGAACTAATCCCATAGGCATCGTGGAAGCGATAATACAGCTTGCGCAGGGATTCCTTGTCACTGGGAAGGCCTTCTGAAGCTAGCAATAATTTAATGCTAGTACTTGTATGCCCCTCAAAACACACACTAGATGGCTGGTCGTGTAGATAAGCAAGAAATAGCCTTAAGGTCTTTAGTAAGGAAGGATCCCTTAATCTGGCTAATATATAGCGACCATTTGCTTTATCCGAATCTTGGGACAGCCGCACTCTTGGTGGAGTCATTAGATCAAACTGCAAAAAATCATCTTTCCTTGCAGTTTTCTCCATGCTTAATTTAGAGCCCTCCAGTGCCAATGACCTACAAGCTGCTATGGCCTCCCTGTCAGAGCCAATTATGACTGACTTATCCTCTTCAGGCACAAATGTCACTGGTGTTTCCAATAATTGAGGCTTTGGTGGAGACAGCCCCCGGCTCTTTGGGATATCTATATTGACATCTTGATGACTAGAAGATGAGACATTATGGGCTGTGGAAGTGGGCGGCGTTTGGATAAGGGTTGGTGAAACTGAATCATAGGTAGGATCAATTATAGTACCAGGTGGCCACAGACTAGCGTTCTTAAGCTGAATTAAGTGATCTTTATTTTGCACCCCAATTTTAAAATCGGAGTGCAAAGTGTCTGCATTCTTAAGCATAGGAAAACAACGCACAAAATTCGTGGTTCCTAATTTTTCTTTGATGTAGTGTACAAGCTGATTTGATTTATACGTGGACGGAATTATGGATACCACTACATAATGCCATTTCTCTATAATGGATGTTTTGTTGGGCTGGAAGGAAACAGCTTTTTTTGGAGACTTATTGACAGGCATTTGGACATCTGTTGTATCGGTTTGGGTTGATATTGCGGTGATGTATATCTTCTTTATTGATTGTTGTTTAGGCTTATCAGCAAGCTTCTCCAGGGTAAGTGCCATTTGTTTTACACTATGCCTCAGCTCAGCCATCTCTTTAGTCAACTGCTCCTTCGATGAATCATGCACCTGGACTTTGACAGATTCATTTTGAGTTTCCATTAAAATAGATGATAGATTGAAAGTATCCTGCCTAATTTCTTTAATGGATTTAAATAAGGATTTTTGTATACTGTCAGATATTCCAGAACGGAGGCTGTGAATATCCTCAATTTTTTCTAGCAGTATCTTCCATTTGGAGTCATGATTGAGTAAGATGTCGTAAATTTCGCCAATGATCGGAAGGATTTAAGCAGGAACCCAGGGCTTCGAGATATTCTGAAGAGATTTGAGTCTTTTGGAGATCTGATATTTTATCATGCAAATATTTCAGAGTTGGAGAGTCGCAAACAGTGCAAAAAAATCTTATGTTGTTGAATTTTTGTTTGTAGAGCACTTTTGTCGTGGATTTATCCAGTCCTGTACAGACCATACAAAAATTTCTTCGGCACTCCCCACTACAGCGAATTCTGTAACAGTCTTTTTCCGAAACGATTTTTTGGCAAGAATCGCACTTAAATTCAGCCATTTTATAAATAAATAAAAAATTAAAATTTTCAAAGGAACAAAAAAAGTGAAAATTAAAAAAAAAGATGTAGATAAATTTTATGTAAATATTATAAAAAACGGAAACAAATTGCTACGCAACTGTTAATAGGCATTAAGGGGCTACTGCCCGCAGTAATATGGATAATTTGCAAGCTGCCCGTCGTGGCGTCGCTGCAATATTATGTTAAAAAATCTATAAGAAATACGTATTGGTTTCAGTGCGATTTTAATACAGAAATATGTATAGTTGAGCGCTAAATGCGTATTTTTATGAATGATAAAATTACAAGCAAAGGAGTCCATTTTCGACCAATTTATGACGCAAATTCCGCCCTATATAATTTTTTCCAAAAAATAACTGAATACAGCGTTTTATTGATACTTTGTCTATATAACTGCAAAATTTGAAATGTTAAATCGCACACACGCTTTGGCATTTCTGCAGCGCGTCATTCCTTTTGGACCCGTTTTGGCCCTTTTTAACCGAAATATATGTTAAGTTGCCTATATACACCATTATTTTTCAAGGTCTGAGGTGTAGTAACGTGTCGAATTAAGTTATTACGATACACTGAAGAAACTGCGACAAAAATATATAAATATATTTAAAAATAGTGTACAAGTTAATAAAATAAAGAGAAATTTCTGTTAATTAAAAATGAAAATGCGGCGAAATAATGTAAAACAGGTGAAATTTTTTACATTAAAAATGCAAGTCAATTTCAATCACTCAGAATTTTCATAATTGTAAACCGATTTCTCATTTTTTTGGCTTATTTATAGGCAAATTAATTTAGATGAGCAGGGTAACAAAAGCGTTGAAAGGCTTTCTTGCAAAGTGTAACAAGTAAATTTTATAAAATTTAAGTTGGCTGCGTAGTAAATACCAGCTAAAGAAAACTTGATCTTCATAGTAAATAAGTTAGTGTTTATCTATAGTAATTATTGGCACAGGTACTTTATCATGCAGTTCCAGGTACATAGGAAATTATACAGTTTTGTAAAAAGTGTGGAAATTGTCAGTTTTCTCTAATTATGTTCAACATATTGTAACAAATGTTATCGATTACCATAATTAATTCGCAGAGTTTTAAAACATTGTCATGTTATATGAAAAAAACAACAGTTTTTAAACAAAGGAACAGGAGTGCCGATTTTTAATTTTGAAGACTTGTAATTTTCTTGATTAGTAACCGATTGCTCCATTTTTTTTTTGGCTTGTAGGCAACTCACTATTGAATTTTGAGCATGGTTACTAACGTCTTATAATCTTGTTAATTTTATAGAGTTTGCTGGTAAATGTAAGCCGAAGGGAAATATGTATGTGTTTAAAGTGCACCAGTTAGGAGCTTATCTCTAACGTTTAATGACACATGTACTTGCGATTCCAGGAACATAGAAAATTATACATGTTTAGCAGAAAGTACAAACACTGTCAGTTTTCTTTATTACAGCTTAAATATTTGTAAGAATTTTCGATATATAAAAAATATGAGACCCTAAATTTAAAAATATAGTAGGGACAGTGCCATATCTTTATATTTCTCTATATATGTCCCATAAACATTGGATAAACTATTTTTTTATATAAAAATGTATTGGTGAAGAAACTCGTTTGTACTACATTGCGCGGAAATATTGACACAAATGTTATATAGAAAAATGTATTTTTATATATGCTTTTGCTATACCGAGTTTCATTTGCAATTTTTCGGGTACTTGTATCCGGATTGTTTTCTAATTCACTAAGGACGGTCTTCTACATCTAAACCGTTCTTATTCTTGTGAGTCTTCCTATGAAATCAGTTGTCTCTTTAAAACTCCCCGTGTATTATAAATTTACTAAAATAAAAATCTGAAAGGTTCCCCTTGCGCACGCCACTCGGTTTTCTTCTGGTTGGAGAAAGTAGCAATTTAGCCACTTATTTCACACACCAAATTTCAATACAATACTTTAAGGGGTTTTGCAAATATTAATAAAAACCCTTACTTTTTGAAAAAGTTTAATAGGATAACCTGCATTTCTCGAAAACCAAGTAGTTTTAGCTATTGATTGGATTGCGAAAAGGTGATCAGTTTTCCAAATAAACAGTGGCGTACGATAAATTTGCTAAAACAAAAACTGGAAAAAGTAACATTTTATACACTCATTTTACCTATCTAGTTTAAATAAAATACCTTAAGGGGTTTATTAATATTATACATATAGATATATAGATATTAATACAAATTCTTATTTTTTTAAAAAATTTAACACCCCGTGTTTTTTAAATTGGAATTTGGTTCGCGAGTAGCTTCCTTTTCATCCATGATTTCTGATTTAGTGACCTATTTTTATTGGAATACATAAGATACATTAATATATCTAAAACCAGTATGCCAAGCTTAATAACAGGGCAAAAATGTTAAAGACAAAAATCGATTTTTTTTTTCGGGTTACATTTATATACCAAGTGGATTATGTATGACTTTTTTGAATATTGTTGCCCTCCCTGGAAATGCTTCTTAAGGTATCAAGGCTATTATATTATTAGTTTAATGTCTGTAATAATAACAAACCTAATTATTATTTCTACCTACCCTACCGCGTTATTTTTCTAAAAAAATTACCTAGGGTGTTAATTCTTATTTAACTGACTTTGTACATAGAGTCATTATTTGTCAAATAACAAACTAGTAGGGTATTAACACAACGGCATAGAATATGACGTATGGATAGATGTTCGGAAAAATTCGTAGTTTAGAAAAACCTTCTATTTTTTATGGTGGTTCAGGAAAAACACTTAAAAAATCTACATTTGTTATATATATTTTTCGTACTACATTCCAGTTATTTATTATGTTAACCCTAATGCTTTTGTAGTAAACTCTACTAATTCTGCAGCTTGATGACTTTGCAATAGAGACTCTAATGACACATTTTGATATGTTCGTGCAGCTTCGTCTAGTTCATTATAAATTTTACCGACTACTGGAAGTTTTTTCAATAGATGGGGTGCTGGGAGGTTTCTTATTTCGTCAAGGGATTCCTCGGAAGTTCTTGATTTTAAAATCTCACCTATAAAATAAAATTACTATAAGTTTTTAGTTCTTCTAATTCACCTTTTTTATATTAAGCAGAAATTGAGCAGATTAACAAAATAACACTTTTCTTATACCAATTAAACTTTTTTTAGTAAAGCGTTCATAGAAAAGATCTCTAAAAACTGAAACTAAATCGAGGTTATTTTTATGTTAAGTCATTAAAACACTAGTGTGAATATCGCATATAGAAAAGTTTCTGATTTCCTCTGCAATTAAAACATTTATTTGCAGATTTTTTCAATATAAAAGTTAGCATCCCACAAACAATCAATATTGTTGTTGAGCAAATCGAAAAACAAAAAGTATATCATTATAGGCAGAAGCGTAGCGTCCATTAAGGCTGTAATGCGCGGCCTACAAATTTTTCTGTTGTTAAAATAACAGTAATTTTTTCCACTTAGATCAAGGAATATTTAAATTAAATTTGTGAAATAATTATTTCAAACTAAACACATACACAATATTCTCACTTCCTTGAGCTCTTATTTTATTATTGCTTTAGGTCTAGCGCTACAGACTGTTTTAAAGGTTGCTACATGTAGAGACTCCCTGCTAGTAAGCTGAGGCAACAATTGATCCCGTTTGGCTGAATTCATACGATCGCAAATTAACGAACTTCGTAGGGTTTAGCTGTCGCCGCTCGCCGCGAGAGTTGCTAATCAGCCAAAACCAGTGGATGCAATGTTTATCTATTAATTGTTATGTTTTTATATTTATTATAATGCAGGTGAAATATCGTAAGACATCAAAAAGCATTCTGATTCATTTCTTCAGTTGAGATGTACCTATTTTATATCAAGATTCCAGAACCCTAGACTAAAAAAAACTTATTTTTATCTTATATATTCATGAGCCTCACAACAAACTATTATTTGTATATATAAAAATAATAACTGTTTTTTCCTAAAAAAAGTTCTTTTCAAATACCCTTTCTGGACTTGATAATACCCATTGTTTCTTTTGAATGACCTGATATTGAAAACTTGGAAGGAACATGAATAAAATACTCGTATAAGAAGAATATAAAGGGTGCCCCAAAATTAAAGGTACAAAATAGAACTGCAGATTCCTTGGATAAAAATATTAAGAATTGGCCCAACTTAGCTTAGTTCAATAGATAATAATTTAGAACTGAGATACAGAGTGTCGAAGTGATTTTTTCATTTTCGATTTTCCTAATCAATTTGTTCTTCTTTTTTGAGGTTAGGAATTTGAATTTGTTGATAATTTTGATGTAGATTGTAGAGGGCGCTCTCTGCAGTACTTCGGCTACAAAAAGTAAGTGTAACTTTTTTGTGCATTACTGTATTTATGTTTTTATTAAAATATAACTTTGTGTGTAAAATATATAAACGTGTTTCTTAAGCAAAAAGTTATAACTTTTAAATGTCGTTCCGAGCAATTGTTTTCGAAATGTTTGTATTTAAAGTGCCCAGTGTGCTTTTCAAAATATTTAATTTTTTTCAAGATATTTCTTTACCAACGTAAAAACTTTAATATGCTAAAATTGACAATCTGCAATAATATACAGGGAGTTTCACTTGAAAAAGTGACGTTCATGCCTCTGTATATTCTAGTATTAGCTAAAAAATATAGAAGTAAACATAAAAATTGACGTGTCCGAGAGTTTTTATTTAAAGTTAACCCGTTCACAGATATTCTTATTACTCCAAACTTTATCAGCAAAAATTAATTTTATTAAAAATTATTATTATTTTTGTAATATTTATAATAAATTATAATTTTTAAAAATATATATCATTAAACAACGAAAAATGTTTGCTTGTTCTATCCTATTTCGATACACAACTTTATGAAAAACGCAAACATGTTCACAGAAATAGAAAAATGCCTTTTGTAGGTGCCCACATATACTTGGAAGCAAGTCGGCGAAAAGTTGAAAATTTTTCCGATATGCATAGATTAATATACCGATATGCCACTACTACAAGTTCCATATTATTTCGCGTCCCATACTACATTCAAACAAAACAGCCGTTGCCAATCAATTACTCAGGCACGTTCGGTTAAAGAGGATCAATTGTTGCCTCTGGTTAATAGCCGCGAGTCGTGTAGAGCGGCAGCAGAATTGGACATGCAAAACATATTTGGACATTTACCCATGAGCCCGCAGGCTAGCTATCATTATGCGGCGCACAAATATGGCTGAATTATTACCTTTTTTTTGGTTTCTGTTAGACTGTAATTTGACATCATGATCGGACGCGGGATGGTTAGTATTTTTGTATTTGGTATTTTCTTACTGTGGTTAGCAGTGTTATATCCTAAGGTACTAGAATCGATTTTTTAATCCCGAAGGTGAACTTTATCACCTGAGGGATTAAAAGATCCTTTAGTCCGCCGAACATATGCTATTTTACATACCGGGAATCAAAATATTACGAAGATATTGCCACAAGGTTTTTTAATTTCTAATGTTGTATAGGATACTTTATCAATTCTGTGGTTATATACGAGTTCTGAAAAGATCTGAATGTGCTATGAACGGTTACCACGGATATGTGTATGTACGTAAAGCAAATTAGAGGGGACGTCATAGTATATTTGTAGTTGTCAATTATATGAGTTATATCAGTCAGATTTAATAGATTGAAACTTAGAACGCAGACGATGAATTTCATGTTTTTGTGGCTGCAGATTCAATAGAAGGCGAATTTGTTACCGGTGAAGTGTAGTCCAATAAAAATTATTAATTTCCTTAGTTACATTTTATTACAGCAGCAATATTTGTATCACTTTCTTCGGTCCGTCGGCTCCCTAAGCGAAATAGAGAGTTGTCATCTTTGACAAATATTATTGGTTTTATAATTTTAAAGTGAAATAATGAATTCTTATCGCTGGGGAGACGTTGATGCGGGTAAAATTAATAAAATCATTGCAAAGTCCGAGGAATACAATTATTAATAAATTAAAGCCAATGGCGTCAGTTTTCTCAGTTTTTGAAATTTCTTTATTCTTTATATTCTCTCGTCAAATATTACTGATGAAACGATTAATCATCGAAGACAGACAGACCCCCCCTTGTCTACGTGCCTGCAGTATTGACAAAATGCGCAATACCCTCTCTCAAATTTATAAGAATAAATGGCGTAACACAGGCCAACAACGTTTGGGGTGGACATACATAAAGTTTAGCACATGAATCCGAATATATGAAAAGAATGCGAGTAACTATGGAAACTATGCTTTATTCCTTCGCCGTTGGCTACAACTCTGCATATCCACGGAAATGGCCTGCTTTTGACCCTGACACCTTTCCCTTTTGTTGCGGCTTTAGATCCGATTGGTGTATATATATATATATATATATAGTATATATATATATATATATATATATATATATATATATATATATATATATATATATATATATATATATATATATATATATATATATATATATATATATATATATATATATATATATATATATATATATATATATATATATATATATATATATATATATATATATATATATATATATATATATATATATATATATATACACGTCGATACGTCATAGCGAGTTGCATAGAAACCGAAAAATGTCTGTAAGAACAGTGGAGGTCGCTATAAAATCATATGACGTGACGCAGGTGAACCGGCGGATGGAGGATGGGAGGAGAATCCCGTCACAGAGTTGAAGCGGGGTGTTATACAATCATGTTTGTGGAACTTGTCGCAAGGTCGTATGATGTCACTACTAGGACACAAGTGTCAAAGTATTTTACAGTGAGTTGCACAGAGAACAATAACAGGTCTGCAAAAAAAAGCTGTTTTTATTATTTTACGTAATTTGAAAATGACTTCCATTTTGTCATGCGACGTCACGCTTCCTGACAACTAGGGTAATTATGTTAAGCCATTTCTACAAAATAAACAAAATGAGCCCATTAGCATACGCTAAAATCTATTCTTCTTCCCACTGAGGCATCTCCTGTTACATTTACGCTTGTGGGTAGCGGCCGGAATGTGTCTCTGAAGCATTCAACAGTAGTCTGCCATCATTAAAACGTTCCATCTTCATTGGTATCTTTTTTCGATTTCTTTGATCCTGATGGAATCGTTCACATTGCTATTCTCCCACAACTCCCAAATTTTCCGAAAAGTAGTCAAGGTAGGATTGGGGGAAATGCACTTTCATACTCATCAAGCAACTTAATGCTTGAAATGCCTCTAGCATTCTGTTGACGATTTTTTTACAGTTTGAATATTGGTTATTGCCTCAAAAATTCCTCAATAACTTCCCTAAATACAATCCACCCTTCTCCTTCATAATATTGATAAATTGTTGATCAGCCATAAGCCTTCTAATGTCTAGCCCGAGGAATACACCTTCCTTTATTTTTGCCTCCGCGAGAGGCCTAGAAACTTAGTGACTAAATATTTGAAGAAATCTCCATCTCGTGGGAGTGATTTTAAGAATTGCTTCATCAATCCTAACTTTATATAGAAATATGGTAAAAGAGCTTTATGGCGACGTACTAATGTTTCTCGGAGGACATTCTTTTCACCAACTTTGAGCTTCCTCGGCGGCCAACTCTTCTTAGTCTAGTGATTTTATCTGTCTCGACTGTCCCATAAACACAGAAAACAAGGATATTTGGTATAACCAGCTTGTTGCCCAAGTATTAAGACTTTAAAATCCCTGCAAACTTGCGAACCATAGTCTTTATATTTCATTTTGCGTAGAACCAATTCCAAGTTCTCGTAGGTTTC
Organism: Kuschelorhynchus macadamiae; assembly: GCA_030620095.1. Taxonomy (NCBI): domain Eukaryota; kingdom Metazoa; phylum Arthropoda; class Insecta; order Coleoptera; family Curculionidae; genus Kuschelorhynchus; species Kuschelorhynchus macadamiae. The sequence continues at coordinate 431,841 of JAUTXW010004786.1, forward strand.
CTTAAGGTATACGGAATGACCTATAGGAATGGAGGCATAATAGCCGCCGGTGTGAATCAAAACTACTTTAAGACTTCTTTTGGAGGAATCCATAAAAAGACGCCATTCTGAAGAATCATATTGGATTTTAAGGAACAACTCCTTCTCGCGATATCGGAAACATGAAGAAGACGCCCCTGGCAACAATAAATTTCTGCCTTTGAGTCTCGATCCAAGTGACTCGGCAGCATCTTTAGGAAGGTTCAAGTCTCTTACTAAATCATTCATCTCCTCCTGGGAAAACAATTTTGGACTTGAACCATCTTCAAAATCAGAATTTGACTCGTCATCTTGTTCAGATATCTTTTTATCGAAACTTGGAATCTCTTACAAGGTAGCAGGGGCTTTGGACACTGGGATTTCTGTGCCTTGGGGGATAGGATGGATCGCGGACTGAAGATTGGGGTATAAAATGGAACGCTTCGATTCTGAATTATACCCTTTCCCATCGCATGAACAAAAATAACAATCGTTACTATAGTTCTTTTGCTCGCGCCATACCATAGGGATCCTATAACGGAAAGCTTTTTTTACCCTTGAACCAATTTCGAAGGCCTTCAAGACAACGTTTACACACTTTATGAGGGGCCCAAACTTTACCTTGATCCCAAGTTTTAAGCCGAAGTATGCAAAATATACTTTTTTTTATAAAGTCTGTGGTATTCAGTTGTTGCTTTAAAACTGTATATTCAGCACCAATGTAACAGAAACTGTCAGACAAATTCACACATATCCGTAGAAACATAGCACTTTATTTGAGAAATACTGGTAAAACAATTACGAGCGACGAGCTAACAAGTACTGATGCCGGATTTATACCACATGGCACAGACCCTTACGTTCAGGTAGCAACATGTCTATGACTGTTGCATTGGGTCAAACTGGAAGTGCTTTACTTGGAATTGGCTTGTATACATTTGAATACAATAATAAGAAGTAATTCCTAGTAATTCTGACCCTAAAGTTGATTTAAGCCTTCAAGATATAAAAATATGAAAATATTACAAAAATGCACTCATTACTATAAGAATTTTGTATTTTGCTAAATATTCTGAGGTCTAGGATCTTTTTCAATATGTTTTTCGTGTTTAGCACAACAAAATACATGGAAATCAGTTGAAAATAAGCAAACAGCTTTTTTGTCGCGAAATTGGGATAACATCACAACATTTTTAGACGATAGTTTCAGGGTCAAATGGGTGGAGGTTCCCCCAAACTCGTATTACGTCACGAAGATGAGGTGGGCGTTTGGCGGCTGAGAGTTGGCGCGGGGAAGAAGTACAAATAAGACTCTCAGGGTAAGTATCTAACAGCGCACCGCACATTGCACGGCACCTCGCACATAACTTCTATTTCGCGTAGTAGTGTCCTCGTTGACCACCGGCACATCGTCCTAATGTCTTTATTAACAGTGATTGATAAAGATAAAAATATGGTATTTTCGTCTTCGCCATTTCTCGTTAAAGAAGATATTGTTTAAAATTTGAATTTGACAAATAATGTAAAAAACCTTCTATAAGAAGTTCTTTCATATGTTTACAAACATATTATAGGAACTGGTAATTGTACATATTAATTTTATATCACAAACAAAATAAATTTTCTATTTTTCATGTTATTTGACACTGTCCTGCTATTTCCTTTCATAATTTGTTCAAGAAATCACTTATCATAACTGTATTTGTGTATTTTTACTCAGGTGTGCTGGTACCCTCACCTTGCACGTACAAATTGATCATGTTATTTCGCTTTGCTTGGCACATCGCACAGCACCCCGATGTATAAGGGAAAATTAATTATTTGCGTGTTTGCAACGATGTTGAGTAAAAAGAGACAAACATCTTTATGATAAGTGATTTACTGAACAAACTATGAAACTAATATAAATTTAGCCTTAAACTTTGTTATAAGGGAAGTACGATGGGCGAGACATCGTTGTGAATCCTTGCATTTACGGATATGGATAAAATTTACTTCGCCGAATCGAAGCTATGTGCGGTGCGATGTGCGGTGCGCCATTGTAAACACAGGCTCAGACTTCTGTTATTAATAAAAACAGCTCGGGCACAGGATTTATAAAACTTCAAAACTATTTCACACTATACTCGTGTGACTTTAGAGTCTGATTGTATATCTATTTTGGGAAAAGCGCTGAACCCTTAAATAATATAAGATTATATCGCCTAAGAAGACTTCCCTTAGGCTAGCGGTTGCGAGCCAGCGATTTTAGAAGATGTATCTCTAACTGATAAAACAAGTACAAAGCATATTTCAAACTATTGGCAGAAAGTAATGAAGTTCTCTAAATGAATTGCCGGGTCGTTTCAATATTTTCAGGTGTATGAATTAATCACCTCAGCTCTTAAAACCGCTGTCCTCAGCCCAGTGAACGCTCGTACTAAATAGGCAAGCAGTGTGGGGGTATCTCTCCGTCTTTCTCTCAATCTTATGGAGTTAATTGCAAGAAACCCGGATTTATATATTTTTTTGTTTTTAAAGATTATTTTCTGCTTAAAATGGAAATAAATTAGGGGTGGTTATCTGTACTGAATTAAACCTTTTAATAGATTCTTAAAGAAAATACCACTTTTTAACATTTATTTTAATAAAAATTAAGATGGCGATATAAATCGAGCACTAGGTTTTCAGGCTTTGTTTTAAAACTTTTTTTAGTATGTTTAGCTTGAGGGAACTATTTAATATTAATAAAATGATATTCTTGTAAATATGTTGATGAATTTTTTGTTATTTTACGTTTATTCGAAATCCAAATTTATATAAATATAGATTGTGTGATATTAAAACACTTTGCAGGCGTTAGTAGTGGGTTATGCCACATAACCATACCAAATAGAATAAACAAATAGATAACACGAAGGAATCAGACTTCGATACATAAATCATTATTTGTTTTCCATGACATTGCAATTTTTATTTAAATAGGTCAAACATTTTGCAATAAATACATTTATAGTATTAATTAATTTTTTTTCATTATAAATAACCTAATTCATACTTTACCTGCATTTCGTAAACCCCCTTCTGGTATTTGTATTGAAGGGATAATTTGTTTAACATAAGATTGACCTTCTGTGGTGTTTAGTGATTTAACCATATTAACAAGCATTTGAGGTAGGTAGTCACCAAATTTAACTACGGGATTTAATACCTGTCCAACCGACATCATGATGGACTTTGCCGATGAAGATGTATCTGTTACTGCTTTTACAAATGGTGCCACATTAATTCCATGTATTTTGTAGTTTCCCTCTCCTTTCATCGCTGCCAGATAATTGGTGTAATCAACAAATTCTGGACCATTTTGATATCTGTAAGTTAAATAAATATGAAATAAAATGCCTAAACTTCATAAGAAGAAAAGGTGTAAAGTGCAAAGTCAGTCTCAATTAATCCATTATGCTGATAATCAGGAAATTTCAAATTTTGATAACCCTTTTTACGGACAAAACTGTACGAATATGTACAAATAAAACTATACAAATATGTATGAACCAAACTATATAAATATGTACCAAGAACAAAACTATGAACAACAAAATACAGAAAACACTAACAATGCAAATTTTACGGGAACCGCCTGAACCATACGAGGTAGTATTCTTAAATAATAATACAGCTGAATTATCGTACATTTATTTACCAGAATTAGACGCAAATTTTCTATTAGATACTGGAAGTACTAAATAACTCATAAATATTTTTCCAATTATATTAAAGATCAAATATTGCAAGGGCAAACAGCACATGCAATGTCCTTTCATAATAAAATAGCAACAATTCCAATATTTTCTACGTTTAAAACGCAAGGTAGTCATATATTCTATTTATTTAACTTTTCAGACAAATTTGACGGATTAATAGGCTTAGACCGTATTATTCAACTTTACGCTAATCTAGATTTTAAAAAAAGAATTTTACAATCCCCGCGTGTTCAAATTCCAATACGCTTTTAGGAAACGATAAACCAGTTGCTTACGCATCGCGTACTTTAAACGAAACTGAAACTAGATATTCAAAAATAGAAAAATACATTTAAGCCGTAGTTTATGCATGTACATATTTTCGCCCTTATTTATTCGGACGACAATTTTATGTATGTCGATCATAGACCTTTAGTATGACTAGTTAATCAAAAAACGTAAGTTCAAAATTAACTCGATGGAGTTTACGCTTAGAAGAATTTGCCTATAAAATAATTTATAAAAAAGGTGCGCAAAATTCCAATGCAGACGTCTTATCGAGAAAATGCAAACTCAAATAAAGAAAACCCTGGCTCGGATCAAGTACGAAACTTAGATATAATTTGTCCTCGACTTCCGCAGGTCAAGAGAACAATGAAAAAGTAGTAAATATCTTATCCCATATTCTAATACAGCCAGCTGCCAATGCCTCAGGAAATACTGTGCATAGTAATAAAAATGATATATAAAATCCCGGATTAAATATCCTAGATGAAATAATACCGGAAAACCCTGATATTATTAAATAATTTATTCGCGATTAGATGAACGACGAAAAAACGTGTTACGTATATTTTTATAATGAAGAACTTATCCCCATATTCACTAACGTATACATACAAAACTTCCGAAAACCAGAAATAATAAAATATACAAAACTAGTTAATAATATTAAAGATAAAGACGAAAAATTTTGTTAATGACTGATCAACATCAAAGTAAAACTAATTACAGAAACTTATGAGAGGCTAAAACATAATTATTTTTGGCCCAAAATGAAACAAAAAAATGACCCAATTTATATATGATTGTGTAACATGTCACACTTTAAAATATAACAGACAAAAATCGTACTAATCCTTAGTAAAAAGCGAGACGCCTTCTAAACCTTTTCAAATCATTCATATAGAAACTTTTATTTTTGAAAATCATAATTGTCTTACGATATTTGATACATTTTCAAAAACAGTCAATGTTATATATATGATAAGAACGCCAAGTTAGTGTGCGAGTGACTTATAAACTATTTTTCATTCTTTGGATGTCCAGAAACAATTGTCAGTGACAATGGTTCAGAATTGAATAATGAACTAGTAAAAGAATTATTAAAAGCCCAAAAAATAAATATTCATTTCTCAACCCCAGGACCTCACGAATCTAATTCGCAAGTAGAACGTTTTTATTCTACCTTAATAGAACATTTAAGACTCCTAAGAAGTCAAGACAAAAATAAACCAATTTCTGAATTATTACGTTACGCATTTATAGCGTATAATAGTTTAAAACATAGAAGCACTAAATACACACTTGCGAATTAGTTCTAGGACATACAAACTTCGCGTGACCCTTTTGATTTAATATCAACTACAGTTTATTCAGATTACGTTTTATCCCATAAACAAAATATAGACGCGACCTATAATGCAGTTACACAGAAAACTGAAACTCAAAAAGAAACAATGCTTGTAAAAACCAACCCTAAAGATGATAAACCCTACGAATTTAACCTTAATCAAAAATATATAAAAATCAACCTAAGTTTAGTGGACCTTTGATAATAAAAGAAATCCTTGAACATAATCGGGCAATTGAAAAATATTAAAAATCCTAAAAAGACAGAATTAAATCAAAACCCTGGTATCTTATCCTACAAGCTAGGACATGCCCAGAACACGGATATTAATTCAGATATTTGATATAAAAGGTATAATTGAAGAGTATAGATCTTTAAGTTTAAAATATAATATGTTAACATTATATTTGAAAAATAAAACTGACTGTAACACGGAATATTATAATTCTTATATGATTAGTAAAAATCAAAAACAAAAAATATTATGTCAGATAAATGAAATATAACCCCCTAAATAAACCACACATAAACGTGGTTTAATTGATGGACTAGGAAGCATAATTAAAAGTATAACAGCAAATTTGGACGAAAACGATGGAATATTAATAAATAACGAAATAAATATTTTAAAACAATATTAAATTGTCAATGGATAAACAAATTTCCTTAGTAGTTTTATAAAAAGTTTCCAAGAAATCTTTAAAAATATATCTCATAATCAAAATATTTTAGAATTTAGAGTAAATCAAACTATACAAGTATTAAAAAAATCGAATTACAAGAAATATCAGAACTCAAATGATTTTCACACAAATATACATGTTATATCAAAATATTTATGATTTGAGAAGTCGCTATGTCCTTTGCCAAACTGAATAATTTCCACAATACTTTGATCTTTGACTTTATATACGAGAAAAACGTGCAAAAATCCTTTCCTAACACATGTTCTACCAGTTCACGCGTCTCAGCGCTGAATGTTTAATTATCCTTAATAAAGATCATTGCCGATCGTCGAACATTGGTAGAAGCGGGGAAGGGGTTATGTACCTACGTCTACGTCGGGATTTTAAAGCTATGCGACGACGCCATTAAAGTGTTATGTAGCGATCTTGATTTAGCGCGTGTAGGAACAAGAATATGATATTCATTTCAGAGCGGTCGCTGATAATGGCCAATGAATTTGGAGAACTATGTCGATATTATGGGTGTCATAATTCGAGAAGACATTCTCCAAGTTTTAGATTTTTCAGATCTTTAAATAAGGATATTAGATTACAGTGAATCATTAATAGTAGTAGGTATTTTAATTATAATTTTTAATTTTTTCTATGCGCGTTAACTATACGATGTAACGAAAGAAATTTGATGCAGAAATTTTAAAATCTATCAGAACGTAATAATTTTAATTACACAAAGTCAGTCAAATAGTTGGAATGTGACAAGTTATATTTTTTAAACAATAGGACACCCCCTTAATCGGATCTAGGAACTTGGAATTGTGCATTATATAACAAACGCATCTATTAAGGAAGGGTTTGTCGTGAAATGTTACAGAACAGGTTTTTCAGAATTCAGTACTTTTAGGAGTGAAATATGTATACATTGTTTACTATAACCCCTTATCTAAAAGAGATTTTAAGACGATTCTTCCGTCAATGGTTTTCAAAAATAATTATCTAAATATAAATTTAAGACTTTTTCAAAAATTCCACTCTTACGAGAATAAAAATAGGTTATTTTTACTTCCCCATATAAGAGTCAATATATTGTATTATTAATACATCTTTAATGCACTATGTGGTTAATTGCTAATATTGATATACACATATATAAAGTATTGAAATCGCAAAAATTTGCGTAACATATAGTATAACGTAAAATATAGGTAACTGGGTATAATCGACCCTAGAATACGAAAAACGTATTTTTAGAAAAAAAATCTATGATATCTGTACGGATGTGTGCGAAAATGTGTCCCGTAAACATGCAGGATAGTCCTAAAAGCATGAGACAGCCCCCTGAAAATAGGAAAAAGATCAAAAAACGGTGAAACATAGACTTTGAAAAAAACCTCATTAATAGCATTGGCTTTAAATAGGAATGTTAATACTCATTTAGTAGATGCGATGTAAAAAAGGGGTTAATGAATTTTAATTTTTAACCAACTTGAAAAAAGAGTAATTTATCAATTAGACCATATGTATTTTTTATGTATGTATACCGATTACTCCAGGATGATTTGACCAACTCGGAAGAATTTTTCAGGAAGTTTTCAGCGTAGTGCTGGTGCCATTTTGAATCATTTTATATCTAGGAGTTTCTGAGATAAATTTGAATTGCTTTAATTAGCTGCCTTAAAATTTAGTGTATGGATTGTAATTAACCAAAAGTAATTTCGCAGCACTATATTTTTACATCAGGTTATCTCGGTTATTGTAATTTCAAAATAAACATCTTAATCGTTCGCACAAAACATTTCTTGTGTCAATAAGTGAAATATGAAGAGGAAAAAGGGGGTAATTGTAAAATATGATGTTCCTTTTGTTTTTTTTTGTGGTTTTTAATTGTACAAGGTTTAATTTTACTAACCTTTTTATCTTTTGACAATAGGTATTGCTGATTTTCTATAAATGCGTATAAATGGCGGTTTTTATAAAATATTTCTACTGCGATTCTGGTAAAATTTCATATACAGTGTACTACTAGCTACTTACAGTTAGTTTTTATTGTTAATTAAGTTATTTACATGTAATGTTTATTAGAATTAAAATTAGTGAATTTATTTTCTACATTTCCAAAAGTCTTGAATTTAGTTAGAATATTCCCCACTGTTGTGAAATGTATAATTTTATCGGGGTGTCTGTTATTAAAAATGTCTGCAGGTTCTCGAAATGTTTTATAATTTTCTCCGACAATTAAAATTATTTCAATTTTATCTTCTTTGCTTAATTTCAGCGGCATTTCTTTTTACTATAATATTCAAACTCACGTTTCAGTAAAGTAATACAATATTGTTGTTGACAATGGCAGTGACAATGCCATTATCAACAATCGATAAATAAGGAAATTTTGCTGGTATGTAGGTAGGAACAAAAGTAAGAAACTGGACTTGCCAGTAAGAAGCCAAAGTTTTACATTCCTTAAGAAGTGATTTCAGATAGTGTGCGAATCTAGTGCTAGACATGTTTTTTTATTCTAAGTAAGATTTTGTATTACATTTTGCTATAAAATAAAAATAAAAGATACTTTTCTCTTGAGTCAATTTTGATTTTTTGGAATTTTTGACCACCCTGTATAAGCAATCTCAAGTTTGAATATTTTAATATTATTTTGGCAGAAAGCAGAACTTTTTATAAAGAGTAACTTTTTTCCTTTTTTCCGTAAAACTACTAACAAAAAAGTTTCCCATATGTAGAGAACTTAAGTAGACACACTGTATATATATATATATATATATATATATATATATATATATATATATATATAATAAGAAAGTTCCGAGCTCCGTGACATTTTTCAGTCAACCAACTTAGGCGTTTAATTTTTTTTTGTATATGGTGTAGTTTGTGAGTATATTACCTAATAGTCAAGAAGTTTAAATAACGTATTTTCATTTTCTCAAAAACTCGTCTCTTACGAAAAAAAAAGTAGCTTTTAAACTTTTAATCGCAGGCTTTTCATTTTAGTTGTATCAAAAATGTATTTTAATGTTTGTTTTGCAAACTTGTCCTTTCGTTTTTATTTCGTACCCTGTATATCCATTATATGTTTTTTACTTCTTCTTATTTTGAGGGTAAGCAATTTTATTTATAAAAAATTATTTTTGCTGAAATGAGAGATGTATACGGGGGACGGGGTATTCGATTGTTCCATTTCCAACGTTATAGAGCAAGTCAATCTTATCAAAATAAGAAAATAAGTTCTTATGAAGATGGAAATGATGATGATATGATGTCACATTGTTAATGTAACAATGTTAAATTAAAAAAAGGCCGATCTGTAACTTTTTATAATATTTTGACAAAATACAAAAAAAATAATAAGAACATTTTTAACAAGCTTATTATATTGATTCCTTTACACCATTATGCGCAAAAAAGAACTACCTTTTTTTTTGGCGGTTTGGTTCGGTCACGGCTCAATACGTAGAGTTTATTGTTTTTTTGGGTTTCGTTTCCTTTTTGGGTTGTCCTTTAACAATATTTCTTTTCTTATAACTTACCTTCAAAATAAATTTTCACTCTGAGTTTTATTAGTACATGAAGTATTCGTAAACAATAATTTAAAAATTTAATATAATATCACTTTTTTACATAAATTTAACAGTTGTACTAAAAAAAGGATAAAACGTTTCTTTCTTTCTCCAAAGATTATATTTTTTTTTATTTATTTATTTACGATTTGGTACTCTATATAGATCTCTCTCCAAATGGTACAAATGATTTCCAAAAGGCTACAATAAAACTAACAGTAAGATCTATCATTAAGCAATCACACATAAACAATTTAAAATAGAAAAAACTTTGCTTTTAAATGATTGTAGGGAATTATAAAAAATGTCATGATTAGAAAAGTAGTTTCCTGGATAAGTCCCTATTTCTTATTTGTCTTTGGGGGATTCGAGAATTGATGTTAGAAAGCAATTCAGCACAATCAGTATTACCATTAACAACTTTGTAGAGAAAAAAACCCTGGCATTCTCTAAACGTTTTTTAGTCCTAGTGCGATATGGTATGTCTTTATACTAAAAATCTAAGTTTGAATAATAAAAATTTGGCAAATCTATTTTGAACTGCTTCAGGTCGATTTTCCTGATACAAGTAGACTGGGGACCAGATTGAATTGTACAAACATTTTATAGTACCAATATCATCCATATGGTTGCACGTTGTGCGAAGAAAAGACAACATTAGGTAGCCCTTCAAGGTAATATTGATGATATGTTCAATAAATGTCACTTCTCGGTCAAAGGTTATTCTCAAGTCATTAATCTTTTCAACTCGCTGTATAAATTGACCTTCTAAAACATAATTGTACATTAACGGTGCCCTTTCTACGGTAGAAGCTTATTAGCCTATATTTGCCTGCATTAAGATTAAAGTGGTTATTACCGTGGTTACCGCATCAACTTGACATCCTTCCTCGATATTCTGGACAAGGAAGTTCTGATATAAAGCTAAATTTGTAGCCGTTGATCGCCCTTTAAAAAACTCGTGCTGTCAAATGATGTTATATGACTCAAATATTTCATCCGTCAATACAGCTTAAAATATTTTAAGTAATACAGACAGCGGGGAAATGCCTCTGTAGTTCTTGATATCCGTTCTTAAACCAGATTTAAAAACTGGGAAAAGAGTAGACTTCTTCCAATATGTTTGGAACTGAGCTGAGTTAAAACATCTTTAAAAAATCATGCATAGGGGTTTTACCAACGATAATGCACAATCTTTTTTAAACATAGGAGGCAAACCAACTAAACCTGAGGTTTTTTTTCTATCAATGGAGTCAATTTTCATCAAAATTGCATCTTCTGCAAACTCAAAAGTAAGAACTTTACTTATTTTAGCAAGATGGTTGAAAAATTTGGGATGTGTGTAGTCTATGTAGCATGATTCAAAGTGCTGGGCAAAGGATTTTACAATGAATTCCTTTACTTCATTATTATATTCCATACTTTTAGGGATTCCTTGATTTTTAGTAGAGTTGACAAAAGACCAAAAATATTTTATATTGGAAGAAATTATATGTTCTCTATTGGAGACAAAGATAACATATCACAAATCTATAAGGTACATATCTCTCATAATCAGTCCGCAGTTTGGATTTTTTATGTTTTATATAATTTATTTTTTAAGTTAATGATTCGTTTTAGTTCGGGAGTATACCATTTAAGGAATGTATCTCTCTTTATCTTCTTTGTAGGGAGATACTTATCTACACCATTAAAAATGACCTCATAGAATTTCTGTATAAGACAATCGATATTTTCATTTGCATTTAAAAAATCCCAAGTTACTACTAATACAAAAATAAATAATTAGATGCTTCATAGTCCGCCTTATCAATAAATAAGCGATTGTTTCAGTGTTATTTTCCAAGAAAGGTATAGTCTTTGGATATATCGAAACTTCTAGTGGAGGGTTATACAAATCAACTTTACTTAATAAACTCTCGCATTTATTTATATTATTAAATTCTAAATCATCACAAAACACCAAATCTAGGAGGCTCCCGTTGCAGTTAGTGTGATATTATTGATCTGCTCCATTTCTAAATAATAAATAGTATTGAGAAGTATTTCAGTGCTTATTTCTTTGGGTATCAAATGTTGTTCCTTGAGCTCCCAGGAGATGTCCGGTAAATTAAAATCTCCAGACACAATGAATTTTGCTTTTTTGTTGGTTCGTCGAAGATCCTCGATGATATCAACAAGGTCCTGACACATGTTAAGGTGAGTTTGGGGGCACATATAAGTTGCCTCAATTATGATTATCTCTTCAGAAAGCTTTGCTTGCTCCCACATATCATCAAACACAATGTTCCTACTGACCCGAAGTAGGTTGCAAGCGAAATTGCTCTAGGTGCTATTAATGTACCACCACCCCTTTTGCATTTAAGTGCACCATAGTTTCTATCTTGACGAAACAGTTGGTATTCGTTCCCAAAAATAACACTGCTGTATGGAACGCCGTTTTACTTTTTAGTCATACGCGTCTTTGATGCCAAATTTAATTGCAAAACATATAAATGATGCTACCTGCATTCAATTTTTATTCGTTTTAATTTTCCCGATATCGAATTTTTGCGGATACCGATTTTACCGAATGACATTTTTATGATAAGCAATTTCTTTGCAGACCATTTCGATTGATACCACAAAAAAGTAGTTGTTTATCCTTTTTTAACACGTATACAGCCTACTTAAAATTTTTATATACATGCGTCTTTCCATAGTTATTGCATTTCATCAAATCGATGTTAATATACAAAAATCTGTTTAAATATTTAATATATTGATTCTTATTAAAAGGTAATTGCTTCAAACTGGATCGCATTAAATTAATATTAATACAGAAAACATTAGAATGCATTAACGACTTTGTGGAGATTAATTTATTTCAACCGTATGAAGGGAAATCTGATTTATGAATTCATGTAATAAAAAAAATTAATTTATTTTTATCGCATATCAAAAAAAATTAAAGCATCTTTTACGATATCATTTTTTGTAAATATCAATTCCATTAACACCCTAAAAATGTAAAAACGTTGATAGTCGTTTATCTGTAATTTATACTACATCAAAAAGTTATAACACGGATCCTTTACCATGGAAATGGAAAAAATACTTGAAATATAGATTTGAATAAATAAATAAAAGTTGATACGAGATTTAATTGTATAAGAGTTGTGGAATTTAAATGATTATCAAGTATAAGGTAACTGGTGTTATTTAATATGCATTGTTTTGATTTCGAATTTTTGTTAATGTCGATTCTTGTGAATATCAATTTTCATTGAATGCAGCCACCTTGTTTCAATTTTAATTATCGGACGTGCAGCGATCTAGTGCAAACTAAGAACAACAAGAGCAGAAATCTGTAATTTTTTAATACCGGAGTTTCTGGCTAGGCATGCGTTCGAAAATTTAAAAGTGCATCTAAAATTAAGACTGTGTTGTGCATGACGTTTGACGAGTCGGATGCGAATAATAAAAAACATATTCGTAGGTAATTAATGACAGTTAAAACGTGTTTAATTATTGTTCGATTGGGAATACTTAGTTATTAAATCATTGCGGAATACAATATACACCCCTATATTTAAAATGCGACCACGTACAAAATTACAGATCATAATGAAAAAAAGTTAAAACGAACGTATCTGGCTCCCAACATCCTATTCCAAAACAAGCTATTCTACAATCCTTTGATGATTTCCTGGTCTAATCTACAATCAGTCATATATGATAGAGCAATAACAACGATTTTTTACTTAGTGTTTATATTTATACCAGAATAAAGAAAACAAGGTTTTGAATTTCCCAACTATAATTCACAGATTACCACACAGTGTAATTTGTAATGGCAAATTGCAATTTCTCCTGGAAGCTGTGTGCCGGCGACATGCTTTACTACAGTTTTTTTGGCTTCTTAAACGTGATTTAAAGTAGTCTGTCCAGATTTTTTTAAAATGAAAAGAGTATATTTTGACGAAATGTAAAAATAGGTACCAGCGTATAATAATTAAGTAAAGTCTTGTCACTTTCGCAGAATTTAATGACTTTCAATAATAATTATAATACACATAATAATATGGACTAAAAATAACAAAAATAATTAGAAAATGGCAGCAGATTTCGCAAAATAGAGATCATTTGTACCAGATTTCTCATAATAGAGGATATTTGTCGTATTTATGGAAATAGTAAGAGTACCAGAGTACATGGACCCGAAAAAGAGAACATTCCTCTTAAAAAGAGTATATGTGGTCACCCTATTTAAAGCAAACTGTATTAAGGTTGTATAGGTATATCACTATATCTTTATTTACAATATTTATTTGATAATTAGGACACTATTTTCATGTTTGTCTCCCTTGTTTAATATGTGAGTAATTATTATAATTTATAGGTATGTGCACTTCACTTTCAAAAGCTGCGTGTCGATCAAAATACGGATTTACAAAAATGAACACATCAGTGGTGTATTTAGAATGCCGTCTTAGAGGGGGAGGCAAACATTTGATATCTAAAAAAAAGTTCTAGGTTCTTGTTGGAACAACATAAGCATGAAGACTAAAAAAAAACAGAGTTCTCAATGTTTGTGACGTAAAAGTCCCGAAATGCTTTATATAATGTAATTTTTGCTTGGGTTATTAGCTCGGGTGGGAGGGGGAGGGGTGCACGGTGCGTTTGTCTCCTGCACGTGCCCAAACCGAAACTGTCGTATGTTGGAATGCAGAACATGTTATATTGAAGAATACCCCAAAACAAAAACATAGCATTCATGCCCTATTATCTTGGTAATTTTGTTCACAAGGTCTCTTTGCTCAATACACAAGTGTAATCTACAAAGCTGATTTTTTTTCTATTTTTAGTTTTTACATTCTGGTACTCACGCATATATTATGGATGTAAGCCATATATGTGATAGTTTTATAGGTCATAAAAACCTATTGATGGTTGTGTCTTGTATTAGATTTAATGCCTCCACATCTAACCCGAATAACGTTAAATATTCAAAGCAACGTGTACTCTTCTTGTCATGTAGAGATTCTAGAGAATCTTTCGATACGAATCCACGACATGGTCATTTCTGTCTGGATTCAAACCTGGAATCATATTCATATGTACCTACATATAGTATATGTTGAACCTAAGTACAGGGTGTTACTAAAAGTCATAATGTAATTTTAGGGGTAGTTTTACATCAAAAATTATGAATAAAAGTTCCTATAGACATGTACAGAAATGCTTTGTTTTCGAGATACAGGGGGTCGAAGATTTTGTTTTTTTTTAGTTTATATAATGCACCTTTTAAACTTTTAGAGACAATTTATTAAAATCTGATACACTGTGAATTGTAACCAATACTTACCTACGAAAACAGTATGTACACTCAGATTGAAAATCAACTTAATGTTTTTTAAATACAGAACTGTATTTTTTATTTAATTAAGAAACGTTCGACCTGCCAAAATAACGATATATCATACTTAATGTTTGAACAGTAGATTTAAGATTTTTCCATAAAATACAATGTGTTAGAGAGACACAGAAAATCCGAATCTCGCCAAATTCACAAAGGAAAATTTTAAGTACCCTAAATGAATGAGTGCATTACATCATTGGTTTTTAGAAATCAAGGGCTTTTAAAAAAACACAGGTCTATCTAAAAAAAAATTAGTTGATCTGACCGCGAAGAAGAAACGTCGGATTTCAAATCTATGTGCACCATCTTGTTGATAATGGAAAGTAGCTATAAAGATATAAAATTTATTTTGTGATATCTCTTCAAATGCAGCCTGAAAAAAATTAAATATGTATAGCTGATTTTTCGGTATTTTACGTACCTATATCCTCGGAGGTAGTCAGAATTGTCTAACTTTGTCAACTACTTATTATTCTGTGTTAAATTGCGCAACTTTGCTCTATTTTAACCGACATTGTATCGAATTTGTAACACCCTGTATATGTTTGCGTGTTTTCATTCGTTGGGACCATTCCGGTATACTACCTCAATGGTTGAGATATTCCAATTCCACCATATGTAATTCTCACATTGAATGCTATTTTTTAACTAATTTTTATTTCTCAATCTAGAGTGCTGTGATTTGAACTTACCTCCAAGAACCCTGAGAAAAATAAAATAATCTGTCTATTCACTAAACATCTTTTATGCCCATTTAAATATTAAACGATTTTTTCTAAAAAATCATTTTTTTTAATGTCGCTCTTCGGGTTAGCCTTTGCGAGTAATGTATAATGATACCCCCCACAACAATATGCGGTATTTTAAAAAATCGGCAAATAAAGGCATAATATGCATTTAAGCCTAAGCAATTTCTAGTCACCCTGATATACGAAGGTTCTGGTTTGACACGTCGTGGTTGAAGTTACAATATCATAGTAAATCAAAATAACAAACAAATATAGGGCGTCCCATTTAAAAAACAAAAGTTAATAGCAGAAATTCGGAACTAAAAGAAGATACGGCAACACTGTTACAGTAAGATATATCATAAAACAAAATAGATAAAAACCCAAATTGGAAGTGCTACAGATAGAACGTTTAAACACGCATTTCAGATTTCAAAACATAAAAATAGCTTTTTGGATAAAAAATCAGATTCAGCTTTTGCTAGAAGAACATTCATTGCTTTATTTTACACCTACCAATAAAATAAAGGTTGTGTTGTTTGATTGAAATTGTTATATCATTGTATAAACGGGGGCTTAACAATAATGTATATATATATATATATATATATATATATATATATATATATATATATATATATATATATATATATATATATTTATTTATTTGATAAATTAAAAAATAAATCCGAATTCAATGGCCGATTCAAATTATAAACCTTTCATTAACAACAGAATCAGACACTATCACTAACCGAGAAAATAAGTGTTACTTCACAGATTGTTTTGTAATCTGTGACAATATAGCTTGTACAAATTAATTAAAACTAAAATCTGGAAGTGTTGAAAGTAGTTTGCCGAACCGTCGGCGTCGCACGTCATGCGAATACTATTTTTTACCTTCGCCCTCCCACTTCATATACTCACGGCCCGCCACTGACTCAGACCCCCGCCCTCGCGTCGGCAGTGGCCCCAGCACCGAGCTTGCACGTCTTGTTTTTGCGAGGATTTAATGATTGAAATGCAAAGGCCACAACGCGTAAGGCTCAAATATGTGGTGGGAGCCCCTGGAGACATCAGCGAGCGAAATACAAAACTGAGGATCTTTTCTTTTTTTTGTCATCATGTAAATTTTGAGTTGCGGCCGAAGGGCCCCCAAATACGTAAAACCCATTGACCGTTTTTTTGTCATCGCAAAACTTCGCCTCGCCCAGATGAGCCCCAACCATCGTAAGTAGTTAATTCGGCCTTGTTGCTTCTAGAAAAGCAGCCTCTATAACGCAACATGCGAGTCGCCTTTTAATACTCATTGTTTATAAAATTATGATTAACACCAAGATACACTTACAACGGTATACCCACGCCGGTCTCTTCAGCATTCAGCAAGAAAATAAAATTGAAGTTTACAAATATCAGATTATCTAAAGTGCTCATCGTGAGGATTCGTGAAATTTATTTTGATTAAAATAATTAATTTAAAATAAAAGTTAAGAATGCTGCAAGTAAAATAATTGCAGGGGAAACTTCCATTCATATTTTATAACATTTGTTACTTGAGTTGCTGCACTAGTGCCGTCTATTGACATTTTTAGTTTTTACTTGCAATTGAAAAATACAAACCAGGTTCAAAAGTGCCCTATACAGGTAGCTAAAACCATATTGTTCTATTATTATAGTAAATATATCCTAAATTACCATTTTTTAAATTTATCTTAACAGCTTGACGGTAAGCAACAATCCACATTTTTGAAAATGTATTATTTTGGAAATTTGAAATATTTTATATCTGTCACTTTTGTTTACCGATTATAATTTCAATCTCGATTTCTACTGCCTGCAACTGCACAGGTAGGACGTAATAAACTGTATTGAAAATAAAATCTTTAGATTCAAAATAATTAGTTTAATAATTTTAAAAACATTTTATTGAAGCGTAAATTCTACAAACGTTTTCAAATGACAATGCATTACGGCCTATTTGACTCGCTGTGAAAGACGTGTTTGAATTCGATCCGTATCATCGTCGTGCACAAATGATATTAAAAAATCAGCAAGCAAGATTATTAGAATGCAATCCAATGTTAGCGCAATACGCAAACCAAAGAAGTCAGTTCATACTTCAGAACACAGAATACCAGACCAGAGAAGCTCCAGAATTTTACAAACCTTTCTGAGCGCGAAGACTTCTCTTTCGTATGGCGACACATTCGCAAATTAATTTGAGTTATCGAACACACTCACGCAAACACATTATATTTCTTTTGGGAGGCTATAGATGGCGAAACTTTCGATAATAAAAATGCATTCGAGGGGCTTGTATTCAATCGAAATTGATATCAATGGAAAATGGTTTCAATAAAAATAGATAATCATAGAAATTGCTGTAAATGAAAATACCATTCATAAAAATTGATAATCGGTTATATTGTTTCCCACAAAATACTACAAAGGTTAAATATTGGATAAATATTGATATCAACAAATTTGTAAGTAATAAAATTATATTATAATAAAAAAAATGCATTTTAATAATAATAATATAATGAAAATTGAATTAATTTTGTAAAGACCCATCCAAATATCCTGACATACATTTTAATAGCTAAATCAAATTAATTGATTGTAAAAAATCTATATGAAGGCTTTAGCTCTAGATGTTCCAAGGATTCAGTTAAAATTACATTTTTATTATAATATTATAAAATAAATTGCCATACTGCTGGATATATCTTCTGACAACCAGGATTCTGTAAAAACTATAGTCATAATTGCAGGCATAAACAGCCATTGCAACTTCAATTATTTTCGTGCGAATTCCTTGGACATTTTGGTAGTAAAACTCCAACCTATCTAATATTCCATTATTCTATGTTAATTCAAGTGCCGATTTCGAGGCATTCCCCGAAAATTTTCCCTAAATGTTCCCTATAACTAGGATAATTAATTGAGAGACGTAAGAGGAAAATTATGTTTAGTGTCAAATTTTAAAATGTATGTTATTTTACTGATTTCTGCAGATATCCATTTTATTATATTACCTTTATTTGACCTGTGTAAACTGTAGAGGACATAGTAATAGGATCAAGAGGAGATTACCGCCAAAAATTGTTTATTCTGCTTTATCATTAAGCAGTATTAAGCTATTGCAAATATTCAGCACGGCTTTCGTTGGGTATTATCGTTGATTGAAGGAAAAAGGAAGATGCGCAACCTTATGGGCGAATTCGTGGCAGTGCTGATTTCATTCTAGGGCTGTGGTGTGATTTCACGACCTGTGATTTTGTCACAGCTCCGAAGTTGTCACAGTCACGACCTGTTTGTTGCCTTAGTTCAAAATAGCTCAGATGAAGATGAAGAACGATATCGAGTCGCCAACATAAAAAATACAGTCTGTCACAATCACACCATTGCGGATTCACCGGCCGCCGACTATTAAGTCGTAATGTAAATGTAAGGTAAATTTTGGTGTTTTATGAACGGAGACAACAGCGTTGCAATTAATGGCGATTATGTAGATATAGGATGTGATTTTCGATGGCAAATGGATGGTGATATGCAATAAATAATGTTTTAAACCACTATTAGCTAGTTTTCTGAAAAGTGACAAAAAAGTTTATTACGTTATAGATGTACAGAAATTTAAAAAAAAATGTCAAAAATAATTTCCGATGAAAAACGAAGTTGTATGCAAACATTGGATGATGTTACTAGTCATGAAAAAATGGAAAAAATGTAGCTAAACTCACTCTTTCTAAAAGATTTAGTTTTATATTAGTGTATCAATTCGCAAAATGTTGACCCAATTATTGCAAAATAATAATAATTGTTTGCCATGAAGGCTTAGTACTACAGACAGTAGATGGTACTCCGTAAAACTATTTTTAGTATAGATGCTTTAAATATTAACAAATTAAAATATAAAGTAACACTAATAATTATTTTTATTTAAACATTTACATAGAACTATAGAATAGTAAAAAGAAACGAACATGTAATTATTAAAAACATAGAAATAAAATAACACACAAGAAAATGTATCTATTTATTATACTTTGAGTTTATATGTAAGCTTATCAAATATTTCAAACTGTCGGAGGAAAGACATGATCGACGTTCATTTAAAAACATTCCTGCATTGGAAAAACACCTCTCACATGGTACCGATGTACCAAGAGCACAAAATCTTTCTTGGACAATAATTCCCAAATTCGGATAGTTATAAGAGTGTTCGGACCACCATTGTAGAGGATCTTCATCACGAGATAATAGATCATCTTCTAAGAAACGTTGAATCTCAACAATAGCTTTTGAGGACGCTGTACCTTGGGGTTTATAGGTGGCAGCCACTGAATCGAATATATCCCATACAGAAAGAGAAAAGTCATCTTTACTGGAGGAAGGAGACGGATTTTTGGACTCCACTATTTTGTTTTGCGTATTGTCTTTGGAATTGGGAGGAATTAACTCTTTCTCTAAGATATATTCGCTGACCAACCCTATTACAAGTTTCTTTATTCTCTCAGCTATTTTTGAGTCTTGAAACCCCAACATTTTAAACCTTGGGTCAAGGAAAGTGCATACAGCCAATGTATTGCTTTCCTCTATTTTCCCCAAGCGGTCATCAATTTCTTTTTGCAGGGTACTTAGAACCATCTTGGCACGTTTAGATAAATTTGTTTCGATCAATTTGTTACAAACATTTTTCAGGCCACTAGTTAAGACTATTACTAGAGAGGCAGTCATGTATTTTTCACCACTTACTGCTTTTGTAACATGTTCGAATGGCCTCAAAATCCTACAGAGTTCCCTCAGAAGACACCATTCGTCAGCATTTAATGTTTGTAAAGGCGCGTCTAATATAGCGATGGTTGCTTTGATGGTATCTTCGAGTTCCAAAAATCGTTCAATCATGTAGAATGTTGAATTCCATCTTGTAACAACATCCTGAATAACTTTCTTGGGTGAAGTTACACCATTATTTTTTTGATAATTCATCAATTTATCTTGCGCCGTAGAACTTCTCCTAAAGTGAGTAACAATGGTTTTGACTTTCTGAATAACTGTTTCCACTTCATCGTTCTTCATACCGTTCATAACTATTAGATTAATAGTATGCGCGAAGCATCCTAAATGTCTCCAGCGAAGTTCTTCAGATATAGCTTTTTTGATGTTAGCAGTATTATCTGATACTGCAATTAAAATTTTACATTCAACGCCCCATTCAGTGGTTACTCTTCGTAATTCTGCCGCTAGATTTGCACTCGTGTGATTCTCTGAAAATACTGAACAATCCAGAAGGATAGAATGTTGGGTAAAATTCCTATCAATAAAATGACCTGTGATTGCCATATAGCTCTCATTATTTCTTGACGTCCAACAGTCAGTAGTTACACATATTTTTCTGATGTTTAATACTAAATGTTTTGTTTCTGTCAAGCACTTTTCATAAAGGGCAGGTATATATCTTTTGGATATAGTTTTTCTCGATGGTAAAACATAGCCTGGGTTTAATTCCTTTACAAAATTTTTAAATCCCTGGTCTTCAACTATGCTGAAGGGCTGAAAGTCCAAACAAAACATGTCCATTAATGCCTCATCCATTTTCTTTTTTGCAGACGTCGTTACTTTTTTTGGAATAAAATTTTTAATGCTTTGCTGTTTTTGAACTATACTTGCGTTGGTAGAAGTAGCTCCACTGGTACCCGGCTCGTTATTTCGTGACCCTGGTTCCTAAAAAAGAAACATTATGAAATATATTAATGCGCATATAGCCTAATTTTATTTTATTATACTTTGTTTACAGACATTAGATAAAATATATTTTATAACTTTGGTATATACTAAAAAGTAAACTAAAAGTGCAATATCTTGGTCCTAAAATTCTCCAGATAAATTTTGGCTTATCACTTATAGACCACCCTGTATATGTTTAAAATTAGTACAGTACATTACATTAAATTAAAAATTTAAAAAACTCTTGATATATTTCTTCATTAGTTTGAATAAAGAACTGATGAATGTCAAAGGATCGAAACATGGTTAAGAGCTGTCTCGATCAACTCACTTTTTAAATAACAAAAAAACTATTTAAAAAAAATAGTTTAATAAAACTAAATCAAAATCGGTTCATCCATTTGCGAGCTATAAGCCCGTTAGAGTAACACAGATACACACGCTAAAACTTGTTAAAACCACTTACCTGTTCTGTGGATAATTCTTTTCTAGAAACTTCCTGTACGTTATTTCTGGTTTCTTCAAGATGGTCATTTTTCTCAACATGTTCAACTACTTTCTCAACGAGAGATACAGTTGGATGCTTTCGTTGAATGTGCCTTTTTAAATTTGAAGAACTTGTTTTATAGGAAAAACTCTGTTTACAAAGGTCACACTTAGCCATTTCGCCGTTTAAAGCGGTAAAAAAGTCCCATATTACACTACTCTTTCTCTTTACAGACATGGCCTGAGATTTAGACATTTTAATTTAAAAAATAAACAAATAAAAAAACGAACTCTAAAACTCACAAAACATATATCTCAAACGGCTTTATTCTGGGCAAATATTGCTTAAGCAAATATATTCTGGGAATTACTGACTAGTAGTGCCATCTGTATTAACATAGTGCAATTTGGAAAATTAAAGCAATGAAATCTCCCAAGTGTATTCTTAAAAATATTGCTAGCCCGAATTAATTTACCTATACCTAGGTAATTCATTTTAAAATTTAACATTCAGTCATAACATAAAGTGAGCAAAAATAAAATCTTTCATTAGTAAAATTTTTCTATAGAAAAATACGTGGTGTAAATAAACGCCGTCACAGTGCCGCACATTCGCATTCGAATCTAACCAGCGACGCCACTCCCAAAGTTGCTGCGCTATTTGTTTGGTGTGACAAAATCACATGTTTTAGTCACAGTGATAAGAGTGGAACAGTCACATGTCGGAGCTGTGACAGCAAAATCACACTTTTTCCCAGCCCTATTTCATTCCACTTACATTTCAGCTGCTGTACGGTGGAGCCGCTGTACGGCGAACGCATAAAACACCCATTCGCAGTCGTTCAGCTCTCGTTGTGATGACCGTCGGCTGCGGCGTTGATCGGGAAACGATGAGATTCGTGGAAGACGGTGCCGCGGAATATTATTATGGTTTATTGATCACCCAACATTATTATTTAATCCAACAAAAATTCTATCGCTTTAGCCGTTATCAGGGCCATAGCAATTATAGGTCTTGACAATAAGAAAAAAACTTTGTGTTATTTTATGATTACAAAATAAAGGAGATTATTTTAGATATACGATTAAATCAATTTCAAAACGGCATTTGATTGAGCACAAAACTGGGCAACTTTGCCACAATTTAAACTTTTCTATATTTCGTATAGCTTCTCCCAATGGTCATCCTAGAAATCGGAATACCCTGTACACCACGTGGGCGATTTTCCATACGTTTTTTTAAATTAAAAATTAAAGAAAAATATTGTTCATAAAAGATTTTATTTTTTTTACAATGACTATATTTCAAAATTTTCAAACAAAACGTAATTTAGAAATAATACATACTCAAACCAGTAGGTAAATAAATATGCAATGTTTGCATTAAAAAGTTAATGAAAATTTAGAAAAAATGTGAAAATAAACTTACATTTAACTACTAAATAGGTACTATCCATAAATTTAGAATACATACAATTTACACAACTGATGTTCTTTTTACTTCCCTCGTAAAAGGGAAGTATTGTAATCGTGAAAAAATCACTCTCCGAGATTTTTTCGGATCTTCACTAGGGTTCCTAGATGACGAAAAACATGTTTTCTCAATTCCATCGGTCTGTCTGTCTGTCTATTCGCGGCGTAGCTAAAAACTACTTATCCGATTGACTTCAAATTTTGGACAAAAATTAAGGGTCATATGGGGATGACCTGGAAACATTTTGGTAAATCCAATATTGCGAAACAAAATGGCGGTCTAGTGAAGTATTAAAGAAATTAGTATTAAAAAACTACTCATCCAATTTACTTTAAATCTTGCAAAAACATCAAGTATTATGTTGAAAACAAGTGGTAACATTTTGGTAGAAATCCAAGACGGCGGAACAAAATGCCTGCATAATAAAATATTTAAAAATTAAGCCTGAAAAAACTACTTAATGGTTTGATTTCAAATTGTGTGCCATAACTAATTGTGGTGTAGGGATCAACTAGTAAAATAGTGGTATTAATTCAAGATGGCGGAACAAAATAGCGGCCAAATAAAATGTTTGAAAAAATCACCCTCTCAGGTTTAGCACATCTTTACGTTTTAGCGTTGCTAGATGCCAAAAAATATGTTTTATCAATTCTGTCGTTCTGTCTGTCAGTTCGCGGCTTAGCTTAAAGACTACTTACCTGATTTGCTTCAAATTTTGGTCAAAAATTAAGGGTCATATGAGGATGGATAATATTATGATAAAAATCCAATATGACAGAAAAATGTGAAAACATTTTTGTTAGAGTGGAGTATTATTTGTAGTTAAGATTTAAAAAAAAACAAGTTTTTTATAAATTGTCGATTTTTTGCAATTTAATTGTTGCATCATCAGGACACATATATAGATCTAATATCGGGCATGAAACCCATATTATCAGAACTTTTACTCCGTTGTTCCGCATGTGGTGTATTATTTGGGGTTAGGATCTGGTAAAAAAACAAAAGTCTATTTTTAAATAGTTAACGTTTCGAAACTGTATTGTTGCATCTTCAGAATACATATGTAGATTCTATGTCCAGTATGAAACCCATATTTTCAGTCTTGGGAGTTGGACCGCAGATATTTCCTATATTAAGTTTCTAAATGGTCTTCGTTAACGATTCTCTTGTTTTTATGTCAAAGTGGTGTATTATTTGGGGTTAGCTCCCAGTAAATAAGCAAATGACTTTTTGTTATTGTCGACGTTTCGCAACTTTATTGTTGCATCCTCAGGACACATGAATTTTATATCCTGCATGATACCCCTATTATCAGTCTATACCTACTCCGTTGGTTCGCAGATATTTCCCAGATATTAAATTTCTAAATGGTTTTCGTTAACGATCTTCTTGTGGTTATGTTAGAGTGGTGTATTTTTTTGGGTTAAAAAATATCTGCGGACCAATGGAGTAGGTAAAGACTAATATGGCTTTCATGCAGAATAGAAAATCTATATGTCCTGAGGATGCAACAATAAATTGGCGAAAGGCTGTTTTGTTTACTGGATCCTAACGCCCAATAATACACCACTCTAACATAACAACAAGGGGATCGTTAATGAAAATCATTCTGAAACTTAATATCTGGGATATCTGCGGGCTAACGGAGTAAGTAAAGATGATTATATGGGTTTCAATTTAAGATGGCGAAACAAAAAAACCGCCAAATAAAATTTTTAAAATGCAGAAAAATTAAATGTGAAAGTAGGATACTTATTGAATTTATTTTAAATTATGCCCAAAAGTCAAATGTGGCATAGATAGAAAGGAAATGGTAAACATATTGGTAGAAATCCAATAGGAACAAAGTGGCGCCCAATAAAAACGAAGAGACAGTATATGTAACGCATATATACTGTGACTCTGTACTGAACTAACTTGGATCACACTTCACTTTTCCTAATAAAAGTAATAATTCATAACGAGGAAAGTTCCGGGTAAAGGAATTTACCGATTTTTTTACATACTATATTTAGTTATTTAATTATAAATTTCAACTCGCGCTATACATGCAGATTTTTAATTATTAGTATATATTTTTGTTAACTCCATTACTTAAACAATTATGCGAAACGTCCAAATTTCTGCTTGAGACATTTTCTCTGTAAATATAGGAAAAAATCCTTGTGCTACTTTATTAATACAAAATAAAGCAGATTGTTTTAGGTCTACGTTTAAATCGAAATTTTAATTTACAAATTATTGTTACTTACCTTTTTTTTAAGACAAAATTTATTTTTTTCATTATTCTGAACTAATAAAGTTACAGGATGTCCCAATACTTCTGACTAATAAAATCCTTCATCAGTGGTAATTTATGATGAGGAACGAAACATCGGGTCAAAAATCTAATCAGTCATATTGTCGACGAAAATAAATGGCAATGAGAATGGATTTTTAATTCTGGAGTAGATCAAAAAAGTGAAATATTTTTGAATTAGGTACTTCTTTTCTGATT
Organism: Kuschelorhynchus macadamiae; assembly: GCA_030620095.1. Lineage (NCBI taxonomy): Eukaryota > Metazoa > Arthropoda > Insecta > Coleoptera > Curculionidae > Kuschelorhynchus > Kuschelorhynchus macadamiae. Next base: position 457,788 of record JAUTXW010004786.1, read on the forward strand.
CTAATAAAAGGTAGAGACAAATAAATTTTACATTTCCATTACCACATTTTTGCCCATTTCAAGATGACGTAGTTTATTGAATTTTTTACCCTACGCGGGGTTTCCGTTCCTCGGCATTCATTATTAACTAGCATTGATGATGGTTTTTTAGTCCGAAATATCGGAAAAATGTTAAGTGTGATATGCTGTTGGATTTAGAATTAAAATTACTGTTTATTAAGAACACAAAATTTTTGACTATTTAAAAAGTAAAGTTTATAATGATCGTTTGGAGAATAATCGTCGAATCGTAAACGTAATAACGTATTTTCGTAGAGGGAAAAAGGTGGCTGTGATGATGTGACATTTATTTGAAAATATCTTTTTAAAAAACGTAGAAAATTAAAAGGATTTTCAAAAATCTCTATTTTTTCGGATATCTATTAATATCCTCAATTTCAAATTTGGGCAACTTTTTTATAGTTTACACTTTTCCATATCTCGTATAGCTTCTCCCTCCTAGAATTGGGATACCCTGTACACCATGTGATTTTCCCTTTTTTTTAATGAAAAATTAAAGAAAAATATTGTTCATAGAAGATTTTTATTTTTGTTTACAATGACTTAGGGCATAGATAAGTAAAAGCAAAGTTGAAATAAAATGACTTTATTTCAAAATTTTCAAATAAAACATGTTCTTAAAAAATAATACATAATCAAAACAAAAGGTAAATAGATATGCAACGTTTGCATTGAAAAGGAAATGAAAATTTAGAAAAAATGTTAAAATAAACTTACATTTAACTACTAAATAAGTACTATCCATAAATACAAAAGGAAGTATTGTAATTGTGAAAAAATCACTCTCCGAGATTTTTTCGGATCTTCACGTTTTAGGGTCCCTAGATGACGAAAAACATCTTTTCTCAATTCCATCGGTCCGTCTGTGTTTTTTTACATACTAACATAAAAGTTATATTTAGTTATTTAATTTTAAATTTTAGCGCGCTATACATGTAGATTTTTAAATATCAGTATTTATTTTTATTTGCTGGTATTACTTAAATACTTATGCGAAACGTCCAAATTTCTGCTTAAGGCATTTTTTTCTTAAATTATTTTCGTGAATTAAACACATGCTAACGAGGTCCCGCGATTTCGTTCGCGTATGACGCTAACGAAAGGGATATAAATAGGTAGGTACTTAGATCGCCTTATTTTTTTCTATTTTAGAAACCACGTTGTTGCATTTTCGTTCAATTTTTGTCAACAGGAGCTTGAGAGTTTTTTGATCAAGCGTTGTTTTGGAAAATTAACCGTTTTTAAATAAAAAATATTGTATTATTAAGGGGCGGTTTCATCCCCTTAAAATTTGATTTTTTAGCAGAATCGTGATTAATCACTCGCCCAATTTTTTGAAACACTCGGTATACATTTTTAAGAAACCTTAAAATATTTTAAATAACCAAATAAAATACACGAGCTTAAGCGTTTTGCCGAAAAACCAACAGTTTGTTTAAATAAAAAATATTGTAATATTTAAGGGGCAGTTTCACCGCCGAATTTTGAAAAATTCCTTCTTATCCAACCTCTACATTCTACTACCAAACAAAATGCATGCCTTTTCGTCAAGCAGTTTGAGCAGAATCGTGATCAATCCGTGACCCGATTTTTTTGAAACACCCTGTATACAACACAAGAAATAGATGTGAAAGGTCTCGGTTACCAGATGATCCTTTAAAAAAAATTATATAAATCGGTGCAGTACAACTCTCTCACGAACTTGCTGAAAACTTTAACTCAGTGTTTTAAATATATAGATTTTACAACAAATATTAAAAAGCATTAACACGTGTTTTTTTTTAAATAGCAAACCATTGTTTTGTTGTTTTGAATTATTTCACTGATTTTGAAATAGTAAATATTAAACCTACCACCACGGTCAGCAAAGGAAACTGAAAAAATTATGTATTCGACAAAATTCTTATTTTGCTATGTGGTTTATATTCCAAAACTTTATTTTCGTGACTATGCGTTTTTTATTTTTACATTGATATATACCGCCTTTTGTTACGTCATGTTAAACTCCTACCAGTTTATCCTTATATCACAATCAGTAAAATAAGATTTTTTTTTCGTTCATTTAAAAAGAAATATTTGTTCCGCCATCTTGAATTCGTACCACAACTTTACCAATTTATCTCTATATCACATTTAATGCATGCGTACATTTTAAAATTAATCTAATGAGTAGTTCTTTCAGGTTGATTTTTTAAATATTTTGCTAGGCCGGTATTTTGTTTTACTATCTTATATTCATACCAATATATTACCAGTTTATTCCTATGTAACACTTGTTTTTTGTGCAACATTTGAGGAAATTGGATAACTAATTTTTTAAATAATACTTTTTTAAAGTTTCTTAAGACCGCCATCTTGTTCCGGCATATTCAATTTTTACCAAAATATTTCTAGGTCATCCCCATATGACTCTTAAACCAGACAGACAAACTGATGGCAATAAAAACATTTTTTGGCATCTAGGGACGCTAAAACCTGAAAATATTTAAAACCTGACAGGGTAATTTTTTCACGATTATAAATATTTTATTTGGCCGCTATTTTGTTCCCCTATCTTGAATTATATCCCAATTAGTTATGGCAGACAGTTTGAAATCAGTCCATTAAGTAGTTTCTTTCAGAATGAATTTATAAATATTCCATTAAGCCGCCATTTTGAACTCTCACTTCAATTTTACCAGTTGATTTCTACATAATTCTTGATTTTTGTGCAAAATTTAAAATAAATTGGTTAAGTAGTTTTTAGTAATAACTTCACTAGGCCGCCATTTTCTTTTGACATCGGATTTTTACCAAAATATTATCAGGTCATTCCCATATGACCCTTAATCACTGTGCTTTAATTTTTGACCATAGTTTTTAGTCAATCGGGTAAGTAGTTTTTAGCTATGCCGGGAAGATACGGATCGACAGACAGACCGACAGAATTCAGAAAACATGTTTTTCTGCATCTTGGGACCCTGAAACGTAAAGATTTGAATAAATCTTGTAGGATGTTTTTTCACGATGGCAATACTTTCCTTTTACGAGGGAAGTAAAGATTATTTGGCAGCTATTTTGTTTCACCATCTTGAATTCGTAACACATCTTTACCAGTTTATCTCTATGTCACACTTAATGCTTGCATCAAATTTGAAATTAATGTCATTTTGTTTTTCTATCTTATATTCATACCAAAATGTTACCGGGTTCATTCCCATGATTTTTGGGCATAATTTGAAGAAATTGGATAATTAGTTTTTTAGTAGTAATTTTTTTAACGTTTTACTAGATCGCCATCTGGTTCCGGCATATCGGACTTTTATCAAAACATTACCAAATCACCCACATGTGACCATCAATTGTTGACTAAAATTTGAAGTCAATCTAATGAGTAGTTTTTAAACTGCGAACTGAGAGACAGACAGGCACACCGACAGACGGACCGAGGAAATTGATAAAATATTTTTTGGAATCTAGGGACGCTAAAACCTGAAGATATGTAAAATCTGAAACGGTGATTTTGCGTGATTATAAATATTTTATTTGGCCTCCATAGTGTTTCGCTATTTTGACTTAGTACCACAGCTTTACTAGTTCTACTCTATACCACAATTAGTTACGAAACACAATTTGAAATCCGTCCATTAAGTAGTTTTTCAGGCTGAATTTTAGAATATTTTATTAAACCGCCATTTTGTTCCGCCATCTTGGATTCGTACCAAATTTTACCAGTTGATTCCTACATATTACTTGATTTCTGTAGGTACACAATTTTAGATAAATTGGATAAGTAATTTTTTAGTAAAATTTTTTATAAGATTTCATTAGGCCACCATTTTGTTTTGCAATATTGTCATATTTTTACCAAAATGTCACCATGTCATCCCAAGATAACCCTTAATTTTTTATCAAAATATAAAGTCAATCGGGTAAGTACTTTTTTAGCTATGCCGCGAACAGCCAAAACATGTTTTTCGGCATCTAGGGACCTTGAAACCTGAAGATCTGAAAAACCTCGGAGAGTGATTTTTTCACGATTTCAATACCAACTACGCGCCATCTTGAATTAATATTTTAAATACAACACTCCGCATATTATTCCATTTTCAAAATCTGCTCATTATTCTTAACATTTTTCTCTAATACACTTTATTCCTAAATGTAATTGTTTTCGAAATAATGACGTTTGAAAATTGAAAATCCGGTTTAAAATGAAGTAATCGTTTTAGTCACTTTCGATAAAAAATTCTACTAATTAAATTTTAATTAATTTGTAGTTAAATCTTTTAATGAATTCGACTAATAAGAGGCGTAATGACAGTATTTTAAGGATAAACAGTACCACTTACCGGAAAATCTTGAAGGTTACGAATTTGTTCTGTAAATTCACAAGGAAACCAAATTAGTTGGTAAAAAAATATTTTATTTATCTTTGAATAACACTTATTTAACCCCAACAATAATTATTTTATCAAGTGTTCGATGTGGCCCCCTCCTAAATCTTGACAATAAAGTGCCCTATTATGAATAGCTTCTCTCACGTTGATGAAAGTCTGTTCATCTATTTCTTCACATGCTTCTCTTATTCTGCGTTCCAACTCTTCTATTGTTTGACATTCAGTGGCGTAGATTTTTAACTTCAGATATCCCCAAAGGAAAAAATCTAGATAGGGTAAGATCCGGAGATCTTGGTGGCCATTCTGTACTTCCCCTGCGACCTATCCATCGCCCAGGAAAGTTTGTATCGAGAAACTCTCTAGCCATGCGATAGAAATGGGAAGGTGCTCCGTCCTGCTGAAATATGATTTCACGATTTTCAAACTCTTCCTGATTGTTTAATATAATTTGTCTTATTCGAGGTTCAATTTCAGTTTCTAAAAGATTTCTGTAAAGATCTCCTGTAAGATTGCCTCTGATGAAAATCGGTCCAACAACGTGGTTGCCCAAAATCCCCTCCCAAACATTAACTTTTTCAGGAAACTGGGTATGCCCTTTTCTAAAAATATGCGGATTAGTATCGCTCCAGTATCGTACGTTCTGTTTGTTGACTTTTCCATTAAGGAAAAACGAGCATTCATCTGAGAAACATACACGTTTTAGGAAGGCTCGTTCTCCTTCAATTTTTCTTGTTAACCACTCACAAAATTCAACCCTCCGGTCTGGATCATCCTCCGTGAGAGCATGCAGGATTTTCATTTTATAGGGATGAAATTTTTCATTTTTTAGGACTCTTTGGACACTTTTCGAACTTACTTCGCAGGATTCAGCAACTGCAGACGTCGACTGAGTAGGATTAATTACCATTTCAGCAACAATTTCAATTTTTTTTTCTTCTGAAAGAGGTGGTCTTCCTGAACTTGGAGCATCTTTCATCGTACCAGTTGCTTGGAGCTTATTTAAAAGTTTGCGCAAATATGACCGCGAAATAGGGTTTTCGGGAAATCTATCGTTAAACATACGGACTGCTAGATGAAAATTTCTTCCAGCTTCTCCAAAAATCAAAACTGCTTCAAATTTATCGTGTAAACTGCGAGCCATGGTCACACTTTTCATAAAATAATTAAAATGCTCAACGGACTATTTGACAGTTAGTTATCAAGATGTTACCGCGACAACGATTTTGTTTCCAACGCAAACTTGATCGTATTTTTGATTGAATTTGAAATGACCAAAATGTCAATTGTCAAACGTCATTATTTCGAAAGCAATTACATTTAGGAATAAAGTGTATTGGAGAAAAATGTTAAGAATAATGAGCAGATTTTGTAAATGGAATAATATGCGGGGTGTTGTATTTAAAATATTAATTCAAGATGGCGCGTAGCCGCCATTTTATAACTTTTAGCTATCATTTTTTCATAAAAAAATAGCTTTTCATCTCCTATTTAAGCCCTCCAAATTTCGTTGCGATATACGAGTTGGCTCAAAAATTAGTAGGGGGGAACGGACTTTAGACGTTCACTGTATATATATATATATATATATATATATATATATATATATATATATATATATATATTTATATATATATTTATATATATATATATATATATATATTATATATATATATTATATATATATATATATATATATATATATATATATATATATATATATATATATATATATATATATATATATATATATATATATATATATATATATATATATATATATATATATATATATATATATATATATATATATATATATATATATATATATATATATATATATATATATATACATATATATATATATATATATATATATATATATATATATATAATATATATATATATATATATATATATATATATATATATATATATATATATATATATATATATATATGAATGAAATGATGAATATGATGAAAATCGGTCCAACAACGTGGTTGCCCAAAATCCCCGCCCAAACATTAACTTTTTCAGGAAACTGGGTATGCCCTTTTCTAAAAATATGCGGATTAGTATCGCTCCAGTATCGTACGTTCTGTTTGTTGACTTTTCCATTAAGGAAAAACGTGCATTCATCTGAGAAACATACACGTTTTAGGAAGGATCGTTCTCCTTCAATTTTTCTTGTTAACCACTCACAAAATTCAACCCTCCGGTCTGGATCATCCTCCGTGAGAGCATGCAGGATTTTCATTTTATAGGGATGAAATTTTTCATTTTTTAGGACTCTTTGGACACTTTTCGAACTTACTTCGCAGGATTCAGCAACTGCAGACGTCGACTGAGTAGGATTAATTACCATTTCAGCAACAATTTCAATTTTTTTTTCTTCTGAAAGAGGTGGTCTTCCTGATCTTGGAGCATCTTTCATCGTACCAGTTATATATATATATATATATATATATATATATATATATATATATATTCATATAACATATATATATATATATATATATATATATATATATATATATATATATATATATATATATATATATATATATATATATATATATATATATATATATATATATATATATATATATATATATATATATATATATATATATATATATATATATATATATATATATATATATATATATATATATATATATATATATATAATATATAAATATATATAAATATATATATATAAGGACTTTTTTGAAATTAAAAAGTACTTACAATAATTAAAATGAAAAGACAATTTTGACGGAATTTTCAGAAAATATTTAATTATATATTTGACATATTTAACGTATTTCGGTCATTATTATTTAATAGAAAAACAATTGGTTTTAAGTTGTTTATTTCTTGTCAAATGATGTCAAAATTTTAGTAGTTAAAATCTATCCAATTTTATATTTTCTGAAAATTCACTCAATACTTTCTTTGCATTTTAATTAGTGTAAGTACTTTTTAAGAATGAGAAGAAATGAGTTATTTCGAAAGCTTGGCTATTAGAAAAAAAATGTATTATAAACTTTTTGGCAGAATCCCCGTTAGTTCTTTATACTATTGGTAGTATACGGCCGTTACCTACAAGAAAATATATTTATCAGGCGCCAATACATAAGTTCATGGCCCATTTAATTTATTTTAAAAACAGCACTAATCAAGAGAAGATAGGTCCAATACTCAGAGATTCAAAAAACATCAAATTCCTGTGATGTAACATTTGTAAGAATATTAGGACCCTGCGTAGTTTATACTTTATTTCAATTTAAGTTTAGCAAGGACATTCCAAAAATAAGATTCAAAATAAAAAACACTTACCTTTCCAAAATATAGGAACGGCAATTTCTTCAGTAATTGTCTTGCCACTTGAATACATATCGTGTTTAGAAAAATGATTTTCACATACACGTTTATTTATTCAACATTGCCACAGTTTCGTACCCATTGACAAAGAATGTCGAGCCTCGTCACGGGAATTTAAAAACTCACCAAATTATTTTTATTTTTTCTTTTATTGTTGCATCCAACATACGCACACTCTATTTTTCTGGCGGACATACTTGCTTTAATTAACAGTTTCACAAGAATGAAACGAATCCAGTTTCGTACAGTTAAAAATTCACGAGTCTCACTCGAAAACGAGCAAAAAAACAATAACCACTATGATGTAAACAAATAATACAGGTGAGCGATTCGTACATCTCCGCCGATTATCCGATCTATCCGCTGTTTCGCTGTAAACGACTGGCAGCCCGTGGCGCCAAGCGAATCTCGGACACCTTTCCCGGCGGTGACGATGTCGCCAGCTACATCTCGGACACATTTTGTGCTACGAATTCGCCCATAAGGTTGCGCATCTTCCTTTTTCCTTCAATCAACGGTATTATTTAATTAGTAATTGGGTTAATAGATTATTTTTCAATACTGTTGAGTTACATTTTGGTTACATGTAAAACTAACACCTGAATAAAGTAACAGTCAACTAAGAGATACTGTGTTGTGAATCACGGCTAAGTTCGGGGTTAATCCCGGGTACATTGCATGGCGATCCGGTCAGCATTGATTTTCCGAGGCACGATTCTGCCCGTCAAAAAAATTTAGTTGTAATTTTGTAGGTGCGTGTCTTTGTTTCAAGTATTGGCATTATTGCTAGGAGCAATCATTATTTTGGTAATCGCTAGTTATTGCTACAGGAAGGAAAACCCTAAGTCTGGATCGATTTTTAAGATCGGTCCCATTTGGAAACTTCTACTGGTCAGTCCACCCGATGCCTAGCATTGTCTGTACGGAATAGTAGTAAGCGGAATGCCGCTAGATCGCAACGTTGGATAGGGTCTGGAAGGCAACGGGAATGGATCGGGCACAACCACCCACCACCACCCCTAGGACGAAAAGTGACTAACTGAGAGCAGGTAAATAATTAGATGTAGGAAATTTAGAAATTAAGTTCATCCAAATAAAAACAGAATATTCTAAGGTTAAAGCACTAACGAACTGCACCTAGTGTGGGCCGATCAGAAAAACTTTGGGAGCTGACCCAAAACAATGGTAAGCGAAAATAAGAAAGCACTAACGAAATTAATCGAAGCGCCAAAAGGCACTAACGAATGTCGTCGATCAAAAAACTTTAGGAGCTGACCTTGAAATAAAAAAAAACAATATTGGCGAAACTAAGAAATATCTAACAAAACCAATTAAAGCACTAATAAGCATTAATGAAGTACTAACGAATGAGACCAAATCTGAGCGAATTGGAAATACTTTAAGAGCTAACTTTACGGACCTCTATTATGGTGATTTTGTAAGATAAATTTGCATTTCAGTTTTTAAAAAGATGACTTATATTTTTTATATTTAATATTATATCTTTAAATAAATAATAAAGTTATTTACTTATTTTTTGTGGTTCTGCAGCTCCACAGCACTTATGGATCAGCCGCCACTGACTTAGGTATTCTAGCAAAATTGTAATCATTATTACAAATGTTGTATCACTCGCGGGAACCAGATCAAATCAAAAGCATTGTTATCGCCCCCCCCCCCAATGCTATTTGAATTAACGTAGGTACATCAGAGAAGGTACTGAAAATAGGTGAATTTTGACTTATTAACTATGATTTCCTATTTTTAGTAGAATCCCGCAGTTAAGCCTTGTTTACATAAGATAAAATTTAACCGAGTTTTTTTTTTGGTACAGAAATATCTAAATTTTGTCATTTATCGTTAATTTCTATATCAAATATTTCTTAAATGCCTCTGTATATATGCCAAAATATTAATTTATAAAAATAATAATAAAAGCAGAACTAGAACTTGCAATAATTTGCAAGACAGTATACTGAAACAATATGATCACTTTTTTGGAACACCCTGTATAATTTTAATATTGCTTGGTTTATAAGTTAAAAATGTATTTTTAGTATACCTAAAAATATTCGTTAATATGCGCGTTATATAAAAAATACATCAATTTAAAAAATATTTAATGAATAGAGATTTGTGACTCACCTTGTTTGCTTATGTTTAGCATATGTCATACAGTAATAAGCTCAAGTAAATAACCTGGAAACGGCTACTTAAATCAAAATATCAATATTATTAATGGCAACTCTCTAAGCTTAACACACTGTATCTTAAAAACTAGACATAAGATTAATTGTGCCTATGAGAACTTTTGATCAGGACATCGAGAATAGCACCCGGTTTAATCAAATGTTTTGTGGATTAATTATATGAGCACTATATAGAACTGCACTCTACATTTGAAACAAATATCTTGAACGGTAATGAAATGACAGCTTCGAAAACGTCGTGCCATTAGGTATAACTGGTTCAGAGACGCACCGAAGAAACAATATGGGGGGGGGAGGTTGCAATAAAATTTTGATTTTGCCTAAATATTTTTTAGTTTTGCCAACACAAAATTTATTAAATGACTCAGGGGGAAGGGGGGGAGTGTTTTAACCGTCGCCAATCCCGAAAAAAGGTCCTTACCTTTTCTGACATTTTAGTTTAAATACAAGTTGCCTGGTGAGAGGTTTTAACCCCAAACCCCCCCAAATAAGCCATTGTGGTTTATGTAGTTGTGTATATGAAAAAAAAATATAATATAACATAATTGCAGAACAAATAATCCAAATCTCTTGCAATATTTCGTTTTGCATAGCGTTTATATTGGCAAACAAAAATCTTTTGGCTTTTTCGCAACTGAATAGAAATATTTAGCTTTAAATTAATTGAAGCAAATATTTAATATAATTACATACCTCAACATGTAGACTAGTCTGTCTACGGAATGTTTCGATACATAATATAAACAATATTATTTAAGCAAGCCTAAGAAATTATGTCATTTACCTTAAGTTTTTATAGACACATAGTAGTTGTACAAATATTTTCATCTTATCGGGACTCATCAGTGCGCCGATCGTAAGAGAGAAACATTAAGTTAAATAGTAGAAAAGAATTGATTTCAAAATTTTAAAATTTGTCTATTTGTTTGACATGTAACCTAGATGTGAAAAAATGATAGTTTGCAGCCATCTATAATGTTATTTTTAAATGTGTTCAGATTATTTGTTGCGTTTAGACAAACAAAAATCTTTAAATTTAAATTGTTCATATTATGTATGGAAATACTCCGTAGACACACTACTCTACATGTTGAGGTATGTAATTATATTAAATATTTGCTTCAATTAATTTAAAGTTAAATATTTTTATTCAGTTGCGAAAAAGCCAAAAAAGATTTTTGTTTGTCGATCTAAACGCAACAAATAATCTGAACACATTTAAAAATAACATTATAGATGGCTGCAAACTATCATTTTTTTCATATCTAGGTTACATGTCAAACAAATTGACAAATTTTAAAATTTTGAAATCAACTCTTTTCTATTATTTAACTTAATGTTTCTCTCTTACGATCGGCGCACTGATGAGTCCCGATAAGATGAAAGTATTTGTACAACTACTATGTGTCTATAAAAACTTAAGGTAAATGATATAATTTCTTATGCTTGCTTAAATAATATTGTTTATATTGTATCGAAACATTCCGTAGACAGACTAGTCTACATGTTGAGGTATGTAATTATATTAAATATTTGCTTCAATTAATTTAAAGTTAAATATTTTTATTCAGTTACGAAAAAGCCAAAAGATTTTTGTTTGTCAATCTAAACGCAACAAATAATCTGAACACATTTAAAAAAAGCATTTATATATTTAAATAATTCTCCATAACCTATGGAACACCGTTTTACTTTTTAGTCATAACGCGTCTTTGATACCAAATTTAATTGCAAAACATATAAATGATGCTACCTGCATACAATTTTTATTCGTTTTAATTTTTCCGATATCGAATTTTTGCGGATACCGATTTTACTGAATGACATTATTATGATAAGCAATTTCTTTGCAGACCATTTCAATTGATACCACAAAAAAAGTAGTTGTTTATCCTTTCTTAACACGTATACAACCTACTTAAAATTTCTATATACATGCGCCTTTCCTTAGTTATTGCATTTCATCAAATCGATGTTAATAAAAATTGATATGAAATAAATGCCATATACAAAAATCTGTTTAAATATTTAATATATTGACTCTTATTAAAATGTAATTGCTTCAAACTGGATCGCATTAAATTAGTATTAATACCGAAAACGTTAGAATGCAATAACGACTTTGTGGAGATTAATTTATTTCAACCGTATGAAGGCAAATCTGATTTAAGAAGTCATGTAATAAAAAAAATTAATTTATTTTTATCGGATATCAAAAAAAAATTAAAGGATCTTTTACGATAACATTTTTTTAAAATATTAATTCCATTAACACCATAAAAATGTAAATAGAATAATGCTCATTATTTTGATTTTGATAGTCGTTTATATGTAATTTATACTACATCAAACGGATATAACACTGACCCTTTACCATGGAAATTAAAATACTTGAAATATACCTTTGAATAAATAAATAAAAGTTAATACGAGATTTAATTGTATAAAAGTTGTAGAATTTAAATGATTAGCGGGTATAAGGTAACTGGTTTTATTTAATATGCATTGTTTTGATTTCGAATTTTTATTAATGTCTATTCTTATGAATATCAATTTTCCTTGAATGCAGCCACCTTGTTTCAATTTTAATTATCGGACGTGAAGCGATCTAGTGCAAAGTAGGGACAACAAGAGCAGAAATCTGTAATTTTTTAATACCCGAGTTTCTGGTTAGGCATGCGTTCGAAGATTTAAAAGTGCATCTAAAATCAACCGACTGTGTTGTGCACGACGTCATGACGAGTCGGATGCGAATAATGAAAAACATATTCGTAGGTAATCAGTGACAGTTGAAACGTGATTAATTATTGTTCGATTGGGAATACTTAGTTATTAAATCATTGGGGAATACAATATACACCCCTATATTTAAAATGCGACCACGTACAAAATTACAGAGCATAATGAAAAAAAGTTAAAACGAACGTATCTAGCTCCCAACATCCTATTCCAAAACAAGCTATTCTACAATCCTTTGATGATTTCCTGGTCTAATCTACAATCAGTCATACATGGTAGAGCAATCACAACGATTTTTGACTTAGTGTTTATATTTAATCCAGAATAAAGAAAATAAGGTTTTGAATTTCCCAGCTATAATTCACAGATTACCACACACTGCAATTTGTAATGGCGAAATTGCAATTTCTCCTGGAAGCTGTGTGCCGGCGACATGCTCTACTGCAGGTTTTTTGGCGTCTTAAACGTGATTTAAGGTAGGCTGACCTCATTTTTTTAAAATGAAAAGAATACATTTTGACGAAATGTAAAAATAGGTACCAGCGTATTATAATTAATTAAAGTCTTGTCACTTTCGCAGAATTCAATGACTATGGACTAAAAATAATAAAAACAATTAGAAAATGGTACTAGATTTCGCAAAATAGAGATCATTTGTCCCAGATTTCTCAAAATAGAAGATATTTGTCGTATTTATGGAAATAATAAGAGTACCAGAGTACATGGCCCTGAAAAAGAGAACATTCCTCTTAAAAAGCATATATCTGGTCACCCTATTTAAAGCAAACTGTAGTAAGCTTATATAGGTATATCACTATATCTTTATTTACAATATTTCATTAGAACAATTGCATGTTTGTCTCCCTTGTTTTATATGTGAGTAATTATTATACTTTATAGGTATGTGCATTTCACTTTCAAAGCTGCGCGTCGGTCAAGATACGAATTTACAAAAATGAACACATCTACCCAGTGGTGTATTTAGAATGCCGTCTTACAGGGGGAGGTAAACATTTGATAACTAAAAAAAGTTCTAGGTTCTTGTTGGAACAACATAAGCATGAAGACTAAAAAAAAAAACAAAGTTTTCATGTGTTTGTGAAATGCTTTATATAATGTAATTTTTACTTGGGTTATTAGGTCGGGGGGAAGGGGGTGCGGGGTGCATTTGTCTCCTGCACCTACCCAAACCCGAAACCGTCGTATGTTGGAATGCAGAACGTGTCATATTGAACAATACCCCAAAACAAAAACATAGCATGCATGCCCCATTAGCTTGGTAATTTTGTTCACAAGGTCTCTTTGCTCAATACACAAGTGTAATCTACAAAGCTAATTTTTTTTTATTTTTAGTTCTTACATTCTGGTACTCACGCACATATTATGGATGTAAGCCAGGGCAAAATATGTGATAGTTTTATAGGTCATAAAAACCGATTGATGGCTGTGCCTTGTATTAGATTTTATGCCTCCACATCTAACTGTAATAACAGTAAATATTCAAAGCAACGTGTACCCTTCTTGTCATGTAGAGATACTAGAGAATCTGTCGATACGAATCCACGACATGGTCATTTCTGTCTGGATTGAAACCTGGAATCATATTCATATGTACCTACATATAGTAAATTGAACCTAAGTACAGGGTGTTACTAAAAGTCATAATTAATTTTAGGAGTAGTTTTTACATAAAAAATTATGAATAAAAGTTTCTATAGAGATGTGCAGAAATGCTTTGTTTTAGAGATACAGGCTGTCGAGGATTTTGTTTTTTTTTTTAGTTTATATAATGCACCTTTTAAAATTTTGAAGACGATTTAATAAAATTTAATTCGGTGTGAATTGAAACCAATACTTACCTACGAAAACAGTATGTACATTCAGATTGAAAATCCACTTAATTTTTTTTTAAATGCGGAACTGTATTTTTTATTTAATTATTAAGAAATTAATGTTTGCACAGTAGATTTAAGATTTATCCATAAAAGACAATGTGTAAGAGAGACACAGAAAACCAGAATCTCGCCAAATTCACAAAGAAAAATTTTAAATACCCTAAATGAATGAGTGCATTACATCATTGGTTTTTAGAAGTCAAGGGCTTTTAAAAAACAAAATACAAAATGCAGGTCTATTTAAAAAAAAAAATAAGTTGATCTGACCGCGAAGAAGAAACGTCGAATTTCAAATCTATGGGCACCATCTTGTTGATAATGAAAAGTAGCTATAAAGATATAAAATGTATTTTGTGATATCTCTTCAAATGCAGCCTGAAAAAAATTAAATGTATATAACTGATTTTACGTAGGTATATCCTCGGAGGTAGTCAGAATTGTCTAACTTTGTAAACTACTTATTATTCGATATTAAATTGCGGAACTTTGCCCTATTTTAACCGACATTGTATCTCTTACGGTTTCCAAGATCTCAATGCTTGTACCTCGAATTTGTAACACCCTGTATATGTTTGCCTGTTTTGAGTCGTTGGGACCATTGCGGTATACCACCTCAATGGTTGAGATATTCCAAGTACAATCATACGTAATTCTCTCATTGAATGTTATTTTTTAATTAATTTTTATTTTTCAATTTAGAGTGCTGTGATTTGGCAAAAACTATTAACTTACCTCCAAGAAGCCTGGGAAAAATAAAATTATCTGTCTATTCACTAAACATCTTTTATACCATTTAAATATTAGTTAAACGATTTTTTAGAAAAACTCATTTTTTTAATGTCGCTCTTATAGTAATATATAATGATACCCACAACAAAATGTAGTATTTTAAAAAATCGGCAAATGAAGGCATAATATTTCCCATTTAAAAAACAAAAGTTAATAGCAGAAATTCGGAACTAAAAGAAGATATGGCAACCCTGTTACAGTAATATATATCATAAAACAAAATAGGTAAAAACCCAAAGTGGAGTTTAAACACGCGTTTTAGATTTCAGAACATAAAAATAACTTTTTGGATAAAAAATCAGATTCAGCTTTTGCTGGAAGAACATTCATTGTTTTATTTTACAACTAGCAATAAAATAAAGATTGTGTTGTTTGAAATTTGTATATCATTGTATAAACTGGGGCTTAACAATAATTTTGTTGTATATATATATATATATATATATATATATATATATATATATATATATATATATATTTGATAAATTAAAAAATAAATCAGAATTCAATGGCCGATTCAAATTATAAACCTTTGATCAACAACAGAATCAGACACTATCATTAACCGAGAAAATAAGTGTAACTTCACAGATTGTTTTGTAATCTGTGACAATAGCTTGTACAAATTTATTTAAAACTAAAATCCCGAAGTGTTGAAAATAGTTTGCCAAACCGTCGGCGTCGCACGTCATTCGAATACTATTTTTTACCTTCGCCCTCCCACTTCATATACTCACGGCCCGCCACTGCCTCAGGCCCCGCCGCGGCCGTCGCGTCGTCAGTGGCCCTAGCACCGAGCTTGCGCGTCATGTTTTTGCGGGGATTTAATGATTGAAATGCAAAGGCCACAACGCGTAAGGCTCAAATGTGGTGGGGGCCCGGGAGACATCAGCGAGCGGAATACAAAACTGAGGATCTTTTCTTCTTTTTTTGTCAACACGTAAATTTTGAGTTGCGACCGAAAGGCCTTCAAATACGTAAAACCCATTGACCGTTTTTTTTTCTCATCGCAAAACTTCGCCTCGCCCAGATGAGCCCCAACCATCGTAAGTAGTTAATTTGGCCTTGTTGCTTCTAGAAAAGCAGCCTCTGTAACGCAACATACGAGTCCCATTTTAATACTCATTATTTATAAAATTATGATTAACACCACAATACACTTACAACGGTATGCCCACGCACGTCTCTTCAGCATTCAGCAAGAAAATGAAATTAAAGTTTAAAAATATCAGATTATCTAAAGTGCTCATCGTGAGGATTCGTGAAATTTATTTTGATTAAAACAATTAATTAATTTAAAACAAAAATTAAGAATGCTGCAAGTAAAATAAATGCAGGGGAAACTTCCATTCATATTTTATAACATTTGTTACTTGAGTTGCTGCATGGTGCCGTCTATTGACATTTTTAGTTTTTACTTGCAATTGAAAAATACAAACCAGGTTCAACCAAATACAGGTAGCTAAAACCATATTGTTTGTTCTATTTTTATAGTAAAAATATCCTAAATTACCATTTTTTTAAATTTATCTTAACAGCTTGACGGTAAGCAACAATCCACATTTTTGAAAATGTATTATTTTGGAAATTTGAAATATCTTATATCTGTCACTTTTGTTTTCCGATTATAATTTCAATCTCGATTTCTACTGCCGCAAGTACACAGGTAGGACATAATAAACAGTATTGAAAATAAGATCTATAGATTCAAAATAATTAGTTTAATAATTTTACAAACATTTTATTGAAGCGTAAATTCTACAAACGTCTTTAAATGACTATACATTACGGCCTATTTGACTCCTAAACGCTGTACATCGATGTGACGTATTTGCGCGTGAAAGACCAGTTTGAATTCGATCCGTATCATCGTCGTGCACAAATGATATTAAAAATTCAGCAAGCAAGATTATTAGAATGCAATTCAATGTTAGCGCAACACGCAAACCAACGAAGTCGGCTCATACTTCAGAACACAGAATACCAGACCAGAGGGGCTCCAGAATTTTACAAAACTTTTTTGGCGCGAAGACTTCTCTTTCGTATGACGACACATTCGCAAATTAATATGAGTTATCGAACGCACTCACGTAAACACATTATATTTCTTTTGGGAGGCTATAGATGGCGACACTTCCGATAATAAAAATTCATTCGAGGGGCTGTATTCAATCGAAATTGATATCAATGGAAATTGGTTTCAATGAAAATAGATAATCATAGAAATTGCTGCAAATGAAAATACCATTCATAAAAATTGATAATCGGTTATATTGTTTCCCACAGAATACTACAAAGGTATTCGTTAAATATTGGATAAATATTGATATCAACAAATTTGTAAGTAATAAAATTATATTATAATAAAAAAAATGCATTTTAATTATAATAATATAATGAAAATTGAATTAATTTTGTAAAGGCCCATCCAAATATCCTGACATACATTTTAATAGCTAATCAAATTAATTGATAGTTAAAAATCTATATGAAGGCTTTAGCTCTGGATGTTCCAAGGATTCAGTTAAAACCACATTTTTTTTGTAATATTATAAAATAAATTGCCATAATGAAGTCCCATTCAATTTAAATTAATACCGGGCATATAGCAGACTAAAAAGTAAAACGGCGTTCCATAATAACCTAATAATTTTTCTACATCGTAAATAAAAATAATAGAAAATATACAAGAACCTCCAAAAGTACAAAAAAATCATACATACTGTTTATTCTGCTGTTCTGGAATTGTTAGTAACTGGTCTACATTTTGTTTTACAGAAGTATAAGAAGGACGTTTTCCTCTAAGAAAGTTTAGTATCATTTCATTAATTTTTGATAGTAGTTCTCCTAAAGACAGGAGAGAAAACGAAAACAGCTTTGCGATGATGCTAAACACACCAGTAACTCCTGAAAGCACTTTTCCTCCTAAAATAAATTATTATTTAAGCAAACTGAAAACTATACATATAACTTTTAGTTTCGTTATTATTCACAATTATTATCTACAGGGCACCCTTCCTCCATTATCTGGAGGTCAAATCTCAGAGAAAATTACAAAGTAGACCAATTTGTTTTTATATTTTACATGCTTAAGAGCACCTTTGAACTAGCCAAAGTTTACATTGCTAGACCCTCGTCAAGTTTAAAGAAAATTGCAGATAAGTTATATATATATATATATGTATATATATATATATATATATATATATATATATAAAATAGGGATTTTTCTGTAACCATATATTTATATCTGGAAGTCTTGGAGCATTTCGGTTATCATTTTTTTGTGATAATAATTTATATATAATTTAATATCACAAAAAAAAAGAATAATGTAAATCGCTATTTTAAGGTGCGTACCGTAAAAAATTAAAAATTTAGTATATCATGTATAGATGTGTTTTAAGTTTGTGTCCTCAAATATGTGTGTTTTGTAATGTAATGAAGCTAAATATTTTATTTGCCAAACGTACCATATCTGATATTATTATATTATCACTAAGGCTCTATAAAAAAATTAAAAATAAAGAAAAAACGTGTTTTAAATTTAATATTATTAATATGAATATTTTATAGTTTTTAAACCTTTTAATGTTTCCAGTATGTATGATAATGTTTGCGTCTTTCTATATAATTTCCTTTGTTTTTTTTTCAATCAAAAAACAAATTTTAGCTGTTAAGCAAGTCCAAATAAAGTTTTGAAAAAGCTCAACACTATGAGCGAAACGTTGACTTGGAAAAATGCTGAATGACACGTTCGTTAAAATTGCACGCACATTCCTTTTATAAACGATTTCTCGATACATAACATTGCTAAAGTGGATAGTCTATCTTGGCCCTACTCCTCAACAAAATTTATAAGCCCTCGAAAAACCCCTGGATGTTCAGACAAAGCCGTTTTATCATGGCCACGTAGTGCCAGCTCGAATGCCCCATAAAATTTTTCACAATCTATAATTTTCTTTAAAATATAACGATTTTTGGATACATTTTCATTAAAATCTCTAAGGGATTTTCTATAAGCTGTGTCTAGCTGAGTGCGAATATCAACACTTCCGACCGTCGCATAGTTCACCGAACATTTCACGTGATCTACAGAAAACGGATGTTTTTTATTTTTTCTTTTAAGTGTATTAAGTCTTTAACACCGATTTTGCACTATAATGAGATGTTTTAAGTCTTTAGAAAACAACAAACCAACATAACAGTAAAATGAGTTAGAGACTTCACAACCACATATCCAGTTAGCTAAATCGTACATACTTTTGCAAAAGTTTCAATGAACCTCTTTATTTTTGTCTTTACTAGTTTGTCGTATACTAAGTTCTGGCAAATTGGGACCACTTAATTTGAAATCGGTTATTTTCTCAAAGTTAAGTTCGTTAGCACTCTTTAGTTGTTTAATTTGTTGCACTACCAACATTTTATTTCATCTACATTCATAACTCAAACATAGACCACCTTGAAATTGGTTATTTTTGCAAAATTAATTTCGTAAGCACTTTTTAATTGTTTACTTTTTTGCACTAGTCACTACCAACATTTTATTTCTTGTATATTTCCAACTCATACATGGATTATACAAATAAAAAAGTATATATTACGAGAAACAGTATATAAATCAATTTTCATCGGTTAAAAACGTCCGAAACAATATGGAGTTAGAACATCGACCGCGCGACCTCTGAAAAATTGAACTTCCGCATGCCGACGTGGTGCCGCGACCGATCGATCGAATTATGAGAAGTCTGGCTGATGACGTTCGGTTGCCGCTCGGTAACTGTGAAATCTTCGGGTACTTTCGTCAAGCTTTAAGGTAATCAGGGCAATTCGGACTGCCTAGCCTAGTATAGCGTATTTTATTATGCATAAGGAACGCAACGAGACCATTCGAACCGCCGCGCGCGGGCAATAGTGTAGCATATTTACCTTTTCCCAAGGTACACGTTTATTACAACTATTAGGAGGGACGGTCAAACGAATAATTTATTTTCTGAAATATTTTTGGGGGGTCATTGACCAAGTGACCCTATGGAAGAGCCGCCACTGATAAAAATGTTCTACTACTACTATATTTTTTGTTTAATAGTTAGGTTTTTGGGACAGAAAAAACACAAAAAATTCTACCACCTTCCATGAATGCTAGATATGCCAATTAGGTACAGGTTATGCAATAACTCGTTTTATAAAATCAGGGCCTTTAAAATTCTGTACAAAAAGATATTTATACACTTTTTACGTAACACCAGCACTATCACCGTAGCGTTAAATTGCGTCTAGTAAATTAACCCATGCATAGCATGCTTGGCAATATGCCAGTGAAGAAAAATTAAACGCACATCAATCATTTTAAAGTGGCTGCTACGGCAATAGTACTATTTTTACGTAACAAGGGTATATAGAACTTTTTTTTTGAATATCAACTTCTTGTACCTAATTTTCATATTTAGGGGGTTGCGCTTTCATCGGAGGTTGTACAATTTTTCGTGACTCCCAAATGTAACTGTTCCAAACCGCGCTGAGACTAATTCTTTTTAATCACAGCCAGGTTAGTCCAGATATAACATTTAGTCTTTTACAGAGAGTTTGTAGTTATGTATAAATCTGAGTAGTTAGCCCACTATGCGTTGTAATTTAGTAAAATGAGAAAATCTGAAAAATTGCCTTTCTGTGGCTTCACCTAAAGCAATTAGGAATATTTTCTTTTCTTCAAGAAGATCTGAAAAATGAAGTCATTAGAAAATTTTGAAATATCTAGGTTAGGGTTTGCAAATATTTGGTCGGTGCCATCAAAACTTACAGTTTAAAAGGACTTGTTCAGGGTTAAGTTTTAGTCACAAGTCAAAACATATTTAAAAGACCGAAATCTACAGAGAATGTCTTACAAATCTGGTTGTACATGGAAGCCCTTAAGTAGGACAGAGTTTAGGGAATACCCAGTAGAGTTTGTACAAGAACCATAAAAAATTACGCGTGTTTTAATAGTAACACTGTCCTGGGAGTCTTCCGGTTCGTCTCGTCGAATGCAGACCTCTGTGTTGTTAGTATAAGTGGTGCCACGTGTTCGGTTTTGCTGCTTTATTTCGGGGGGAAACGGGAGACTCAACCGCTCAGTGTGGAAACTAACGACCCCGCTAGAAAGGGAGCAGACGCTGTGAACGTGTGAGGCCTAGTTGTTCCTGCATTCTATCCCGTTCGTCTGCCGCAGTTCTACAAAGAATATTAGCGTAATGGCCGCTACGTGGCGGGAGTGGGAGGGGTAAGGGGATAGCTTGAAAGAAAGGGTCATCTCGTGATATCAGTAGTACTCTCAAGGGGCACCTAGGGAAGCCAAGATGCATTTCAGAATTTAAAAGAGGAAAAAATCAAGAGTTATTTGAAAAATTCGGGGTGTTCGGGAGCTAAGAGCTCGCCATCCGGACATCCTACCTTTTGGGCTGGAGAATGGCGCTGAAAGCAAAAAAGTGGCAGCCGACTCCATTTTGAGAAAGAAAGAAAGAAGAAAGAAAGAACACTGTCCTGTCTTATGGCAGCATGAAGGGGTAAAAAATATTTAGGGTGATTCCATTCATTTGTTAGAGAGAGTGGGACAAATTTGTCATGTCTACGATGAAAATATTCATCAATAATTTTTTTTATATTCATGATAGTAGTTGGATCCTTTTAAAATTTCTCCTCCAAGTTATAAAATCTTTTACTACTTAAAATTTTAGGCTTTTTAGTGGTAAGCTTCCTAGAAATCTGCCTTTTATTCGAAGTTTCAGCCTGTTAATTTTTTAGATAGAGGGGTGCTTTCTGAGCAAGTTCTTCCAATGTCCAAAAATTAGAAACTGTTTTGTAGTGAGTGTGTTGAAGAGTATGGGGTGATTTTTTCCTAAGTGGATCATAAGATATAATAAGTAAATTATAGTACTAATCTGAACCTATCAAAAGGTCGATTTCAGACGGCGTGAGAAAGTTGGGTCTGCCAGAGGTAAGTCGTAGGGTATTTTCCATTTTTCAGTATTTAGTTAAATGTGAGGTACTGTGCAAGTGTTAACTGGCAGTACGACACAAGATATCTTGAACCTCGGGGTATATAGTAACATCAACCATGTTACGTGACAAAATTTTCATATATAGGAGGTTGTGCTATGACATCTTTCTTGTTGATGTTAAAATTAGACATAAAAAAAAGATGTATGCCTCAGCTGCTCTTTGTCGTGGCTACTTATAGGGGTGGTTCTTTTTCTTACCCTTTTTCCTTTATGTGTTGTTTACAGTTACATGTCAGTTAATCCAAATCACTAAAGTGTTATAATTTGGGCGCCATTCATGGTCTATTAAAAAAACTTACTGGATTCAACTGACAACTAAGGTCCCATGAATAACCCTAAATATAATATAGTCTGAAATATTTAATAAAACTCTAAAATCAGATGTTAAAGATGTTTAATATAATAGGATTGCATTGAGATTAACCTGTAAACTTTAATCAAAAGTTAGATAATTGTAAAATACCCCTTTTATAATTGTACAATTATTTACACTATGGGTTGCGCTGATCTTTTAAATAAAATATCTATAATATATATAATCTAAAAATTTCGCCAATTGTGCGTTTAGCTTTTTAAAAATGTATTTATGTACAAACTTATCTTTTATTAATATTCTCCTGGGGTTGTTCTTTGAGGTCCTTGAACTTTAGCCGGTAAAATGTTTGATTATTAATTTCCAATACTCCATGTAGTTCTCCAAACTTGGGTTTCTTGACTATATAATGCCCTTGCTCAACAAGTGGCTAGCAAAATTAAAATTAGCCCACAAGCGGCTAGTAACTAACAAAATGTTTCTAACACCACATCTAATAATGTAGTTCATAAGCAGTTTAAAGTGAATAAAACTGGTGTTTAATAAAACTGCAGGTTAATAAAACTGCAGATTAATAAAACTGCAGATTAATAAAACTGGGTTGCCCGAACGACGTTATTTCACTTCCTTCCATTTATTTTCATCAAAGGATGATTAAAGATTTCCATAAAAATGGAATGATGGGCTATAAAAGGTCTACCCAGTGACAAAGGTATATTGGAAGTCACCTAACCCTTCAGTCAGCTGTCTTATCCGCTGAGTTTTCAACCGTTCAGGAATGACATCCAGAATTCTGTATTAGCGACTGTATTTTTACTTTGAAACTATAAAAACGAAATTCCCCAATATTCCACTTAAATGAGATTTATACATAATCAAGAACAACAACCCAAAGTTATGTAATTTATATTTATACCAAAACTTATATGAAAGAACATTACTAGCTACACCCAAAATTAGAGACTTATGAAATTTACGACCTGTAGTATTTACTTATGATTTAGACACAATTGGAATTTTAAAGGAAAACTCGGAGCGCCATCTATGAATCAATAAAATCCTCTCTAATAGAGATGAGCTATTCTGTAAATACATGAATTTTAATTTGTAGCATGTTTTCTGATTGGTGCATGAAAAATCAAAAAACGGAACGTTACACTGCCCTCCTCCAAAAAGAGGAAGAAAATTAAAATTTCCTCACATATTGAAATCCTAATGTCAACATCTCTAACATAAGATCCTAAAAATAATCCTTATCCTAAGTACAATATAGTCTACTTCGAATCCCTACGAATCCAACAAAATTCAGAGCTATAAACAACAAAAAGGGGTACTGGAGATTCCTCCCAACTTAAGATGTTAAATGGTGGGTCGTTGGAAATAACCAGTATTCACAACCTTTACTAAAACTTCTCAAAACAAAATTTGCTATCTTTACACTAAAGTTATGTTTATCCATTACTCACAAAAATCCCCTCAAGTTATTCAAACCCCAAAAATGTGCAAGATCCGCAAAAAAACCAAACCAGCCTATAAGGAGCCAACTAAAACCAACTCAACAAAATATTTTATGATAAAAACAAAAAAATAGATTTTTTTTTGTTTTTGGCATTGTCAGGATTTGGCTAGAACCCTAGTGACATTATAGTATGCCACCAAAACTAAAGCAACTAAAAGTTGTAACAAAAACCCTAAACAAAAATTACAGGATACTCTGTAGAATGGCACTACTACCGACCCTCCGCACACATAAGAACATTCAGGGGCTCAGGATTGCACAGTAGTGACACCCAGCATCAGCGGCAAGATAGTGCGCCTGACATCCAAGTGAACATCCCCCAACACCCTCCCTAAATTGTATAACATCTTCCCAATAAAAATTTTGCAACTTTCCTCAATATAGAAACAAACTTTCCTAGAACAACAAATTGACACATTGCTAATACAACTCTTCATGTCATATAATATACTCAATACTTTTGAGAGAAGGGAAGAAGTTGAATTAGACCTAAGGCCTAATTTTACCATAGTTGGTCATGGTCCTGCGTACGAAACTCGTTAGTACCCAACATTCCACAGCCCGTTATACATTCTGTGACCACTCTTGGCACAGTAACACCATCAAACTGCAGATTACTTCATGCAGTATCTACAATATCACAAACCCAATCCAAATAATTGAGTACAGTTTACTCAACTTATCATAAATAATGTAATTACCATCATAACCTACATTAGACAACAAAGCCTAAAGTTTCTCAGATTATGTCTAATCACATGACAAAATGACAAATGAAATCTAAAATTTCAAAAACCGTCATGCGACACTAATTGTCACATCAAATATCATAATTGCAATCAAGCATGTCTGAACACATACTTGACTCTCACTCAACATAAATTGTCACAAAACCTACACAACAAGTGTTGTGCATTTTCTACTAAAGTTTTACATCTTAAACTTCCCAGCAAAACTAGGAACAATTTATCCAAAATGTAAAAACATATGTCCAAACCACTGAAATGCCACCAGTAATCAGAAGGCTAACATAGCACTTACAATAGGGCAGAATAGTAATCCTAGACAGGACATGTCTATGCCATGCATAGTCTATAGAAATCCTAATATGTCAACAACAGTAAAGGGCCGAATTGGCAGTCAAATCCGGGAAAATGTGAATTAATTTTATTCACCTCTTGTGATTGAGGTTCCCTAATGAAGAACTTACGGACCAACATTTTGGAAACTCCAAGCCTACATAGGAACCTATATTTTTACATGACCTGTAAAAACATTGACATGCCATCAGCAGCAAAGGGCCAGTTTGACAGTCAGATTAGGGACTGAAAATAGATGGTTTTCCCCTGATATGTGAGTTATTTTTAATCGCCTTTTACGATTAAGGTTATAACTAATGAAGAACCTACGGACCATATTCTTGATAACCCCCCGAGTCCGCACAGGGAACTATATTTTTACATGAGCTGTAAAAACATTGACATGCCATCAGCAGCAAAGGGCCAGTTTGACAGTCAGATTAGTGACTGAAAATAGATGGTATTCCCCTGATATGTGAGTTATTTTTAATCGCCTTTTACGATTAAGGTTATAACTAATGAAGAACCTACGGACCATATTCTTGATAACCCCCGAGTCCGCACAGGGAACTTCTCAAGTACCTAACCTAAAAAAAACCTTAAACTAGAAATTTCCATGGTACCTATTGTAAACCATACTTGAGTCACGAGGGAAATATTTTAATTAGATGGATTATAAAGCGCTAAAAGAGCCCAAGTTATCCTCAGCTGGCAACAAAATTGGAAATTTTGTACTAAAATTACCTATTATAACCTACATTATGAAAATTAATCCTAAAATACATGGACAATTACCATGCAGAGATCCTATATATAAACTTAAGTATTAATTAAGAAGTAAGAATTTAAATCTAAAAAAAACCTAGACTAATTTGAGCTCAACTAAATAATGTATCATAGTACTAAATTACTGTTATACAGTAATTATCAAAATCATAAACTGAAACTTTTAAGTAGTAGTTTAAGTCCTACACATACTTCAAAAAATATTCTTTAATTGAAACTTGAGTTATCAAAACTCAATACCAAAACTTGGTGAATATTCCTCACCATTAGCATCTATAATCAGAACTCATATAGGGTCATTTCTCTCCTATGAGACCAAAAAACCTAAAGGTGTCAACAAATGACAAAATTACTCACAACTCTGTAGTATTCTCACAACTCTATAGTATGTCTCTTGGCATACTTGTTCAAAGCAAAAGGATGGCTATACATAAGAACAAAATATTGTTTTATGTACAAAAATTAAGAAAAATTTATAACTAGAATTTACTTTATCAAGGGTTAAACTAAGGCTCTGACAAATTAGAGTTGGACCCAAGATATGGTTTCAACTTGGACACATGCCATACACCTGCATCTGTACCGTCCAAATTTTCTAGTTCATAAGCAACTTTAGAACGTGCTTTCTTAACTTTACACAAAACATAGCGATCTGCCAATTTACTATGTTGCCAGAGTCTACTTCCTCATAGAAATCACCAGTAACAGGGACTTTCCTACCAAAAACTAAATAATTGGGGCTATAACCAGTAGCTTCCGAAACTGCACTTCTTAGTGCCGAGGCTATTTCCTGTATATGTAGATCCCAGTCTTTATGAGAGTCTTTTATATAACAGCGAATGGCTGCTCCTATAGTTCTATTTATTCTCTCAACAGGATTTACTTGAGGGTGGTAGCGACAATTAAACCAAACTCTCTTGATCTTATATTTTTCTATAAGATTCTTAAAAACTTTGCCAGTATGTGCTGGCGCATTGTCTAACAATAAAATACGAGGAACAAAGCTCAAAGCTTGAGCAGTTGCTTGGGGCAAAGGCTTAACAATTGTATATTTGGAAAAATAATCTGCAGCAACAACCAAAAACGCATTCTGTCTAGAACTACGTGGGAATGGACCCATGACATCTATTGAAAGTAACTCAAATGGAAACGAAACTTTTTTTTGTACACCCATTAAACCGAAATGAGAAAATGATGGCATTTTATGACTGTGACAAATGTGACGTCGAACATATTTTAAAATTTCAGATTTTAAATGTGGCCAGTAATAGGATTCCTGAACTTTCTTTAAAGTTTTAAAATACCCTAAATGTCCCCCTGAGGATGGACAATCATGACAAACCGAAAGAACTTTTTTTCTTTCTGACACAGGTACAACAATTTTCCACTCAGTGACATTTGTTTTTAAAGGTAATCTTTCACCTACATGTTTATAAATATATCCATCTTTCACTGTCCAATGAGGAAAATTCTCAGGATTATTTAAAATTTTGTCCCTAAGACCAACATACCAATTATCTAAATTGTCGAGAGTAACATCTAAAAGATTAATTTCAGCGGAAGGCTCTAATCTGGAAAGATAATCAGGAAGCAAATGTTCCTTTCCAGGCTTATACTTTACTTCAAAATCATACTGTTGAATAGTAGTCAACCATCTTGCGAGTTTACCCTGTGGATTCTCTAACTTACGAAGCCATTGCAAACTAGCATGGTCAGTTCTAACCTGAAATCTTTGTCCTTCGACATAACAGAGAAATTGATTAAGGCCAAAAAGCAAGGCGAGCAATTCTCGGTTTGTTGTTGACAAATTTCTCTCAGAGCGAGTAAGACTCCTACTAGCATAAGCTATGACCTTCTCTTGGCCATCTTGTTCCTGCAACAGAACTGCACCTACTCCAAACAGACTCGCATCAGTGTCAATACAAAAAGGACGAGTAAAATCTGGTGCTGTAAGAATTGGGGCTGAAACTAACTTTTCCTTAAGCTCTTTAAAAGCTTCCTCTGCTTCTGTTGTCCAGGTAATAGGTTGGTTTTTTCCACGACCTTTCAAAAGATCATTTAAAGGTGCAACCAAAGTGCTAAAAGGACTAATAAACCTCCTATACCAAGAGCACATTGAAACAAAACTCTTAACCTGGGTAGTAGTCTTGGGTCTTGGGCATTCAACCATAACCTTAACTTTATCAGGATCTGTCCTAAGTCCAGAGCCGTCCACTACAAAACCAAGATACTTTAGCGATTTCCTGAAAAACTGACACTTTTCAAGGTTGATTGTGAGGTTTGCATCCACTAGACGACGATGGACCTCTCTTAAAACTGAAATGTGCTCATCAAAAGTACTTCCAAGAACAATTAAATCATCCAGGTAGCAAAACACTTTAGGTTGTAACTCAGGGCCAAAAATTGAATCCATCAGTCGCTGCTGATTTTGTGCGGCATTAGTCAAACCAAATGGAAGAACTGTAAATTGGAACAAACCTCTTGAGCTCACAGAAAACGCAGTCTTTTCTTTAGAACTCTCTGATAATGGAATTTGCCAAAAACTATGTCTTAGATCAATGCTAGAAATGTACTTAGTATCCCTCAACATGGCTAAAATGTCATCGATCCTTGGTAGCATGTAGCTATCTTTTTTTGTAACACTATTTATAGTCCTCGCATCATAAACTACCCTATAAGTACCATTTTTCTTTGGAGTTAATAAAACTGGAGAATTCCAAGGACTTTTGGAAGGCTCGATAACCCCTAACCTTAGCATCTCATCGATCTCCTTGTTAAGGTGTGTCATCATAAATGGAGACAATCGATACTGTCTCTTTTTAATAGGTTTGGCATCACCAGTGTCTATATCTACAACCAACTTGCTAGTGCGACCTAAACGATTATCAGAACATAACTCCCCAAACATCTCTATGACACTGTCAGCTACTTTTCTTTGTTCAGACATCAATTCAACACAAAGACCAACATGCTCATCACTCTGTATTACATTTTCTTTTGAAACCACACAAACTGAAAAATCATTGACCTCACTTAAAATATCCCATGAATTGTTTTTAAAATTTATATTTAATGAAAACATTTTACAAAAGTCACTGCCAAGAATCAAACCATACTTTAAAGAAGGTACCACTAAAACTTCCACTATTTTACAAACATTACCTAAACAAAGTGGAATTTGACAAGGCCCTGTATTTTCCTGTTGCCTGCCCTCAGCTACAGTTACTTTCTTTGGCATGGCGTAGTCAACAAAAATTTTATATTTATCAAGCAACTTGAGACCTAACTTGCCAATACAGGTTTGGTTTGCACCACTGTCTAACAAAGCTACAACTTTTTCATCATACAGAGAAACTGAAATATATGGTCTGTTATCTAGAGGTTTTTGAACAAAAACAGGGGCTGACTCTCTAAAAAACTTTTTAACTATAAGTTTCCATTGATTCCAATCCTTCACATCAGTGGAAGGGCGCACAGAAAATTTAGGTTTACTAAAAGGGCGTACAGAAAAATCAAAATTATTTTCTCTAGAAGAACCTCTACTCAAAAATTTAGAATTTACAAATGACCGACCAAATAATTTGACTTTAGGAGTTTGAAGGCGGCCTGCGACAAACTCAGTACTCAGTTTTTTTTATTGCATTCAGGGCAATTCCTACTTATAAACCCATGTTTGCCACACTTATAACAAAACTTCTTACGTGGTTCAGGACAATTTTTAAATAAATTATTTTGTTTTTTACAATTAAAACAAATAGCACTAACATTGTTTTGAGTTCTGGACTTACTACTATTATTATTATTGTTCCTAACACTAGAATTAGAGCTAGAAGACTCTTCATCTCTAAAAATCAAATCAGTCTCTAAACAGTTAGCTGCATTAGACTGTACATACCGAGATTTAATTTGTGACACTTCATCAATTTTTTTACACAAGTCTAAAAGTTCAGGAACAGTTTTAATATCTTGCAAAACAAGAGCATTAACATACTTAGTAGTAGGTAGTTCCTTCGAATTATTTTAAGTTGATCAAATGAACTAGGTAATATTGTTAATCTCAAGAACAAGTTCTGCATACTTACTACATATAAATTAACTGACTCTGTTCTGCCTTGAAATCTATCCTTTATCTGATCTAACAAAATCTCATCATAATCACTAGGTAAAAAGTCTTGTTTAAGCCTCAAAACAATGTCTTGCCAACAATTGAAAGTGTCTTTATTGGCCCTCAACCAAGTGAGTGCAGGTCCCTCAAAAAGATCTATACTTGATTTAAACAACTGGTCATCAGTAACTGATCTAGCATTAGCTAACTCTGTAACTCGCTCTATAAAAGCTTTCACACTAGTACCACCTGAAAATGTAACATTCCACTTACACACTGGAGTGCTAGAAACAAATGGAACTGAAACCGGAACCACAACTGTAGACTGACTACCAACATTACCACTACTAGTGTTTCGGAATAGCTATAGGTACTACATTTGGGTTTGTATACCTAGCCCCAGGCTTCAAATGAGGTGAAACTTTAAATAATAAAATGGCATTCAACTCTAGACACTTACATGTCCAGTCCCTAACCAAATCTACATATTCATCCCTATCATGATCATCATCATCGGGTACCTGAAATCGTTTAATTCTAAAATATAAAGATATCAACCTAGACCTTAGTGAGCGACAGAGTACATCAGTCTCACTACCAGAAAAGTCATAAAATAATTTTTCTAAAACTGTTAAAGTATTTTTAATAAAATCTGTTTGATACTGTAAGTTGAAATCTTCATCGACTAATGTTTCAAAATTCTTATTCCTAACTATATGGGCTGACAATATGTTACGCTTGGTACCTATGTCCTTTTGGGACCTTAATGAAAATTTAATTTTTCGAATACCAATTTCATATTCTAGCTCAACCTCAGTCAACAACCAAGGGTCAAGTTCACCCTCTAAGTCACACATCTTAAAATATCAAAAACTAGAAGTCCTTCAGAAAAAATATGTATCAAAATTCAGACAAAAAGGACCTCAAATACTATAAAATATCATAAAACAGTTTCAAATCAAAATAGTCATAAGTCACAAGCTAAATGCACTTACAAATTCAAAAATGTTAGATTTTACTAATATAGCCTACTTGAAATACCAAAAAATGTGATTAAATATTCCAGACACTTAAGAGAATTAACTGTAACCAACACTGGAAAAAGTTCAAAAGTTAATTTAGTAATGGCCTTATTGAGTTTTAAAGAAATGCCCCAGACTTTGTGGCGTCACTTTTATGACATCTCAGCTGCTCTTTGTCGTGGCTACTTATAGGGGTGGTTCTTTTTCTTACCCTTTTTCCTTTATGTGTTGTTTGCAGTTACATGTCAGTTAATCCAATTCACTAAAGTGTTATAATTTGGGCGCCATTCATGGTCTATTAAAAAAACTTACTGGATTCAACTGACAACTAAGGTCCCATGAATAACCCTAAATATAATATAGTCTGAAATATTTAATAAAACTCTAAAATCAGATGTTGTTTAATATAATAGGATTGCATTGAGATTAACCTGTAAACTTTAATCAAAAGTTAGATAATTGTAAAATACCCCTTTTATAATTGTACAATTATTTACACTATGGGTTGCGCTGATCTTTTAAATAAAATATATCTAAAAATTTTGCCAATTGTGCGTTTAGCTTTTTAAAAATGTATTTATGTACAAACTTATCTTTTATTAATATCCTCCTGGGGTTGTTCTTTGAGGTCCTTGAACTTTAGCCGGTAAAATGTTTGATTATTAATTTCCAATACTCCATGTAGTTGTCCAAACTTGGGTTTCTTGATTATATAATGCCCTTGCTCAACAAGTGGCTAGCAAAATTAAAATTAGCCCACAAGCGGCTAGTAACTAACAAAGTGTTTCTAACACCACATCTAATAATGTAGTTCATAAGCAGTTTAAAGTGAATAAAACTGGTGTTTAATAAAACTGCAGGTTAATAAAACTGCAGATTAATAAAACTGGGTTGCCCGAACGACGTTATTTCACTTCCTTCCATTTATTTTCATTAAAGGATGATTAAAGATTTCCATAAAAATGGAATGATGGGCTATAAAAGGTCTACCCAGTGACAAAGGTATATTGGAAGTCACCTAACCCTTCAGTCAGCTGTCTTATCCGCTGAATTTTCAACCGTTCAGGAATGACATCCAGAATTCTGTATTAGCGACTGTATTTTTACTTTGAAACTATAAAAACGAAATTCCCCAATATTCCACTTAAATGAGATTTATACATAATCAAGAATAACAACCCAAAGTTATGTAATTTATATTTATATCAAAACTTATATGAAAGAACATTATTACTAGCTATACCCAAAATTAAAGAGACTTATGAAATTTAGGATCTGTAGTATTTACTCATGATTTAGACACAATTGGAATTTTAAAGGAAAACTCGGAGCGCCATCTATGAATCAATAAAATCTTCTCTAATAGAGATGAGCTATTCTGTAAATAAAAGAATTTTAATTTGTAGCATGTTTTCTGATTGGTGCATGAAAAATCAAAAAACGGAACGTTACAGTGCTTTCATCGGAGGTTGTAGAATTTTTAATACATTTTTCGTGTACCCCAAATATAACCCTTTCAAACCGCGCTGAGGCTAATTCTTTTTAATCATAACCATGTTAGACCAAAGATAGCGTCTTGTCTTTCACATACAGCTCTAACGCTTCCGCTTCCATAGTGCGTTTTCTATAGTGAGTTTAGATTATTGTTTCTAGTTAGAATAGAGTTTAATATAAGCCTGACTTTTAATAAGCTGACGTGCCTTGAAATAAATCGACAGAGTGTAAATTTTAAATCAAAAGTATATTTAAAACCTCAGGTAAATGTAAACTGAACAAAATACAGTAAATCAAGTTCACCATGTGGTTAAATCTTAAATCTCTTATGAGAAATAAAAAGAAAGAGGTATATAAAACGATGCAGAAAAAATGTATTGCGATGGAAAAATGCTATTTAGGTTCTAAAATACGCTGAATGAAGATGCAAATAAATAGGATTCTCCTCACAAATAACCAGCATAAATAAAGCTGTACCGAATCTGAGACGTGCATACGTGAATTCAAGTTTAAATTCCAAATACTACTACTAGATCTAAATATTTTTGCCACAAAAAAATGAGTTTTAAAAAGCGGATTGCGTTTAGGTTAGCCCTGTTTATGGTCTGATGTAAAAAAGCGTATAAGCGTGTACTAAGTCCAAGATAGTAATTTTTGGGACATGTCAATTAAGGATTTATTTGTACAACTCTAATTGATTTCCGATTTGTTTATATTATTACAGAATTCGTTATTCTTATATCAGAAGTATTACTTATTATTTCATAAGTACTAAATACAATTTAAAAGGGAAATGTGTCTTTCGTTTGTTTTTGGAGTTAGGGATTTATTTTTTTGGACTTAATATTATTTTGTTATAATGTTAAGTGAAATAAAAGGACTTAATACTTGAAGTATGAATTTTTCGAGCATTAAGGGAAACTTAATGAATGAAAACTATTTTGACTGTGTGTACTATTCACGGTGACTCTCATTTAACTTGAGACAGTGATTTATCTTAAAAACGATGCCTTTTAGAAAAAAATGTTTCAAATAAAAGTTGTTTGATGTCGAAAGGAAATATTGACGTTTCAAATAAATAAAATATTGAAAATATCAAATATTTTCAACATTTTAACTAACTGTCAAATCTAAACGGTTTGAATCGGGGCAAAAGGGATTGCACTTTCCTATCTTATTTTTTATATATCTATCGTATGAGACCAACTTCCGGTTTAACCGAAAGGAAAGCGCAAATCGTTTTGCTCTGATTCAAACCGTTTAGGTTTTACAGCTTTGTTCAAAATATCAGATTTGTAACGTCAATATTTTGAAAACAATTGAATTTAGGTATAGAACATTATACATAAACTATGTTTAGAATTTTACGTAGGATCCAAAAATAAAATAATATACAGAGTGTTCCATTAAAAAAAACAAAGTTGACTTCAAATGACCTTAAAGTAAAGGTCAAGGGCAAATTCCTTTTTCCCCTCAACACCAAACAACTTTTATTTGAAACATTTTTTTCTAAATGACATCGTTGTTAAGATAAATCTGTCTCAAGTTAAATGACACCCGTTATATTATACGTGTTAAACTTTATATTTTATAACTTTGTTTATATCTTATCTTAGTATTTAAAAATTAGTATTAAAAAAAATGAACAAAACAGAACGAAACAAAGTTCTCATGTGTCTCGTTGATTACGTATATATAAACTTCTTCTATTATTTCAGTATGGACATGAAAACAATGTTATTTTTGTCGTGTACTCGTTTTAAGTTTAAGTCTGAAATTTCTGTAAAAACTTCTATGATGAATAAAATATATTTGAATTTGAATTTGAATAATTAACTCTAAGTAAGATAGAAGTAAAAATAAATAGGACGTCCAGTCTTTGAAATATGTATCTGTATTTCATAGTTTTTGCGTATGTAAATCCTAAAAAAATTAAAAATGAAACAGATTACTCTTTTTGTATTGATTAGCGTTTGTTTCTCGTAGTTTAGAAAAAAACCTGGCATCTCTCTTCGTAGGTTTTTAAATCTCGATAGAAACGTTTACCATGTTCATGACTTACGCTTCCCAGGTTTTCTTGAAATAAATCCAGGTGCGAGTATAAAAAAATTGGAATTAGTTTCTTCCTATTTACTTAAATCACATTTTCCAGATTAATCAGAGGATTGTGTTTAACAGTAATTGTATAGCTCTACTATACCATAAACATAAAAAACAGCAATATCTGGTATAACTTCCCTGCAAACTAAAGAGTAGTCCCACAACTTTGAGGTATCTACACACTTTCCAATTTTGTTCTTCATGTTTTATGAGCTTAATTAATTTTGTCATTGTCTCATACAATTTCTTAGAATTTACCGCATGTCAACAAATTCCATTGCTGAAGCCGTGAAGCAAGAAATTCGGACTTACTTTTTGAAAATTACAAACCCCTCACTAGGTCATTTAATTCATTCTGTGAAATAAAGTATGGTTGAGTATCCTTACATTCACATCTACCAAGATGCTCATAATCAGGATCATCAAAAAGAATGTTCTGTCTGTAAACAGGTTTCTCCACTTCAGTTTTCATGTGTCGGCTGATTCATTTTGTTTGCTTCAACTGCAGGGTAGAGACGGATTAATCGGTTTCACCCTCAACTTCGGCTACTTTCGGCTATTATTATGATTTTCGGCAAATAACCGGCTTCGGTCACAATGTTGCCTCAGCTTTTGCAGGAGGTTCTCGCTTCCAAATAAAAATTAATCTAATTAATTAATCTAATTCTGATGAATACTTGACATCTCATTTAAAAGAATCTCTGCTTTGATATATCTAAATTTATTTCATTACTGGGAATTTAGGCCTTATACTTAAAACAAGCTATGAACACCTCCCAGCTGTAGCTCACAACTTTGAGGTAGCTAGTAAACAATTATTTAGTTCAACTGGCCAACTTTATGCTGATAGAAGAGCTATAATCTTGAGGCTAATCTACTTGAGAAAACACATAGTCTAGTTAAAAAAACTCAAAATAGTATTAATTCTTGCTACTCTAGTAAAAATATGAGTGACGGCTCATTGGATTGGGAATAACGTCAAGAAAAATTTGCTAAAGTTTCAAATCCGCACAAGTTTCAAACCCACATATAAACAAGTTTAAAAGTTAATGACAAATTTAGTGGCTTTTGTTTAACAATTATCCGACTTCAAATACTGGGTTAGGCATCTGGTATCATCTATTTTCAAAAAGTCACTGCAGGACTAATTAATATATTTCAACAATTGTGGACTAAATAACAACTTCATAATGTGCAATTTAATTCTTGAAAATATATGCGCGCGCTCCCCTGCACCTCTTTACGTTGTTCTAACCTATATTTGAAATTGTACATAACTCATTCCAACATTCCTGCTCCAATATTCCCTGTTTCTACGGAAATTCGGATTTTAAGTTCTTGAATTGTATGGGGTCATCTCTCGTAAGCCTTTTGCTTGAGGTATTCCCACAGAAAGAAATCAGGAGCCATCAAATTATTAGAGAGAATTAAACGGCCATGTTATGTCACCAAATCTTGATATTAAGGGACCGAGAAACATTCCTTGCAATACAGTTCTAGTCTGCCGTGCTGTATGTGCGGTAGCACCGTCTTGCTGAAACCAACTTTGATTTTGCCGACGTCTGCAAAATTCTGGTCTCAAAAATGTCTTCAACATATGAACGTAACGCTCGGAGTTAATTGCGGGAGTTTCATTATTTTGTTTCAAAAAAGATGGTCTAACGATACCAAATGATAAAGCACCACACCATACGGAGACCTTATGATCGTGAAGCGATCTGTCAAAGAGCTGTTGTGGATTTTCTTCTGCCCAGTAGCGATAATTTTGTATATTAACATAGTCACTTAAATGGATGTGAGCTTCGTCAAATATCATCAAACAATTTAATTGGTGTTCATCATTTTCTAAAAGTTGCCAAAACTGTCTACAGAAAACAACATGAAGATGTTTATCTGTATTTTCACTTTCCTCGCAAAAGGGGAGTATTATAATCGTGAAAAAATTACCCTCCGAGTTTTTTTCAGATCTTAACGTCACTAGATGCTGAAAAACATGTAAATGTTGGTCAAAAATTAACGGTCATATGGGAATGACCTGGTAATATTTGAATAAAAATCCAATATGGCAAATCAAAACACCGGCGCAGCTCTGTATATAGGTTAGAGCACAATGTTAAATTAAATATACATTTATTTCATACTGTCTAGTAAATCTACTTACCCTGTACTGATTTGCGGCCGGTAAATCGAACATTACAGTATGTGACACCGTAATGTAACATTATATTATCTGGGACTGTAATGTTTTGCCTAACAACACAACAGTATATTATTGTTATTCAGAATCAATTATTTGTCAGGTTTGACTTTAACATTTTCTCACTTAAAAATATATATAAAAAAAATGGTTTTATTTATTTGACAGAGACAAGCAAATTACAATCATAATTAGCTATGGAAAACAATGGCTATAACATCATTAAAATGATACACGATTGTTTGATTGCCAACTAATATTTCTTAAATTTTGGTAAATATAACTTTTTATTCATTTTAAAAAAGATTATGAAGACAGCATGAAATAAAATATTATACGAAACACTTCCGTTAGGTGTTATTACAGTACTGGTTTATATTCCAGAATATTTTATAAATATATATTTTTTATTTAATGATTTTAGGAATATTAGCTGTTTTTGTGTTAATTTAACCTGAATTGGCAATAGTCGCGACTTTTGATGATGAATTTTTCACAGGAAATTATTTATAAAAAATATACATCTTTTTGATAAATTTCTATTGGAAAAAAAAATTATCAAAAATCGCTTGCAACTGTTTTTTATTTAGTTCAGAATTTTTTTCTTTCGAAAAAAAAAAACACAAAAATTGTAATGAAAACAGATGGAAGAAATAATTACACCTTATTACATGATGTACATGATAATTGAGATGAACCTTTGCGATCATGTTAATTACACTGCATACTTTACGCCGCGCCGGCCAGCGCAGTGAGTAACATGGTTCCGGACA
The DNA here is from genome assembly GCA_030620095.1 of Kuschelorhynchus macadamiae. Lineage (NCBI taxonomy): Eukaryota > Metazoa > Arthropoda > Insecta > Coleoptera > Curculionidae > Kuschelorhynchus > Kuschelorhynchus macadamiae. Next base: position 495,672 of record JAUTXW010004786.1, read on the forward strand.
TCACAATTAAATATCTTGTTGGGTATTCAAAAAATTAACGTGTGATTATTTCAGTGTCCAACACTTCATGTTTGATCTTTTGAGAAAGTTAATACTTCAATACCAGTAGAACAAACTGACAATTTTTTCAAATATAATGTTAACTAATAATTTTAATTTATTTATACAAAGGTTTTCATGGTCTATTACTAAATCTCACCATTTACTTAAGATAAAGAAAATCTGAAAAATCCATGGATTTTATTTGATTATTTTGATATTTCTACAAATATTTTTTAATATAATCTGTTTCTTAAGAAAGCTCCAAACCTATCTGTATTTTATGTAGCCTATCAGTAGACATACATAGTGCGTTTGCCATCCACCGTCCGCCACATATAAATATGAGTAGGCATAAGAATAGCTATGACCGAAAAGTGAATCATCTGTACATTTGAGAAGAAACTTTAAATCTGCACGCGCCTACGTCATGTTGTCTATTGGTAAATATGACAAATTTAGGTTTAAAAAAATATTTATAGATATTGTAATTTATATTCGTTAGCCAGCAATATTTATTTATGATAAAACCTAGTATAGGTAATTAATCTTCTATCAATTTTAAATATTCTCAAAAAATATGCAATATTCGGCAACCACGTAACAATTTGTCTGCGATAATGCCCTTTTTAAGGAAGTTATCGGCAGCTGCTGTAAAGATTTTTTAAAGAAAGAAGTAGTTTTAAATTAACGAATTTCGAGAATATTACTCAACACCAAACTATGTTTCCTATATAATCTGCAATACCATTAAGGAGAAAATATCTTCAAAATTTAAACTTACTTCCTACTGAGTACACGATAAATACGCGTAATATAAGTAATAGTAATATACTGTATTTTCAAAATATGTAATACAAGTTCTAAATAATAGTTATTTCCACCTTACTTACAGTTTTCAGTATATCAATTAAACACAAATTAGAATATACTTTTAGTATGTCCAAAATTATAAATTAGTATTTACTGGATAGCAGGCTTTTAGAATTAGGTGAGTAGGTTTCGTTCTTAAATTCTTTTTATATAACAGAAAACTGAAATGGATGATTTATAAATATCTCTCTTTTTCTATTTTTAGTTTTCGCTTCCGGACTTATGCGTAAAACTGAATCCATCTTTTGATAGCACAAATTCAAGTATGAAACAGCGTCACCAAACACTTCTTTCGTGATTTAGAATCAAAACCTCAAAAAATCCGTTTTGTTTTTAAAATAATATGGAATCGAAAATACATTTCTTCGATCATTGTCAGTTCCAAAATTATTTATTAAGTATATAAATGACATCTGCTGCATTTTTTTTTAAATGGCTTCACTATTTTTATACGGATTGTCATGACTTAATATAACATACAAGCTCACAAATATATAGACCGCTCCTGCCAGTAGAGCTGGCCCACGTGAACAACGTTATTTGGACAGTTAAATTGGAAATAAAAATAATAGTACATATCTTGGGATCAAATCATTGTGGAAGTCGTTGCCGTAGACCCTTAATTTTTTATATATGTAAAAAATGACATCTTGAGAGCATGCAAGACAATTTTGATCAAATTAAGAAAAAAATCTTTAAACAATATTATTGTGGCACTTATTGGCGTAAATAATGGATATTTTTGCTATACCTACATATTTAAAAAAAATATATGAGAACATCTTTAAAAATGTGAACCATATTAAATATCTAGGGACCTCTTTTTAATCGGCTAGATTTCGCTATAAATAAAAAAAAATGTTTTTGAAAACGTGTAAATCAATTTCAAATAATTTAAAAAGTATCTAAATATCTCGAACCTGTAAAAGTAGTAGGTCAGTTGCGTAGAGACTTGCATTTTTTTGAGACTATGCTGAAATGTAGAATATACTTATTTGAATCAAACTGAAAACAACACTTGTGTAAGTAAATGTCCTTGGAACACTAACACTGGTATTCATAATCGAGGGCCATAACAGACGCTACAACATCCGCTCGCTAGAGAGTACTTTGGCGAGCGGAGCAAGTCGATGGATGGCGGAGGAATGATAAAAATATGTGTAGTTGTTTAGTTCATCTAACGCTATTTCTTTAAAAATTGCAATGGAATAAATATTTTTGTTTTTAAAGGGGTGTTTTATTCCACTAGGGCTACCCTAAAAAATATTTGGCTTGGAAACAGATACATTATATACTACAAAAATGTTAAATAATAATTTTTTTTTCGCAATTTGGTATTGCCTTTTTTCAAATATATTTACTAAAAAAAATGTATGCCAAACATCTGTACAATGTCAACACAAAACAAATTGTGCATGTTCCACCTAAAAAAAAAAATCAAATGTATTCTTGTTTGGAGAGACCCCTGTAGATTAACCCTAAATAAAAGAAAAATTGCTTTTATAGTCAGAAAGATAAAACAAAAATAGAGTGTTTCATCGTTTTTAAGAAAGCTGTCCGTTACTGGATTAAAAATATTTTCGTATTTAGGAAGCTCTTTTATCACAGTCGACGGCTAGTTGGCCGTTAGTCAAAATTCTGTTCTATTTACAATCAACAAGCAAGAGTACTGGTGAGGCGGTCGGAGCATATATGATTGTTCTATCGAGAAGTCGTTGTGTTTAAAAAGCAAGTAATGATAATGGAAAATATTTATGGTTTTACGGGATTAAACGCAGAAATAAATGAAGTTAACGACATAAATATTGTAAAAGCCTACGAATGCCTAAAATATATATTAGGGATATCCTGAGGAATTTTGCAGTGACCCTCAATTTAGACGCCGATATAAACATTGTTTTTCAACTTTTTTATGTCTGTAATTATTAAACCTTTTGTAAAGCTAAACTATAGGAATATCATATTTATAACGCTTGAAAGAGCTCTAGAGAAACGAGAAATTCTTACCATAGAGAGCATTTGGAACAATGTACAGGGTGATATTTCTTTATGGTTTCGATCTCTTTTACCGCAAAAAAATGCAAGAGACAACATGTTTCTAATTGTCATTACAAAAAAAGGGGCGCTAAAAAGTGAATCAAATTTTCTTTTGTACATTCATTCACACATTTTCCTTTATACAGTGAAAAAAAGAGGTGAAAAGAAAAACGATTTTTTTTAAATTGTAAGCTTTATTATTTTATATTGTTATGAATTATTTTTACAGCAAACATAGAACGGAAGCTTTCACGGCTTTGGACAATTAAGAAATCATGGTTCTTGGGATTAGACCGTGTCAAATTGGAATTACTATCCGACGTTTCGCCTTCGATTGCGATCTGAACACTGAATCAGTGTTCAGATCTCGTGGACTAAAGATCCCTAAAGATGCCTCGTGCAATCGAAGGCGAAACGTTGCATAGTAATTCCAATTTGACACGGTCAAATCCCAAGAACCATGATTTCTTTGTTTTTAAAGCACTTTAATACATAGAAAAAATACATTTTTGTTATAAATTTAATTATAATCGGCAATATCACATCGTAATATAACATAAATTGATAACATTTACATGCAAGGACCTTAAATATATGAAGTTATCATTCATATTATATAAAGCGTAATTTGCCTGTCTGGCTTATAAGCAATTTGTATACGACGGCGCGGCGTGCCTCCACATCTTCCGCCATTCAGCGACTTGCTAGAGAACTATGAAATACACACTTCAGCGCTTCGCCAAGCCTTTGCTTCGAAATCGACTATTGAATGGCAGTGTAGGACTGACTGAATAATAAAAAAAAGTGGTTTTATATACAAAGAGACAAAAAAACGTATTTCACCATGTATTAAAACAGATAAACGCTGTTGAAATAAAAAATATTTTGATTTTAAGAGGGATGTGTCATCTACCCAGTGCTATGCTGTATAGTAAAAAAAATTTGTTCAAACAGCCAGAGAGGAAATCATTTTGACGTGTTTCATTGTATCCTAAACTAACTGCTTTTGAAATAAAACATTTTCTCGTTTTCCGATGCCTGTTTCATACCTCTAGGGCTAACCGAATAGTGAAAAAATGTCTTTACCAAAAGATAAAGGAAATCTGACGTTATTCACCTTTTTTTTTTTAGAAAATGCTTGAAATAAAACGGGATGGTTCACTTTCTTTTTCCACCCTGTGTAAAGGAAAAAAAATTTAAATAATTTTGGGGTCTCCAACCGTTCTACCTTTCCAAGTTTTTTATGTAACAGAAATTAGAAACATGTTGTTTATATTTTTGGTAGGTACTGTTTAAAAAAAGACTCTTCTGTAAATATCAACTTCCTTTATAAATATGTTGAAATATGAATAAAAACTGAAATTCTAGCAATCAATTTTTTTTCGCTAATTTGCTTTGAATTTGACGAAACAAGTCAATATCATCACAAAGTTTGCGTAAGTAAACGGAATCGTAACCCTTCAAAAAATTGTCTCTAATGCCAATAATACTAACAAAACCAACATTTACCACCCTGTATCTTATCTAAAGAATCACATCCTGAGTTATCAAGATGCAACTGAAAAGTATCCTGTGCAATGATATTTTCCATTATTCCACTTAGTTTTTAAACACAACGTTTCACGTAGAGTAGAATTTAATATATTCTGATTGCTACACCAAAGAATGTGTAAAATATTTCAACTTTGGCGAGAAAATGATAATGAAACAGTCTCCTGCAGGCAGGAGATCACGCCATGATATTCGGCCAGTTATTTGTATTTTTGTAAACCATTGTTTCTTACTCTTCTTTACTTAAGGTAAATACAACCATAACAACGACGACGAGCCACTCAGCGGGTGTTTTCTCCAGCTGGAGAGCGCCTGGTGGCCGACTACGGATGCCAATGTAAATCAGTTAACGTAAATATAGTGTTTTTTTTAATATAAATTTTAAAAAACAATATCACAAATACCTTAAGTTATGAATGTCATTAGCGTACATATACGGGGAAGCACTTTCTATATTTGCCAAAACAATGTTTTTAGGCCCCGACCTCTTTTAGCTATATTAGATTCGAAAAATCTTATAGTACATTCCCATATCACATTAAATTTTGGTGCAAAATTTAAAGTAAATCTGATTATTTTTTTAGAAATGCCGCCAACGTACAGAACAACGGAAATGGAAAACCGTTTTTCGGCATCTGGGGATCTTGATATGTGAAAATATATATATATATATATATATATATATATATATATATATATATATATATATATATATTGTAGGAAATATGAAAATTCGATGTATAGAGAACTGTATTGGGTAACTTTAAAACAATAAAACAATGGTAACTAGCAAAATTAAATAATTGAGGAAGAATCACAGGGTTGCGACTGTGTATTTGAATACGAAAGGAAATAATTTAGAAAAAATTGAAAATTAATTATTAATTGATTTGTTCTGAAATTAATGAACAAAAAAAAAAGAAGAAAAGTAAAATAAAACAAAGTTACACAAACATTCACTCCACCAAAACGAATGTTTTTAAACTTAGAAATAAATAAAAAATTAAACCTAATTTTAAAAGTAAATATTTGAAAGAAAAAATAAATACAAACTTAAAAATTAGTTGCCTGGTAATGGACATATCTTGAGAATAGGTCTTTGTAAAGTTCCGCGAGCCGTCTTCAGGGTTACAACGCGAGCTACATTGTCCTGTTCAGGGTGCAATTTAATTACCCTACCTAACTCCCAGTGGAGAGGAGTGGTTTGTTCATTTTTAATGAGAACAAGAGCGCCTTCCTTAACTGGAGGTGACGGCACTGTCCATTTGGACCTTTCCTGAAGAGAATTAATGTATTCGGTGGACCACCGTTTCCAGAAATCACTCTGGATTCGCTGAATTAATTGCCAACGATTTAACCGGCTCAGGTTTAAATGATTAAGATCAGGAACTGGAATAGAGCTGTTTAAAGGCTCGAGAACTAAGAAATGACCAGGGGTCAAAGGTTGAAGGTCGTTTGGATCTGCGCTCATAGCACATAGTGGCCTTGAATTTAGTACCGCTTCTATTTGCGTTAAAATGGTATAAAACTCTTCAAAAGAGAAGCTTTGATTTCCTAAAATACGGTAAAAATGACTTTTAAAAGATTTGACACCCGCTTCGGCAAGTCCATTAAAGCTTGGAGCACCAGGGGGGTTAAAATTCCAAGTGATAGAAAGGTCTTGGGCAGTCTTCTGCGCCAAATCAAGAAGCATATTATAGGCTCCTTTAAAGTTTGTGCCTTGATTACTTGTTACAGTTATGCAATTACCTCGTCTGGCAACGAAGCGCCTGAAAGCAGCCAAAAAATATTCGGCGCTGAGATCGGAAGTGGCCTGTAAATGTATTGCCTTAGTAGTTGTACAAACAAATACACAGACGTAACCCTTATAAGTTTTTGCACCCCTATGTTTGGCCATTAAAAGAGAAAAGGGACCAGCAAAATCTACACAGACAGAAGAAAATGCTTTGATTTGAGAAACCCTGAGAGCAGGCAAATCGGACATAAAAGGATTGTATGACTTGGGCTTACATCGGAAACATTTAATGCACTTTAAGAGGCATTTGTAGATGGCACTCCGAGGCGAGAGAATCCAAAATTGAAGTAATAAATATTGCATCGTTTTAAGCCCAGGATGCAGATATGTATTATGAGTAAATTCAATTATTAACTCAGTAAGCCTATGGGACTTAGGCAGTAAAATTGGATGTTTGACATCATATGAAAATTGACATTTTCTGAGTCCACCACCAACTCTTAGTAAACCGTCAGCGTCGATAAAAGGAGCAAGTTTTCTAAAAGGTTTAGGCAGCAAGGAATTTGGCTTTATTTTTAAAATAATATCTGAAAACGTCTCTTGTTGGACGTGCTTTACGATAATTTTAAGTGAAGAGTCAATTTCATGAGAACTTAAACCACCTTGAAGGTTTGTCTTTAATTTTATATTTGAAATAAAGCGGAGAATATAAGCAACTATCCTTAGAGTTTTCAGCCAAATAGAAAATTTCTCTAACAAAAAAGAAATAAAGTTTGGGGGAGATATAAAATTGGATAAGACCACAGTGTTTTCTTCCTTAGATATATCAGAATCGGTTGCGGAATAAAAATTATTTTGTGTTGGCCAGAAATCCTTTGCTTGTGAAAGAAACTCGGTACCAGACCACCATATTTCTGTGTCTAAAAGTTGTGCAGGGGTAAGACCTCGACTAGCACGATCAGCAGGATTCAACGCTGTCGGGACGAAATGCCAAGAAGAAACGGGTACGAGCTCTTGAATATGGTTAACACTATTAGCTACAAAGGTTTTTCAATTGTGCGGGGAAGAAGACAACCAGGTAAGTGTGACCATAGAATCTGACCACAAGTATAGATCGTCAAAAATAATAAGATCAGCATAACTTTCCTTAACGAAAATTGCTAGATCCACCAACAAAATGGCTGCCATGAGTTATAGCCTAGCAATGGCGCTACTCGACATTTTGAGCAAATAAGAAAGGTTTTTACTGTTCCAGATGTTTCCTCCTCACGAAAATAGCAAACAGCAGCATATCCGTTCTGTGACGCATCGCCAATGCCGTGTAATTCAATTCGAGATACTGAATTAGACCCGACGTATCGAGGAATTTTTATAATACCAAGATGAGGCATTTCGGCTTTAAAGGTGTCCCAAATATCTGAAATAGCCTTAGACGGGGGTTCATCCCATGAAACTTTGGATTCCCACAAACGCTGCAAAAGAAGTTTGGCAAGTACAAGGCAAGGAGCAATAAAACCAAGGGGATCGAAGATTCTACTAATCTCCGATAACATATTTCTTTTTGTACAAGGACGGTCGATAGGGGTGTAAGTGTATGAAAAGGCATCTGAATTCATATTCCATTTGAAACCAAGTACCTTAATAATTGATGGTTCCTCTTTATCAAACGAACACGAGCTTTGAACATCAGAAGATGGAATAGAGGCCAATGACCTTTATCTAAGTAATCTTGCATAAAGTTTACATATTTTGTATGCAAGTCGAGGTTTTTAAAAAAACGATTTTCAAGCATGCCGAAGCGGCGATAAGCTTGAGAGTAAGTCTCAATAAATTCTGGGTTTGATTGACGAAATGGTAATGGTACCGAAAATCGTCCGGAAGTATCCCTAAAAGTCAGTGTTTTATAAACCTCCTCACATTGTTTTTCTTCAGGGGAGAAAAACGATTGTTTAGGAAGGTGCTCAATTTCCCAAAATTTACGTAATAAAATATCAAGATTATCCTCCACTGAGATGTGGCAACTCAAAAGAGAGTTTGAAGCTTCGCAAGAAACATTGGTTTTTCCTTGCAACACATAACCAAAGATGGTCTCTAAAGCAACAGGCTGATCAGTACTTCCAACAATATGACCAGACCTTAATACAAGAGGTACGAGCTCAGCACCAATAAGCATGTCGATAGAACCCGGCGTGTGAAAATTATTATCAGCAAGCTTCAAGTATTTAATGTGTTCAATTTTATCAGGATTAATAGGAATCTTAGGCTGGTTAGAACAAACGTTTGGTATGATAATAACTTCAAACGAAAGCAAGGGATTTGGTTGACCATGAGGTTTTATTATACACTGTGTAGAACCACTTTTTGTGCAAGTAGACATTCCATTTAAACCTTCAACAGGGACAGAAAAACTCTTACGTTTAAGACCAAGTCGCCGTACGCAAGACTCGGAAATAAAATTTGCCATGGACACAGTTGACGCATAATTTGTGCTGTTTGACAAATGAAAATCTGTGGTGCGGCGATTTAGCCAAAAATGCAGAGCACTTATATAATGCGTGAGAAGCCGAGCATAAAAAACATTTTTTTGTAACTCCTATTATCAACATCGGGGTGGGCCCTTCCCCAGATTCAGCGGATTCCGGCTGATGGAACAGGGAGCCATTGTGGTGAACTGTGAAGATCAGTGGTCCCTGAACTGGTTGGAGGGGACCATTCCAATCATTAAGCCCTGGGATAATGCATCTCTGAGAATTCAGAAACACGTTCCCAGGACAATAAAAGTTGTGGCCGTTGTCCATGGACCACCGGACAGTACGGACGTGACTTTAAAACGTCTTCAGAGACAGAACTTAGGACTAAGAACTAATCTCTGGAGGACGTACTATCGCAAGGAGGAGAAACAGAAACTCATTCTTGTGTTTGGCATTGATGAGGCTTCCTTTGAGGCCTTGTCACGTCAAAAGTTTAAGACGTATGCTGGGGTCTCCCACGTCACTTTTGAGACGAAGGTAAAGGCTCTAACTTCAACTGAACCTTCCACCGACACCAAAGCCGGAGCAGCGGGGAGACCTATCTCCCCGTCAAACCCAGCTCAGTGGTTAGACCCCGTGTCTGACGCTGAGCAGGAAGTTGCTGAGCTTCTGTCTCAGATAGACGTGAATAGCGCGGCGTCTGGGTCGGAGGACACAACTTCCCGGATGACGGAGGATCACCCTTAGCTCGTTCCAATGGGCAAAGGGGTGCTCTTCCTACAAAGTAACTTGCAGCACAGCAGAGGGGCGACCTCATTAATAGGCCGTCACATAGCTGTGGGGCAAACACACATCTACCTCCTACAGGAACCTTGGGTTTACAAGGGGCATGTGCGAGGTCTGGGGCAGATAGAAAGTTCTCTACATTATAAAAGGGACATCCACCTGAACCCAAGGACATGCATCTACGTTGACAGATGTATTGAGTCCTTGTCACTACCGGAATTCTGTTTCAGGGACCTAGTGGCTCTGAAACTGATTCTTAAGGATAAGGCAGGACATCGCAAACCCATTGTAGTATGCTCAGCCTATATTCCCTATGACTCAAGAGAGGACCCACCTACCAGGGAACTCATTGACTTAATAGGATACTGTAGGGACAACGGGCTTCCTCTTGTTGTTGGATGCGACGCCAACGCACACAATGTTGTGTGGGGCAGCACTGACACCAACTCCAGGGGCGCAAGTCTTTTAGAGTACCTCAGTACAACTGATTTAGAAATTCTAAATCGGGGAAACACTCCAACTTTTGTCACGTTACGAAGGCAGGAGGTTATTGACCTAACTCTGACATCATTTCTGCTGGTTCCGGTTGTTAGGGAATGGAGGGTGTCTGATGAGCCATCTTTATCGGATCATAGACACATCCTCTTTAAGCTAAACCTTGAGCATGACACGGAGCTCAGTAGTTTTCGAAACCCGAGGACAACCAACTGGGCTCACTATGTGGAGTCGCTTAAAGTGCGCTTAGATATGCCACTAATGCCATGCTTTAGAGTAAGGCAAGTGGGAAATGTGGCAAACTCTATACAGGAAGCCATAATAGACTCCTATGAGGAGAATTGTGCATTGCGGACCTATCGAGGTACCAAGAAAACACCTTGGTGGAACTTGGATCTTGAAAAGGCTCGTAAAGATACACGCAGGCTCTTTAACAGGGCCATGCGATCGAAATTACCTGCTGATTGGGAAGAACATAGGAATTCTCAACGCAGGTACAAAGAACTGATACGCAGTTCAAAGAGAGGGTCCTGGAGGACCTACTGCGAAAGCTTAGAGGGTCTTCCGGAAGCCGCTAGACTTCAAAGGATTCTCTCAAAAGGTCGAGGACAGAGCGTGGGGGCTCTAAGGCTTCCGACCGGTGGATATACTACCACTGCAGAGGAGGCTCTAGGAATGCTCCTGGAAACTCATTTTCCAGGCTCTCGTCCGGAATCTAATGATGAGGTTACTGGGCAGGCTCTCCAAGTAGGGGCAGGCTCGGTTGACTGGAAAACGGCCGCTAAGGTCGTTACAGTAGACATTATTAAGTGGGCAATATCTTCGTTTTGCCCATTTAAGAGTGCGGGACCAGATGGAATATTCCCGGCGCTTCTTCAGAAGGGTCAGGAACTACTGATCCCACATCTTTTGCGCCTTTTTCGGGCCTGCCTGGCTTTGGGATATATTCCCGAACGCTGGCGCATGGTTCGGGTAGCGTTTATTCCTAAACCGGGTCGTAATTGCTACGAGTCTAGTCTAGTCAGTAGACTGGAGGTGGGGGTCTACTCCAAGGAGATGGCTCTGGGTGTGTTCTTGGATATCGAGGGGGCGTTTAACAACACCACCTTTGACTCCATTAGTGAGGCTGCTGAGAGTTTTGGCGTGGATAGGGCTGTAATTAGGTGGGTTCGCGTCATGCTTGAAAGCAGAATCATAACATCTTCTCTTGGGAGCGTGACAGTATGCTCGTCCGTGGTCAAAGGATGTCCGCAGGGCGGAGTTCTTTCTCCGCTCTTGTGGTGTCTGGTTGTGGATGGGCTGCTTCATACTCTCAACGCGAGGGGAGTTTATGCTCAAAGCTACGCTGATGATCTTGCCATTATAGTAATAGGCAAGTTCCCAAACACCATTATAAGGCTCATGCAGAGGGCTTTGGCCATGGTGGAAAAGTGGTGCCAAAAACACGGTCTGTCTGTTAATCCGGATAAGACCGAAATGGTACCATTTACTCATAAGAGAAAAGTGGACCTTGAGAGGCTCACCCTCTTTGGGAAAAAGCTGAGACCTTCCGGGTCGGTAAAATATCTGGGCGTCTTAATAGACTCCCGACTGACCTGGAGGGATCATATTGAAAGGATCACAAAAAGGACCACAGTGTGTCTATGGGGGTGCAGACAGTCCTTCGGATCAACTTGGGGTTTAAAACCTCTTATTGTGCATTGGCTTTACACGTCAGTGATAAGGCCAACGATCACTCTTGTTTGGTGGCCCGCCACTCGCAAGACCTCATACAAAATGATGCTTGACAAGCTCCAGAGACTGGCGTGTCTGGGCATAACTGGAGCCATAAGAACCACACCGACCCGATCTATGGAGGCTATTCTGGGACTAAGTCCTCTGCACTTGCTTGTAGAGGAGGAGGCTCGGAAAGCTTCTGTTCGTTTAAACGACTGGGGTCGTTGGATACATAGAGACTGGAATTTTGGGCATACGCGAGTTTGGACTGAACTGATCAGATCAGACCCTCTCCTAGCAAGGAGAGATGCCATTATTCCGGTCTCAATTGCCTCTAAAAGGTTTTGTGTAATTGTTCCCGAGAGAGAACAATGGAGGGATTCCTCTCCATCCTTCCTCAAACCGGAGGGCCTTGTCTGGTTTACAGATGGCTCTCTAATGAAGGAGGGTTCTGGGGCGGGAATTTATGGGGAGAGTCCCAGGGCAAGAATTAGTCTTGCTCTTGGACGGTATGCGACTGTATATCAGGCTGAGATTACAGCAATCTTGGACTGCGTACAGGAAAACCTCTCCAGAGGATACCACGACAAGCATATCTATATATGTTGTGATAGTCAAGCCGCGATTAAAGCTCTGTCCTCGAACAGAGTCAATTCGCTGCTAACGCTTGAATGCAGGAGAGCCCTAGAGAGGCTGTGTGAGTCCAATAGGGATCAATCATTTGGGTGCCTGGCCATCAGGGCATTGAGGGTAATGAAGGGGCGGATCAGCTGGCTCGGAAAGGTAGCAACACTGCTTTCACTGGGCCGGAACCTGCTCTTGGAATTGCTCCTTCAGTTGTCAAGGCTAGGATTAAGAATCGCACTGTCGAGGAATTCCGTGCTGAATGGCACGAGCTAGCAGGACTCAGACAGTCTAAGGTCTTCATATCAGGCCCTTATAGCCGTTCTGAGACTAATAGACTTCTAAACCTAAACACAAGTCAACTTAGAACTATTACCGGGGTCCTAACTGGACACTGGCTAGTGAAATATTACCTGCATAAGATTGGACTCGACAACGATCCATACTGCAGGTTTTGTGCTGAGGTAGATGAAACTACCGAGCATCTAGTCTGTCGATGTGACGCTTTAGTCAACGCCAGACTGCTTTGCTTGGGTGACACCTATGTGGAACCCGAGCTTGTGGGACGTGCGCGACCTGAAAGGGTCCTTTCCTTTCTAAAAAGGAGTGGGCTCTTGGCCTGACACGCCTACTTGGGGGGATAGCACAATGTGCCCCAGTGAGCCTAAGTGCTGCCCTTGTCGGGCTCCCCATCTATGTCTATGTCTATGTCTAACATCGGGGTCAAGCATTAAATTGAGAACGATTTTTTATTACCTTTTGGGATGTCCGCACTTTTCAAAGAATAATGAACCGACTCCAAAGCTAGACATTGTTTTTCCAAAAATGAAATTAATTGCCTAAAAGTCGGCAGGTTTTGATTAAAACGATGTTCGAGCTCAAAGTCAGTTCTAGTTTTTGAATCCAGTTTATTTATCAACAGATTAAACAATAAAAAACACCAATGTTCGACTGGGAAATTTAAGGCTCTAAAGGCCGCTATGTTCTCAGAAAAAATATTTAAAATTTGTCTAAGTTCCTTTGAGAAAGCTTTTTGAACAGACGGAGCATGAAAAAGCTCATTATAATATTGTGTAGCTAGAATACGTTTATTTTGATAACGTTTTATCAGCATATCATAGGCTACAGAATAGTTAACTTCTGTAAGGGGGATGCCCTTAACTAAACTTAAGGGTTCCTTGTCTAATGACGTCAGCAAGTACTGAAATTTTTCAATGTTCGATAAGTCAAGATTGACTAGATTGAATAAGACTGTTATATAAGTCAAAAAAACTAGGCCAATTTTTGTAATTGCCATCAAAAGTCGGCAAATTAAGCTTGGGAAGGTTTACTGCCATTTTTGTGTGAGCAGCGAAAGTGGAACTAGCTGAGGTATTAGCAGATAGAGATGCTTGACTACTTAAGAGAAAATCGTGTTTCGAAGATTTTATGCCATAATAAGCTTTGTCTGCAGCTTGCCTCATTTCATCATATTTTGCAAAATCACTGTCGTCAATTAAAGATGTGACAGTATTATGAGCTGATTGAAATTCATTAAAAGTACTATCAACAGAATCTGCCCTCACTAAAAAATTAGATTTTAAAGAGTCATCAGAAACGGCTTTCAGCCCAATTTCGTGTGTCTCTTCCAACCGCTTGAGTGCGATGGTTCGTTTTAAATTCGATTTTGTTAATTTATCTGACATTTTTAAAGATGTTCAGTAGAACAAGAAAAAAACTAAAATCAGAAATGCGTTAAAAATATCAAAATATATTTTATTTATTATTTCAATAAATGATGTTATTTTAACATATGCCTGCTAATGGTAAATATATAAGACAACAATTATACCTACACAAAATTATATCCTATTTTATTTGTGATTTAATACAAACAAAATAAAAAAAATCAGAGGTAGTGATGCCGCAAAACAAATATCAATAGTACAACGTTAAGCGAATGGTACTTGCCACATTAATATTATATGATGGCAAAGTAGAATAAATAAATTGTATTATTTATTAAAATATAATTAAAGTTCGCAAAATATGCACATATGAGTATTTCGTTTATTTAAAGGAGAACGAGAATAAGTTATTTCTGAATTTAAATGTATGAAAATATGTATTTGTTAAATGTGGTACTGCGAGATTTAAAAAAAATAACAATAGACTGGGGCCGGGCGTCAGAGTGACGTCGCGACGGCGAATCGATGTGGATCGGAACGAATGTAGCTCGCCGGTCTGACCGAAGACGACAGGTTAGATACCCAAGCGTGCGCAAATAAAATAGAACAGCGGAATTAAGAAAATGGCTACCAATGAATCTTGTTTCAAAGCAATTTAAGTTATTAAATATTTAATTTGATCTCCATCCGGCTCGAAGGACCAAAATGATGTAGGAAATATGAAAAATCGATATATAGAGGACTGTATTGGGTAACTTTAAAACAGTAAAACAATGGTAACTAGCAAAATTAAATAATTGGTGGAAGGAAACACAATCGCTTACCTATCACAGTAGCTTACCAACTACAGACTAGTGTCTGTAGTTGGGTTACTCAATTCACCCTAAAGACCATCACACTACATTACTCTTGCCACCTTTCCAGTTTTCTCGGGAAACCGATCCGAAAATCTGTGCCGGCCGGCTAAGCGAACGAGTTCCGGTATCACATGTGGTTTGTACGGTACTATTCTTTACTATTACTATTATTTACACAAACATATATATATATATATATATATATATATATATATATATATATATATATATAATTGGACTTCTTTCTTGGGTATAGGTTTATTTGCAAATAAACCTATACCCAAGAAAGAAGTCCAATTAATATATACCGGGTTTAAGAAACAAATTGAATATATATATATATATATATATATATATATATATATATATATATATATACATATATAATTTGTAGAATGTTTCTTGAACCTTTTTTTATTTACGTTTTTTTGAAAAACAAATTTCTTGGTATGAGGTTCATACAAGTAATAAAACAAAATTAATTCATATCCTTGTTTTTTTTTTCGTGTTTTATTTTTTAAATCAAACGTTTAGGCGATTTTTTAGTCTTTTTCAATAATCTCGTGTACACTAAGGCAAAAATCATTTCACGTCAAATTCACATCATACGGTACACGTAGGCTAAAATCAATTTTGTAGAATTCTACATTCTACATTCTACAAAATTAATTTCAACCTAATGTACCGGGTGATGTAGTTTTCTGTTTGTTCTAAGCAATGTATTTTGGTTTTTATTTTTTTTACTCAGAATTGTAATTTGACGTGTAATGATTTCTGCCTTAGTGTACACGAGATCATTGAAAGAGGCTAAAAAATAGCCGAAACTTTTGAATTAAGAAAAAACACGAAAAAAAACCAGGATATGAAACAATTTTGTTTTATTCCAATATATATATATATATATATATATATATATATATATATATATATATATATATATTATATATTTAACATTATTCGGAAAATATTGAAAATACATTTAATTAAAAGTTCTAAGAATAAAATTCTCTTACTTACTTTTCTGATAAAAAATGAAACCAATGTGTATTTTGCATATATTTTATACATTGCTCTGCTATCACATTCTTAAATGTGCATGCATGTACAAACAAACTTTGATGTTTCATTATTGTCGACTTATAATGATACTTACCTAAGCCGATTATGAATTTACAAATTTGTTCAGGCGATGTCAAAATAGTTTTTAAGATTTTCATAAGATTAAACTTTTTAGCAAGCTCTCTCAACATGGTGAAAAATGCAATAGCTCCATTAAGCGATGTTAGGATTGCAGTTAACGGAAACCTGCAATTAAAAAGAATTAACCATGCTATTAAAAAAAAAACATTTTTTGGTTTTTATTTAATTGTAAAATATGCTTAATATTTACTCTGCACTTGATAAAAAATGGTTTATCGAAGTACTTTTACTGATTTAATATGTATGTTATCACATTGTCTAATAGAACATTCCCGAACACAAGATGTTTATACGTTTTTTCGAGGAGGAGATCATAGAAATCAATTGTCACATTAACGTCAAGATAAGCTACGTGATTGCGTTCTAATGTGGTTTTAATTTAATTTTCAGAATAATTATTTTAATTTTGAGATCGCAAGTTCGATATTTATAGCAATGTTATAACTGACAGAAGTTACATAAAATAGGATAATATAACTCCTTGGCGAATTGTCACTAGAAAGGCGTCTACGATAGATAGTCACAAATATTTACCGATTTACTAACGAATGTAATATTATAGTATATCTAAAACTAAGATGCATATTAGAAAAAGAAAACCACCAGTGATCCCGTGAATATTACAATAGTGCATGTCCATAGAGTTATAAAGAGGGAGAGGCCGCTAGTGCTATTCAACTAGTGGCGTGCCGATTTTTTAGGGCCCCCCCTGCAACATTTTTCTTGGAGGCCTCTGCATAATTTCCCAAAAAAATAAGTAAACAAAAAATTTCATAAATTTATTAACAAAAACCATAACATAAAATAACTCTAATAAAAAAAAAAGGAACGAACCATATACATTTTGAGATTAATAAGTATAGGTAAACTAATAAACACAAAACAAAAATTAAATATATTCATATTCAATAGTTCAAGCAAAACTAAAAAATAATAAAAAACAAAGAGTACAAGAATCGTTTTCTTTGGCGGTAGACTAGACTTTTTTGTTTTTGTATCGACTAGATAAATACTTATCAACTAGTTTTTTCAATTTACTTCTCTAGCCCTTTCGTGCTCTATTCAGATAAGAGCTAGAGAACTAAAACGACTTTGAGCGATGGTCGACCCAATTAATTCATTTCAACTTTGAAAATTTTCTAATCTAATTTATTTGAATTAAGATATTCAAAATTTTCATAGTGTTGAATTATAGATAGTAAAGTGCGTTTTACTCATGTATATACTATGCAAGAACTGATATATTACTTTTTCACACCATAGTGTCGTGGCTGCAGAAACAATGCGAATATTAAGAAAAATGTTTTTCTGAAAACCCAAGTTCTATCTGTTTTGAACTAGAGAAACCCTTAATAATTTGATGAGCTTGTGTAACGCGTTGTGTCCAGTGCAATGCCAGTTCGAGAAAATGACAAACGATTTTCGCTAAATTTGGTCAGGATCTAGGAAATCAAAAATCTAAATCAACTATTTTGTATCCGATCTGATAATATACAGGAATCATTCGTTAAAAATAGATATCATCCATTACTTTTTGTTTAAACAGAAACAGAAAACAAGTCAGGACACAGGAAATGAAAAATAGAAAAGTTATACTGAAATTGAAAGAAAGTATAGCATTTTTTAAACAATTTATTTCAATAATACTATGGATATTCTATTGTTATGCCAATTTTCTCACACCAGGCTTCCTTCCATGAATTTCCCTCAGAAACTAAAAGCTATAATTTTAAGATAGCAAGTAAAGTAAAAACATAAGTCACATGTTTAAATCCTGATAGGAAATTTACGTTAAAGGTTTTCAATGCAGAGAATTAAATGTAAACATTAAAATGTAGAAGAAAATAAAATACCCTACAATTAAAAAAATATTGAATTGGAATTATGCATCAGCCGGGGCGTCACCCTAATAAAAATGTTTTCGAGGTATTTAAATATTATACTTAAATATTCTCCAATGTGTGTTTAATTGGTAGCTATTTATAAGGAAATGTATTTAGTTGGTCGTTAGTGATTCTTTAGCTTGTTTTTCTTACATTAATTTAACTCCTCGGACTGCACGCAGGCGACGCCAATAAAGCTACCTTACTTACCTGAAAAATCGCCGTTTTTTGCTTTTTTTAAACTTAACTCTAGAAACTATACAGTGTCAGTATAAAATCACTTAAAATAGTCAAACTTTTTCAAAAATTTACAAAAATCTCATAAACTTAGACAACACTATCAGTAAGTTTGAAAAAACTTTCAGTCGACCTGGTTCCACAAATGCATGGCAATATGACGTTGGTAGACTGGAAAAAATATCTCCTGGCAAAAGCAGTATTTTTACTTCCCTTCGCTAGAAAGTTTCTCATATAAAAAATAAATTTATAGTTTCTAAATTTCTTTACATTTCGGGGTCGTTATATGTTGAAAACATGTTTTTTTTTTCATACCCAACCCAATGTAACATAAAAATTGTAGAAAAGCGTATTTGACCAAAAATCCAAGTTACTGGAAAACATTTAAAATAATATAAAATAAAGAAAATTGTACAGGCGAGTGTCCAGAAACTCTCCATACAAACTTTAAGTAGTGATTCTCTAACAAAAGAAGAAGAAAGTTTTTTCTTATAAACATGGATTTAAAATGGTTCGTTACAGAAAGAAAAATAGTTTTTAGATAATTTTTACTTTTTATTAGTTTAAAAATATTTTTTCGGGTTTTTTCCTAAAATGTTCCATTTTCTGGATATTTAAAATTTTTAAAAAATCCTCAAATATATAACACCCTGTATTTCGAATTATTTTTGAATCAGTGTTACAGGAAACTATTTATTTTTTTTGTCGGAGAATCACCTCTTAATATTTGTCGGGAGAATTTCTGGATACGCGTATAGCAGATCCAATATGACCACAAATTTTTTTTATTAACATTTTATTATAAAGAATTTTAGTTCAGCAAAAAAGAGTATGAGCAAAGAAAATAATAGTAGCTATTATTTTCTTTGGTATGAGTTAGTTTTCAAGAACTAATAATAGTGGACAGATGTATGGCTATTTTGCTAATTTTATTGAAATTTAGAATACAATGGTTTAACGTCAGGTAAGGTGTGGTAGATTTAAATATGACGGTCAAAATATGTTTTTGAACATATGAATATATAATTTTAATTATCAAAAATTAAGTAGGGCCAGTAATAAGAATATGTATTGTTTAAAAAATTATATTATTCTTTATATTTACCTACAATTTTCCACCAATTAAAATGCTAAAAATGGCGCTACTATTCATTTATTATTTTATTACAACGAGTACAGTATTCGTACTTTTATAAAGCAATCCGAAAAATTGAGGGTGGAAGTTCCGACTACATGAAGAGATACAAAGTAGGTTAAATTAGAAAAAAAGTCAGTTCATCAGTTAAAACTAAATTTTGGAATGAATTGTAGGGTAATACATATAGGATGATGCCCAAAAAAATTACAAAATATTACTTTGTAAAACTGAATATTTTTTAAATCGTCTTTTTTGGAATACCCATTTCGAGTATAACAGATAAAGATGTAAACAACTTTTAAGTTTTTTCTACAAGGTGTTGTTATAAACGAAATCAATCTCAAATATAGAAAGTTTCGTTTAATTCTCTAAATAACAAGAAATTGTGTAAAAAACTTTATAAAAGTGTTTTACATCTTTATTCGTCATTTTTCGACTGGCTATCTGAAAAAATTGATTTAAAAAATTTAAAGTAACATTTTGTAGTTTTTTAGGCATTCTGTATGTATTACTTTAATTTGTATCATCCCAAAACTTACATTTAACTGAAACTCATTTTTTTCTAATTTAACCTACTTTGTGTCTCTCACGATTTAAAACCATTGGTTTATTTTAAATGATACATTATCTTGGACTTGCCAGTTTTATTTTGGATTTTATCATGTCTCGATTAGTATGTCTGATAATTATCTAACTAATTTTCTACTTTTAGGGCTACTATTTATATCATAGGGTGTTCGTCTAAAGTGTGCATTTATCGTCCCGTGAAGGACCCACCCACTCTAGTTAGTATCAGACACTGTAAAAGATTTATTAGTACTAGGTTGACAAAATACATTGTGTTTATTTTTTCTTTTAATTAAAGTATGTAAAAGCTACACATTGTCTCAATTTATTCATCTCAGTATGATTCTAATTTTGTACATGGTAATTTTATACATGGCGTAAGTTTTTCTTATAAAATATTGTCCCAAACTCCTCTCGTCCGGAATCTAATGATGAGGTTACTGGGCAGACTCCTCAAGTAGTGGCAGGGCCCTTAAGTAGGGGCAGGTCCGGTTAACACTAAGGTCGTTAGTTATTAAGTGAGTCATATCTTCTTTTTACCTCCATTTAAGAGCGCGGGACCAGACAAAATATTACCGACTTTTCTTCAGAAGAGACAGGAACCACTGATCCCACATCTTTTGCGCCGCTTTCGGGCCTTGCTGGCTTTGGGATATATTTCCGAACGATGGCGCAGGGTACGGGTAGCGTTTATTCCTAATCTGGGTCGTTGGTAGGGACAAAAACACTTTCGCAGGAACTTTTGCTGTTAAAAGAATCTAACATAGGCATTGAACGCCCCTTCTTGAAACTAAAAATTTCGATTTCTACAAATATTTTTTTTTGTTTGGAGATGTATTTTATTAAGAAAATTGATTAAATGGTCCATAACGTAAAAAGACAATTGTATGGTAAATAATTTATATTTCGTTTTTCTAAATAAATCTTCAGTTTGGTTAAGTATAGTTTTATAGGTTATAAACGTAAATTTGAAAATGTGACATTTTTTAGAACTATTATAGCAAAAATAAGCGAAATAAAACTACCCAATTTTTGTTGTCTTAAAATGTCATAGTCTGGCATTCTTATATAGCTATTATTACTATAATTAAACTGAAATACTTGCTAAAATATGTTTGGTTGGAATTTAGGAATAATGCCTACTTATTGATTATATTCTGACCTCGATTTGTATTGATCAAAAATGAACAGCTACGCTTACTATAATTTAACTTCAATACTTCCTAGAATATATATGGTTATGTTGTGGCAACAAAATTGAGAGATATTGCTACATTTTGGCCATCTAATATCACAAAAAAAAACTGGAGGTTTAATTACTCCATAAAAGATATTTTTTGGCCAAGTAATTATGCTATAACCTATCTACATTAAAAACTGCTACTTTTGGAGCCAAAAAAATCTAATTTGAAGCGGGCTTTCATGGCTAGAAAACAAGCCACGAATCATTTGCCAAAATTTGACAAATCTCTGGTTTTTATCTGTCTTTTATAGCTAACTGTTAGGCAAAAAAGCTCATGAGCTTATTTGTGCTACTTGGGTGGGTGTGTTTTTGGATATCTAGGGGGCGCTTAACAACACCACCTTTGACTCCATTAGTGAGACTGCTGAGGGTTTTGGCGTGGACAGCGCTGTAACTAGGTGGGTTCGCGTCATGCTTGAAAGCAGAATCATAACTTCTTCTCTTGGGAGCGTGACAGTGTGCTCGTCGATGGTCAAAGGATGTCCGCGGAGCAGAGTTCTTTCTCCACTCCTGTGGTGTCTGGTTGTGGATGGGTTGCTTCATACTCTCAATGAAAGCGGAGTGTATGTTTAAGGCTACGCTGATGATCTTGCCATTATAGTAATTGGCAAGTTCCCCAGTTATAAGACTCATGGAGAGGGCTTTGGCAATGGTGGAAAAGTGGTGCCAAAAACACGGTCTGTCTGTTAATCCAGATAAGACCGAAATGGTACCATTTACCCACAAGAGTAAAGTGGACCTTGAGAGGTTCATCCTCTTTGGGAAAGAGTTGAGACCCTCCGGGTCGGTGAAGTCTTAATAGACTTCCGACTGACCTGGAGGAATCATATTAAAAGGATCACAAAATGGACCACAGCATGTCTGTGGGCGTGCAGACGGTCCTTCGGATCAACTTAGGGTCTAAAACCTCGTATTGTGCATTGGCTTTACACGTCAGTGATAAGGCCAATGATCACTTATGGAGCTCTTGTGTTGTGGCCACCCACTTGCAGCTCGCAGTACAATATACTGGAGGAAACTTGACAAGCTTCAGAGATTTCCCTGTCTGGACATAACTGGGGGAATCCAAGGGCAAGAATTAGTCTTACTCTTGGACGGTATGTGAGTGTATTTCAGGCTGAAATTACAGAATCTTGGACTGCGTACAGGAAAACCTTTCCAGAGGATAAGGATATAAAATCCTTCATCTTATAATCAAACAGATTGGGATCTTGGCGATATTGTTAACATAAAAAACTAATACCGATGTTTGATCATCATTTTTATTAGTACATTTTTTCTTTGTTTAGTATGTTGATATTACATATTTTGGTCCATAGAATGTTCATTTTAGCAAATTGTAAAAAAGTCTGCTACGCTACTTAAATTAATTAAACTGCCTGTACATAACATTATGAGCCTAGAAGTTTTTTCTGTTTATTTTATTTGCAATTCGGTTTTGTATAGAGTTTTTTTTACGTTTTTCTATTAAGATAATATTTATACTATTGCATATTATTTTATTTTATTAATTATATAATTTTTATTTTGTATATTTATACAATAATCATAAAGGTATAAGTTAAGATTATTGAATTTATATATTTGTATACCCGGTTACTCGTGAATGTTGATTTAATTTTTAAATAATGGCTGTGCGGTCGTTACTTTGAACACAAAAGTTAAATTACGAGATATTGTCGAAAAGCTAATTTTAGGCTTAATATGGTAGTATATAAAAACATACAAGTTCCCGGAAAAACCAGATGTCATTTTTTTCATAAAAAAGCAAAAATGGCTGCCTGTTACATGCCTGCTAGGTCACCCGGTATAAAATACCCTGAAAAGGACCAAATATGTGTATAAATAAAATGTATTTAAATTTACAGTTCTATCAAAAAAAGCTTTCGTGGGATACTGTTACTAGACGATCTTTTTGAGTACAGGGAAGTAGAAAAATCATCAAAATATTTTTCTTTCAAGCGAATTTGTTATAAGTGGCAGGGACTATATTTGGCTATACAATAACTCTTAGTTAGGTATTGGACTTGTTTACACTGATTTGTGTCTGGTCGTTTTGAGCAATAAAAAATGGCATGCCTGTAAACCTGCCTTGTGTCGTTTTAGGAATAAACTTCAGAGAATGCCTCAATTTTTCTAAATACTTATAGTGTAGATTTCAAAACTTAACTACTATTTGAAAGTTAATCATGTGGCATTAGGTGCATGTAATTGATATACTGTTTAATAAATGGCCGCGCATTCAGCAAATTAGAACAGATAAAAATTAACATCTTACATTGTCCTAAAGTTTTCCATAGGGATTTTACTTTTTGTTGTTTTCAATAATAATCAGAAATAACGTTTTTCCTTCTGACAAAAAAGCTTCTTGCCTTTTTTGTCTGAAACCTAAACCTTTTGACTTTTTACTGAATCACTGAACGAAAACTTGCATACCGCCACACGCCCCGTTTTTCTATTAATAATTGCCTAAGAGATACTTACATGATACCGTATTTAAGAAGTTTCGGTAAACCACCTATTGTGGATGTAATAAGTTTTCCCATACATTTAAAAATATTAAGTAAGGCTTTGAATCCTCCTTTAAAGACTACCCAAGCTGGTGCCATCATGTCTAATAGAGGTCCTAGTACTTTTTTTAGAGGATACATGATAAATCCAAAATTTTTCAAAAGTCCTTTAAATAAGTTCTCTAAAAATTAAAAGACATTTTGAAAATTTAGTATGACCTCGCCAGTACCTATATAAACAGTGCTCAAGTGTGTGGAATAAAATGTTTCCACTGCTTAAACTTTCTTGTCTAAGAAAACACTGTTTTTATAATACAGTTATTAAAAAAAGTTTGGTATATACTTATATCCATTATTTCTAAAATGATAACGGCAAGTAACGTTCATATTTTGATTTTTAAATATATTTTTTTGTTATTTTCTATTTTTGAATATATAGACTGGTTTGAAAACCTGAATTAGGTATTGACGCCCTTTAATCCTAATGGTACAATGTTTTTCTGATCTAATAAGTATTAAAAAGTTACAAAGGAGCTATTGAATCTTAACAAAATAGTTACTGTTACTTTTAAAAAAATGTTTGTCACTATTACATATTAGAGCTATTGTTTTTAGAATCTAAGGTTAAGGCTGTGGAAGCATTATTCCATAGCTCTCCGGCATTGACCTGCTTTGGTCCAACTATAAACGAATATCAAAATCAAGTGTCAAAGAGTGTGGTATTTTCAAACAAAAAAACATTATGGATATTCTTAATAGTTGCTATAAAAATGATGCTACTTCTAAAAATTAGGTGTACAATTTTCGCAGAAATACAGGGATATGTTTATATATTATATTATATATTTCCCTCATGTATAAAAATTCCCATAAGAGGTGGACAATTTTCTCGGAATCACAGCGAACATTCTACAGTAGCAAGTATTACCGCGATAATTCTACACTAGCAAGGATTTTAGCGATAATCCTATAGCTTTTAAAAATGCTTACAAAAACAAACCGTAGCAGTTTTCCTTAAAAAAATACTTATGGACCCTACTACTGACTTATGTTTCTGATATTATAGTTACTTAAATCATCGGGAAATATTCCACCGAATACAACTTGTGCCTTCAAAATTACCTGCATTCGATTATTTTCTTTTTTGTTAGAATCCCGAAAGAGCCCTCCTCCTTAGGGGTCGGGCTCTTTCGGGTTTAAACACAAAAGAAAATAGACTCATGCAGTTTTAGTACAACACGCTTTCATGCAAAATTATCCGTAATTTTGTGGCACTAGCTGAGACAGCCAAGTTGAGACGAGCATTTAAGCTGAAAAATGTTTCCGTTATGTTTACCTCTTTTTATCTGGCGTAATTATAATAATACTGTATCTTCGTCCTTGTCTCTCATCGTGGGAAGCTAACACAGATGTAGCTGTAATTATTTCTTTGTCTATATCTTGCTCACTTATGATTGTACGACAGGAGAGCTATCATTTATTGAGAGAGGGAGAGAGAGAGAGAGAATTTGCTTTTTATATGGGCGCATCAGCAGCTATGGCCATTTAGCGCTCTATATTCATTTTTTACATTTTATGTATTAGATTTAAGTCCTTAAGGAAGTTTAGTATGTTATTTATATTTTCTTGATTTAGTGCAAGTACTGTGTGAATGTTAGTTGTGTTAAGATTATGTCATTCTCTAATTGCTCCTAATTAGGACGATCTAGAAGAAGATACACATCTTCTAATGTTAGTTCTTCACAATAAGATCATATGGAGGGTGGTTCTGAATACCTCAAATAGCTGTGTGTAAGTTTTGAGTGTCCGATCATCATCCGATGTATTATAACATTTTCTTTTCTATTTAGTTTAATAGATGGAGGTGTGGTATAAAAGAAAGGTTTAACCTCAAGTAATTTATTGTTTCCTTCTTGTAAGTCCCTCCCCAATTGACATAGGTTTTTAATTGTATTGTTCATGAGAGGATACGTGTCGTTAGCATAGTATAGGGGGGGATTTAGGAGAGGTCTTGCAGGTGGTGTTTTGGCTAAAGAGTCAGCATGTTCGTTGCCATCAATACCAATATGGCTAGGAATCCATATAAAACTTATTGTAGAATGAAAATTTTCTGCTATAATGATTAAGTTGTGAATATCATGTGAAATAGGGTGGGAAGATAGAAAGGTTTGTAAGGAACTAAGGGAGTCTGTTGCAATAACCCATTTGTCAGAGGGAGAATTAATTATATGTTGAAGTGAAATCTTAATTGCTAGGAGTTAAGCGATGAAGATGCTGCAAAGTTTATTTAGTTTGTTAATTTCCGAGTAAGAATTTGAGATAAAGCGGTACCTACACAATTCGAGGATTTTGATCCATCGGTGTAGACAATTTTATGATTAAGATGTGTTCTTATTATATCTCGAAAATGATTTCTAATAATTACGGGATTCGTTGTATCTTTATCATATTTCGTAAGTTCCAGATTAAAGTTGTGGAAGTTCTCTAATCCAAGGAGGAAAAATGTGAGTAGATAAAGGGTAAGTAGGAGGAAGGGTAAGGCCATATTCATTAGAGATTTTATAAAATCCAATGTTGGTGCTATAGGTGGTTTGAGAAGAGCTGAACGAAGAGGTAGAGATAGATGTGTTGAAATAGTTTTTATGGACAGGCGATTTGTATTTAAACCAGAGGTTATATGAATACTTAAGTAATAAAAATAAACGTCTTAAATGCAGTGGTTCAATTTCAGATATACAATTAATACTGTGTATTGGGCTAGTGCAGTAAGCCCCTATTGCAAGTCTAATACTTTGATACTTGATGTTCTTGCAGAGGAGTACACTATACTGCCATAGTCTAGTTTAGATCTAATTATACCGGGTGTACAACTAAGAAGGAAGACCGGCCGTATCTCAGAAATCTGTCTTACGGTTTCGGGAAAAAAATTATATAGTAAGTCGGCCAAGAGAAATTTCTGGAAATTATTTTTAACCTAGAAAAAATGTCGCTAGGGGGCTAAGAACTTTAAATCGTAAATGTCGATTTTTTTGTGAATTTACATAGTTAAGGTGTGTCGAAAATATAAACGTATTATTCTTCAATAAGTTGCGTAACTTTTTGCTATTCATAATTTTTTTCAATTTTCAATAATAAAGTGGTGGAGGAAGGTCAAACATTTTTTGTTTCAAACGTTGATATCTCTGTCTTGAATGAACCGATTTTATTGAACTTGGTCTTAAGAAAACGGCTTTTTTCGCCCTATTTGCGGTGCTATTAACGGGCACCAAATTTATTTTGCTACTGGTCGCTAGATGGCGTTTTTCTGGAATTCCTCAAAAAATACGGATTTTCTCAAAAAAAATCATGTTTTTTTTGTCACATTTTATTTTGTGGTTATGAAGGATATAAAATAGTCAAATAAAAAAACCAGGTCCGTATTTAAATTAAGAAAATTGATAATGAATGCTCGAATCCGAAACGTCGGATTAAAAAAGTATCTACACCGAACTGTAGAGGAGAAAAAGTGTCAATAGTAAATCGAAAGTTATTTTGATATATCATTTCAATTTAACTTAAAATTTGAAAAATTTTGAGAAAAAAAAGTATGCAAATTAAATCACTTCTTCCACATCATCTTTAGATCTCCATAAAACATTAAATGAATTCAAAAATTGAAATCTGTATACCCGAAAATCCATAAAATCCATAAATCTACATATTACTTATTATATAACTTGCATAACTTGCATTATTGGTCGGACCACAATCCTCTCCGGATGCGAGAAGTCCAGAGTCAAGGTCGTTGGAACATCAACGTTTGGTGCGAAATAATAAACAACCGAATTATCGGCCCAGTAATTTTCGATAATCCACTAAATGGGCGGACTTATTCAAATTTTCTCGAAAATCAGCTACCAGTTTTGCTTGAGGGCATCGACTTAGACACCATATTCTTCCAACATGATAACTGCCCAGCTCACTAGTCAAACAATGTCAGACGATTCCTATATGGGCGTTTTTCCAAAAGCTGATAGGTAGGAGCACTATATTTCCCTGGCCCCCTCGTTCCCCCGATTTGACGTGTCTAGACTTTTACTTGTGGGATCGCCTTAAAGATTTGGTGTACCAAAAATAGATCAACAACAAGAGAGGACTTCATCAACCGAATTAAAAACGCAATCCAGAAGATACCAGCTGTAAAAATAGAAGCTGCAGTAAATTCTACAGAAGAAAGGTTCCGTCTATGTATCGAGCATGACCTTAGACATTTCCAACAGTTCACTTGACACCAATAATTAATTATTAAACAATTAAATCGAAAAAGGACTTGCATTTTACGACATATTCTTTGTTTCTTTGTTATTTATAGCATTTTTTTAGACAATCCCTGCGTTCTTACACAACAATAAATGTAGTAGCAGGAAATAGCACAGCAAAGAATAAAGCATAAACTCTTTCATTGGTGTCCCATTTCCTGCTAATTCTTTTACTGTTTAGTTTTTTATATTCTGGCTTACAATAAATATAATATCATTTAATTTCAATATATTTTTTCTAAAATTTTTGTGAGATTTAAACGCTGGATAAAAATAGCTCTCACTTCACCATTGGGCACTTTTCCTCCTCTAAAACTTGGTGAAGTTATTTTTTTAATCCAACGTTACTTTTCTAATTCGAGCGGCTATCATCACCTTTCTTGATTTGAAAAAAAAATCGGGTAACATGTCGATTTATAGGTTTTCCGGATCTCATATTTTTATATATTTATAAAGTAGATATTACGAAAATCCAAAATTTCGTAAAAAATCGAGTAATATGTCGATTTGGTTTTCGGGTATATCTACAGTTATTGTGTTATATCTCCTAAAAATGATGTGGAAGTAGTGAAACAAATTTCAGGGCTTTTTTCTCAAAAGTTTTCAAATTTTAGTTTAAATTGAAATGATAGATAAAAATAACTTTCACTTTACCATTGGCACTTTTTCTGCTCTACAATTCATTATAATTAGTTTTTTAATCCGTCGTTTCGGATTCGAGCATCTATCATCAATTTTCTTAATTTAAATACGGACCTGGTCTTTTTATTTGACGATCTTATACTCTTCATAACTACAAAATAAAATGTGACAAAAAAGTCATATCATTTGATTTTTTTGAGAAAATCCATATTATTTGAGGAATTCCAGAAAAACGCCATCTAGCGACTAGTAGCAAAATAAATTTGGTGCCCGTTAATAGCAACGCAAATAGAGCGGAAAACCCCTTTTTTAAGACCAAGTTCAATAAAATCGGTTCATTCAAGACAGAGATATCAACGTTTGAAACAAAAAATGTTTGACCGTCCCCCACTACTTTATTATTGAAAATAGAAAATAATAATACATAGCAAAAAGTTGTGCAACTTATTGAGGAATACTACGCTTACATTTTCGATACACCTTAACTATACAAATTCACCAAAAAATCGACATTTACAATTTAAAGTTCTTGTGGCGACCCCTAGCGGCAGTTTTTCGAGGTTAAAAATAATTTCTAGCTATTTCTTTTGACCGGTTTGTTATATAATTTTTTTCCCGAAGGCGTAAGACAAGTGGTTTCTGAGATACGACCGGCCTCCCTTCTTAGTTGTACACCCGGTACATTTATATAGTTATAATAGAGTAGAGGAGTCAGATCCCCATGTAGTGTTGGAAAGAAGTTTTAATATTGATGTATCTCTATTACATTTATCTCTAATATAGCTAAAATGGTCCTTTTTAATCTGTTATCCAATGTTATTGAAATAGTTATTTTGACAACACTGACGTCCGTCGCGCGTCTCTCCGTTTCGATATTTGAAAATAGCCTCCTTGCGCCTTCTTTGGATTGTGTTGTTACGTTTCGTTACGTATTTTATTCAGTTTTCTCTGGACTATTTGACTTTGTGTAGTGTTAGTATGTATATTATAAAAGTTTGTGCTGATTTATAGACAATAAAAGGTAATAGTGAAATAAGCGATGAGCTGTAGATATTTCCAATTTTGTGCAAATAGGCTAAATATTTATTTAAATTTAATGTGCCTAAAGTCTGTTTTTTTAATTACTGAAATTTTTAGAATAGAGAGAAGAAAATAAAAGCGTTTTGAATTTGGCGGGCAAATGGCAGCGTCAATCTACGGCGCTATCTGCTTTCACTGTCTATGGAAATAGAGTGAGAACGCGAAATAGCTATCTCTCTCTCATGATTTATTTACATTGACTTGGGCCTCTTAACATGATTGTCTCTGGCACTAGTGGTATTACCGCTGATTATTCAACTAGGCTGACGTTTATTTATTTGAATGTCAAATGAATATGTTTTCTTCTTCCTGTAAGCCTTAAATGTGTAACCGACTTCAAAAAAGAAGCAGTGTGTCAATTCGACCTTATGTATGTAAATCGATTACTCCGAGGCGGCTCAACCAATTTTGATGAAATTTTCAAGGAATATGTAATAATAAATATATAAAATAGTGCCATTTTTAACAGTTTTTTGCTGTGGACCTAGTGGATATTTAAAAGTAGAACTAAAAAGGATGAATTAAAAAAGTTTATAAAAAATAAAACCGACTTCAATATAATATGTAATAAAAAGTGAAAAATAATATTGTATCCCATCTATCAAATTAATAAAGACAGCCAGACACTATACTTGTGATATTAGGCGTCAAAACACTCAAAACATAAATATATTTCTGTGGTAATTAAGAATAAATTTGGCTCCAACTTCATAGAGTACAATTTTCAGGGTGAAATAAAATATTGTTTTTCACTTTTTAGTTCATTTTTTGAAGTCATCATTTTTCAAATTATAGTTTGACCAGTCACTTTCACAAGGCCTTCATTAGCTCAGCTTAAGGTCAAGGTAATATTAAGCAAGTGAGTTTTACTTCTCACACAGAAAAGAAGTTTGTAGTAAATCACCCTCCTCGATTTTTGGAGACCTTAACGTTTTAGAATTCCTAGTTACGAAAAAGCATGTTTACAAATTTCCGTCGGTCTCTTGGTCTATAGTTGGCGCATTACCTTTCTGGAATGACGTCATTTTTGGTTATTTTTGTTTGATTTATGTTAACTGACAGTGACAAAAACATTTTGAAAAAACTCATTGTCGTTTCTTTACAACAGTCAATGCCGGTTTTGTTTATGTGTCTTTCAGAATATATTCGTCAAAATTGACATTGATTTGTTGTGATTCTTTTTAAACTTTTGCAAGATGCCGCGAAGATATAATCAGCAATCACAGCTAATAGTTTTGAATATCTTGGCTTTTTTTCAATTGGAAAAAGAGCAAGCTAAAAAGCTAAAAATGGAATCCTTCCGCAACTGATAATATAATTGAACGAGCTTCAAATGCAACAAAACTTAGCCATACAACAATCATAAATATTAAGAAAAGAGGAATAACGAGCGATGAATCCTTTACCTCCAGAATGTCTCAAAAGCAAAAAGAGGTTTGATTTATGTTAACTGACAGTGACAAAAACATTTTGAAAAAACTCATTGTCGTTTCTTTACAACAGTC
This sequence comes from Kuschelorhynchus macadamiae, assembly GCA_030620095.1. Classification (NCBI taxonomy): domain Eukaryota; kingdom Metazoa; phylum Arthropoda; class Insecta; order Coleoptera; family Curculionidae; genus Kuschelorhynchus; species Kuschelorhynchus macadamiae. The sequence continues at coordinate 526,826 of JAUTXW010004786.1, forward strand.
AATGCCGGTTTTGTTTATGTGTCTTTCAGAATATATTCGTCAAAATTGACATTGATTTGTTGTGATTCTTTTTAAACTTTTGCAAGATGCCGCGAAGATATAATCAGCAATCACAGCTAATAGTTTTGAATATCTTGGCTTTTTTTCAATTGGAAAAAGAGCAAGCTAAAAAGCTAAAAATGGAATCCTTCCGCAACTGATAATATAATTGAACGAGCTTCAAATGCAACAAAACTTAGCCATACAACAATCATAAATATTAAGAAAAGAGGAATAACGAGCGATGAATCCTTTACCTCCAGAATGTCTCAAAAGCAAAAAGAGGTAAAAACAAAAATTACAGATTACTTAAAGAACAAAATAAGAGATACGATCTACTGCATGTATGCGAAAAATGAATATGTTACAATGCAGACTTTGCTTAAAAAACTAAAAGAGATAAATGAATATTTTAATTTTTCCATCACCTCGCTAAGAAAATACGTAAAAAGTATTGGTTTTAAGTGGAAGAAATCAAATAATAGAAAATACCTGATGGATTTGCCCCACATCGTCCACAAGAGAATCAATTTCTTGAGGGAATATGTCAAAAATCAAAATCTAGGACAAGATGCTTATACCACCGTATTTATTGATGAGACTTGGATTTTTAGTAAAGGTTCGTTTAGAAACAGCTGGCAGGATAACACTATGTCTACAAGTTCTAAAAAAGCTAGTGAAGGTCATCGATATATTGTAGTTCACGCTGGATCAAAGGAAGGATTTATTAAGGGAGCCAGTTTAATATTTAAAAGTGGACTAAAAAGCGGAGATTATCATGACAATATGAACAAGCAAAATTTTGAAAATTGGTTTAAAAATCAGCTGGTACCAAATCTTCCTCCAAAAAGTTTGATAGTGATTGACAACGCAAGCTATCATTCCGGCCTTTTAGAGGATATTCCAAGAAAATCATGGACAAAGCAGAGATTGATTGGATTGTTAAAAGAAAAGAACATTGACTTCCCAGAGAGGGCCATGAAGGATGAAATATGGAGCATTGTAGAAAAAAATTGTAACATTGAAAAAACATTCTACCTTGACGAATATGTGAAACCTTTGGGCCACAAAATACTAAGACTTCCTCCATACCATTGTCAATTTAATGCTATTGAAATGGTATGGTCTGAGTGTAAGAGGAAATACGACCAATACATTGCTAGTCTGAAGGAGACACCATCGGAAGTTTTGGCCATGTGGGAAAAAGCGATAAATGAAGTATCTTCAGAGCATTGGAAAAATTATGTCAGCCACACAGAAAGGGTAATCCAAGAAGCTTGGAAGACAATACAGATATGTGATGCTTCAGACATTGCGCCACTTGTAATTAGTACCGACGAAGACAGCAGTGACGATGAAGAATTTAGTTCTGATTCTGAAGACAGTGAAGGGGAGTAGTTTTTATTTTTAAAGTTAGTTAGTTATACATTAATTTCTCTCTTTTAGTTTTTAAAGCAAAGTCTGCATTGTAACATATTCATTTTTAGCATACACGCAATAGATCATTTCTCTTATTTTGTTCTTTAAGTAATCTGTGATTTTTGTTTTTACCTCTTTTTGTTTTTGAAACATTCTGGACGTAAAGGATTCATCGTTCGTTATTCCCCTTTTCTTAATATTTTTTCAGTATTGTCTGTAATTGAGAATTAAAATAATTTTGATGAAAATGGGTAACTGGCGTCAATTTATTACATTGCAAACAAAGAATAAGACTAAGATGAAAGAATTTATATTAGTAAAGTCTTATTTGCAAAATAATTTTAGTTTTTGAAGTTATAATAGTTATTTTTGTATTAAGTGTGCAAAATGAGGGTTTTTTTATGGCAATGAGAGTGTTAATTTTTTGCCAGCCATTTTCGACAAGTTGCAGCGCTTTCTGTACAGAAAATACCAATTTTAAATTCGCTTTAGCCAGTGCTGAACGCACCCCTCCTATCTACATCACTGCATACGTTTAGGTTAGGAATCATCGCTGAAATATAAATAATATAAGAAATACGTTATTTGAAACCAGCGTGACGTCATTCCAGAAAGGTAATGCGCCAACTATATCTATGTGTTCGCGACAAAGCTGAAAAAGCAAATCTGATTGACGTCAAATATTGTTAAAAAATCGAGGGTCATATGGAGGTGAAATTATAACTTATTTGGTAATAATCTATTATGGCGGTACATGTGCGGCCTTATATCGTATTACAAAATTTTAAGTTTCGGGGGATATGTTTTAAAGTGAGCTATTATATCCAAACTGTTAGCAAAATTCATAATAAAAAGTTGCTAATACAAATATAAAATTACAAGGAGCTATGAGGCATTAGTGATATAACATTCAATCTAAACCGCAATTTGTTATGACGTTTGGAAAGGCGCAAAAATTTCCCTTAAGGGGGAACTGCACGCAGTTTTATAGATCATTTGCAAGCCTTCCGCCGCTCAATATTATGTTAAAACTATAAGATATAGCTTCAATGTGATTTCAATAGGGAAATATGTATAGTTGGGCGCTAAATGCGATTTTTTATGAAAAAATCAAATCTAGAATTATAAAATAGGAGTAGATTTGTCCATTTTCGACCACTTTTTGAAGCAAATGTCGTGGAATATAATTTTTTTTCCACAAAATGGCTCTTTACCGCCTTGCATTGATCCTTTGTCTACGTAACTGCAAAATTTGAAATGGTAAATCGTACTCATGTCTTTGTATTTCTGCAGCTCGTGAACCCTTTTGAACCCATTTTTAAACGAAATGTAATTTAAATTGCCTATACATAACACATTTTTTTGAGGTCGGACGTGCAGGAAGTTTTTTCTAATACGTAGGTACCTTTTCATCTTACTTCGAAGTTGACTAGACCGTGTCGCTAGTTTTTCACTTTTTGCGTGCAGTTCTCCCTTAAACAAATTTTTTCAAAGCTAGAAAAAAGAGCTTTTTTGAAATTATATTTCTGTTTCCGGTATGGACATACTAGTAAGCAATGAAAAAGTAAGAAATGTGGCCTAAGATGTCAGAATGAACAAACATTGGAAGAATGCAATGATCACGAAATTAAGTATTTTCATTGCAAAAACATGCATGGTACTAATGAAATAAAAAATTCGCAGAATTTTCTAGTCAGAAAAAATCAAACTAGCCATGGCTCAATAAAATATTGGATGCACGACGCCTGAAAAGTGCTTTTCTTGTAACTCGTACGCTAATATAGTAGCAAACAATTAAGTGACTGATCTTGATCTAGGAGCACTAGACAGTATTCATACTAGTACTTCCCAATTGACAAAGAAAAATAATACCAATACATATTATTCTCACTTTACACAAACTAGAACCCCCCAAAAAAGAATAAGATCCTCATCACCTTACTCAGTTTTAAAACAACATAAGCAACTACTATTCGAGTTTAATTTTTCACAGTCTTAAGGTAGTCTTCTAACGGATAACAGTTATCAGTCAAACTTAAATGATCAACAAAATTTCCCAACTCAGAACACAGACAAACAAGATTTTAGTTTTAATAAAGTAGTGAAAGTAGTTTTATCTGTCTTGAATATACTAAGACAAAAAAATAGTTTCAATATTAATAAACAGGATGTTTCAAAGAAATCGCCCATTTTTCTCTAAGAGACCTGATTACTGACTTAAAATTAGAAAAAACACTAGTCTCGGTCTCAGACAAAGAATTTTACGTTAAAAAAACTATTTAAATCGTTACACGTGTTTTGACCTTCCGGTCATCATCTGACCTAAAATAAATCAGGAAAAACCCTCATGACTATCAATGACAAAATAGTCATATTTCGGTCGAAACACGTGCAACGTTTTAATTTTTTTTAACGTAAAATTATTTTTCTGAGACCGAGACTAGTGTTTTTTTTAATTTTAAGTTTTTTAAAACAGGATCTGGTTAATCTAATTTTACAGCAAACACTTTAAACTAGGTTAAAAAATGGAAATATTTAACATTTGCCAGTGGAACTGTCGTTCTGCTATGTCAAATAAATCAAAGCTTGAAATCTAATTAAAACAAAATAAAATTATATTGCCTTATTCGAAACATTTTTTAAACCTGATAGATATGTATCCTTTTCTGGATATAACGTAGTTAGAAAGGATGGTTATGACGGCAAAGTAGAAGTAGCTATATTAATTAAAAATAATTTACAATTTTCCGAAATTTCGAATCCAAACTTTAACTCTATTATATGTAGCTGTTAAGATCCCATTAAATAAAGGTAAACATTAATCTCTCATTTCGCTCTACATAAAACCCTAATCAAAGATTTCTGTTTTTACTTGGAATACATTTTCTTTCTTTTGAAAAGCCAGCACTGTTTTGTGGAGACTTTAACGCAGACCATGTTTCATGGGGCTGCAACGAAAGTGATTCTGTCAGAAATACGTTATTAAATGCAATAGATGACAGTAATTTAATTTTTTTAAATAATGGTAATTTCACTCTATTAAATCCTTCGGGAGAAATAATTCTGCAATAGATCTTTCATTAAGAGACCCATGCTTATAGAATAAAATAGAATGGAATACTCAGATAACCTACCTATTATAATGTCATTAACAATTTCACCAAAATTTACTTGCAACCCTAATTACAAAAAATGGAATGCAAGCAAAGCTTATTGGAACCTTTTTTTTCATGAAGCCGTTTTAAAATTTTCAAATACCAATCACTTTAAATAGGTAGTAGAACAAAAAAAAGAATGCTTTAAAATATATAAATCAAATCCTAATATATCAAACTTAATTAATTATAAAAAGGCAGATGCTTTGGCGAAGAAAACGATCAAGCAGGCCAAAAGGGAAAACTGGAGATCCTTCTGCTCTTCAATAAATCAACATACTCCGATTAAAACTGTATGGAAGAAACTAAAGAGCTTTAAAAACAGAAAACAAGAGCACAGTCAGCCTATTTCAATGCACGAACCATGGATTGAAGATTTTCAAAATAAACTTGCTCCGCCTTACGTATGCCAACCACCCTTACACACAAACAACGTAGATGTAAATGAAGATTTTTTTAGAAAAGCCGTTTATCTAAGCGAGCTAAAAGAGCAGTGAAACAAAATAATAATTCAGCCCCTGGAAAAGATAATATACACTACCCTATGCTATTTAACGAAAGAAGCCAATATTGGACTCCCACAAGGCAGTATTGTATGTAATTTCTTAAGAAGTACAGTTCGACTATCAAACACCACTGAAATAGGAGACATTTATATACCTCAAAAATCGACAGTTAAATATTTAGGCGTCTATCTGGACAGAAAACTTCTTTGGAAAGACCAAATACAAGATCTTGTTAAGAGAACTAAGAACGGGTTAAATGTCATAAGAGCATTTAGCCACAAAAAATGAGGAGCAGATACTAACATTTGTCTTTTATTCTATAAAGCGTTTGTCCGTTTTATATTGTACTACTCAAGTATTTTTTAAGCAAAGTATCGGTTTCTTAAACAGTACACCTATATCGGTCATAGAGGCAGAAACTAACGGGCCGCCACGAGAAATAAGAAGAAACTTCATAGCAAATAAATTCCTATTAAAACTTATAACCAAACATAGCATACTTATTGATAAAATAAACGAACTTACAATATATTGTTATACTCACCCATATTGAAATGTAAAAAAATACCAATGTTGGCCAAAGTTATTTTTAGATAACTCAGCATAAAGAACATATTTAAAGTAATAATTCTCTACCTTATTTTCAGTTAAACTATAAACTCTTTTACAATAATCCTAAAGTAATAATTACAAATAATTGCAGTGAAAATCCTACAATTATAAAAATCAAATTTTTAGAAGGACAAGCCACTACTTGTCAAAAGTACGAACAAATTTTCACAGACGGTTCAGTTTTAAAAGGAAAAACATCTGTCCATACTACCACAAAAATAAAAATTTAATTAAAAAATTTAAATTACTTGATAGTTCTTTTATTTTCTCGGCTGAATTATGGGCTATCCTAGAATATCTTAAATACTGTTTAAATTATGTAGAAAATGATAAGTTGCAGAAATACATTAACTAAAATATTAAATTGTTCAATTAAAGTCCCAAATAACTATCTTATTAGCAATATAATAAACAAATTTAAAAAATATGAACAAAGTTTGGGTTAGAGCCCATGTGGGCATTCCTGAAAATGAACTGGTTGACAAGGCAGGCAAAGATGGTACAGTCGGTGGTTCAGAATTCTATTTTCGAATCCCTTATATGGATGTAATCAGTATACTAAAAGAAAAAATGAAAAAAGAATGGCAAGGTCAGTTTACCAGCTCAGATAAAGGAATCTAATTTATATATACATAATATAAATAATAAAAAAATTAAGTCTTGTTCTGCGACGGCTCCCTGTGCCTCTGGACCGCCGCACAATTGATCGAAGCATACAGAAATTTGGATATTGGCATTTTTGAAAAGTGCCAAATTTAAACTTTTTTTTACATGTTTGTGTTAAAGTCTTACTGGTGTTTTGTAGAACATATCTACAGGATTTCTATTTGTAATTTACTTATTAAGCACGCGAGCATTATTTGAAGCAAACTGAAGAATGGTTCAAATTGGTCGTCTTACATTCGATTGCAATTTTAGAATGGACGTAAACTATATTCAACTGTTATATATAACGACTTATTAGAGGCGTTCTTGAGCTATAGTATTGGAGTGTTAAATAAATAAAAAAAGTCACACCAGAAGTAAAGTAATCATTTGTTTTTACTTATATCATAATACTTAAAAATAAAAAGTATTTTTGACTTAGAATAAAATATAGGCGGATGTATAATAAGTGGACATATTATATGCAATGTAAAGAGCCAACTTTACTAGCATACAACGTAAAAAAATTGGCTGCCCCAAAGTGCCACTGCAAAAAATACAAGCTTTTTTATGTGAAAATTCTTGAATTTATGAAGTATACACACCACAGTGCAATGTCTTTAATGCCCCTCCCTCATATTCATATATATATATATATATATATATATATATATATATATATATATATATATATATATATATATATATCAGACTACTAGAATTCCACTAGCCTATGTTCACCCAAAACCAAAAGTACTGTTTATTTAGATCGTTTTTGAAATATTCCTCTTCTGTGCTTTTTCTAATTAATATGTGATACACAAATTACGTTGTTTGCTGAGGAAAAACACTTAAAAAAAATTCAATTTATTTTGAAATCGAAAATTTACAAGTTTAAAGAACGAGAGCGTACTAACAAATGATACAACACCGTCCTTTGCCTCTATTTATAATATATTGTTATCTCTAAATAGAAATGCAATGCTTAGTATTATGGGGGATGTAACTCCTCCACCCCTTGATGGGCATATAAACTGGAAGTTTTTATGACCTAATATTATTTAAGAATATTCAATTATTTAATTTTTAAATTACTATGGCATTTGTTTGGTCTCTACTTTTGGGTTGTTTAATATTTACCTTAGGCCATAAATACTTATACAAAATATATAATATTATAATTATTAAAATTACATATAGTAGAATAGTCCACAAACTTGTCTTATGATAATATAGAGTGTTCCAAAATTCCAAGTTTATGGAATTGGTTCTCAAAAGTCTTATATTATTATAGACAGCTTTATTTGTGGAATTTAATTTAATATTAGGTATTGGTACATTTAAATATTCGTTTCTTGAATTTTTATAACTGTTAAGTATTACATTACTTATTTTAAGACTTCATATAGAACTTAATTCAACTAAATAAGTTCCATTTAACAAAATAGTATTTTTGGTATTTCTACTGCCGTAATGGCTTTATTGGTTGCTAAAACCCATTTTCCTTCGTCAATGTTTTGAATTTTTAGACTATCTATCTTTACTGGAATTTGCTTATAATTCGTAATATTATGATAATATCTTAATAGCTGCATTTCGCAAGGTAATGTTTTAAATAAAAAAAATTAAATAAAATTCATTTCCTGTGATCTTTTTACATGGCTCGTTTGAATATCCAAAATTTTCCTCACTTACTATAAGATATTTAATATTAGGTATTATTATTTGATGGTATTCACCATTATGTATTGGTATAGGAAACAGATGATATAAAATATAGCCTTGTTTTTCAACTAAAGGGATTTCTATAATCAAAGTAACTTCGTTATTCATTACATAGCACTTTATGTCTAAAGTTTCCTCATATTTTATAATGTTTTCCAGATTTGATTCAAATGGCAATTTTTCTGAATTTAAGTGTTTTTTAATTAGATTTATTTCTGATAAAAATTCTTGAGGTTGAATTATAGTATTGTGGAAGTTATTCAGTTTGGCAAAAGATATAGCGATTTCCTAATATATCATACATTTTTGATATAATATATATATTTGTATTAGAATCATTTGATTTCGGTAATAGTCAAAATCTGATATTTCTTGTAATTCAATTTTGTTTCGTACTTGTATAGTTTGATTTACTCTGAATTCTAAAATATTTTGATTATGAGATATATTTTTAGAGATTTCTTGGAAAATTTTTATAGAATTGCTAAGTAAGGAAATTTGTTTATCCATTGACAATGTAATATTATTTTGATTTGGTTTTAAGATATTTATGCTTTTAATTATACTTCCTAGTCCATCAATTAAACCACGTTTATGTCTAGTTTGTTTAGGTGGTATTATTTCGTTTATCTGACGTAATATTTTTTGTTTTTGATTTTCAATAATTATATAAGAATTGTAATAGTCCTTATTATAGTCAGTTTTATTTTTCAAATGCAATTTTAACATGTTATATTTTAAACTTAAAGACCTATACTCTTCAATTATACCTTTTAGATCAAGTATTTGAATAAATGGCCAGTGATTGTTTGTTTTTTGGGCATGTCTTAGTTTGTAGGGTAAGATGCCAGGGTTTTGGTTTAATTCGTGATATTTTGGTTTGGCTCCTTGGGTGTAGGACCATCTGTAACAAGAGGTCGTTTGAATTCTTTCATATGTATAATTTCAGTCTTTTTAGGATTTTTAATATTTTCAATTTTTACCCGATTATGTTCAAGGATTTCTTTTATTGTGAAAGGTCCACTAAATTTAGCTTGATTTTTATTGGGGATAGTTTTTTTATATACTTTTTGGTTAACCTTAAATTCGTAGGGTTTGTCACCTTTAGGGTCAGTTTTTACAAGCATAGTATCTTTTTGAGTTTCAGTGTTCTCTGTAACAGAATTATAGATGGAGTCTATTTTTTGTATATGAGATAAAACGTAATCATCAATAAAACGTAGTTGATATTAAATCAAAAGGATCACGCGAATTTGTATGTCCTAGAACTAATTCATGAGGTGTGTATTTAGTTGTACTATGTTTGTTAAGGTGTTCTATTAGGGTAGAATGGAACCGTTTGATGGGCGAGTTACTTTCATGATGGCCTGTGGTTTGTAAAGTGAATATTTATTTTTTGGGCTTTTAATAATTCATTTACTAGTTTTTTGTTTCTGGACATCCAAAAAATGAAAAATAGTTTATAAGTCGTTGGCATACTGACTTAGCATTTTTGTCATATATATAGCATTGGCCGTATTTCGAAAATTTATCAAATATCGTAAAACAATTTTGATTGTCAATATGAATTATTTGAAAAGGTTTGGAAGGTGTCTCGTTTTTTACTAAGGGCATATATGATTTTTGTCTACTGTATTTTAAAGTTTGACATGTTACACAGTCATTTATAAATTGGGTAATTCCTTGCTTCATTCTAGGCCAGAAGTAATTTTGTTTTAGCCTGTCATAAGTTTCTGTGATCCCTCTGTGATTAGTTTTACTTTGATGTTGATGAGATAATATTGTTAACTAGTTTTGTGCATCTTATTATTTTTGGTTACCGTAAGTTTTGTAGGTATATGTTTGTAAATATAGGGATAAGTTCTTCATTATAAAAATATACGTAACACGTTTTTTCGTTATTTATGTAGTCGCGAATAAATTCTTTGATAATATCAGGGTTTTCCGGTGTTTCCACATTGTTAATATAATTAATTCTTTTCGAATGTTTCAAAATCTACTTTTGTTTTAGGATGAGGCGATTTCTTTATTAAATATTGCAAACACTTATTGTTAATTATTTCATCTAGGATATTTAATCTGGGGTTTTCTGTTTCACTTTGATTACTATGCACAGTATGTCCCGAGTTATTTATAGCTGGCTGTATTAAAATGTCAGATAAGATATTTATTCTTTGTTCATTGTTCTCTTGACCTGCGGAAGTCGAAGGCAAATGGATATCTAAGTTTCGTACTTGATCTGAGTCAGGGTTTTCTTTATTCGAGTTTGCATTTATTTGAGAGTCAGGGTTTGGATTACGCAAGTTTTTAACTATGTCGTTGTTAGCGTCACCTGGGTTGTTTCTTACAGAGTCATTTTCGTATAAGTTTAATTGAATTCTTGATAAGGCGTCTACATTGGAATTTTGCGAACCTTTTTTATAAATTATTTTGTAATCAAATTCTTCTAAGCGTAATCTCCATCGTGTTAATTTCGAGTTTACGTCTTTTTGATTAAATAGTTAATATATATATATATATATATATATATATATATATATATATATATATATATATATATATATATATATATATATATATATATATATATATATATATATATATATATATATATATATATATATATATATATATATATATATATATATATATATATATATATATATATATATATATATATATATATATATATATATATATATATATATATATATATATATATAAAATTGTCGTCCGAATAAATAAGGGAGAAAATATTTGCATGCGCAAACTACGGCTCTTGTTCTATTGTTGAATATCGGGTTTCGGTTTCATTTAAAGTACGCGATGCGTAGGCAACTGGTTTATCGTCGGGTAATATTCTTTGAGATAAGATTGCTCCTAATTCATAATTACTCCGGTCTGTGGTTAATATAAATGTTGTTGTAAAATCAGGGTATTGTAATATTGGTGAATTTATTAATAGGGTTTTACAATATTCAAATGCATTTATAAATTCTGGCCAATGCTCTACTCTAGAGTTCTTTTTTAGACATTTTGTCATTGGTTTTGTTATTTTAACAAAATGTTGAATAAAACGGCGGTAATATCCTATTAAGCCTAAAAATGAGTTTTTGGTATGGGAAAATTTTTTACTGCTGAAATTTTTTCAGGATTTGGTTTAATTCCATATTGGTTTACTACATGTCTTAAATATTGGACTATTTAGAATTTATCTAATTGTATTTTAAATTTTACTTCGCGTAATCTTGTAAATATTTTTCTTAGTTTTAAAATACGTTCATCTAGACTCGTACTGAAAACTATTATGTCGTCTAAATATACAAAGCATATTTCGTCTTTTAAACTTCTTAATATATTGTTCATAATGCGCTGGAATGTTGGGGGTGCATTTTTTAAACCAAAGGGCGTTCTTAAAAATCCATAGTGACCAAAATCTGTACTAAATGCAGTTTTAGGGATATCTTCTTTACACATTTCATTTTGATGAAAACCGTTAGCAATCTAACGTAGAAAAATATTGTGCTTTACCTAGTTTATCTAGAATCTCAGTAATATTAGGTAATGGAAATTTATCAGCTACAGTGACGTCATTTATGCGACGTAGGTCGATGACAACACGATATTTCGGCTTTTCTGAAGCGTCAAGCTGTTTAGGAACTATCCAGATTGGAGATGAATAAATTTGATTCTCTTATAATATTTTGAGCCAGAAGCTTCAAAATCTGATCTTTTACTTCTTTTTTATAAATTTCCGGATATCTACAACTTTTAGTATAAATAGGAGTATCCGTAGTTAATTTTATTTGATGTTTTATAGCATTTGTAAATGTTAAAGGTATTCCTTCGCAGTGAAAAACATCTCTAAATTCAAAACAAAGTTTACGTATTTTTTGTTTCTCCTCGTAGTTACAATGATCTGGTCTTAGATTTTTTAAATTGGCTTTAAGTTGGTTGTCCAGGTCTTTGTCAAAATATTGTTCATTTGAAGTGTTCAACGAAATTGATTTGGTTTACATTCATTTTTTCAATTTCAAGAGTTTCAAGAAATTGTATTTTAACTGGGTTTACCGATGGGTTTAATATAGCCGTATAAGTAAGGTTATTTTTTATTTCTACTAGACATTCAGAAATTTCTACATTTCCGAATTTTTGGTAGGGAATTATACCTATTCCATCTGTGATATTCACAGGTATTTTTATTTTTTGTATACATGTTAGTGATATTATACAAGGTGTTAATTAATATCGTGGACATATTTCAGGGGGCAATACTCCTGGAATATTTGAGAGTCCGTCAGTCCGTGAGGCGAAGACTTGATTCTTGCATTCTAGCAAGAGGCGGACATTTTCAACAATTTTTATTATAATTTTGTTTTATTTTTAATTTAACTGTAATAATTTTATCTGATTGTTCATTATCTTATCGGTTGATTTAAAACAAAACCCGTTTCTTAATTTTTTTACTTAATTTCGCATACATGCCATCGATGCAATGTATCGGTTATTGCAAATAACTCGAAAACTGTGATAGATACGAGAATAATGCAAAATACGAAAAAGCTGAAGAAATAGACAAAGAGTTTTAATTTTATATCAGAATTCATACAGGGTGGTGCAAAAAAAAGTTCCGCAAGATAAACTTGTAGGTGGTGCAAAAAATGTAACACCCTGTATACTACCATCCACGATTTTAATATTTTATCGTAGAGGTTCTTAAAAATAAAACGTGTTTTAAATTTGAACTAACTGTCTCAGAAGGAATTGGAAAAGATGCAAAAAACGAGAAAAAAATTGAAACTTTGACACCCTGTATAACGAAAATGGTGCATTTTTTGACCATGTATATATTGGCATTTTTTCCCTATTTTGTCGAGTACTATCACCCCCTGAAATATGTCCACGACATTAATTAACACCCTGTATAGGTAACATTTTCTTTACTAATTTTGGGTGAAATTTGTTTTTCATTTTTCCTTAAATAGAGTATTGGAATTTCAACGTACGGGGATTGTAAAATTCGTTTTTGAAAATCTAAATTAGCGTTAAGTTGAATAATAAGGTCTATTAATCCGTCAAATTTGTCTGAAAAATTAAATAAATAGAATGTATGACTACCTTGCGTTTTAAACGTAGGGAATATTGGAATTGTTGCTATTTCATTATGAAAAGACATTGCATGTGCTGTTTGCACTTGAAATATTTCATCTTTAATATAATTAGAAAAATATGTATAAGCTATGTCTGGTTTTATAAAACTTCGAGTACTTCTAGTATCTAATAGAAAATTTGCGACTAATTCAAGTAAATAAATATACGGTAATTCGGCTGTAATATTATTTAAGGATACTACGTCGTTCAGGCTTATTCCCGTAAAATTTACATTGTTAGTATTTTCCGTATTTCCTTGTTCATAGTTTTGTTCTTGGTACATATTCATATAGTTTGGTTCATACATATTCGTATAATTGGGTTCATACATATTTGTATAATTGGGTTTATACGTATTCGTATAGTTTTACTCATAAAAAGGGTTATCGAAATTTCAAAATTCCTGATTATCAGCATAATCAGTGTTTTCGTAATTAGAGAAATTAGTACTTAAATTCTCATGATTAACAACATAATCATTAAATTGAGATTGATTTTGAGGGTTTTGTTCTAAAACTTCTGGATTATAAAGTTGTTCAGTAATTACTTTTTTATTTTGGATATTATTATTTAATATAGTGTTACCAGAACTCGTGTCCATAGGTTCTACGTGTCTTGTTCTAATAGAGTTTTGAGCAAAATTAGGATTGGTTCTCATAAAAGGCCTTTGATGGCTAAAATTTGGCGTTTGAAAATTTTGCTGGAAATTAGGTCTCATATTTTGACTTGTATTGAAATTATGAAATCTTGGAAAATTAGGATTCACCATATTTGGAAAATTATTATGCGAGTAATTAGGGTTAAAATTGTGTGAATAATTAGGGTTAAAATTATGCGAATAAGGTGGCTTATACATTGGTTGAAATTTTTGATTGCGTTGTGTTCGTTGGTACAGGTTTATTTTGTGGTATCTGTGAATTTTTGAAATAAATAAAATTTTCTTCTTCACGCACAAAAGCCATAGCTTCTTAAAGCATTGTTGGATTTTTTAAGCGTATTACTAATTGCATGTTATACGGTAAAACTCGTATGAATATTTTTAAAGCAAATCATGATAATGATTAATTTTTAAGATGTTTATTTTTAAAAGATTTTAAATTAATTAAATCTTGAATAAGACAATCAATAGATCTTTGATCTGCAAATGTATTTATAAGGGCTTGTTTAACTAAAGTCCAATTATTAAACTTAGCTCGAGAAACAATAAGTTCTGGGGCTCTACCTATTAGTTTACTTAATTTGTATCAAATAGACATATATTTATAGGGTCATTTAGATTATTTGTGTTTTGAAAAGTCTTTAATACATTTTCAGAGGCTGTTATAAATCTTTCTAATAATTTTGGATTTCCGTCAATCAGCTTGGTAACGCAAAATAGTATAATTTGCCGTTTTTTGATTTTTGTTTTTATTGTCAGTTGAACCGGAATCAATTGATAATTCGTTTAAAGAGCTTAGGTCGTCAAGATTTACTTGTTTAAATAGGTCAATTTTGATAGATTATATATACACTTAATACATAAAGTTCCAGTAAAAAAAATTATTATATTTTCAAAAATAAGTTGTAAAATTACGAATTTAAATTATATATATATAAAATACAGGAAAATTAACTTATTTTTGCAAATAATATAGTAATAATTAAATTTTAACTTACAATAACAGTAGAAAAAAAGAGTTTCATCTGGATTTTTCTTACAACTAGGTCCTTACTGCTAGGCTGGTTTGGCGATGCTTGTCCTCCCCAGTGGTCTCTTGTTTGACTTGTTAATTGTCTCGTTCCTTTTTCCTCGCTGGTTTTCCAAATTCGAAGTTGGCCTCGTGAAAGTTGCCTTAGATCGGCACTGTCTGCCTCCAGTTTCTTGGGATTTCTTCAATCCAGAGCGTCCCCAAAAGTCACCTTAGATCGGTACTATTTACTTCAAAGGACTCGAACTGTCGAAATTTGTAGATATACTGAATACATTTTTAGAAAAAAACCGTGTTTTTTTTGCACGTTTTAACTATCCCGCCGACTGCGCCAATTACGTTGTTTGTTGAGGAAAAACACTTTTTAAACAAAAATTCAATTTATTTTGAAATCGAAAATTTACAAGTTTAAAGAACGAGCGCGGGCTAACATGTGATTCAACACCGTCCTTTGTCTCTATAACTCTATAATATATCGTTTTGTCTAAATAGAAATGCAATGCTTAGCATTATGGGGGAAGTAACTCACATTCATCCAAATGTAGTTATTTAGTAATATTTGTAGAAATAATTACTATAAGAAAAAACCTCTTACTTGCATCGAGTATTATTTCCCTTAGAAAATGTGGACTCAATTTTTGCATAGTTTGCTGAACAAAAACTGTGGCTTGGCTCTGCGACTGCTGCTGATCTAGTTGAAAAATATTATTTTGATTTAACTCAACTAGTTTCGAAATGTTGCAGTCTTTTAGATAGTCTTGTAGGTCAGTTTCGTACATCGACCAGGCACCACTAAAATATAAATTTTAATTATCACTTGATAATTAAATAAATACTAATTCAAACGAACATAAAAAACGATAATAAAAAATGTTCAATAATGACTACACAAACTAATATGTAGTTATACCAGGAATATGCAAGTGCATTTTCACTGAATTATAATAAAAATATTTAATTAAATAACAATATGGGTATATCTAAACAAGAACACGTACTGTATTAAGTATTTTGGAAAGTATTTGCCGTATAAGTGTACATAATTATTTAATTTTAATTTTGTTTCATTTTGTCGCTGGCAAATATGCATTGTATGTCTCCTAACTATCGTCCTTGTGTGCCGATTACCTACCGAGCGCATCCTCGGATTCGAGAAACGGCCAGTTGTTCAATAGATCGTTTACTGTTTGACCTTTATCTAGGTATATTGTTAGCTTCGCTACCTTGACCCTGGATAATACTTTATTTAGGGAAGCTCTATATTCCTCAAAAGTTCCAATGTGCTGCTGCATTGCTAAGATCAAATGGCACGACATGAAAGTAACCCCGACATCAAATAGAGCTCGACGAAGAACCGAAAAAGTAGTTTCTTTCCTCCTTGTTGTGACCCTCTATAGGGATTGGCCAAAATGCCTTTCTGAGATCTAGAGATGAGTTTTGCTTTCATCAACAATGACAGTATGATGTCTACCCTTGATAAATTATATGTACAGGGTTTTTCTGTATATTTAGACAGCGTCAACCACGTTTATTATAAGAGATAGAAAAAAACTTAAATACAAAATGGTTTGTCCTGTAAAGCTAGGTTTCGTTACCAGAAAAAAATAAAATGAACATCGGAAATTAACGAAATGAGCATCAACTTTGTTATTTTAAATGGAATACCCTATATATTATATGTCCGTCAAATTGGTAACTTCTCGCTGGTTGAATATACCACCACAGAATTTTTCGGGAAGTTATATTGGATTTTACGTCTTTTACTTCGTCAATATATTGTGATACTTGTCCTTTGCGGAAATCTCTGATTTTCTGGTTCCGTGTTTTGAGAGTTGATGGTAATTTTAATTTCTCAATTTCTAATCGCAACAAGGAAGGAACGAATCTGCTGGATCGCAAGGTAGTAGCGCTACTCTTACTCGACCAAAACCGGCTCTTGAAATTGTTCCATCAACTTTTATTAATTAAGTAATTGCTTGAATAATTCCCTGTGGAATGGCTCTAAAAACTAGGACTTAGGCAAACCTTTAAGCCCTTCTGAGACTAACGGACTACAGAAACTGAACTGGAGGCCAACTTAAAATAATTTCTGGGATTTGTTAAGTGCGTAAGATTGGACTCCGAAGCGATCCATATTGCAGATTATGCAGCGAGGTGGCTGAGCCTATCGATTTATTAACCAACTTCAAAATAGGAGGTTCCACATTCGACCTGTATGTATTTTTTTTGTTTGTTCGCGCATATTGTCTAAACGGCTTGGTCGATTTTGATGGATCAAACGCCAAATTGTAGAGGACGTTTCTCTGGTGGTCCCTTATATTTTGATTTGAAATCCGTCTATCCGTTTTTTTTTTGTTATAATAATATAAAAAAACACAGGTATAAGGGCGATAAGGCAGCGAGTTTTATAATTAAATTTACATTAATACCGTTTCTAAAACTAACGCATTGAGGTGCGTAATAGGCATACAACCCCATTTGCTAAAAGGTATCTCTTTTGCTATCCCGTTATGTAATTTTATTAATTCCAAAGTCTTGAGTTTAAAAAGTAATTGAGTAATAAATTAGTATTTGGTGAGTACGAGTTAAATTAGGTTTAGGTATGTATATATTACTGTCATTATCATAATGGTTAATGAAAACTAAAATGTTTCGAAAGTATTAAATATGTTTAACTCAAAAAACGTAGCTGTCAAAAATAATTTACTTTTATTTATTTTTTTATATATTTATTATAAAATCTGTTTTAAATAATTCGTCACTTTTGTATTATGTTATATACAACTGGATATACATAAAATACAAATTATAATATTCTTACAAATGTAACTTGTAAAAAATCACTAAAAAATTAAAAATAAAATATTTTTGAAAAAAATAGAACCGACCTCAAAAAAAATCGGTAGAAAGTAAAAAATGATGTTTTATTTATTCTTTAAATATAGACATTTTGAAGTCGACGCCCAAATAATACATATCAAAAAAATATACATACATGTATTTCATATACGCACTAGTAACCTCAAACTTACTAACCTAATACAGATTTTAATATGATATTCAGAGAGGGTCACATCACTGTTTTGAAGTGGAACTACCGAGTAAATTTGGTCTGCTGGGGTTTGAGTTGTTTTATAGTTTACATTTAGTTTACCTAGATGTATCTTCTATAACATGGCCGTCAATAAAATCTTCATGCATTAACTTAGCCAACAGTTTATTATTGTGTTATTGGTGTGTTTGGACATTTATTATTTAAATTATAAATGTCGTAATGAGAGCAAGTGCATCGGTTTTTGAAAGATATAAGGCTAGCTATATATTTGGTTTATATGTAATGTAATATAAAATTCATCAACTATATTTTGTAATGATTGGGTGAGGCTGCTTTGGGTGTCGATCTTCAAAATGTTTAAGGAATAAATAAAATATTATTTTTTACTTTTTAGCGATTTTGAAAATTCTAATAAACAATATAGACAAAATAGTGAATTTTTTTTATATGTAATAATTTCCAAAAAAACATTCACTATTTTATGTCATATTTTCACAGTCAGTATAGTATTTTTCATAGTCAGTATAGCATTTTTTCTACATTACTATTAAGTTGATGTCTTGTAGAGCTATATCGTCTTATGTATGTCTTTTAGTGTCCTGAAGATGCAATAATAAATTGCGGAACGTAGACCTTTTTGAATATTTGACTTTTCTTTTTGGATCCCTACCTTGAATTAAAAAACACAGCGAAGAATAATACTTCAGTAGTAATAAAAAGGAAATAATTATTTATCTGTGTATGAGTACGCAATTTTGGAACTAAGTGTTTACTGGGTACCCAGGTTAAAGCTGTAAGAATTTAAATCAATAGGTATGATTTAAGCTCAAAATTTTGAAAATTCATTATAGATTACTCAAAAATTATGGTTGCCCGAATAGAGCTGGTTTGCAAAAGTATAGCATGGTACTGGGAAAGTGTATAAAAACTGATTTATTAATAAAAAAAAAAAGTTACGTCAGGATTGGCTGTCTCTATAATCGGAGAAGTTCGAAAAGTCCGAGTTAGTTATTTCCTATTAGTAAATTCTGTGAACCGCTAAGCTTACACATTTTAACTGTAGTAAATGCGCTAAGTCAATTCAGCAAATAAATCGATAAAATTACATTATAGTGGATTAAGTAATTTTACTAAAATTAAAAATGGGAGACACAAAGCTCATAGTCTCATTTGGGCCATAAACAATACTATACATTCAGTTATAGAAAAACCGTAGGCTAGATTTCGATAGTAATCTGAACGAGGTTTTAAACTAGTAAATGTAAAAAAGATTGGCTTATTTTTACCTTAAAGAATGGTATTATTTTAAGATTTAATTATGAGCGTGTTATATCAGTAAGTATCCATGCAGGCGCTTTTTGAAATCTGTTTTGTAGATGGATGTTAGTCCAGTAATCAGGGGGTTGTGGACGTGTAAAATACGAGAGTGCAGTTGATGCGGGTATTGTCATAGCAATTTTTGTTAATATGCATATATTTTCAAAAGCTGGATAATATTCTCCTAGCAGTTTTAATAATTCTCTCATTGTTATAATTTCTGTTTTTTTGGTAATTAATCTTTTCAAAAATATACTTCCAGCTTTTAACGTTTCTTCGTTTCAACCTGAGCAAATATTATTATAGGAATAAGCAATAAATAAAAGGTCTGATAAATGGTCTGTCCTGGCTGCAATGCACATAATCCATTAAATAATTTCTTGTTATTTGAGAAACGGACCTGAAGCTCAGTTAATATTTTATCCAAAATTGGGAAAAAATGTCAATTTTTAGACCTTGTTTGGAAGTGTCCAATTTATTTTCGACCCCAACGTTTGTAAAAAACATATTGAAATGGCAGGTAGATGTTTTTTACGTTTGGGAGCTGCTTGAGAAGTGTCGCCAATTACCATCCATAATTTGTCTACTCTTTCCCAAATGGCATCCCAATATGAGCTTTGACCTCTCATTAAATGTAGTTGCTAAAGAGTCTTATCTACCAAAATATTTGCATATTCATATCTTTTGATTGCAAATAGTCAGATAAAGAAGATCTTGCTGAAAATATATTTAAACCAAACTATGTAGGTTATAAATGTTTTGTTTAAGGAATGTAGCAATCCTTTGGCCGCTAGCCCCATGTCAGTATTGCGAGAATACGCTAAATATAAGGTAACATTCATAATATAAATATTCAAATGTATCTTCAGGCATGCTACACATTTTGCTGAACTGACCATCTTGTCTTTTTTGATAAATCTTTGGTTTCGTCGAGTAATAAAGATATAAAAATACACCGCATATTCCCAGTGCGTATTGTGTCGAAAGGAAACATCACAAATATGATATGTCACCTCCCAACTTTAAATTTATTTGGCAACTTTTCAGAGAGGGGGGCAGCTAAGTTTCAGAGAGAGGGGCCTTTCCCCTCTGACTCTCTCATGACATCGCCGCTGCTCATACGTAGACTACCGCTAGTGCCGGTTCACAAAAAAAATTGCCAAAAAAAGCGGGTTTTGTCCAAATTATTGAACTAAAAAATGTAGGGTAAATCATTACCTATAAAAAAGTTTCAATGATTTTCGTCATTTCGGAAAATGTAGGTAATAGTTTTCGAGATCAATTAATTTAAAGTCATCATTGATTTTCAACTCCCCCTCTTTTCGGACCAAGAGAAAAATTCTTGAATATTTTAACAATTATTTTTTATTTACAATTCAAAATGCCTTTGGAAGAAGACATAACATAACATAACCTCAAAAAAATTATTATTTTTCAAACTCAATTTTCGCAAAAACTATGAAAACTACCGAAAAAAACATAATTACCTTTTTTGATGTAATAATCTGCCCTATATATTTCAATTTTAATTAGTTTTGCTGGGATACTTTTGAAGATATTGGCTTTTTTCCTTTTTTTGCCATTCTTTTTTATGAACCAGACGGCCTACGTGTGAACCCTCTGAACATTCCTAAACAGCCCCTGAAGAGTAAAAACAAAAGTACACAAATATATTATTTTTGTGACAGCCTCAAAAACTGTCTCTGGTGACCAGGCCATGTGGCTTGTCGGAAATTACATCTAGAGTAAACAAATTGATCCCCAAATGACTATACATATAGGTAATTTCGAGTATTTTAATTTGATGTATATAGATAAGTCGATTTTCTGTAATTTAATGATAAATACTAAAAAGAAAAGTAAACCAAAATAACAAAAGGAATCTGGTGTAATTTTTTTTTTAAGCAAGTATTTACTTATTGATTTCGATTCCCATTCCTAGACGTTTATCAATCACTACGCCTTTGCCAGTTTCTCCATTTAAAATCAGTAGTCTCTCTCCTTCTGAATCAACTACAACGCCTACATTAGTACTGGAGTTCATTACAGATATTTGCCTTGGAAAAACCTTAAATAAAACAGTAGTTTATCATTTTTGTCTTGTTTATAATATTTTTCGTAAATGAATTTGTAAATAAAATCAATAAAAAATATTCTTGGTAAAAAGGCTTCTAGCTGGGCTACAAGCAAATATTTATCAGATAGTGTGAAATTTATAAATGTCGAGTCAGTCGAGTATACTGGGGCAATTCAAGAAAAAATTCCTTTACCCGGAACTTCCCCCGTTATGAATATTTACATTTATTAAGAATAGTGAAGTGTGACCCAATTTAATTCAGTACATAGTCACTTAGTAACACATACATACTTCAAGGTCCGTTAGAAAATATTTTTGTAGCTGTAGCAGCAGAGTGGGAAAAATGATGACGGGATAGTGGTAAGTTTTCCTCTAGAGGGGAAGGAAAACCAATTTGAATTGTTTGTTGGAACAATTAAAGTTCATAATGGGCAATGTTTTTTAAACCTGATGATAGTATATTTACTGATAATCAAATAGTTGTAAAATTGGAAACCCTCTCACCTAGAGGAGGTTTATATACAGTCCGAGTTAATTATTTATACTGCCAAAAGTTTAGACTTAGATTGCAGTTTATTTTTGAATGGTTTTTTTTACAGTTTCACACCTTAATTGGATGTTTTTATGTACACCTAGATTTTAAGAATTCTTATTTGTGTTTCTTGATATTTTGTAGTTTTGACTGAAACTACTTTTGTAACTTTGACTGAGACAGAGCAAAAAAAAATAAAAAACTAGTTGGAGTGTTTTAATATTTTCGATATTTTGACAAAACTAAGTGCCATAATAATTTTAGTAATATACTGCTTTGCATATGTCTTGCAACTTCCAAAAACACTACTAAAAACCCGCAAAAGTGTCTCTGTTTACCTCACAACTGTTAAATTTGGAAAACGATAATTTTCAAATGACATCTTGAAATGTTCAATCACGAAAAATATAAAAAAAAAGAAGTGTTGAGTCTGTTGTTGAAATGCACCAAATTTAAATTTTTTATCTTGACTGGTTCAAGACATAAAATGGGAAAATGGAAAATTAAAGACTCGCTCTGAATAAGCCGTGGTGTCTGTGTAAAAAATGGAATCATAGAAACAGCCACTCCGCTGGCTAATATTCCGACTGGCATTGAATTACACTGTTGGTTGCTGACTCTTGTTGGAAGAAATAATGTTAATATATTTTTGTTTCACTTTACACCAATGACAGAACAAGGATATCATGATCACTGTCTGGAACATGTCTTGCAATGCACCACGTGCAATGATCAATTTCAGGCATCAGTTTATATTTTGCATGCAGGATCTAAAGACGCATGGGTCCAAATGTCTTTGCTTTGTCATCAAAAAATATTAAAGACTCTTGTGTTGATTATCATGAGGGTACGAAGTCAGAATGTTTCGAAAGTTGGTTCAAACGTAAGTTGATTCTCAATATCCCCCCAAATAGCGTTATTGTAATGGACAACGTCAGTTACCATGGTAGGCAATTCAATAATGTTCCATGCTGGAAAAACACAATAACCAAAATGCAAGGCTGTATGTGCAATAATGCAATGCAAATTTCCTTTACCCGGAACTTCCCTCATTATAAATATTTCCTTATTAGGAATAGTGAAGTGTGAACCAGTTTAGTACAGAACATAGCTATTCAGAAACACATATATACTGTCTTATCAAACATTTTTATTGGACGCCATTTTGATCCAATATATTGGATCCCTACCAATACTTTACCAGTTTCTATCTATGCCACACTTGATTTTGGGCAACTTAAAATGGATTCAAGAAGTAGATTTTAGATTGACACACATCGCAATTTTGTTACATCATGTCGAACTCGCACCAGTTTATCCTTATATCATATTTACTTTTTCACCAAAATTTACAGTCAATTTAATAAGATTTTTTTTTTTTGAATTCGTAACACAACTCTACCAACTTGTCTCTATATCATGCTTAACGCTTGCACAAAATTTGAAATTAATCTAATAAGTAGTTTCTTCGGACTGGTTTTTTAAATATGTTATTAGGTCGCCAATTTGTTTTGCTGTGTTATATTCATACCAAGTTCATTCTTATGTAACACTTTATTTTTTGCAAAATTTGAGGTAAATTGGATAATTAGTTATTTTAGTATTAATTTTTTAATTTTTCACGAGCCGCCATCTTCTCCCAGCATATTGGATTTTTACCAAAATATTACCAGGCCATCCCTATATGAGCCTTAGTTGACTAAAATTTGTCAATCTGATGAGTAAAACTACTTAGCTATGCCGCGAATTCACAGACAGACAGACAGACAAAGCGACAGGTGGACTGGCGGAATTGATAAAACATCTTTTTTGCATATAGTGACGCTAAAACGCGAAGATATGTGAAACCTGCTAGGGTGATTTTTCAGATTACAAAAGATATATTTGACCGCCATTTTGATTTAGTACCACAGTTTTACTAGTTCATTACGCAGTTTCTCCCGCCATCTTGAATTCGTATCAAGATTTTACCAGATGATTCTTACATAATACTTGATTTTTCTGCAAACTGGATAATTAGTTTTTTTGTAATAATTTTTTTAACGTTTCCCTAGGTCGCCATCTTGTTCCAGTATATTGGATTTTAACCAAAATATTACCAGGTCATCCCCATATGAGCCTTAATTTTTCACTAAAATTTGAAGTCAATCTGATGAGTAGTTTTTAAGCTATGCCACGAATAGACAGATCGACAGACCGACAGACAGATAGACAGACCGACGGAACTGAAAACACATGTTTTTCGTCATCTAAGGACCCTGAAACTTAAAGATCTGGAAAAATCTGGGAGTGTGATTTTTTCACGATTACAATACTTCCCTTTTACGAGGGAGGTAAAAGTCATTCATTGAATCAGTTTATCAGGCCCCATGTGGTATTTGTGTGTAGTGGCGTTCAGTACGAGGGAAATTCTGAGTAAAAGCCAATATACCGATTTTTTATAGTTATTTTATTTTTCTTTTTTTATTAAATTCACGAGTTTCTCAACTAATCATGGGCAAATAAAAATGTATGGCAATATATAAAATACATGTGTTTCATAACATCAATCAGATTGGAACATTTCACCTCTACAAATTTTATTTTTCAAAGTTTCGTCTAGAGCAAACGTATATGCAAACATATACACACATACAACACAATATACTAAGATAAAAACATTGATCGGTAATTCAGCGTAGCATTTTTTAAAATTATATTTGCTATTATTTTTATTTTTTAGTTTTTATTATTTTTCTTAATAATTTTAATTTCATATTTTGAAATAAAATAAATTATATAATTTATTATTTTCCGCCTTTAGAAGCTTTTAATACCAGGAAATGGAATTTCATCTACTTTTTAAATATCTTATTAAGTGATAATTTTGTTTTACTATTTAGGATTCCCAGAAAAATTTAAATTTATATCACATTTAAGTTTTTTGTGCAAAATTTGAAGCAAATTGGTTATGTTTTTTTTTTGGCAATGGCAGCGTGGATCCGACTAAGGAAAACGCGGTATGGTGGCCCACAGCAAGACTCATTAACTCTATAGGTTGCCTCGAGCGATCTTGACCTATCCCAACTCGGTGTGAGCGATCTACGTCACTCGGCGACCATTTTGCTTTAGCACGGCATATCTCTTCTGTGTGTGTTTAATTACTTATATTAATCTTTTATTGTTCAAAATTGAAACTTTTTTGTTACAATAAAATGCAGCCTAGGTATTATAATTTTAAACCTATGTTTAGGGTTCAAATTTTAACCGAGTTTTTTTGCTGAGTATTTGAACAAATATTATGTATTTTTAAAGTCTCTAAAAATATTCTTGTAAAAAGTTTTAGCATGACAAATAGTTGAATAACTTTAGAAAATGTACATTTTTTTATGCAAAGTGTCCCAGTAGTGTGTTCTCGGTTTTGGTGATAATGGTTAGAGATAGAGAAAAAGTTTAAATATAAATATTAGTATATAGGATGACTTATATACCCACTTAAATACTTTTTCATATGTGAAATACCTTATATTTTATTATATATTTGCATTTTATCTAAAATCCTACTTCTACTTCATATATAGTCCAGAGGCCTAAGTTCAATTGTTTTCGAGATATTGACATTTAAACACTGAGATTTTCAATTTTGAACAGCTGTAGAGTCTAAACTAAACGGCTCAAATTAGAACAAAACGGTTTACACTTTCCTGATTTGGTTTTTAATGGTCTACCATACATTTCTTCTCTATTTCTATCCGGTACCATGATATCAACCGAGAACATGGGGACAGCTTATGTATATTATAAGTATTTTTCATATTTTATTAACTATAGGCATACTATTTGCAGTAATTATTTAATTGTTCAGACATGTCCAAAAATACTCTGAAAAACACAACTGACAACTATCGCAACGAAAACGTCAAGCTGAATAAGCAATAGCAATAATCTGGCCGCCTTGTCAGATCGGGTCGCCAGACGTCACGACCTCCCTCTCACCCTCACGCCCCCTTCGCCCGACAGCTGCTCATCGAGGTAACCTTAGAGTTAATGGACCTTGGCCACCAAAACCCAGAAATTAACTAGATTGCAAATACTAATCTGTCGGAGAATAATCGGTGCAATGAGGACAACAGGAACAACTCTGAATATTGTCCTGGGGCTACCGAAATTCTTGCTGTAGATAAGAAGAGAGGTCGTGACATCCTGATATATAAGATACCTATTCTCGCTTCCAGGGAGAATCACGAGGGCGGACGTTTAAGGCTACATAATTCATTTGAAGTAATGTCTCCAACCCAGATCAGTGAAGGGCAGGAAGTATCGCACTACTATGACAAAATATGACAAAAACCTATGCGAAAACTTCTCGCTAAGAAAAAACGTTACTGCTTTTTAAGCTGAAGTATTCGCCATTCTCAAGGTAGCCACCAGGAAAGACGTAGAAGGACCGGAGGGAAAAATCGACCTCTGCTTTAACAGTCAAGTAGCCAGTTGCCTAGTTGAGGTAATCGGACAACCCAGGAAAAAATCTAAGCTTGTTTAGGAGTGCAGGAATGCTTTGGAGGGACTAGGGAAAAGAAAAGTTGCTAAACTCCGTTGAGTGTCCGGGCACAGAAGAATCGAGATAAATGAGTAAGCCCATAACTTGGCTAAATAACGCTCCTCGATACCGGCCTGCGGCCTAGAACTTTATCTAGGACTAAGCAAAAAAACAAACTTTCCACACCTTAAGCAAATGAGTCTAGAATAAAACAAAGGTTAACTGGAGGACAGAAGGCTACAAACAATCCGAGGACAAACACACAGAAGTCACTAGCCAGGGCGACCTGGTTGCTGTCTAGAAGCTGGCAGGACAGGGGAAGAAAAAAAAGAGAGGACTACAAGGATCTTCTAGGCCAATCCGCCAAGCTTCGGTCCGCCCTCTTATTACTACAACGACTATGTGGTGTTTTGCTACTTTTTATTAACATTTTATAGACCGCCAGTTTGTTTAGCCATCTCGGATTTTTACCACAATGTAACCTATTTTTCCTCTTATGCCACCTGATTTGAGAAAAAAATTCAAAAGAATCGGATTAGTAGTTCTTGAGCTACGTGGGCACAGGCAGTTAATAAAAATAAAAGCAAATAAATATAAATATGCCAAAGAAAACAGAATAAAAGAAAAAATGCAATGCAAATTGACTGAATCCGGGAGCAGAATAAATCACTTGGTAGAAAATCAATGACATAATCAAAAAGTACCAATACGCTTTTAAATGTATATTTTACATCTACCGGTATGGGTATTTCTAAAAACATTTTAATTTAAATGGTATTTACCTGTGATGAGGTATACTGTAACTCTTCTCCTTCGATTGGCACCACATATTCTTGGGCCCTAAGTCTCAGAAAATGAACTGCAAATAAATAAAATATTGAAACTAGTGATTGAATAACATATGTTTTTAAACAGTTTTGGGAAATCTGATAAATGCAAATCATTCAGGTAATATTCGATAGGCATATAATTATAGGCTGATTTAACGAAGGCAGCGGGGACGCTTGCTCATTAACAATTGTACTGAATTCCACCTCAAAAATAGTTAGTAGCTGATAACTCCAATATGGCAGACTAGTATTGTTATTTGTAGTCCGTGTCAGAGTTAACTGGACATCTGTATATGAGGATATTTAAGAATTGAAATGGATAAATTAGTAGCATTTATTATTTATTTTATAAAGCTTTAAAAAAAAATCAAAACTAGATAATTAACGATATAAAATTTTCAATGTAAAACATATTTAAGAAATATTAGCTAAGAATTTGGAACTTTAAGTGCTACAGTCACAATCGGTCAAAAAAGTCTCAATACATAATTTTTGTTCTGCAAACTGGTAAGTCTTTTTCCTTTGTATAGCATTAATAACTCGTTAAAAGAAAAATTGTTCCCGTACAACATCTATCAACAACAAATGTTTTAAACCAGTTAATGTAAAATAAATAATTGCATAAAATTATGTCATAATAGTCACCATACATTTAAGGAAATCCCTACTGCTACAACGCATCTTTCTATTATATATTCAAGTATAGTTAGGTCATGTTCAGATGACATAACAGAAAACAAAAACTGTATATTTCGTTGCGTTTTGAAGGTTTCTCATTTGATTGTTGATGATAAAGTTTAAAGTTAAGTTAAGAAATAAAAATGCGTAAAAAAATCCTATAGGAAGAGAGGCGAAATTATTGGTAACCCACATTTTATCATCTAATATATTGTTTAACAGGTTAAAACAACGGGTTTGTTTAGAATACGATCGCGACCAGTGCGCCCTCACAAAGTAACTGCTTGCGAAAAAAAAAATAAAAAATTCCAAAGAGCCCCAAAATTTGCCAAAGAGCTAAAGATGACTTTTCAAAAAATGTAAATTCACAAACAATAAGAGACGAGACATGGTGTGCATGTTGGGTGGAGTAGGGGATTAACGGAATTTTGGATTAGCGTGTGTATTTGCTCAGTTTGAATAAATTAGGGTTGGAAGGGCATTACCTTTTCCAAAAGAATAATGATCGCAAACACACAGCTCGACTAGTACATGAATAGATGATACATAATGTCCGGCAACAGTTGCAAACGCCACCACAATTGCCAGATATTAACTCCATAGAACATTCATGGAAAGAATTAAAGCGGCACATACTTCAGCATGATGTTTTGATGTAATGATATTCCAGAAGATGTTAAAAGAAAACTAGTTTCGGATACGCCAAATAGATTAAGGACTGTGATAAAAGTTAAAACTTGTGCTACAAAGTACTTCAAAAGTTCAAAAATGTACGCTATATTTCAAAATGTTGCTGAATGTAGACCTTTTTGAAGAAATTTTAGGTTTAAAATATTCGAAATGTGGCAGAAGAAAAATAAATTATTGAAATACTTTATGTTTAGTTTATTTGTTTTGTAATAAGTTGTTTTAACTTTTTAAACAGAATTTGGCACATATTTGATGCAAACACTATTAAAAAAATCGACTTATTTCAAAAATTACTTAGTGCATGGAGACTTTTTTTAACTGACTGATGCGATCTTTCGCACTGATAACTAACGTTGACGTTTATTTTGTTCTGAAATAGACAACTTTGATTTTGGAAAAAAGAGCTTGCATAAATAGTTAATAAAAATAGAAATTATAACAAGTGGCGTTGGCAAATATACCAATAAAATTAATCACCGACACGTGTTTTGGGTATAGGCTTCTTCAGTGTAGTAACACCAAACCTTAAATTAAAAAATTGGGAAGAGATACCTGTTCCATTTTTACTGATAGCGTTATAACGATAATAGAATCACAGATAAGACAAGAATTTTTCTTATGATTATGTATACATATATATATATATATATATATATATATATATATATATATATATATATATATATATATATATATATATATATATATATATATATATATATATATATATTCATATAAACATATGTCCTAAACGGTGTTGATACAGGGTGTTAAACTTTCAATAATTTCATAATTTTTCGACAATATCTCGAATACCACTCTAGATATTGTAATGAAATTTGGTATAGAGGTACTATGCATCTAGTGGAATTTTTTGATGTAGAACATTTTTTTTTAAATAAAAATTATTTTTCAAATTCCCATTCATTTTGAGCAAGTTTGATCTCTTGGTAATTTTGAGTTGACAGCACGGTTTTCGTTTTAAAAAATAAAAACCGTTTCTCTGCAGAGTTTTAACAATATCGCTAATATGACAACACCAATCGCCATGGCATGCAAGGAAATTTTTTTTTTGACTAAAATTCAAGAAATCAAATTTGCTTATGAATAACTTATACCCAAAGATTTCAAAATTATTATTTGAGCTTATAATTTTTTAACACGAAACTATAAAATACTATTAGTTCATTAATAAAGAAAGATTACTAATAATAATTATTATTGTAGTAGGCTTTGGCTGTCAGAATTAATACTTCTCTTGCAACTTAATTTGACAGTTCAGCTTTCAGATTCAGTCGGGTTTAATTAATTTTGTGTTCTAAATATCTGATATATTTGAGAAAAGAAATGGTTGAGTTTACCAATGAAGAGTTGGCAGACATGCATTACATGTATGGTTTGGCTGATGGCAGTTCACCGGAAGCTAGGCGATTATATCAAGAGCGCTTTCCTGAGAGTCATACCAGATAGGCGAATATTTGCAAATGTGCATAGAAGGTTGACTGAAAGAGGTACATTCAAGCCAAATAATCAATTAAAAGGGGCCCATCGGACTGTAAGAACTCCAGAAATTGAAGAGGCAGTATTAAATTCCATAGATGAAAATCCTGAACTGAGTACTAGGAAAATTGGAATTAACCTAAATATTTCGCACATCCTAGTTTGGAGAATTCTACATGATTTTTTTTATACCCATATCACATTCAACGAGTGCAAGCCTTACTTCCCCGAGATCTTCTTTTCCGAGTTAATTTTTGTGAATGGTTTTTGGAAAAAATTGCGCGTAATCCCTTATTTGATCCCGAAATAATGTTCACAGATGAAGCGAACTTCTCCAGGAACGCTATCAGAAACTTCCACAATAATCATATCTGGGCCGACGAGAACCCCCATGCCATTGTAGAACATCATCATCAAGAGCAATTCTCTGTAAATGTTTAGGCTGGCATTATCGAAAATCACCTAATTAGACCTTTTTTCCTCCCAGAAAGACTAAATGGCCATAATTATCGCCGGTTTCTTGAGAACGATTTGCCGATATTGTTAGAAGATATACAGAATGTTGTTGATTACTCACTTTAGTATTGAAGCCAGAGAATATTTGAACCGCACATTTAACAACAGATGGGTAGGTCGTGGCGGACCCCAACCATGGCCCCCTAGGTCCCCAGACCTAAATAGTTTGGATTTTTTTCTATGGGGACATCTTAAATCTTTAGTTTACCGCACCCCAGTAAACACTGTAGAGGAGCTGAAGGATCGTATAAGAGATTCTTGCGATATTATCAGAAACACCGAGGGTATCCTTCAAAGAGTTCGCGACAACATGAGGAAAAGGGCTGAAGCGTGTATTCTCCAAGGTGGTGGGCATTTTCAACAACTTATCTAATTTTTTTCTTCTATTTTGTTTCACAAAGTGTGCTGTCAATTTGTTAAAACCTAATTATTTTTGTTGAAATTATTAATTATGTACCTAGTTGTATTAGTATAGTTTTGTAAATAACTTGTTATTGTTGAAGAATGTCATATTATTTTAATAAAATTTATAAAAAGTATTTATGAAGGAACAGACTTCTGAAAAACATTGACATGGTGGTCCTAGATTGGTGGCTGAGAACTACATACTATTATCTACAAATATGTCTCACTAAGATAAAGCGATTTCTGATTTTAATAAGAATGGACATAGTAATTACTTTCACGCCACTGATTTTTCTAAAATAAAGCATTTTTATTGATTCATTTGTTTGTTTTTGAAAACTTTTAGTATTTATTTTCGACAAGATTTGATTTTTCGAGTTTAATACGATAATATTCCTCTGCATGCACGGTGATATCCGTCTTATGACCAGGATTGTTTGGACCATGCAGAGAAACGAAAACCCTGCGTCCAACACAAAATTACCAAGAGATCAAACTTGCTAAGAAATGAATGGGAATTTCAAAAATAATTTTTATTTAAAAAAAAATCAGTGGCGTACCATCAATGTCTGGAAAAATATGCAGGTTGGATTCCGTACGGACGCCACTGGTGGAAATTAAAAAAATGTTCAACATCAAAAAATTCCACTAGATGCATAGTACCTCTATACCAAATTTCATTACAATATCTAGAGTGTTATTCGAGATATTATCGAAAAATTATAAAATTATTGAAAGTTTAACACCCTGTATCTCAAAATTTAAACCGTTTAAGACATATGTTTATATGAAGTTTTTTTTCTTAAAATGGACCCAAAAATCACCTCCTTAAATATTGACACTCAATTAAGTATATATATATATATATATATATATATATATATATATATATATATATATATATATATATATATATATATATATATATATATATATATATATATATATATATATATATATATATATATATATATATATATATATATATATATATATTTATATATATATATATACTGGGTGACAGTGAAACTACTACCCAGAGCGCCATTTGAAAACGGCTAGAGATAAAACTATGGAATTTGGTGTGTTGATAGGGTTGAATATTTTGAACATTTGTAACATAAAAACAATTGAATATCATTTCCGGTTTCCCCGGAAAACACCGCGACTTCGTTATTTTAAATGGAACACCCTGTATATTTTATGTTTTTTGAACTCTCTTAACAACTCTAAATAACTTTTGTATAACATAACTTAGGTCTGAAATGTATAGTTTTCCAAATAAAGCCACTTAAAAATGTGCCATAATTCCCACTTGATTATATTTTATGGAAAAACTGAGAAGGCCAGGATAAAAACAATAACGGTTATTTACTCTTTATTCAAGCCTTCATCCAACGAAAAGTCAGAAAAGAAAATGTTCCGAGTTTAAAAAAAAAATGTGTTTTTCGCAAATCGATTTTTCAAGTTTTGATCAGACCTTGTACCATAACGGGTCAACTGACTATTTTTGGCTTTGGATAAATATTAACATCATAAAAGTACGGTACCTAATTTTCCATTTTGCAGTTGTTTATGAAAGTTAAGTTAATGATAACTTAACCTAGTGTGATAACTACCTATAAACAAAGTTTTGCTAAAATTAAAATAATCTTATTAGCCTTGACAGAGGTTGCTATGGTTTTTAAAAACAATTGAATTTTGACAAGTAACTTTTATCACACGTGTCTCTATTGCAGTAGACTAAAAATTTGTAATCCCTTTAAAATGGCAAGTTTTACAAGGGCGGAACAAATAGATATGCTTCTCGTTTATGGCGAGTGCTTGTAAAATAAAAGGCTGGCTCAAGCAGCACTCAGAACGATACCCCGACAGAAACCAATCCTGCTATGCCTATTTTACGTGGCTAGTACAACATTTGAAAACAGTTCCCCAAAATGAAAATGAAGGAAAGTTTATTATTGAGTGAAGAAACTGAAATAATGTGTGAATGCCGATCCAAGTATTTCTACTGAACGAAATTGAAAGTGAAGTTGGAGTTAACAGAGAAAGTGCAGGGAACATTTTAAAGAAACATAAGTACAAGCCCTACAAATACTAAATCCACCAACACTTGGGTGTTAATAACTTTGCTCAGCGAGTTGAATATTGCCGATGGTTTATGGAAAATTCTAGCCATAATAATAACTTTAATAGATTAATATTATTT
This sequence comes from Kuschelorhynchus macadamiae, assembly GCA_030620095.1. Lineage (NCBI taxonomy): Eukaryota > Metazoa > Arthropoda > Insecta > Coleoptera > Curculionidae > Kuschelorhynchus > Kuschelorhynchus macadamiae. The sequence goes on from JAUTXW010004786.1 coordinate 560,094, forward strand.
TCGGATGAGTCTCCCTTCACGAATCTGGGAATGTTCAACAGGAACAAAGTAAGATATTGAGCAAATGAAAATCAACATTTATTTCGAGAAGGATCTTTCCAAGAACGCTTTGGTGTTAATATGAGGCTAGGTATTTTAGGAACGAGAATTGTGGACCCAATATTTTTTAATGAGCCCCTTACAGCACAAACCTATTTGAACCTTCTAGAAACAACAGTTACCGATTTTTTCTGCAATTTACCTCTTGCAGAAATTCCCAACATATACTTTCAACAAGATGGTGCACCGGCCCACAATGCTCGAATTTGGGTAAATTATTTAAATGACAGGTTTGGGGACCAATGTATAGGAACGAATGTAAGGTGGTTAGCATGTTCGCCTGATTTGCCACCTCTAGATTTCTTCTTCTGGGGTCAACCTGACAATTTGGACATTTTAAGAATTCGAATTACTAGTGCGATTAATAATATTAGTATAACTCAAAAAAATGTATTACGGAAAATTGTTGAAAAATGTGAAGCCTGTATTGAACAAGAAGGTCTTGTTTTCGAAAATCTTAACTATAATTTAGTACGTTCTTTTTCTTTTATTATTAGTTAATATTAATCATCTCTAGGTATAATAAAGGTCATTCATTTTCACCTTATCATATTCGTTTCTTTTTTTTAATTTAAATGAATTAAAAGGGGATTTCTTTGAAGAGTAGATTATTTTGACTCCATGGCCAACTTTGCCGGTGGTATAAAAAACGTGCTAGTATTGATTTTCGCTTTAGATGAGCATTAACAATATGAAAATCGGATATCAAATTTTCAAGTTTGCAGCGGTCTATGGAAGTTGAATTTGTCATATGTGGATAAAGGATAAAAAAGTAGGATTGGGTAGTGAAGGTTTTGTTCTAGTCAGTTGACCCGTTATGGACCAGGGTCTGATCAAAACTTGAAAAATCGATTTGCGAAAAATACATTTTTTTAAAAATCGGAACATTTTCTTTTTTGACATTTTATTGGATGAAGGCTTGAATAAGGAGTAAAAAGCCGTGATTGTTTTTATCCTGGCCTACTCCATTTTTCCATAAAATACAAATAATTGGAAATTCTGGCACATTTTTAAGTGGCTTTATTTGGAAAACTATACATTATATATATATATATATATATATATATATATATATATATATATATATACGTTTATATATATATATATATATTTATATATACATATATATATATATATATATATATATATATATATATATATATATATATATATATATATATATATATATATATATACATATATATATATATATATATATATATATATATATATATATATATAAATATTTAAATTCAACAACCCAAATAATCTAAAAAATCGGCTAATAGAACTATAGAAGAGCTATATTTTAGGTACTATAAGAATATCAGAAACCCTTCAGAAAATATGCTTGCCGTAATTGGAGAAGGTGGGAATTAGGTTCAATGTAAAATGTTTTTTAACTAAATTCTCCTAAATAAATTGATGGATTTAAACCCACCTCTAATGAAAATAAAAATATATCTTTAAGCAAAAACTGTTCCTTATACCAGTTTTAGGAACACATATTATGTACGAAAAAATAGGTAAACAAGGTAAGAAAACATCATAAATTCTAATTTAGACCAAGTTTGCATTTATATATTTGATGCGCTTTAGCGGCTAAACTAAACATACGAATAAGTTCATATTTCAGATTTTGTTATAGATTACCAATATTTCCACTGGGGGTAAATTTCTTCACATTCTGTATAGTGTCCTTTAGGGTTTTATAAAATATTTTAGTGTATTAGACAATGTTGTAATAAATCTAAAAATACAGACAATGGAAGTCCATAACACATCTCAAGTTTAGTTATTAAATATTAACGACAAACGCGTAGAAACGAACTTTTTGATGGGGGACAAAAAAGAGATCATATTTTTAGTAGGCCATTATAGAAATTTTGTTGCCGAAAGCGTGGGATTGATTATGTATAACAAGTAACACAGACGTCACGAAAATAACAACGAAAAAACAACAAAAACAAAGCTTTACCATAGTGCAGCTAAGTAGCAAGTGAAAAAAAAACGACATGGTTCTTTTCCACACTTGAGGCGGGACTCTTTGACCTTTGACTTTTGCGGGGTCCTTACACAAAATAACTAAAACAATCCTAACAAACTAGTAACAATGACTTATACACGTTTCGATTTAACTATATCATTGTTAATCTTTTTTAATTTGCAGGTTAAATCGTGGGAAGCAACGCTGTATATTTAAGTTTTAACGTTTCGAATGTTACCTGAAAGTATAAAGATCCATGGATATATCAGTTTATGAACATTTGGTACCACCATAGTTTTGAAATGCACAAATTTAAATTTATTAATTTTCAACTGGCCAAATGAGTTATCCTTATCAGTCTTTCTCTATTTATAGGGTGTATTAAATTATCATTAGAAAACCAATGCAATTAGTCTGCTCATTAAAATTATAATATCAATTGTTTTCTCATTATTGTTTGCATTTCAATGCACTATTAACACTGTAGTTGTAAAAGTGTGTATTTGATTTATAATACTGTTTACTTCTATGAAAAATTAATAATTAAAAAAAACAATGAACCCTACAGCGTAGAACCAACTATGTAATATACTGACTAGCTGACTTACAAAAACAAAATAGCATATTTATTATTCAATGTTAGACAAGTCTTAAAAAATTAATTTGTTTCATCAAATTTCTCTTATTTCAGTGATAATCACGACTAAAACAAATGTACATTCAAAATCTTACGTCACAAAATCTTAGACTCTTAATCCCAGAAGTTTCTTGTATTGTTTGTGGGGGTGAGACTTACATTTAGTGCTTGTTTTGACTTTAATGTACAAATAAAAAGTAAATGATTTTAAAAGTGCAAAGTATTTTAAATAGTTTAGCAACATTTGAAGTACTTTTGATAGTACTTCATTTACAATGGTATTTCAACTAGAATTGTAAATAGTTCAATTACTTTTTGGAAAATAGCAAATATAAAATACTTTTAGGAGGTAATTGAATTTCAAGTACAATTAGGTCCCCGAAATTCATTTGTTTTCATTTTAATTACTTTTTCCAAGTATTTTACTTTAAATACCTATCGAGTGGCAGCTCTGCCAGCAGGTAGGTAGTTTGAAAATAAATACACACTAGAGGGCTCAGATCTGTCGAGATCAGATATTGCGTTGATTATTATTATTTGATAACGCTAGGACAAAAAAGAGGTTTTGGGTTAACGACTGACTCGTACAAATAAACACATTTTTATATGTTACCCAAGAATGGAGAATAAATATTTCAAATCGGACTTATAGTATATCGCTAAAAAGAATACCAAAATGAGAGAGGCAGTGATTGCAGAAAACAGGCTACTTCAGTGCTATAATTTCACCTCAAACCTAGCTTCAGAATTAATCGTCTTGTAAAATTTAGGAAGTTTATAGTATCTAAGTAAATCTTGATTTTTGAAATTTATAATGTGCTAATGCCACGTTTCTATTGATATTGATACCTATGGTGCATTTTAAGGAAATAATTTTTATATATGGCACTTTTTAACTTATACAGGATGTCTCAAAGTAGGGTTCGATCTAAGTAAGACCTTATGTAAGTATAAAACTATCAAACATTTGATTAATTTCATTCAAGGTTTTATTTTGAAATACCTACAGATGTTACTATAAGCCACAGAATGTTTCAAATTCTATTCTATAGATAAATCAGACTGTGATCAGTAAAGTCCTGCATTCAATAGGAATAATTGAGTTATCAAAAATGTTTACGTGAAAAATAAAACAATTTAAAAGAAATTGCAGAAAACCGCCTTCTCAAAAATTTTGAAAAATCATAAAGGGGAACTTTGCTCCCTTTATAATTTTTTAGCTATATTTATATCAAATTTCAATAGTAACGGTTGACATCATTTAATACCAATTAAACGAATATAAAACCTGAATTCAACTACCTTTTTTCGATAAATTCAACGTCTTCATGTATTTTCATATTTCATTTTTTCTTCTAAGCCTCATTTTGTTGATTAAAACAGAAATTGGATATTTAGCATAAAAATAACCAAATAAAGCTTAAATTATAAAATAACCTATAAAATCAATGAGAGAATAATTCTTCGTTCTTCAGTTACCTTGGTGAAAAACAGTAAGTTAAAGCCAATTAAAATTTGAATTCAATCGACGGAAATTTGGCAGATATATATAGAATCAAAAAAGAAATAAATTTTTTAAAATAATGAGAAGAAAGGCAGTTCTCTAAAAAAAATTTTACTAACTTATGGTCACATTGTAAGATACCGTGTAATCCTGTTACTTTTTATTACTTACTTTACCACCCTGTACAATGCTAAAAAAATGAATAATTAATAATTTGAATAACCTTTTAGAATCCAATAAGCTAATTCAAATTTATTAAGGCATGTCGGATTTCATGTGAAACAAACCTTTTGCTGTTGTTTTTGACGAGTTATTTATTTTTAAATACTATAATAAATTTTCCTCTCATGATTTAGTTACTTACTGATAGTTGAATTCATTTAATATCGTTGCTTGATCTGACGAATAATATTCAACCAACAACATATTCTCTACAGGCACAGGTTGTTGTCACATGCTATAAACCCGTCTATGTATATTGCAACTTCCCTGCCGGCCGAACACCTGCAGGTTAGAACGATGGGCGCGCAGCAGCCCCTATATGAGTCTCGTCTGGAAACATTGAGGCATAACCCAAATAGAACATGAACTTTTAAAAATAAAAAAAAGTAAAAGACACAAAATTTCCATATACATAAGAAAACTTAACATTAAGTTTAATTTTTTTTGTTTATATTTTGGGAACTATTTATCTAAGCCCCGTTACTAAATATGTATAGAGTATAATTATATTTATTGCTAAGGAAGAGCCTTTACCATTACTAGAATTATTCCTGAAAACAGATAGCCTAGATCAGGGAAATAATTATGCCGCATAAGTGTTTTTTTATAGAATTCTCTGAAATATTAATACATCTTAAGAACCTTATGTTAATATTATTGTCAATTAAATGAGACGCAGATAATAAGAAATGAGGGCAAAATGGTATCAACAAGTGATTACATTTATCCATATATACTTCTTGGTGATAGTACATTAAATCATTTCGGTTAGTAAAGACGTTACGTAAAAGTTTTCCTTAAATAGGATTAGGATTAAGGTAAGTACAGAACACGATTTATAGATTGTTTTTTTTTGTTTTTTATCGGATTGATGCATCGATATCTATGTGGGTGCACTTAGGTTTCGTTTATTTTCACCAGTACCGACAATGGTCTTAAAAAGCAAATATTTCTTTAGGAAATGAAACGGTTTCTAACTTATCTCGAAAATTGCTAACGCTGGATAACAAATTTATAAGTAGGTACTTCAATTTTAATGAAAGCAGGATGGTTCTACGAAAATTAACAAAAACCTGAATAGAAAATATACCTACTTTTAATTTTCTATATATTAACAATTAAGCATATGTTTATGTTTAGCCTATTAAAGTTATGGAATTATAACATTAACGCAATAAAAAAGTATACATTTAAAATAATAATAATGTTTTTGACACAATTTTTTAATATATAGGTCTTAGTGTGCTGAATAGTGCCGTTTTTTTTTTCAAAAAAAATTACTTTACCAACCTTCTAGAAAGAACAAAATCGACAAATATAAAATTCTATATAAATATCTCTCTCTCTTTCCCTCTATCTCGCTCTACCAGCCCTTCACAGTCCACCTCTGGACATAGGCTTCCTCTTAGTCATACTACTTGGTCCTATCTCTTGCAACTTGATGTAAGTTTCGTCATTCTTTCTCCGGTAACTTTTTGGAGGGCGCACCATATTGTCTCGGCGTCCACCTGATAGTTATTAATCAAAGTTATGAGCTACGTTCGGCTTAAGAAACACATCACCTCAACGTCCTCAGCAAATTGTTCAAGCCAATGGAATTTTACATTATATAGATGTTTTGGATTTAAATTTCTGTTATGCTTTTGCAAGCATATTCTAGCTAAAATTTGTACACTCTCAAACTACTTACAAAATTATTATAATTATTACATTTAAATATTGTAGCAAATCTTTCCTCGACAAATGTTAATGATTTAAGGTCTATCAGAAATTATCAGATGTCTTGCAATCTTGCAATTATTTGTGATAACGTAAAAGAATTTGAGAAAAAAACAGATTGTCTTAATACCTCTAAGAAATTTGAATTTGGGGGATATACTTGCATTTTTTATAATCACCTAGAAAATTGTTATTTAAATATTTCGAGATTGTACAAAATGTCTCCCACAATTGGAACCAATAGTGCCTACTCGAAAAGAACCTTCACAATAACTGAACAAAGGCTAAAAGATTTGGCACTTCTGTCAACAGAATCAGATTATTCAAACAATATTAACTTTAAAAATGTCTTTTTAAATAATACTTAGTACACATTTTTTTTTTGTAGTTTATAGCTAAATAAAATACTTTAACATTTTTTTAGTCATTTAAATAACCGTAACTTAAACAAAACTTCGTAAAGATGCTTTTTAGCAGATTTAAAAGAACCTTAAACGTAAGGACCAACTGTAAAAGACGGTCCTAAAATAGCGCTCTTTTGGTCAGCTCTCCCCTCGCTCCTAGAACCCAGGTAGGCGACACTATTCACCGCCAGACTAAGGGAAGCATGCATAGGTTGATGGCCCAAATTAAATGTTTTTATCCCAATGGGACGTATCTATGTTAGGTTGCAAAATAGCATTAAATTGTATTAGACATGATTAATTTCGGTTAGTTAAATGTTGGTAATGAGTTAGCAGTGAGGAAGATAAGAGAGAGAGACAGCGAGAAACGAACTTTTTTAAATCTTTGGATAGCCCGCGAAATACCAGACATCCTGGTTTACCTTATGTAAAAAAAAGGAGTTTATTAAAATGGAATTTACAGGCGTACAATTATATCTCTGTTTTGGATAAAGGCAAAGCTGTTAAAGACAATTCTTTTTATTTATTGTTATTTACTGTACTTCTATAATTTGTATTACGTTATCTATTGGCATGCTTTTCGTTTGACCTACTATACAAAGACCTTTTCTTTGCACACAAATATTTTATTATTTGTTTGTTTATTTATGACACTGGATAAACCAATTGGCTAGCATTTCTTTGTTTTCAGAAAGTTCTCTATTGATACCTGGTTTTATAAAATAGAAGCTCTACGTTTTTATTGCATACTTGGTTTTTAACAATGGAATAAACGAGTATATTAAGAAATAAAATAATTCTAGTACTATTTTATTTTTTATTATCAATTCACATTTAACCTTTCTACATTATTTAAAAATTTAAAAATCATCATTCATTCTCCTTCACAAACATGCGTCAGCACGTTGCTGCTCAGAACCATTCATTAATACATCAAGTATTGAGAGTTTGGTGAGGGAACTCAACCAGAACACTCCTACATAGTGTCTTCACTGCCTTTTTTGTTGTTACTAGTAAGGTATGTATCTATTGCTACTGTTTGTATATATCTCTTTTAGAGAATTTATATAGATATATATTTCTATGTTTGATAATATTACTTACTTATTACATATTACTATATGGATTTTAATTTTTTTATTTTGCTTTGTTAAATATTTATAATATACGACAACATCTTAAAATAACATAGTAAACTATACATATTAGATATACTTATAATTCTAATTCTACAATATAAATTTGATCAAAATATACATACAATATTTACATTTACTTTTCTCTTCCCTTATGGAACAATGCCCCCAAAGTAATGTGCTATGAGATGTTTTAAACATTTTTCATTTATCACCATGAGGGTTTAGACCTACTTTTCTTTGTCAAATTGAATGTAGTTCGTGTATGTTGGATCTAAGTAAATTTTGTGATATTGTTTCCTCAGTAAGAGATTCTAGACACTCTAGATAATCTTCAACTGCTAGTTTAATTTTTAAAACAGATTTTTTTACTTCAATTATCATTTTGTTTACACCCTTGTTTTTAAAATATCTTACAATTTTCTCCGTTTTAAATTCTTCAAGTATATAACGCAATGTTAAAACCAACGAAATTGAGGCATAATTCGTCCATTGTTTTAACTATAACAATCTTAATTACATTATATACATCAGTGTGCTTAATTTCATATATAAGGCTGTCCGTATCAGTATATAATATCCTATTATAAGAAAACGCACATCCCAACAAATATCGGTTTATTGAAATACACATTGGTTTTAGCTAGCTTGATGATTACTAAATTATAGTGTTGCTTTTAATTCAAGTCTTGAGATCAGCGCCTCAGCTCCGTATCTACGTTCCATTTAGTAATTAGTTTTACAGACGAATGGTTTCTAATATTTTTCATGCTCTTAGTCTTGCTTTCATATTACCCTGATTCATCCATTTAAATCCACCATAGGGCAGATATCGGATCATTGCCCACACATATTGGGTATTTACATCAAAGTATGTCACGTAAGAATCTTTTTTTGACTGATCATGCTTAAACGTATATCTGGTAGTAGCTTCTGCATGATGCTTTGAACACTGACTGTAACCTGCTCTTATTCCGCGCTCTATACATATAATCATGTTTAGATTAGTTAAGAGCTCAAGTTGTTGAGTTTTATAAAGAATGCAACGAACTGCATAGCCAGGTAGACTATAAGCATGCGCAAGACATAATCTATAGATTTTGAGTCTAATTCGTCGAAATTTTTCAAATACTTCTGCCAACAGCAGAACGTCGGTGTTAAGGTATACATCTGAATAGTCTTGTAACGATTCACATTCAAAAATACTCCACCATGCACACATTGTGCATATTGATATTCATCATGGCTTATATGCCTGCTTTCCAACTAATTATAAGAACTAAGCATTAAAGGCAGTATAGTAACATTAAACCTTTCCAAAATATCCATATGATCATAGGAAAATACATCTTTGCGAGTTAGTATGGTATTATATATTAGAACATTCAGGGGCATGAATCTGAATGAATCCAAACATCCAAACTTGATAAAGGGTCCAGCAATATATTTTGGGAAGGAAATATATTTTTCTTGTTCACAGTTAAAACATCTATATTTTAATTAACTCTGATGTGCAGAACGTCGGTATTAACCTGTTAAATGAAAGTAGTCGCGAACTTTCTTATCATCCGGAAAAAAAAGTTTCTCACATATATGACAAAACTTGGAACTGAAAAATCTTTTTTTCATTTTCGCCCGAAATTGTATTCATAGGAATGTGACAGAGAAACACTATCTCTACATTTTCAAACCTAAAGTTCTTTAACAAACCATTGTATGCAATCCTGAATAGTATATGATTTATAAAATGATAGAGAATTATCATATGAAAATTCTGGACATCTTCGAACAACAAAGACAACGATCTTAATTACAATTCTTATACGAAGGAAAGTTTCTATTAATTACAAATTTAGTCAAGATCACTAATTCAACATGTCTACAAACTTCTTATGAAAATAAAATTTCCTACTAATTTAGTAACACAAATGTAGTCAATATCACTGATTCAATATGTGTAAGTTCATATATTATTATTATGCAAATGAAAATGCTTTAGATGGTGTCATGCCTATTAGATCACTATGTATCAACTAAGAATTTATTTAAACAGCTCAGCGGACAAAGTGTAAAACATATGTTTGACGTCTACACTACTTCTATTCTGCATAAAAACTTGTGCAATACATCAAGGGCTGCATGAAGTTTAATAAATGCACTGTTCCTCTACTTCCATTAGGAGAGTATACTAAGTTAAAATTTAAAATATTTTGGAGACAAAAAAATATTCCTTCTTTTATATATGCAGATTTGCAGAGTGTTTGCTAATTCCAGAATAAGATGATCCTTCTAAAAATAGAGAAAAATATCAAAAACATATATCTTATAATGATGGGTATTATGTGTATATAAATGTTAATATGATAATTCTCTGTTATTTTGTAAATCAGATAGTGATCAGGATTGCATTCAATGGTTTGTTAAAGGACTTTGCTTCCTATATTAAAAAGTGGAACATCTAATATATCACAGAGGCAGTTTACCTTACTAACTCGCAAGGGTGTATTTCTCTCTCGATAATCTTATGAATAGTTATGAAACTATACTACCTTCAAGGCTTAGTTTGTATAATTAGTTAATAATAATAAATCAAACATATCAATCATGCATATTGATATCAATAATATCAACATGCACACAAAGTATGGAGTATTGATTGGCTGTAAAACGTTACCAGACCTTTCAGATGAATGCCATAATACCCACAATTTTGCTGTTGGCAGACGTATTTGAGGAATTTCGACGAATTAGTCTCAAAACCCATGGATTATGTCCTGCGTATGTTTATAGTCTACCTGGCTATCCATTTCTTGACGTGTAAACACGTGTTTCTTAATTTATTTTTTACATATTTTAGGATTTTTTCAATATTCATACAGGGTGTTCAAAGTGTTTTGCTGGCTGAATTTTGGCATACAGGTTGATTTTAGGGTGTAGAGGTTCGATAAGAATTTTTTAAAACTCAAATTCCAAGGGGGTGAAACCACCCCTTAAATATTTCAATGTTTTAATTAATTATTTATTATTTTTAAATAATAAATAATTAGGTCAGTTTTTCGAAAAAACGCTTGAACCCGTATTTTGTAATTTATTTTTTACATATTTTAGGATTTTTTTTTAAATGTATACAGGGTGTTCAAAGGGGTGAAACCACCACTTAAATAATATAATATTTTTTTATTTAAAAACCGGTTAGTTTTTCGAAAAAACGCTTGAACATGTGTTTTTTAATTTATTGTTTTACATATTTTAGGATATTTAAAAAATTCATACAATGTGTCCAAAGGGGTAAAACCAACTCTTAAATATTTTAATATATTTTATTTAAAAAACTGTTAGTTATTCGGAAAAATACTTGAATACGTGCTTTTTATTTTATTACATATTTTAAGAATTTTGATACATTCATACAGGGTTTTTAAAAACTTTTTTGCGATCTTTCTAAAATCGTTTGCTGTAGAAAGCTGAGCTTGTGCAAAAAGCGTGCGATAAGATGTGATTCTTCGAAACTCAGATTCCAAGAGGGTGAAACTACCCGTTAAATGTTTATAGTAGTTGTCAAAATAAAACCTCATCTTGGTTTAAAGAACGAGCTATATTAACTCCAAAAAATAGCAAAGCAGATGAAATAAATCTAGCTTTATTGGAAAAAATTATTGCTCCACAATTAACATACTACTCAATAGATGTAGTTATAGACCAAGAAAATGCGGTTAATTATCCTATCGAGTTGCTAAACTCTCTAAACCCTTCAGGAATTCCTCCTCATGAGTTAACTTTAAAAGTGAGGGCACCAATGATGCTTATTCGAAATATAAAACCACCAAATTATGTAATGGACCTCGGCTACAGTTTATAACATTACAAAATAATGTAATAGAGTCTACTATTATTTCTGGCCCTGGTCTGAGAAAAACAGTTTTTATACCACGTATCCCTTTAATTCCGTCAGACTATCCTTTTCAGTTTAAACATGTACAGTTTCATTTTAAGCTTTGTTTCGCCATGACAATTAACAAAGCTCAAGGGCAATCCTTAAGTAGAACTGGAGTAGACTTGCCCTACGAGTGTTTTTCCCATGGTCAACTCTATGTTGCATGCTCTAGAGTAAGTTCGCGTAGTAGCTTGGCTATTTGACAGTCAAAAAGTGCAACAACGAACGTGGTTTATAAAGAGGTACTCAAATGACGCGATTTAAATACCTCTTTACATCCCTTTCCTTCTAGTCACATACGCGAACGAAGTCGCGGGTATCTGCTAGTAACAAATATGTGCATGAATACGATCAGGCAAAGGAAGATTCTTACCTGACATACTTTAATGTAATAACCAATATGGGTAGACGATATCCCAATAGCTGCCCTATGGTGGATTCAAATGGATGAATGAGAGTGATGTGAAAGGTTTTGATATTTTCTCTGTTCCTAATAAACCCGATGATGGATATGTTTTAGAAGGGGATTTCGAAATTCCGCACGAAGTTTTCGTATCTTCCACCTTCTCCTGAGCATCGTGAATAAAATGTTGTAAGACTAAAATTTGTTAGCAACTTTGCATAATAAGCCTGCATATATAATTTATTATAGGAAATTAAAACAAGGGATTAGTGGTGAAATTAACAAAAGTTCACCGAATCTTTTCGCTTAAGCAATCACTTTGGTTATTAAACTCAATACAGAATTATGTCAACAAGCCAAGAATGAATTTGAAAAAAATTAAACTGATGATTAATATCGTGTTCGGAAAGATAATGGAAAATATTAGAAACCATTCGTCTGTAAAACAAATTACTAAATGGCAAGTTAGATATGGAGCTGTAGCTGAATTAATGAAATTTAATGAAAATTTAGTAATCATCGAGCTAGCTAAAACCAATGTGCATTCTAGATATTACTAAAACTACTATTTTTTATTTTCACTACAATTATATGTGTCAAACATTTTCTGATTGTAAAATATTATATACAGATACCAACAGCCCTATATATGAAATAAAACAATAATTAAACAAAATTGTTATAATTATTTGGTACTAGCGATTACCCAAATAATAACATATATAACATTCCACAAGTTAACAAAAAGGTTCTTGAAATAATGAAAGATAAAAACAATTGACGAACTATGACTCATTTCATTGGTCTACGTTCTAAAATGTATGCTAATAGAATAAGATATAATAAGAACTTGAAAGGGAGAGGATAAAATTGGAAAATGAAGATAGAAGGCAAAAAAAAATTGTGAAATATTATTAAAACAAAGGTGGAACCAAAAACTCAGAAACTCTATTATACAAAATAAGGTAACCTTTGATGACTATGTAGAGTGTGTAGAATCTTTTACTGAGAAAATAATATAAAAAATTTAATTAGAACGAACTACATTCAATTAGAGAAACAAAAGTAGATCTCAACTCTCATGATGATTAACGGCGAATTTTTAAAATACCTCATAGCACATTACCTCCGGGAAATTGTTCCATAATGGAAAAGAAAAGTAAATGTAAATATTGTATGTATTTTGTGATTAATTTTTTTATATTATATAGATTGTAATTACTAGTTGTGAGAATTATATGTATGTGTATTATGAATAGTTTACTATCTTATTTTAGGACACTTAAAAAGGATAGCATATAATATATAATTATTCTTCTTTACTCTCTCCTCACTCCACTCGTAGGTATAGGCCTACCCTCCGATTTTTCAATTCGGCTCTATGTTGTGCTTGTTGAAACCATCTTTTGCTAGCCTTTTCCTTGATATCATCTATTCAGAGTCCTTGTGGTCTGCCGATACTTCGTGGATATAGTGTAGGACTCCACATTAAACTCTCTTAGTCAATTTTTCATTGTTTTGTCTGGCTCCGTGTCTTGACCATTTCCACTTCAACCTTGCTATGGTGGTTATCACGTCTTCCACTTTCGTACTTCTTCTTATTTCTTCATTATTGCATGATTAAAAGAGCAAAATAAGAAAAATCCATATAATCTTTAAGTAATATTATTAAACATAGAGATATATACTTACTTACATATTTTAGAAGGGATATATACGAACTGTAGCAGTATTAATAAATTATTTAATTATCAAAGTATCAACACTATTTGATGAATTAATGATCCTGGACAGCAATTTTGAATTTCCCTTTAATTTTACGTACTTGAAACTACACGATGTCTTTCCTAAATTACTGAATTTCCTTCCCTCAATATACATATTTTGAAAAACGTTTTAAAGAAATATTCATATTACTACACAATACACAAGTTTTAAAAAAATATTCATATTACTAACACATTTAAATAATTGATCTTAATAACAACACATTTTTAATTTGTCTGATGTAGTTACGTTTAAAGAAAATGTGTTACAGGCGTTAACTACATAACTACTATATTATATATAGTAGTTATGTAGTTAACGTATACTGTTCATGTATTTTATAAACTATATATATAATAATAAATCTTTCAATTTAAATTTTGTTTTCCTAATAGACAGAATACCAAAATCACCGAGATTTTGTACTGAGTAGAAAATGCCCTAAAAGAGCACCAAAATTGCAAGACTTTTATCAATCGCTTTAGCTTTATCTATTGGAATAGTTCTGAAAAATTATGGTTAATGATAATGATTAAAGAAATTATTTTCTTTCCGTATTTTGCGATTTTTGATTATTAAATGTATATAATATTTAATTAATGATAATAGTAATAATTTTATTTTTTCAATTTATCAATGTTCAAAATATATAAGTAACTAGATATAACGTAACTAACATATATACTAATACATACACCAGTGAGGGACATTAAACAAAGGTAATAGGTAGAGACAAATTGCAAAACTATTTTCATAATAAAAATTTTAGCAACAGAAAAAATTGAAATTAAAAAAACTTAAAAATTTGGCTATACTTAAAGTCTTGGGGAATATGTCACCATATCTCCCACGTGGCTATGCTACTGCTCCGGATAACAGATCAATAAGAAGATTCTTTAGTTTGCTTTTAAAGTATCTTATAGTAGGAGCGTTTATTGTTTCATTGCCTAGTCTAATATAAAGTTTGCATCCGTTATAGTTTTTTTTTAAAAATGTCGTCTTATCAGAAACAGGCAATATCAGTTCTTCATTTCTAGTATAATAACTATGTAAAGTGCAGCTTGATTAAAAAAAACCTCTATATAAAGACATAGAAATTAGAAATACATTGATTTTAAAAATAAATAATCCCTTAACGTTATAAGAATGCTGAAATATAACACGGATTGTGAAGTTCTGAAGTAAAAATACTCTTAACAAGTCTCCAATTGACTGTATTTCTAGAATAATATAGCTATAAAAGAGCATTTTGACTGCAATAATAAATAGTTATTATACAATACTCGCATAAAATTTAGAACTACACTTTATTTATTAATTAATTAAATTAAACACGTCAATATTTTTTTGAGCCTACTAGCCTATTCTTTGAAAGAAAATTTTTAAAATCTAGGAAATACAGTAGCCTAATCTAGTGTTACACATTCATAACAACATATTTTCGACCAAAAATGCACCACATGCTTATTTTTCTGAAACAATAAAGAAATTTCTCATGATAATTATGTTTATACATACATCATATATTAAATTTCGATCGGCAATAATTTATTCTTGGAAGTAACCTTTCTGACCTACATATATGTACATATTATGTGGATAATTTAATTGCATTTAGTCTCTTAATTACGTATTGTTTTATCAAAATGGTAACTAGTGACATAAAAGACTCAAGTGACCAGTGAGAAGTCAATGGGATATAACAATAGCTATACCAGATTTCGGAGAAATCATGAACCAATAATTACTGATAATTTAAAAAAAGTCATGATTTTTTTAATAGAGTAAATTTTTTAGTAATCTCGGAGGACGAAATGAGACAGACATATAGATAGATTTATTTAGATTTTAACAAAAAATTATATATTTTAAAAACTTTGTTGCCTATCCTTATTATACGTCGCACTTTCAGAAGAGCAACAGACTGATCATTGTGGTTCGTTTTCGTCTAGATATTTATTCTCTAAATTCTAGGCTATTTTGTAATAGTTAATACTTAGCTCGTGAGGAGAAACGTAAGTAAGTTATATTTACAGGTTCTTCATATACTAGGGGATTCAGAGTTAAACGTAAACCTTTAAGGAGTTTATTTCCTTTATAAACATAGACAAAAAGGACAAATATCCTATAGAGTTATTTAAATGATTCTTTTGGAAGCCTGGCTTACCTCAGAAACCCGTCATCACAAAAATCAGTAAATCTGGTTAAGAGACAAGAGAAATTGCCAGAAATTATTAAGGTCCTAGGATGACCAGCAGAAGTCGTAAGTCTACTGACTAACTATAAAACAGTATTTTATATTTAATTTGTTCTGTTAAGCTGTATCAAAAATATCAAGAATATTATGAACAATTTTGCTCTAACATTTATTTCAAAATACAAGAGTTCTAACCACACTACACCACAACTTGCTACGTTCTGGACGCGCGTTTTGCTAACCAAGTTAGCATCTTCAGCAGATGATATGAGTTTATATCATCTGCTGATGATGCTAACTTGGTTAGCGAAACGCGCGTCCAGAACGTAGCAAGTTGTAGTGTAGTGTGGTTAGAACTCTTGTATTTTGATCTATCTTACACCACAGGTTCCAGTGTTAGGACCTAACATTTATTACTATATTTCTTGAAATAAAGTGGTGGGGGAGCACTCAAGTTTCGAAAATTTCAATATTGATCATTTTGGTTCATATTAACGAAATTTAGCAAATTTGGTCTCATTGAAAGATTCCCTATTGCTTTGTCATTTTCTTTATAAATGAGGTCTTTCTCATTTTTACAGCGGTCACTAGAGGGCGCTGTTTGTGGTTTTACTCGAAATTTTCAAATACAGTGATATACATATACTTTTACTTATGTTAAAAGAGTACAACAAGTCAGTGAAAGATAATAATCTAAATTATTATCTATTATAAAATGTATGTATAAAATATATATTGACGATATTATTATCAGAAGGAATTTATTTTATATTTTAGAGGTTATTAAAAAACAAATTACCAAAACGTTATTTGTTTTGTTAACTCTTAACTTAGTTGTCCACCCTGTACACTATTTTTTTCTATAATCAAAAAATCTTCAGTAGCACTTTTACTTGTTTTTTATATTTTAACACTGGAGTTGAAAACATTGTTTCAATCCATCAAATAATGTCATGTTGAAAAACATGTTTAATACGCGTGTGATACAAAGCATTTTCTGGCCAAGCTGTCAGTTTTATAAGAGGTTGTAGCAATTTTTTTTTTTTTTTTTTGATAATGCTGTTCTACCACCATTTTTTCTATCTTGAACTCATTAGGAGCATCGGTTTTCGAGATATTTTGAAAATTGAAATTAATTTAAATGTAGGCCTGAGGAGCCTCGACGAGGTTTATTGGGAATATCTATGATTTGATATGCATATGTTTTCAATAAATATTTGTAAATCGGTGGCGGGTTATTGCACAAGTGCAGGACGCACTTGTATGTGGCCTCAGAATCAGCTGTCTTAAAAATAGAAAACCAACATAAAATATTTTTTACATAAAGAAATAGATAAGTATAATAATGACGCCGCTAGTACCGATATATACGTTATTTTTTTATGATTAAAATGCTAACTACCTACTAATTTACTATGTATGGTGATGTAGCCGAGAGAGACATTTTTGGCTCTCTTAATTTCAGTTTTGTTCTTGCTGCACAAGACAAGAGGAAAGAGCGGTCTTCACTCGACGAGAATTTCTCTATAGAGTCTATGGAGCATAAAAAATCCAAAACATGTACAGAATAAGAGTCAAGGGGAATTTTAATCATACTCAAAAGGGAGAGACGTCAAATGTAGCGGAACACTTCTGTTCAAACCAAAACCGGATGCAGTGGTCGGAGGCTAAAATTATGCGTAGAGAGCATCAATGGCGAAAACCAAAGTTCATAGAAGAGAATCAGGGTTTTTCATTAATATAGCGTCAATATTCCAAACATATAGAAGCCGCTTCTAGCTCAAACTGACCTCCTAAAACTTCAATATTTATGTAACTACGGGGCGGAGAATTTACGTGTCACCTAACACGACCAGTATATAAGCCCGTAATAATTTGTCTAGTTTACACTTGAAAACGATTCGAGATAATTACCATTCGAAACTTTGTGAAACCAACAAAATAAAGATAGACCAATTTACTATACATTGTACATTGTCTACTACCTTCGAACAAACTCACAGAAATGAAAAGTCGGTTTTTTTTTAATTTTTATTGAGTATGAAGCAATAAGGGATAAAAGGGATTGTTTTTACTCAACTGCGCATGCAAAGAATGGATTGTGACTAACTATCATTTATGTGTGTATTATTTTTCAACACTTACAGGTCAAACAACTGGATCAATTTTCATTAATTTCATTATTAAAAATTAATCAATTAATTAATCAAAGTAATTTCATCATGATGGATATCAAATTAAAGAGCTGGTTAAGACAATTTCAAATGTACAGGTTGTCCCGACATTAAGGTTCAGTATTTTTATAGAGTAATCTGTCATACTAGAAGCTAAAATGTCATGAAAACGTATATCGAAAATTGCTTCGTTAGGGGGCTACCGCACCGAGAATGAGTTCCTCTTAAGCTGTTTAAATATTTTCGAATCGTTTAAAGACTAGATTATGAAATTTCGGTATTTAAGTAATTTTTATATGCTGAGTCTAATCCGGAGGTCCAAAATATGAATACTAAATCAGTAGAGAGGGATAAGTCGCCCTAACTTCTGCGTAGATTGTTTCAATTTACTTTTGGTTTAAAGTGTTGGGATACACCATTTTCGAGAAAATGGATTTGAAAATTGTCTTCCATTAAAAATTAAACGTATTTTGGATTCAATAAATAACTAAATCATTTCGTTTTTACTTTCAACTGAAAATTGTATGTTTAATGCGTTTAATGCAATGACAATTTCCAAATAAATTTTTCTCGAAAAAGGTGGATCCTAACGAATTAAACCAAGAGTACCTTTCTTTTCTAAAAAATCTTAAGCTTTGATAATTTGGAATTGAAAATTCAAACATTTTTGCAGAAAAAGTTAGGGGAACTTTTCCTTCTCCACCTCCCATTCGGGACGCCCCTGATTTAGTATTGATATTTTGCCGTTAGGATTCGACTCAACGTATAAAAATATCAATTTCATAATCTAGTATTTGAACTTTTCGAAAATATTTAGGAAAAACTATCTTCTGAGGGGCACATCCTCGGAGTTGTAGCCCCCTAACGAAAACATTTTCGAAATATGTTTACCTGAGATTTTAGTCTTCTTTTATCACATAGATTACTCTGCAAAAATATTGACCTGAATTTCGGGACACCTTGTAAATACATAATATAAATATGTACTTTACAGGGTGTACGAAATATAAAAGTAAACGGGTTTTTAGTTTTTCTTTATTCATTTATCTTTTATATTACACGATAGGATGCCCAGAAACAGAAGAAGAGCATATACCTTGTGACAAGTAAAGTCCGTATCGTATGGAATTTTTTTAATAATTGACCTAAGTAAAATCCCAGAAAACCGGATTTTTCTTAAAATTTGGAAAAATGGTAAAGAAAAAAGTTGTTTACATTTTTAGGTTATTACTAAACAGTTTATACTCTAAATTTCCTAATACAGAAACAGTTTTTTACATTGCTATCATGCCTATCTACAATGCGCTGATTTAACGTACTTAAGAGAGTAAAATTTTTTTATGTAATTCATTAAGTCAATTACATTTAAGTAATTCAGCAATTATGTTCATAGAGAATGATGCTGTTGTGCAGCAACTGGATTATGAATCCCTTAATTCGATTTGCTAGCGTAAAGGCCAGATGAGTTTTATTTTAGACAAGGCAGAATTTTTTAAACTATACATAGAGTATTTGTTAATATGCCTCTTAATATTATTAAATAATTTGTATTGTATTTTTGAAACCATCCTATTATCATATTCTTGATTTTTTAAAAATGCAGTTCTTGTTTATTCATGTACTATAATTTGGGGATGCTCATATTACAGTCTTGATCCAAAGATACTTAACCTAAGAATAAAACTTAATTTTCGGGCATCCTCTTTATTGCCGATTTCTTCACATATTTCGACTAATGAAGTATCTTTATCGTTTTCAAGCACACTCTAAAAGCTAATCTCAAGACTACGTGCTTATGTACTAAGGGTGAGCGGTGATACGTGAAGACTATCATACTAGTCGCGAAGCTTGAGAGAGTCAGTGCGATCTAGTAATGGTCGCCAAACAGTAGGTATTTCAATAATAAGCTTACTGAAAATTCTTTCGGTTGTTATATTTAATAAATGCTGTTTCTTTCAATTTTTTTTCCTTCAGTGCTGTTCTGGAAAGCCTATATACAAAATATGTGATAACATTATTAAGGAAGGAAACCTACCTACATGGAACAATATCTCAACCCGAAGTCTAAATATTCCGCATCTACGGAGCAAGGAATCATAAAGACTATATAATCGATCAGCGATCAGTTCAGCCCTCCTGAGTCACAGAAACCAGCAACATCATGAAATCGATCCGAAATAAAATGTTATAGATCCATCTCAATCATGTCTGTAAGGTCTTTAAAGTGCTGCTGGAAGAAAAAATATACAGTCATTTTAACAATTCTATAACACTGCAACAGCATGGTTTTTTGAAGGATCGCTCGACAGTATTCAATTTTCATGTGATCACTCAGGATATCGAGGAGAACATTGACAGCAAAACCCAAACAGATGTCATATATACAGACCTTACAAAGGCATTTTATTAGATAGATTAGGATATTAGACCAGTTGGTTATGTTGTTTCAATCGTACTTCATTGACCGAAAACAGTATGTATAATTAAATGGATTTAAATCTTTAGAATATCTAGCCACATCGGGTGTGCCTCAAGGTTCAAACTTAGGCCTCTTGCTATTGAATCTATACATTATTGATATTGTCGATGTCATAGATGTGAAGTTTCTCTTATACACGGACGATTTAAAAATGTATTCTGCTGTGGAGGATCTTGCTGACTGTGAGAAGCTTTCAGCTAACCTTGCACGCATCGTAGAGTGGTATTTAAAGAACAACTTGCAGTTAAAAGTCGCAAAATATAAAGTATCGTTTTATACACTAAAAAAAAGTTCCTATCAAATATAGATACTATATTCCAGATCAACCTCTCGAGAGACCTGATACATTTACTGACCTTGGAGTCACATTTGATCCCTCACTTTCATTTAATAATTACATTAATAATATTATAGAATAAGCTAACCGTATGTATGGTTTCATTGTCAGTCAAGATTTTAACGATGTCAAGACTTTTAAGACTCTTTACAGGGCGTATGTCAAGTCCAAACGAAATTACACCTCGGCTCCTTTCTATCAGATTGATTGAATTAATATATATATATATATATATATATATATATATATATATATATATATATATTTGAAAAGTCCATGCAGAGACGTTTTTTAAAATACCTAATTTACAGAATTGGTAAGGTATACCCGCCTATTGGGATTTCTCATGATATTTTGCTGTCTAGGCACAGATTTTCTAGTTTCGATGTGGGTAGGAGATGCTTCTCGGTTGTCACACTCCGAAAGATTATTTCAAATGATATACGGTGTCCAGGTTTGTTGCACAGATTCATTTTAATGTACCGCGTTTAGCGTCCAGATGCACTGATCTCATTTTTAAAAACTCACCTTTATCTAATATGTGCAATGAATATGATAAGATTGATCCAAATGTGCATATCTTTCAGTGCAGTGTAAGGGATATTAAAAGATATTTTGATCCTGCTATTTTTTACTGTATCGTATAATTTTTACTCAGATAATTGGAAGCTATTTTCCTAATAAAATAAATAAAACAAAATAAAACGTTAAAAAAGATCTTATGAAAAATGGTTATATCGAATTATCAACAGACTCTCTTATAAAAATTCCGCCCGTTTCAGAGAAGTTCAGAAGTGTTGGCAAATCGCAGGAGTTAAAACATATATATCAGGAAATATACCTAGCAACTTTATGACTAAACTCAACTAATTCGAGTTCAATTCAGTGGTCCGAGGTCAAAATTAAAAACAATGACCAGCACGGGACGAAAAGAAAATTCAAAGAATTTTAGCAAACCAAGTATTGAGATACCTAGGATTTGACGAGTGTTGCTAGGTTGCACTGACTCTTCGAGGTTCATGCCCAGTGAGCAAGGCTTCACGCATCACTGCACATATCTAACACATAAGCATAGTTTGCGTTTGATAACGACTAGAGATACTACACTAGTCGAAACGTTGCGTAGAAAACATTAAAGACAATATAAGTCCGATAGGTTAAGTTTTTTTCATAATCATTCATTGGTAGACAAAAACAAACTTAACCTAATTCATAAAAAAATATTTTAAATTATTATCGGAGACTTCAAAGAAAGGTTCTTTGGGTAAGGGCAACCTTCAAACCAAAGTGTGCCTTTCCTTAAATACTTATTTTGTCACTGTATGAATAGATAAATAATCGGTAAAACAGATATTACATAATAATAAAAAGATACAGAGAACTCAAATAGTCACCAAAATAAAAAAATCGGTATTTTATTTGTTCGGAATTTGAAACGTCATAAAAACAAAGAGGTCATAATGAGGATGAACATTAAAATAAACGTTGAAAACATTTTAAATAATATTAATAATTTTAAGATATATTTATATTATTATAATCTAGATTAAAATACGTTTTCTTACCCTTTGAGAAATTTATCCGCTCAGTAGCCTCTAGCCGTAATTTTTTTCAAACCTTTTTATATCATATCATATGTCAACTCAGAGCATAAAGTAAAAGGTGAAGTAGGCCGTATAAGTACCTCCCAATGGTAACTATTCAAACTGGCGCCAGCGGCGGCCCACATTCTACATCTTCAAATTTTGATACTTACCAAATACACAGATCCACAGATCCACTGACTCCTTCGCTCGATCGCGGGTCGAATTTAAAAATTACTAGACAATAGGGAGTTAACCTTAATGAGTTGTGTTTATTGATATCGGAGGACTGACAAAGCGATCTTCCCAAAAAATATATCTGCTCTAGCTAACAGTAATAATCCGGCAATTATTGACAGCTGTACAAATCAAATATATTACTGCTAGACAAATGGTTAAAAGAGGCTTCCCGCAACAAGGAATTTTATCGCCGTTGCTGTGTAACTATAATCATTTTAACCACGAATAATTCTAACAAATGCTTACGGAGATAACCTTTTCATAATCCCGCTTGATGAAAAAATCCACCGTGTTTACCTCAGCTAATAGATAACTCCTGAAAAGGCAAAAATGGTCCCCTTTTTTAGAAAAATTCCTTTAAATACATCTCATACGCCTCTGGAAACTAAAATGTTATAAGTTCTTTGTTAAGGTTACGAACAATAGGATGAGACAGTATTACATTTATTTATGATCAATGAGATAATCGATTTTAGTGTAGTGCAAGTTGCATTTTTAAGAGTTCTTTTCTCAGAAGCTAATCAGCTCTTTTCCACCGGACACATCTCATTTTGAAATATCTGCAATTTTTAAACTGATCATTTTTTGTAGGATGAACCCATTATAATCTAGAGGGAAAACACGAATTTTCGATTTGTAGGATGAACCCATTATAATCTAGAAGGAAAATATGAATTTTCGATACTTAATAATAATTGCTTCGTTTAGACTGCAGAGGGAGTCAATTTTTTTTAAAAATAATTGGTTTTTATTAAATTTTTTGGAACCATGTTAATAATTGATTTTAACAATTTTTGGTGTATGATATATGATACTAATACTGTAAACTGAAGTTTTCTAATGATGTAGTGTCCGGCTATATAAAGTGGAAGTGTTAAAAGAGTTCTAAAGATACCTTCTGATTTTTTACGACATCAATTTTATGACAAATCAATTATTTTATAGAATAGATTGATGTTTTTTAAAACTTTTTCCTTGTTGAAAAATTTTGGTGGGATGTGCGGTTTTGGCAAAAAAAAATCAATTGCTTGCATACACTAAATACTGTAAAAAATGGAAAAAAAATAAGTAAGAAAATATTTAAGCAGATGTGCAAAATGGTCTCCTCAGATCACTTAATAATACTTTTTAAAAAATGAAATTGGACTTTATCTAATGTCTGAGGATTATTGAAAATGGCGCCAGCATTTAAAATTCATGCCAATAAATCTTCACGAGTATGTACAGGAGTCTTATAAATTTCTGTTTTAAAAGCACAAAAAGTAATGGCACATATTTAACTCGGGGGAACGTGGTGGCCATCTCACTCGTGCATCACTGCCTCTTCCATTCCACCTGTTGGGATATTGATTATGCAAATATTGCCAAACAGCAGCGGAAAAATGAGGTGGGACACCATCGTGCATATATTTTTTTTGGCAAAACCTCTCATTCTACGAAAAATTTTCAAGAGGGAAAAAAGTTTTAAAAAACATCAGTCTATCCGATTTAACTGATTTGTCATAAAGTTGACGACACGTTAAAAATCAGAACGTATCTTTAGATGGGTCTCAACTTTTATAACACTGCCATTTCTTATAGCCGGCCACTATACCATTAGAAACGTTAAAATCAATTAACTTGTTCCAAGAAATTTAAGAAAAACCAATTTTTATGAAAATCTCTAACGCCCTCTACAGGCTAAGCGAAGCAATTTTGTATATTTTGACGTCTGCAATCTGTCATTAAACATTGTACATGTGTTTTCCAGATACCCTGTATATGTTCCCAATTATTTTTGGATGGTTTTATGAAAAATATTAATATTTGGTTGGATCAAATAACTCGCCCAGTCAGACTCCTTATAAGTCGTCATAAATGATTTTTGTAATATTTTTCTGGTCTATTATTTATTATTATTATAACTCACGCGTTTTTAAATTATGCTCTGTGTAAACTGATGTTTTATTCTTTTTGAAAACTTAAACTCATTGAGATTGAAAACTCAAATATATTCAAAAGAAATTAGTTTTAACGAATAAAAGCAGTTCTTTTCTTGTCAGTGATATAGAAAATGTAAAATTTTGTGATAAACAGAAAATTGAATGGGGTTTTAAACCTTTTCGTTTTCTATTTGTTACAAAGAACTACAAACCTCAGTCTCTCCAGACCTCAAATGAATTTTCGGAAATTTAAATAGAATTAAAAATTAATATTGTCCTCATCACCAAATATATTTACAAAATGTTTCCTATATATAAGTTCACTGTTTAAATATAGATATTATGTTAGTAGTACGTGATATAAAAATTTGACGTACTACTAATGTTACAGTGTTTAATTTTGCTTTGCCAATGGATTGTGAAGTCTTATCAAGCTTCCAGGAACATTAAAAGATAACACTATCAACGAATAACAAATAAGACAACATTATCAACGAATATCAGTTAATTGGCATATGACTTTTCAAACATGGATTATTATTTTACAGCAGTTTGGGCAAATAGGGACGTTGTACATTGTAGGTAGGTGTATCTCAAGACCTATATTGTCTAGAATAGAAAAAAAAAAACAAAAAACACCTATGTGAGCTGTAAAATACCGAATTTCATTTTATTTTTTGTAGACGTCATTGACTCCCAGTTTGAAATATAGTACATTTTGCACACCAGTCTCCTAAAAATAAGAGCTATTTTTTAAATAAAAGGGCTTAGTTGAGCCACCCCCTAATTTAAGTAAAAACATTGGAACGTCATTAAGTAATTCGAATTATTCTGTAGAATTTTTAGATCAAGAACTCGCCGAAAACAGATCCTCCCAAATTTAAACAACCTTAATTTTATTTAATTAATCATTAACGTCTCCTCTCCGCGACTAGGCCAACTAGGCGGCACCTAACATACAATTTAACGTGGGCTCCAAACCACCCTTCACCCTTCTCCCAATATTTGGCCTGTTGACAAAATCTTGTCTTATCGATCGGTGGTAATAACACATATATCTTAATTTCAACTGTTCACATTTTTACACCTTAATACCTTTTCAGTTTTTACCCGATTCAATGATTTTTTGGCACATTATCCATACAGCGCTTCTCCACCCAATTTTAATTTTTATTCTTAAATGTTACACGGTAGTTCAAAAATTTTAATTAATACATATTTTTGAGGTCGTTGTAAAACATAATTTAACTGTTGACTATCACGAAATTAGGTTGAGTTATTTGGTATCTTCTTGAAAAAGTAATTTTTTGGAACATTTGCAATAAAGTTTTTTATTACGTAGTAATCACAAGAAAACATTTGCCTTAATACTATCAACGGATTGATTCAAATTTTTACAAAATCAAACAATATATTAAATTAGAAGATTTCCAAAAATACATTTATAAATATGGCCTCACTCATTGTTTACCACTTTCTGTAGTGTCCTACGCCATTGATGTATGGATGCACCAATAGTATCTTGTAAAAACCCTTGTCAATATTTTGTGGTCTTGGCCTTGAGCTCACTCAAGTAAATAATTGAATGTATTCCTTGACGTATGCGCAGGTGTACCGTCCTGTCAAAACGTATAATTTATTAGGAATTTCTTTCTTTTTAGTAACATTCATGACAAAATGTCACTTCGATAAACCTCAGAGTTAATTTTATCTTTCCAACAACAAACCAACACTTTCAGGTTAAGATCAATTTTCAAAATGACTTTAACTTTTTCCATAACTTACTGTTTTTCTTACTTGCAAGTTTTCAACAATTCCCTGCATGCACTGTATGTTATTTTGCGGTTTTGATGCTCCTGTACATTCATAGCCAGGTTTTCTTTACCACAAGCCATTGGTGTCTCTAAGATGAGTCAAAAATGTCTCAATCATGTTTTACTTTCAATTTCTCTGGATGAGAAATTATTTACTTTATGACAGCCTAAGAATCCTGAGAGTAATAGATTTTATTCAAATGTTGACAAGAAACATAATATACTTCTAAAGAATTTTTTAATTCTCAGACATTTCTCTTCCAAAAATAACAAATCTTTTTATGGAAAATAAAACTATAAGGTTTATCAGAAGGGTGTTTTGTCACGCAAGTTACCTAAAATTACAGAAATTTCAGATAATTTGATAATTATACGTTTCATCAGGTGTAGTACTTGGGATTTATTGAAAAATATAGTTCATTTAAAGATCTCATTTAAAGCCCTGAAGGCCAGGATTACCGAATGTTGCCAAGCGTTTCCCCATCCTATTGTCGCATCCATACAGCAATGACATAGAGGACTACAAGTGGAAAAAAATGAGGAAGATCATATTTTTAAATCTTTTAATTTAATATATTTTTTCGTTTTTCTATCTGAACCCATTGATACAATTATAAAAAATGTTGGCTTGTGAAAAAAATTCGATTTCGATGAAATAAAAAAGCTATTGCCAATATTCAAAAAAAATATATATTTTCCTAGAATATTTGAAATAATACTACTTAGGTTGGTAAGAGCCAAAATTAAAATATATTTTTACAACGAGCTGAAAAACTTGGATTCATTAAAAATCAAGATTTTTTGATCCACTGTTTAATATGTAAAAATAAAAACTTAAGTTGCATTAGGAAGTGTCGTATACACATTATACCAAAAAATCATTCAAATCGTTTAAATACCAGAAAAGTTAATAAAGTGTAAAAAAGAACTACTTTAATTTGTCCCACAGTGTATATACCATTTTCCTAAAAAATACATTTTTCTATCACACTCTTTCAAATTGAGTTTTAAAAAGCATTTTCAAATTCTTCAGAAAAGATGCACCATATGGATATCTTAAATTTCTTAAAAATGTTCGTTTAAACTAAAAAGGGGCTATCCAGCATAAAGTGGGGTGTTCAACCCTTAGCAGGTTTATCAAAAAATGAGAGTGTAAAAAATTAGGTTTTTATGAAATCACAAGCAAAATTCAAAAAACAAAAAAAAAAACGGTAATTTAAAACTAATTTGTTCATAATAATAATTGCAATGACGTAACAACCGGGGGCCGTAGATAAGAGGGGGTTTTGGGGTTAAACTCTCCGCCCCCATTGATTAAGCGAATTTTAATAATTAATATTTTCTTAAATTGTGCTGGATGGAGCGTCTATACAGGCGTATAATCATTTGGTAACAATTTTATACAAATCCTATAAACTGTAATTTATTTCAATTTTTTTTTTAGTTCTTAATTTATTTATTTTTTTATTATTAATTTATTTTTGAAAACATATACGCTACAATAAATAAATTATATCTTTTATTATTTTCCTCCATAAAAATTTCCGAATATTTAAACATTTTTATTAGGCCGCCATTTTGTTTTGCCATACACAAGTCGCACTTTAATTCATTTTTAATAATGATTTGCTTTTAATTTTCTAAGGCCGCCATTTTGTTCCACCATATTGGATTTTTACCAAAATTTAACTATCTCTTCTCCATATGACCCTTGATTTTTGACCAAAATTTTGGATAAGTTGTTTTTAAGCTATACCGCGTACACAAGACCCATCGAAAGACCGACAGACTGACGGAAATGGGAGAATATGTTTTTTGGGGTCCAGTGACCCTAAAACCCAAAGATCTGCAAAAACTAGCCGGAGGCTAGCTGTGAAACTCGCGGCAACCCAACAACATTGTAAAGAGGAAAGTCTAAAAATAAAAAAGAATATTCGAAAAATTTGAACAAAAGTTAAATTTTCATCCAAAGGAAACATCTTGCAGGTAAATAAAGTTTCCCCTTGAGTTAGATTGGTTTGAAATATTCAAAACCTTCTGAATTCATATACAGCGTGAACGACTTTTCATAAGTACAAGCACTATACCCCTGTATCTCAAAAAACAGGTAATCAGATTAGTTTCAAAATTTGGTTTTATATATGGACTGAACATTTGACTGACCTATACTAAATACCTGCTATACCAAATTTCAACAAAATATTCCATTGAAGATACAAATCCCTTTAAATAAAAAATTCAAAAATTGAATTTTTTATTTAAAGGGAAAGTTTAAATTCAAAAAGGAAAATTCTTGTAAACCATTGCCTTTATTAAAAAACACCATTGTTAATTTTTTATTTATTTTTACCTTTTTTATTTTCCAACTAAATTTGAGAAAGAAAATTGCTCCAAATGTACAATAAAATACGTTCCAGTTCTTCAAGGTTCTGTTGTGTGTTTGTTAATAATGTGTTTAATTAAAATTACCACTTAACGTCTTAGAGCAAAGTTCTCTCTTAATTCTAGTAAAGATGGTACAAAAGATAAAAAATTGTGTTTTTCTATAAGGGCAATGGTTTACGAAATTTAGAAAAAAAACTACTTTAAAAGCTTCGAAATGCAGTGAATCATTTTGCTAAACTTTGATAAAGGGTCATTATAATTTCTTTCAAAATGGGTATGCAAAATTGCAAAAGGGAATTAAGCAGGTTTAAATCTTTTCTTTGGGCCCTAGTAACTTAAAAAAAGTAAATATTAAATTGGGTGTGAAAAAATTTTTAAAAATATTTTGTTTGATTGACTTCAGGGGGATATTTTTCTATTTACGCTTATAAATTATTTAAAGACTATGCAAAATTTTATACGGGTTTGCAGAATTCGAAGATCAAAGTTTTTATTTTCTGTGAGCATTTATAACACCTCTTAAAAACATGCAAAATAGTGGAGCAATTGTTCAAAATTAATTAAAGGACTTAATCAAATGTTTTTGTTTAAATCAGAGAGTCGCCACATGACTAAGATTAAATACCATATTATAAAAAGTTCTAATACCCTGAATAGTAATAATTAATTAGATCTTATTCTGTTATACGTTTAATTATATGCATCGTTCTTTACCATATCAAGATTGGGGACATCTACCTTAAGATAGCCTCATTCGATTAATTATTAATTTCATCTCTACAAAATGTACTATCTAGTATGAATACGTATACCGAACATCCTATAACTAAACTAAATATTTCTTAAATACGAGTAAAATCAGAATTGATCTTACTTCCACAATGTAATTAATTTTTTAAAACCACTTTCTTCCCTTACTGGAAAATTACAAATATAAATTATCGATTAAAATTTTCAAACCACGAAGCCATTATGAATACCATTTTCGGTTATTTTTCATTTTTGTTCATAAAATTGTTCGCGAGTCTACTAATAACAAAAATTTCATTTCGGAGAAAAGGGGGTCTACAAGTTACACACACACAAGTGGGCAAATCAAAAGTTTCAAATTGTTCCCGAGTCTACTAATAACAAGAATTTCATTTCGGAGAAAAGGGGGTCTACCAATTACACACACACAATAAAGTGGGCACATCAAAAGTTTCACATTTTTGCTACAAAACATAATTTTATATTTTTTTGTCCTAGGTCCATAAATTGGGTATAATCGAGTATAAAAAAACAGAAATTTTTTATTGAAGAAAAACTGTCACTTTATGAAGGTATGCCTTGCTAACACTTCGTCAAGATAAACATTTTGACAAGACGAACTTTTAATCCGACATGTGCGCTGGAATTTGCAAATATCTTCTCAAATGCTTTTAGGGGCGGCAAACATGAATGAATATCGGAAAGTATAGAATACATTTAACGGACCCTGCTGAAATTTTGTTAGTTCTATCATATATTTCATTCTAAATTTTGTTTACCAACTGAGCGTAATTATAATAAAAATAATAAAGAATATAGTTGTGGTATACGGGGGATTTATGATTAGCTTTATTTTTATTTTTTGCTTTGTACGGAATACCCGGTGCCTATATAAAGTAAAGTGTGGCTTATTTTAGTATGTTTCGTGGTTTCTTTTCCTATTTTAATATATTAATTCTAAGCAGGGAGATTTTTTGTTTTTTTAATAATTTATACTTGTTATTTATTTCTTTATGTATCCGCACGATTGTACTATGGGTATTACTAATTTACCTGCAACCGAAACCGCGCAAATAGGTGGCGCTAGATAGTACTCCTAATCTATGATACAGGTTTGAACTGATTTAAGATACACTTTTGATTTTCTCATATCGATGATATGTAGATTTCCCTGGGTAAAAGCCAATCTGATGAGGGTAACGGTCCAGAAATCATGTCTACAGGAGGAGACCCTGTGGCATAATTCGAAACTAATGTTTGATGTTTTACCAAAAAGTTCGAGGTTCTCTAATGAGAAATCTATGCAGCTTATCGGGACGACTCCCAAAATTACAATACAATTTTATTTAATCGGTCATGGAGTTGCCATGACTTTCGTTTAAATCCACCTTGCAGCTTCTGCATGCGTGATCAACAGAACTTGTCAAATTATGATAAATGATTAATTCTTTATAAGAAGTACCTTATATTTAATTTCAAAAATTACTGCTTTTATGAAACATTTTATTTTAAAATTTTTTAACCAAGGTGATTTTGACAGAATATAATACTTGTTTTGAAAACATGGAGCGTATGTACACTTAGAAAATGCGTTTTTATCATTTCCATTTATTTAAATAAAACCCTTTTCATTATATACCATTACATCGGCCGTAGCATTTTCGATCGATCTGCATAGGGTTTTTTCTTATTTTGGCGAGTTGAACTATTACATCATTGACAACTGAATTCTTAAATACACTGAACATAAGTTGAAAATGTGGCTATAGCGAATACAATTTGTTGACAAAAATAAGGTATCCTTATATGTTGGAAAATAGTTGTACAAAGCTTTTTCGTATATTTGGAAGTCTCTATTATGAAAGAAATTTCAAATATTTTTGATTATGACAGTTAAAGGATTTTTTTCTGATTTGCCAGAATTTGTCTTCGGCTAAAACAGCTAAACATCGAAAAGCAATTTTCGTTCTTTAAATGTAATACGCTCTATATTATATTCTTAATAAATAGTTCTTGTTTCTGATTATGAATACTCGGGTACGTATATCAATCTTGAAAAATAGCATAGAAAATAAACAAAAACAGTGCTTTTAGGAATAATGTATTACCGAGAGAATGTACAGGGTGGCCCGTTTATCTTGGGAGTCTACCTTATCTCAGAAAGTAAACCAGACTGAGCGAAAAGTTAAATAAAAAAAAATCAATTGGGGTAATTTGAGTGTTTAGTTTATTTTATTTTCATATATACAGAGTAAGTCGTTTTTTCTGGATAGGTACCAACTTCTTTATTTTAAATAAGACACCTTGTATATTTATACGGATTCAATTAGCGATTTTCATGAATCTTTCAACCATATATAAATTGAAGGGTTTGTGATGCAACGTTTCACATTTTTTGGAACATTTTTAGACCGGTATATTTAAGGTATTTTGGTATTTTTTTAAACTCCGCCTGAGCGATAAAAAAATAAGTTTAGTTTTTATTAACTGCCTAGTATCCAACTCTCAAAATAAAATAAATGACAATCTTGCCAAATTTCGTGCATTATTTTTCTCAACATTTTCAAATGCAACCACCTGTATATTATGTTAGATCTAAATAGAGAACTGAACGAAGAGTTGAACCACAAATGACATGAATCTTCGTGCCACCGTTTCGGACTTATAGACGATTATCTTCAGTAAATATTTTTTTAAATAGTGATGCCGCCGAGACGAGAGATCCTCTAGCACCAGACGAGACAAGATAAATCTTTCTCTATTTTTTATATTTTTAATGTTAAATAAGACAGACTAATTAGTGAAAAACCCAATTGCTTTTGTAAACTAATCCCAACAAATTAAGTAAATTTTTAACGTACCCAAAATTTACAATGTCTTGTATCCTTCTTAAAACACAACTTCATTGAATCTGTAATACGAAAATGAAAATGGCGTTTCTTTGTCTTTTATGGGAATCGTTTACAAGGGCTTTAGATTGGGCAAATGAGAATATTCAGGGTATGAGAAAATATCTTTTCACATATTTATAACATAATTGACTTATATTTTTGCAAAAATTAGAAAACACTATTTTTTATTTATTAATTTGTAGACCTAGGTATAACCTTAGCGTACCTAGTTAGGAGGAAAAATTCTCTATTTTGCTCTTTACTTTTTTGCAAATTTTGTTTTTATTATGTGAGATCAATTTCAAAATATTTTTGAAATCAACTTCAATTTTAGATCTGATATTTAACAATATAAACGTTACTTTTGGAAATTTATTATTCTGAATGTATATAATAAAATATAAAAATATTCAACTCTATACCATTACAGAGCCACTCCTGTTTGCATGAAATTCTTACACCTAGATAGATATCTATTGTTTACTCTAATATTCCTCGTCCTCAACAGACTCGTACCGATCTTATGGTAATTAATAGCTCAAACCGGCTCTCAGCGGAGAATATCACATAATTTCATTCCATTCCCCAGTTAAGTCAAAAATTTAAAGATTTTTGTATTTATTACTATAGACACCCTGTCTAATGAAGTGACAAAGTACCATTCAACAATTTCAACATGTTAAACATAAAATTAAATAGATATCAGTAATAAAATCAAAATTTTCAAAAAAACCTTTATATTGAGATTTGGTCAATCTAAAGCCTGTGTAGATGATTATCATAAAGGACAAAGCAACGCCATTTTTATTCCCGTATTGCAGGTTAAAATATATTTTGTTTTAAGAACGTTACAAAGTTTAGGATTCGTTATAGATACATTTATGTTTTTGGGATTAGTTTATTTCAGACCTCCTACAAGTATGGTATATATACGCTTAGCGAGCTTTTAAATCTATTAACCGTCATGATGAAGTTGGAGAAAAATTGGGAATTTCTGTTCCTTCATATATTGGATTTTTTTACATAACTGTCTTAAGTAAAATGTGATTTTGCAAAAAGTTTTTGCTCAATAATTGACAAAAAGAGGTAGTAACGTGATTTATCTTAAATGCTTAATTTGACACATTTTCGAAAAATGATAGAAAACCGCATGTTGTCTCAAAATTTTGAAAAATGATAAAGAAGATGATTGTTTCTTTTTTGATTTTATAGCTATATATAAAATTTCAACGCTATCTGTTGCCGTCATTTTGTTGGTTTGGCAAACATATATACTAATTACTTCAATGATTTTCTCAAGTTGAGGTTTATAGACAAAAAATATAATAAGTTTGTCGTGTTTTTCCGTTTTTGAAAAATATGTATAGTTATTATTTTTTATAAAGAAAAAATTGCTTATGTAAGCAAAAAAGAAAGAAAATAAATTTGCCCTGTTTTACCGTTTTTTTCAAAAGCCTTATGGAAGAAAAAAAAATATTTCATTTTTTAAGGGAGTCGTATAGTGGAAAAAATGTTTTATATACAAATACTACCTGCTTTATATCACTAGACCAATTCTGAATTATAAAAAAAATGTATATATACATAAAAACAAAAAAAAATACGTATTTCACCTATTGTGTATTTCATTATGCTAGGGCCACCCTGTATCATTCGAAAAAAGGTTTAAAATAAAATTTTACGTGTTTCATTGTTTTTAAGCATTCCAATTTTTTAAATTTTTATGTGGTGGTTTCATCCTGCTAAGGCTACCCTGTATAGTTGAATAAATTACTTTTTGTATACAAAAAATAAAATAAATTTCTGTTGTATCAGTGTTTTTAAGCAAGATAAAAGCTTCTGAAATACATTATTTTTATTTTCAAGAGGCTGTTTTATCCACCTAGTACCGCCCTGTATAGTTGAATAAAACATATATACAAAAAAATAAGAAGTTTTACATGTTTTATCGTTTTCTGAATAATTTTTTCATATCCGGGGGACTACTAATTCCTTTAGGGCTGACCAAGAATTATTTTGTTTACAAAAAAAATAAAATAAATTTGGCGTATTTCACTGTTTTTCGAAATATTACGTTTTTTTTTTAAATATATTATCGAACAAAACATCAAGTATATAAGCCAATGATTTCTAAATTTTTTTAATGTTAGAACATTTACTCCAATTATTTAAATTTGACTGCTATCGGTTTCCGGGTTCTCAAAATATGATTCTGTTACGTTTTCATACCCCTTAAAAAAACTATCTATGCACATATATATGTTTTTTCGTAAATTTTTGGGATTTAAATACCACTACTTAATCAAAACAAAACTGATTTTTTTTTGTTAGGTCTATATCGCTGTGTAAAATAAAATAGAATATTTTTGTTAAAGAACTCAAATAACCAAATAAAGCCTAAATTATAAAGTAGTTGATGTAAACAGCTGAGTAAATTCTGCATTCTGTTCATAAAAGTGTAGTAATAGATTAATTCCGGTTTACTTACATTTGGTTATCTCTAAGTAAAACATTATAAATTAAAAAACAATGAGAAAAGTTAACAGTTACAGTTGAATTTTGATATAAAGGTATACAATTAAAAAAAGAAACAGCATTTTCCTCTACCATCATTCAAAATTGAAAACATTTTTTAAAAAAGTCAAATTTATCAGGTAACATATCTCACGTGAGTAACTTTTTTAGTATCATTTTGTATAATTTTTCAAGCAAAACTTTCTGTAAACTCAGCTTTTAGTTTCGTTAAATTTAAAAAAAATCTCATATGATAAAGATTTTACTAGTGGCTCTCTATATTGAGAAGTATAACTGTATTCCGTTTTCCAGAAAATATGAAGACTGGGAAGAACTGTGAAAAGTATAAAATTCAGCAATCAAAACAAAATAAACCTTCATATAGATCGCGGTCATCTTAGGGGCGATCTGTCCCTACCGTTATATAAGAACAATTCTAAGGCTTTTTTCATCTAATATATTTTTTTATGGTTTTCATTTGTATGTAAGAAACTTTAGTCTGAAATGAAGGACGTACTGAATGATTGCATATAATATTTTAACACCATTAGGTTTTTTATTTTAAGTTTTAAGAAATTTAAAAAAAAAATTTGGATCGTTGTATAGCGAAATTTATAGCTTAGAATGTTTTATGTGCGTCTGGTGTATATGTCGGTCTGAATGGAGACTGCCTCCATTCGAACTCGGAAGAGGATGATTTGAAAATGCCAAATGCCGTTCTTTTTAGAGCAAGAATAGTGAAGAGATATATACTCGGAATGAAAATATATCGCATTTTTCTATACCTAGAAGATTGAAAATCAAAATATCAAAAACGACACTACATTTGTGTTTTGATTTATTTTTTTAGGTGTTATTCTGGCAACGTAAAAATATTAAAAATATACAATTAATGATGGTCTTATGTGAATTACATTGATCCGCTGATTATAGGCACAAAATAGTTATTTGTTTTTTTAACCCTCGAATTACCCTAATTAACACTTGCTTTTCGGTCCATCTCGTATACTTTCTATGATAAGATAGTGTCACAAGATAAACGGTCCACTCTATACCTACAAATGCATATGTAATGTATTTGTATTGACGTATTATCCCTCTCTAACATATTGCTTCTTATGATGATATATACTCCGGGTATAATTATAATCAGAAAAACTGAACTGGGCACATAATATGCAATCAATCAACAATCAAAAAACATATACAAGTTAGCATATTTTACAGATTTTTCATATAAATTTGTTTTGTAGAAGGATATTTCATTAAAACTCTTCGATCTAAATATTCTCGCAATATTTTTTTTTGTGATAAGGGCAGTGGATACTTTTTAATGGACTATCCTGTACTTATTGGTTAGGTAGCAGCAATGTTGGATTTTTAAAATAAAATAAAATCTAGTATTTTGAGATTTTCGCTTTTCTAAAAAAAATGAAACGTTGCTGTCCCTTTCCGATTTTTTTTTGTATAGGGTCATTTTATATTGAATTATCATCTATAAAAGAATATTTTTAATCAGCAAGAATAGACCCATTTGATGAACCTTTTACAAATAAAAAAATTCTATCAAAACTACTTGACAGTTTGACAATTTTTATTTATAAGAGGCTATTATATGGTCAATAGCCCTGCACACACCACGGTTAGTGTTGTGGAAATAAAAATTGTTTTATTTTTAATTAAAAAATACATATGTCAAAATTAATTTCTCACAGAAACATAAGAATGGAATTTCATAAAAAAGTAGAAAACGGTATAAAAGAAAATACTTTTGGTCTTTCGTTTCTACGGCATGATAAAAACTTGTTTTTCTCCATTTAATACAATTAAATTATTCTTAAATAAACAATTACTTTAATAAATAGTGTATTTCATATGATAGAATAAAAACAATAGGAACATTTAGAACTAACAAATCTCAGATCTGCTGAACTCACCAATCGCCGCTCACTAACACTTGATTAAAATTTCCACTTAAGTTATTTTATAAAAAATAGAAAACATGGCAATTGTTTCAACAACACTGTGCCTTCATCAGATGTTAGATCTTAAACTAAAGTACTAGATTTTAGACTAAAGTACTAATGTAGATTATAGTTCATAAAAGACCATGACTATTGCAAAATGAAAGCTACATCCATATATTTCTCTATATACATTTTAAATTAATCACAAGCCACCTTGTAACTGAATTATAGCCACTGTTTTGATAGACCTTTTAAAATAAATTTTCCCTTTCAGGGCAACATAATGAGGGTCGCATTGGGGATAGCATTCGTTATTACTGTTGCGTCAGCCTCGCCCAGTGGATACTATCATCAAGAATATAATTACAAAACATCAGCATCGTCATTTAAAAACAATGAACTGCAACATAAGACTGATGATGAGGGATATTACAGCAAACATGGAGACTTAGAGGGCAGGTATAAACCAAAAGTTAGCTCAAATAGTGAACACTCCGAATACATAAATCCAAAGTTGCATGAACAAGGTAGTGTTGGTAAGTATAAACTAATGATAATATTATTAAAGTAAATATTTCTAATCTATGCATAACATATTTTACCAAATATTTTATATATATATATATATATATATATATATATATATATATATAAATATATATGTATATATATATATAATATATATATATATATATATATATATATATATATATATATATATATATATATATATATATATATATATATATATATATACTTATTAAAAATCTTTCTTGGTAATAGTGTTCACAATATAGCACATCATTGATGTTGGATAATATAATATATTAATTTCATATGGTCCCTCCATGCAGTGTTGAGTATAATTCTAGGGATACATATTAAATGGCAGTTCTCTTCCAAAAAAACTATACGGCAACAAAAACAAGGACAGGTGTTGCTCCCTGTCGCCCTGATTTCTCATAGCAATGTTAGAGTACCCTTGTTAAATCGTTCTGCCTCCACCATGTCGACTCACCGAGGCTACAGTGCTCGGCTAGTTTTTTGTCTGCCCATGATTTCATAAGCCTTCTCAAAAATTAGATATTTGAAATTTCTTCCTGTCACGCCAACTGTGAGTACTGTGCATGGGTATCTACAAACGGATACTGGAATAAAAATAGAAGGTTATCTATACAGTGTGTTACGAATTCGATGGGAAACCGTAAAAGATAGGAGATTGGTTAAATTAGGACAAATCTGCACAATAATATGCTGTTGACAAAGTTGAAAAATTTCGATTACTTCCGAAGATATCCGTAAAAAAACGAAAAATCATCTTTTTTTTTTCAACTTAATTTGAAGAGGTCTTACAAATAAATTTTGAATTTTTATATATACTTTTCGTCCTCTACAAGATAATGCACTAAGATTCACAACATTTCGTATTCAAGGTCTCGTCATCAACTTCATTGTTTAAATACGGACCTAGATTTTTTATTTCATTTTTACGAAGCGTTCGATCTCAAAAACCAAGGATGTATCACACTTAATCTTTGAACAGAAGATTTAATATTTTCCCATAAGAGACAGACAATGTGTGTGTGAGAGAGGAGAAAAACCAGAATTCTGCCAATTTCGCAAAGGAGAATTTTAAATACTTTAAACCTATTAGTGGTTTTGAGAGGTCAAGGGGTTGTTAAAAATAAAATAAAAATAACAAGGCTTGTATTTGATATTCTTCGTTCTACGAATATATTAAATTATATTCTTAGATTGGCGTGTATACAGGCTGTTACAAATTCGATGGGATAGCATTGGCATAACAAAAACCATAAGAGATACGAAGTTGGTTAAATTAGGGCAAAGCAATTTAATGTCATATAATATGTCGCTGATAAAGTTGGAAAATTCCAAGAACTTTCGAAGATATCCGTGCGAAACAAGATGGTGCACTCAGATATAAAATCTGACGTTTCGAGTACTCAACATCAACTTCACTTTTTTTTGTAACAAACCCATTCGTTTTTCCTTCCAATATAACCATTAATTTAATTAATTAAGGATAAATAATTTAATTCCCATATTAAGTTAACAGGATCTTTTAAAAATATTTTTAATGTCTTAATGAACCACAAAACTCTCGTTTTTTAGGTTTTTATGATGCAGGATCAGATTTTATGTCACATGGTAATATGCTAGCGAATAGCTATGAAGGGTCCCTCGGGGGACAAGTCTCCAGCGGTTATCAGTCAGGAAGTCAATATGAAAATAATTTGCTTACTGAAGGACAAGCCTCTTCTGACCACATCGGTGGAGCAGGATATTCAGGTAAGAAAAATTATATTGGGAATATCTCATTTTATATAAGAATTTATTTAAAACAAAGTCTGTATCTGAATATATTTTAATTCCATTTTACAACGTTTGTTAGTATTATACTTAGGTATTTGAATATTCATTCAGAACATGTATCTTTGACTCAGTGCATATTTGTCTTTTTATTGGGAATCATATATAAAGACTTGGATAGAAACAAATAAAAACGTCTCTACTGAAATCGCAAATTAGGGTACGATATTGTTGGAGCTTCCATAAGAGCAGCGACAGTGCAGCTCAAAATTCATTCATTAATGAGTTATCATTTTTAATAGTGCTCCGAGTATACCAACGACTCTGCGATGCAGATCGAAATATATCTATCAAAATAAGTGATAATGTAAAAAGAAACAAATACGCAAATAAACTATCGCTGCAAGTGTAGCCCCATCAGCGTATCCCTCTAATATAGACATTATATTGTGTATATTGTGAATAAAACCGGGCCAAGCACTGTACCCTGTGGAATACCATACTCAACGTTGTTTTCAGAACTGATAATAGAATTTAAATTTACTTTTAGATGCCTATTAGTAAGATAGGAGATAAGTCATATACAACTCCTCTTATACCAATTTTTTTCAATTTATTGAGTAGAATATGATGCTCCACAGTGTCAAACACTTTGGCAAGGTCCAGAAAAATTGCTATTGATTTGTAATGTTCATTAAAGCATCCAGTCACAAACTCAGTAACTTCATGCAAAGCGCTATCCGTACCAGTTTCCTCTCTAAATCCAAACTGCTAGTCAGACATTCAGAGATAAAAAGTTACACAATCTCGATTTAACATTTTACACAAACATTTTTCAATAATTTTACAAACAGGACTAGTTAGCGCAATCGGCCTATAATTATTTTTATGAATTTTGTCACCGCCTTTGTGTAACAGTATAATTACCGCCTTTTTAAAAATGTTGGGCAAAATTCCAGTTTTGAACACTATATTAATAATATGAATTAGCGGCTTCACCAGGGATTTATAATTTAATTTAATGAATTGATTAGAAATCAAGAAATCGTCACAAGAAAAGGCGATTTTCAATGAATTTATAGACTTTATAACTTCTTCCTCAGAAATTGGATCCAAATAAATTGAGTTAGGAAGATGGACTTCTTTCATCAAATGTTCTGGAACATTATTAGGTTTGATAATTTTACTAGCCAACCTGGAACCAACACTGCTAAAAAAGTCACTAAGTTTATCAGCAATCGGTTTCTGACTTCTTATTTCCTCCTTATTCTCAGTCATTAAAATAGAAATGCTATTAGTCTTAGAACCTATATCATTTGTAGGCTGTTTAATTATGTTCCAGGTTTTTTTTAGGATTATGCCTAACATCATTTAATTTATTTTTATAGTAAGAAAACTTAGATTTGTTGATAAGATTACTTAAGGCATCTCTGTAATTTGTATAGTTCCTTCTAAGAACAACGTTAAGGGGATCCCTCGCCCACATCCTAAGAAGCTTATCTCTCTTTCTAATTGACAAAAGCAGGCCGGCTGTAATCCACGGTTTAAGTCTTATTTTTTTATTAGAAATAGGCTTCTCCACTATAGCTGCAGTAATATAGTTATTTAATTTATATAAGAACAATTCAGAGGCCATATTATGGTCTTGACATAAAAAAACATCATTCCAATTTTCTGTATCAAGAGAACCTTTAATTTTTTTGTAATCTATATATTTTAGATTTTTTTTCTTTTTTATTATCATCACTAACATCATACAAAATATTTCCTAAATTGATATTAAATAAGAGTGCGTGATGATCCGAGATTGAACTGTCAAGCAAAATCAAGTTATTTTAAAGTTTTTTTATACCTTTACCTTACAAAGATAACCAAAGCTATTAAAACAATTTAAGTGATCATTAACAACCTTCGATTGAGTATCCAGGATATTAATATTAATATCTCCCACGAAGAGCTCAATATTACATGAAGAAAACATGGCATTACCAAACAAGTCAGTTAAAGAATTTACATAATCATTTTTATTAAGAGCAGGAGATCTATAATGAGCGATAACACCTACTGTTGTATTCTTCTTAACGAGAGTGACTCGTAAAATTTTATAGTCTTTAGTTGGTAATATTTTGCTATCTTTTAGTAAGACCCTTTTGCAAAAGATCACAGTGCCATCACATTGGTTATTTCTGGTTTCATTATTGAAAATTGTGTACCCTTTTAAATTAAAATTATGCTCATAATCCAGGACAATAGTTTCAGACCAAGCTATAATATCAAAATCATAATCCAAAGATTCCAAAAAGATCAAATTATCATCATTTTTGTTTAAACTCCTAACATTCAAAAGTAACAAATTAAAACATTTAACAGAGTCTTTAAAATATTTAACATTTTCAAGACTACTACAAATCGTAACATTCCTATAGTTACCATCATAATCATCAAGAAGTGAGTTTAGCTCCATAAGGATATAAGAAAAAGATAATAATAATAAAGAATTTAAACCAGAATCAACAAGGAAACAATTAATTTATTATATACCTACATAAAATATAAGTTATACATATTCTTAAACTATTTTTCCCATTGACAAAATAACTATAATAAATTCTTTTAAGATGAAGTATACTCCTCATCTAAATCTTGAGACTATGAACATTATTTTTATCCCGAACTTTGCGTACTGGATCGTTATCTCTTCTTCTCACCAAGATCTGCCCATCCTTTACCCAAACATACTTAAACCCATGTTCACGAAGTGATTTCGCTTGAAAAAGCAGCGCCCTCGCTTCTTTTGACATATCTTCGTTCATGAATATCAGCTCAGATTCATTCAAACCACATTCTTTGCCCAGAATTTTACCGAATTGTCTTATTTTTTGCAACAAATCATGTTTTTGCTGAACGGATTTAAAAGAAACTACTATCGGCGTATTTGCCCTATTATTAAGCAAGGATTAAACAGTTTAATTAGAGTATCTTCCAATTGAACATCAGGATTAACATGTTTTAGCACTTTTTCCACTTTCTTAATCACATCCTTTAGATTACTTTTAAGTTCCAGACTAGAACTATTAATTTCCATAATAATAAGATTTTTCATTCGGTTTTCTTTCTCCTTGGCCTCATTTTGAATTTTCATGCCTTTAAGCTCGTTTCTCAATCCATCATTTTCCATTTTCAACTCCAGAAGTTGGTAATTGATTAGTTATTAGTTTCCCTTTGTAACTCATACTGTTCAGCGTAGAATTTGATGTCATTTCTCAGGTCACGAATTTCATACTTAAGCTCTTTAATAATTTCCAATACATTTTCATTATTGCTGGAAGGGTTTTGTATTTGCGCATCCATAAACTACCTAACTTGATTTTCCGTTCGAGTCTTACATTCAGACAAAAATATTTGTTATTTAGTTTACGTAAAACCTCAACATCCAACTCATTTAGACCTGCACATGACTTGTGTAACCAATATATAAGGTTATTTATTATTCTGGATTATTGGAGTAAAATAAAAGGAAAGTAACCAATCTTATTACCTTGTAGTTTGGTAGATTATAGCTTCAGAATGTTATAGTACCTGATCTGACCCATTATTAACCATGCGGGTCATATTGATGGAAATTCCAGAATTCCACGTCAATAAGTAAATCCAATAATAAACGTATTGCAGAGGTGTATTAAAAGTGGGTGAGCGCAATTGGCGCACTTTTCAGACAAACAAAAAATGTTAAGTTTTACTTTACTTGATTTAAAGATGAGTAAGCCCTTTGGTATAAAACTAATTTCTCCTTCGGCATGAGTGATTACAAGTCTTCTGCCTTTACAGATGGGTTTCTTTAATTCTCTGTTACCCTCATCCGATCAACGATTGGATTGTGTGTGGCTACTATGGCGGTAGTTTTTATCTGTATAGATAATATTTCTTCCATCTTCCCTGTCCTGAATTTTTTTGTTTGAGAAACTAAATTCGTTTTAATTGAATGTCTGTGTTTTTGTATTAGAGCAGATCTGTTTTTCTTCCGTTTTCCTTACCTGAAAATTTAATAATTTATTTTTACTATAATATTTCCCCTTTAATAATTGTAGGATAAAAGCATTGACTAAAAATATAAAAGGGTATTTTTTTAAAGAACATTTTTAGAGATATTTCGATGTTATAAAAATTCACATACCTAAATCCCAGATATATTATGAGCTTCCTCAACGTCTCACTTGAACCTGTGAAGTTAAGTTGTTGTTCCTGAATTTTCCTCAGTAAAGCTATACAACTCATAGTTATGGTTAGGGATTTCGCAATCTTTTTCTCCCATTGTCGACTCTAGCTAGAAATGATGTAGTGGCCAAATTTGCATAAACGTTTCTTCTTTCTTTTCTAATGGCTTGGGAGGTAGTTCTAATGATTTCCATTTCCGCAAATATTCTTTTTCTGTAATAGAATGTCACATTTTCTATAAACAAAATATTGAATGAAATAAGATATTACACTTGCCTAAAATTTTTAGGAGGAATCTGTAGAGCTTCCTCTGCTCCTTTTTTCATAACTACAGCGACCCGATCAATTATTTCTTTTGCTTAACCGTGCAAGGCTATTCCTTTATTTCCCACTTTCTTGGGAGCCATTACATTCAAACTTCCAAAACACCAAACTATAAAAAACATAAAAACATACTATTGCATCGACACAAAGTACTAAACTAAAGGGATTGGGAAACCTACCCCACTAACTTGAATTTGGAGCTAATCAGCGCACGTAAATAGACCGAGCGATAGATCAAGGCAGGTCCACGTCGAACTACGTGCTGTACCAACGTTATCCTTGTACTATTTTGTACTACTCTACTTATTCTCACCCAAGCCTATCTTAGGCACACTAATAATCCGACGTTGCCGTGTTAACCGAAATTATAAAATTAGCACTTATAATAGGCGATAGAGACGATTCTGTATAAAATAGTAATAAATAAGAACAATGTCAGAAAATGAAAAAACAGGGATAGAAATTTTATGGACAAAACCAGCAGAAAATGGTAATAGTTTTTTTACTAATTTACCCGTAAACTTTCTATTTCCGATCTCTTAAATGTTACGATATTACGTGGCAACATAGCACAAAATGGTCAAAACACTAACACATTTAAGTGGAGACAAGTAAAGTGTCTATAATCCGTTGCAGGTGATAATTCTATCTAGTTCGATGTTCGAAGGAAATAACATATATTGATATATTGGTTTCGTTTACAAGAAATTAAAAACACACTAAGAGCACCAAAAAAACTATTCAGCTATAATACCGACCATTAGCCGGTTTAGCCTATTAGCTATAATATAATAAAATAATTATTAGTACTTAATACATTTGCTAAGTAATGCGAATGTCGTTAGCGATAGATTGGATGATCGAAT
Organism: Kuschelorhynchus macadamiae; assembly: GCA_030620095.1. Classification (NCBI taxonomy): domain Eukaryota; kingdom Metazoa; phylum Arthropoda; class Insecta; order Coleoptera; family Curculionidae; genus Kuschelorhynchus; species Kuschelorhynchus macadamiae. The sequence continues at coordinate 604,895 of JAUTXW010004786.1, forward strand.
AAATAAATTTACGTCTTAACACGATCTTATCTATTTTCAACATTTACATTCAACATTTGCTCAGCATTCAGCGATGAGCTCTTTAAAATCACAGCTTGCACCCCTGGCGTGGGCTTCTGGTGCCCTGCGCTATATACGACGCTGTAATCTTTCACTAGTTCAAATTATGACTAATTTACATTAGATTTAACAAAATCGATTATAGGGTTCTCCTGGGGTTAAATCTTAAAAGAAAAAATTATTCCCATCTAACGTATATTAAATAAGGAGAGAGAGAATTAGAGATTTATGGCGCATCGACGTCTATGGTCATTTCTATTATATTTTTATATATTATTACGGTTATTATTATTATGCCAATTATTATTAAATATATTCTATATTTCACAATATAATCCCCTTTCCTTCATGAATTTAATTAAATTGTCTATCTGTTCATCGTCAAAAAATATAGTCTTAAGGTTGTTGTTCAGTTTATATTTTATTCTTGGTATATTGAAAATAGTATACGATAATAAACATATTTGATTGTTAATACTGTGTTACATCTGAGACAATGTGGAGGATCATCCGAATTAAGTAAATATTTGTGTTTGAAACGGGTGTGGCTTATTTGTAGTCTAATAATTACTGATTGGTCTTTTTAACTGCGAGTTGACAATTTTGACTTGTGATAATAAATGGGTTTTATCTCATGTAACTTGTTATTATCCTCATACGTATCCCAGTCTTGTTGAGTATAGTTTTCTTCTATTTGTAGTATAATTGCTATGTCCTTTATACTATACAAAAATGTATGCTCCTGTCCATTTTGAATGCCGTCGTTAGCTAGAGCGTCCACCAGTTTATTTCCTCGATCACCAATATGACTAGGAACCCAAATAAAAATTATTTGAATGTTTTTTCGTGTGATTTCAGTCAATAAGTTGTGAATGGACAGTAAGATTCGGTGTTTAAGATGAAGTTTCCCAATAGAATGCATGGCACTCATGGAATCAGATATTATAAGCCATTTGTTCTTTTATAGAATTAGTAAATTACCATCTCTAAGTTTTTTATATTTTCTAGTTCGCCAACAATATCATTAAGAGACCTAAAAACTAATAAATGGTGATACATTTGTAAAATTTCCTTCCATTCGACTTTGTTTGGGGTAAAGTATTAAAGTTTAGATTAACTTGTTTAGGAATGGTAGTATTCCGACTGTAGGCGCCATTCGCTTCACCATCAGCTCGTTTTGAAGAATGTCTCACGGCATCACTCGACCCTCTGCCTAAGTCGAGGAAAGGCAATGCAATAATATCCGAGACCATACGGAGATTAGACATTGCATGAAGTGTTTTTGCAGTTTAGAGCTACTGCCAGGTTGTGTGTGTGTGTGTGTGTGTGCGTGTGGGCGAGCGTGCGTGCGTGTGTGCATGTGTGCGTGTGTGGGGGGGGGGGGTGTGTGTGTATGTGTATGATCTGGTCTTGGTCCCTATATTAAACAAAGAATGAGGAGAGAATAATTAAAAGCTTGTGTCATCATAACCCGTTACATTATGTTTTGTTGAACTCTAATTTATTGCATTTGTTATATTATTAGTGATTGTTTTAGGTTCTTTCACTAGCGGATCCGCAGCTTCGTATGAGACCGCCAATCTTGAAAGCGTAGCTTCCCGTGTACGAAGTGATTTACACCAAGAATTGCAGACTCTTCTCAGCCAGTCACAGCAAGCTGGTATTGCCTCTCTTGAGAGCGAATTACGTAGTAAATTATCAGCGAGATTGAAAGAAATATTGCAAGACAGATTTGGCACACAAACTATTCGAAGTGGACACTCCTATTCGTTGACTGATGGTAGATTACAGACTAGACCCAATTATTATCAAAGCGATCTTGATCGACTTAAGGGACAAATTGAACGCAGTTTATTAGAAGAACTCCGACAGGAATATAACTACAGGTAGCTCATTAATTGATATTATATATTTACAAGATTATAACATTTATTTGTTAACAGAATATATAATATTAATTATTAATATACAAAATCAATTCACTACTCTACCCAAGCATTGATACACAAAATAATGAATCTTGTAACCTGTTGACAATATATAATGAGACCATAGAGTAAGAAACAACGGTAGATATCACAATTCATTCTTAAATCACGTTAGGAATATACGCTATCACGATTCCCATACTCTTCACATTATATCGACTAATGTTTACGATAAAACAAGAGGTGAGGATGGCTCATGTCCAAGCATGTAGACATTTGTTGACGACTGCCAGTGATGACGCGACTCTTTACTTCCCGCATAAGGAAATATCGTTAATCGCGAAAAATCACGGTTCCAGGTTTTTACAGATCTTCATGTTTTAAGGTCCCTAAATGCCGAAAAATATGTTTTTCCTTTTCCGTCCGTCGGTCTATTCGCGGCCTAGCTAAAAAAAATTTACTTACTCGATTAGATTTCATTTACTTAATTTTGCACAAAAAGTCTGATACAAAAATAAACTGGTAAAATATTGATATGAATTTAATGTGGCGGAACAAAATGCCGGCCTATTAAAATGGGTCATGTTTCACTTTCCTTGGCAGAAGAAAACATTCCTATACTTTATTGAGGAAATTTAGTTCAGTAGCATCATTATCAGTGTTTTCACAAATGTATACAGATTTTTTTAATGTCAGTAATAAGATTTGCCAGATAATGAACTTCTGAAATATTTTTTATTAAATTGTGAAATTAGAAATCAGGAAATCACATCGGAAATCACGAAATTACATCTGAAATAACGAAATCGTTTCTCTCGTTTGGCAAAATCGTACGTAAATCAAGCGATTAAGTTAAACAAAGTTAAAAAAAGTTTAAACTAAAACCTCATCATGTACAAGTATTAATAGCAAAAAGTTTTTCTTTTCACCTATTATCTTTGCTTTTAAGCAGTGTAAGGTAAAGTTTATTCAAAATAAATTATACTTTTCATGGAAGTTGGATTCAATTTGACTTTATTTAGTAATCAATATTTCAAGGAGATGTCAGTTGCTGCTTTAATTAATTAGTTTTAACGTTTATGTACCAGATTCAATTATTTTGACCACGCTTTTATTGGCCTCATTCTTCATCTGATTTTATGTTTGTATGTCTAGTTCAAATATTGTAATGGATTTTTCAACTGTTCCACATATCAGATTACTTTCAAATTTGACATGCATACAGTTTCGAATATACAAAATCTGATTTTTTCGGTCAACATTTAGAAATTGAAAATAGCGGCACCAACATGACAATATCAATATGCCGGGCGAATTGTAACATTTGTGCGGATTATTCAAGATTGCACATCAAAATTCGAAAAGGCCGCTCCAATAGAGCGACCGAATTTTGTCTTTTGTACAGATTCGAATGAAAAAACGGTTCCTAAGGGTATTTAAAAGTGAAAATTATGAAATTTCTGTCAATATTTGAGAATTAAAGATGGCGATGCCAACATTCCAGACTAATTTTAATATTTTTGTAGATCTGACTAAAATTTAAGATTGTAATTCATGAATTTTTGTCAACATTTAAAAATTCAAACTAGCGATGCCAACATGGCAGCGGAACATTTGCGTACATTTGACTGAAAGTCGGCATTTGGAGGTATTTAAGAATGTACATCATAAATGTTTAGTTAATGTTAAAAAAAAACAGAGTAGGAATGCTAAGATAGCGGGCGAGTTTTAACACAACACTATCTGCAGGTTTGATTGAAAATCGATATTCAGAATGCAATTCATAAAATGTATTATTTTTTTTATTTCAGAACAAGTCATTCAAGCCATCAAACTTATAATCAACGATATGAATCTACTACCACTTACAGACCCACTATTTCAACTTCGTATAGACCCATATACCCTAATATAAATGTCATTAATCCCCTTGACAAATACACATACGGCGTATCTTCAGATTCTCAACAAAGCCAGTATAATGTGCAGAGGTAAGATCGTTTTTACTCAGATGACTGATTATTTTAACTGCTTCAAATAAACATTTTTTTAAAACAATTTTTACAAAATCCTACGATGATTCGAATTTTTTATTAATTTTTTTAACACAATTTATTGACTTCACTTGTACGTAACTAACTATGTATGTAAACAAATCTAGGAAGTCGATTTTAACCTACTTTTAATTGTTGTATAGATTTGAATGTTTGCAAGTTTATATTGTTCGGAAGAGAATACAATAATTTGGTACCATCGAGCTGATCAGATTAGTATCAAATGGTACAGGTGAATTTTAAGCTACTTCTAATTATCGTATCAATTTGAAATTTTGCACGTGTTTAGTATATGTAGTTCGGCTGACAATACAATAATTTGATAGATTTTATGCAAGGGTATGTAATTCGTATGGAAATACGATAATAATTTGGTACCTACTATCGAGTTGACCTGATCAGCTCCGTTGTACGAAATAGTACTGCTGGCACTAGCTAATATATCCCTCGAGTTTCGGCTCATTTGGTTTCTTTTGACGAGTCCAATACATTACCAGTAATCTGTTTAAAACTTAAATGTGAAAAATAAATTATAGTCAAAAAAAGCTAGAAAACATGCTTTTTGTCAGTAACGTACTAAAAAGTACAAAATATTGTAATTTACTTAATACAAATATTGTAATTTACTTAAAATATTTTGTTACGATATATACATTCCACCCTTGATAATATTATTTATCTTCAATGCAGACATAAAACGAAAAAATATAAGTTTTTGTTTAATACATTATGTGCGTATACTAAACTTGTCACTTTTTAATGTTCAAGGACTATGCAAAAAAAACCGTGGGGAGATTTTTGGTTGCGTTTCTTTGAGGAGCATGTACGTTTAATTAATTTCGACAAAACGCCCCATGCTTTTTGGCATAGTCGTTGAACATTAAGACGTGACAAGTTTATTAGATGCACATAATGTATTGAACAAAAATTTATATTTTTTCCTTTAATGTGTAATGAAGATAAATACATAATATTGTCAAAGGTAAATTGCATTTATCTTAATAAAATATTTTAAGTAAATTACAAAAGTTTGTACTTTTTACTGCGTTACGTGTTTTCTAGTTTTTTTAAAACTATAATTTATTATACTGTTTACATCCTGTATCATCCATTAAATATTACTATCAAAAGGAACTAACCCCCCCCCCCTTTATCACTGTTATTTTTAAGAGATCCCGGCAAACGTTTGTTCATTTGAAAGAAAATAATGTTGTGTTATGGTGTTGCCACATTTAATCCAATCTGATTACAAAGTTTTTTCAAAAAGTTTTACTTAAATGAAAAGTATATTTTTTTTTTCAAAAAGTTTTGTCAAAACTGAAAAATCATTTTTATAACCGAAATAATTTATATTGAAAATGTTTAAAGCTAAAAATCGCCCCCGTAGTAAATGTAAGCAGATATCAGGAATCGAGTTTTCGTTGCTACAGTTTTAGATTTGAAATACTTTTTTTTGCTAAACTAAAAACCTCATCAAAATGGTGAAATTTAATAGCATAAAGTTTTTGTTCAAATCTTTATAATTTCTGGAGAATGTGGCAAAAATATTTGAAGAACATGTAGACTATTTATCTGATTTATTTATTTAATCAGATGTTCGAGTTAAACTAAAAAATTAAATAGGCATAAACAATTATTAGTAAAAAAATTGTTCAAAAATTTCTCCTCTACTTTCCAGACATAGTGGAATTTCGAATACTTGCTCTAGAAATATTTTGGCAAGCATTTTTTACTCTTCTGATATACTCTTCTTTAGTGGGAACTTCCGTACGGTACATCTTATCATTCAAATATCCCCAAGGAAAGAAATCGGCTGGCGAAATTTCCGGGTCCGTGCTAGTTAGAAAAAGTAAAGAAAACGACATTGACAATTTGTATGTAGAGAGTATCTTAACGTAAGCTTAACTTATGTAGTTTTTCCGGCTAGCAGGCTATGATATAAAAAAACATTTGAAATTCAAATTAAAAAAATGTAACGAAAAAAGTGATTTTTAAAAAAAAAATTACTTTATATATTACGAGAAGTTGATACTTGAGGTTATATGAAGTATTTTTAAGTATTTGATTTTTAAATTTCACTTCCAGTTTAACAGGAAACGACATCGGAAGCAAAATTTTCGGCATAACCCTTTAAAACTTTAGCGCAGATCGATAGAGGTCTTTCTAAAGATTTAAAATATATATAATATTATACAATTAACTTTAAAGCCCGCTACTCACGTTGATTCGTCCATTCATTCATTCGCGTAATATCGAGAGTCCGGTCCATCCGTTCAATTCATTGAGCGGAGATTGCGTTTTTTGGGCGAATAATCAAGTAGGCTTTGACTCGGCGAATCATTCGTCCGAATTTGTTTTTTTTTTGTGTATTTTCAAACACAGAAATGCATGAAATCTATGCGCACGTATTAAATAAAAATTGTTAAATAGTGTGGATGAAATATTCGTCAATTCATTGATTTGCCAATTCGTTCATTTATGTGAATAGATGAATCGAATGAGCTAATCGAACCGACAAATCGAATGGAATAGTGAGGGGCTTTTACAGTTTTCAAGATAGTAGTATATAAGTATATAGTCTACTAGTCAAAATAATTGGCTATGGTAATATTCAAGTGGAAATTTTAAAAGATAAATAGGTATATAAATTCCAAAATTTTTGAAATCAGAAGAAAAGGCCCACGCTAAAATTTAATGGGGTAATGAACAAAAAATTTGATTCCGCTGTCGTTTCCGGTTAAACCGGAAGTGAAATTTAAAAACCGAATATATAAAAAAAATCTTATATAACCTCAACTATCAAATCCATTTATAATATAAAAAGTGAAATTTGTTTTAAAAATCAGTTTTTCCGTCATATTTTTTTACTTTCAATTGTTTTTTTTGTCATAATCCGCTAACCCGAAAAAAAAGCTATATAAATTTCTGAATTTTAATTCTAGCTAAACTCTAACGGTGTAAAATCCGGTGGTTCGCTTACATGACAAACTCTGTACCGTTCGCCAGTTAAGTTTTCTTTGAAAATGAAATGTCCAATTATCGTTGAATTTAAAATTTCTCACCAAACAAATCTCCAGTATTCATTTTGCTGTGAATAATAATGCTTGTTATGCCGGTTAGACATACCATCGGAAATAATAAGGTTATTTAAAAAAATTGTTGTTTTCCTTCAGCTTAATTAAAACAAAATCACAAAAATTAATGTCTGCATTTCTATTGAACAAACGGGACAAAGGTGATATCTAAATAGATTTCATTCCATGGTTGCTCAAAATTCCACTAATTAAAGATTTTGATATTGCACTGGCATCGGCTGCTGATCTTGTAGAATTCCCTGAATCATTATGGAAGAAACCCAAAACTGCGGCTGAGTTATCCTCGATTCTTCTGTCGTTAACGAACCCACACAATTATAGATTTTTTTCTTGAATGATAAATTATGGTGAATAGGGTAGATTAAGAGTGACATTTTTTTTATTAAATTACGCCTCTAAAAGTTACATGAAACTAAAAATTTTAAGTAGTTTAAAAGTTATGGAAAAAACAATTTTTTAGTTATATTACTCAAATAAAAGTTAAATCAAAAACTGTGAAAACCGTATTTAAAAATTTTAAGCAGTTCATATTACGGGGACAAAACAATTTTTTTGACAGCTGTCAAAATATTTTTTTCAAATAAATTACGCCAGTAAAAATTACATGGAACTGTGAAAACTGTATCTAAAATTTTTAAGCAGTTCAAAAGTCACGTAAGAAACAATTTTTTTGCAGCTGTCAAAAAAAATTTTAATAAATTATACCCCTAAAGATTACATGAAATATCCTGTTACCGAAAACTCCAAATCGATGCTTATCGTTAATCCTATAAAAGTTTCAGTAAAGAAAAAATTCACACCTGCAAAAATAAAATTTCGCCTATTTATTACCCAAACCTCCTAAATCCAATCCTTATACCGGAATGTCTCACTAGGAAAAAATACAGAATTTGTAAAAAAAAAATACATGCTTCCCCTGCATAACATAATATATTCTTTAACTGTATACTGAAAAGTGTGAAACCCGTTTTATTTTTTTTTTCATTTTTTAGAGTTTGGTCTTTCTCAAGCTATTATTAGACCAAATTTTGTTTATACGCACACATTCGTACAGACATATTTTTACCTCAAAAATATTTCAAAACCTAATAACACTAAAATGTCGAGAAACCCCAGCTTACATTTTTAAAATATTTTTGTTATTACAATTCTGTTCATACTACTACTCCTGTATATGCTTTATTACTGTTTATCCGCCCAGTATAAATAAAATCCGTGTTAAATACTATTAGACCCCTTATGTGTATGTATGAGCCTTAATGAACCCTCAAAATTATTTATCTGTTTGGTATATATAATATAAAAAACCCGAACGGGATGTCGAAAGTCGGCAATAAATTAACAAAATTGTCCTATATATACGTACTGTCCCTGTATAACATAATATATGGTTTACTACTTAACCGAATAGTATTGACGATAAAATGATAGTAGGCGTAGTTATTCAAAAAAGCACAAAAACATCCAGATGTATTACTTCCCTTAACATATTAATATTATGCAATCAAAACTACACTATTTTTTCGTAAATTGTTACCATATTAAAACTTTGTCAGAAAAAAATCATCGCTCTATTACCCTGTCTGTAGTAATAACAGTTGTAAACTAAAGACAGTTAGCAGTTCATTTAAAAGCCTGGAAAATATTGAATGAAGATACAAATACTTTAAGTTTAAGTAATTTTTGAATAACGGCGCTTCTACTTCAATTGGCGCCTGGTTTTTAATTTTTATACCTAAATACGTGTTTGCAGTGCACACCTTTAAATCTTAACATATTGTTTAATAGTTTAAGTCATCGCGTGAGAAAAACGAAAGAAAATATTTTTAAAATATAAGAGAAGCATATTTTTTAACATTTAGATTTCATGCTTTTTTCTTTTTTCAAGGGCTTCCCAAAATGTGGAATACACTCAAGTACCAAATGTGATATCTGTAACCACCATAGCATCAAACGTTCAAAGGGATTTAAACGAAAAGCTAAACAGAATCTTAGAGGAAGCACAAAATCGATACTTTACTGAACGCTCCCAATACACTACGATCGATACTGCCCCTATTTTAGAAAGACTACAACAAGAATTACGACAGAATTTAACATACGCCTTACAGCAAGAACTGAGAAGACACTTTGGCACAGAATATCAAAGAAATGGTTACATGTTCAGCGTAAGCTCTAATGGTGAAAGCAATCAATACAATTACAACCTTGCTGATCTAGAAAACCTGAGGAGGAATGTGGAAAGCAACTTGATTACAAAATTAAATAGGGATTTTGAGACAATACGGCAAAGGTAAGTTTTTGGCTGTTTGTACCATTTTTAGAAGCAATTACTAATGCAAACATGATATTCAATTATAATATTTAATATATTCGGTTTATTAAGATCCTTAACCGATAACAAAATATTGAGAACTTTTTGAGCAAGTTCTTTTAATTCAAAATGTACCAGGTAAATCCTTAAAAATATAATAGGATATCTAATTCTATATCCTCATTAGTAGTGATGGTTCTTGTTGGCCTCTTGAAAGATTTACTCTCACTAAGTCGTTCATATATTCGCCTAAATGTGTTTAAAGTATGCGCCTATTTCGATAAATAGTTATATATTCCCGTCTAGCTGCACATCTATTTTTGTTATTTTTAATGTATAAATATAATATATCAAATTTTTCTTGCTCCGAATAACTCATTTTAAACTTCTAAGGACGTGTTTGGCAAAAGTTTTGTCAGATATACCTATTATACGTCATTCAAAACAAGCGCGTCGACGATCCATGGCCTACTGCCACGCCAGCCGAGTTTATTGTAAAACTCGTTTTTCTGATGGTAATATTTAAAATAAATATTACAAATTATATATATTCGTAATCAGGAAGACGAGGTCTATCCATTAAGCCTACAAGATATAGGGTGTTCCATAAGAAAAAAACACAAACTTCTTCGCAGCGCTTTTCCATACCACCCTGTATACATTAATATTACTTGCCTAAAAACTACCTGTAGTACCCTACAACTTTTATATAAGACATTTGTCTCTATAGTACCAGACAAAAAAGTTAAAGGGGGGTAAAATGGAACACCCTGTACAACTTGATAAATTACAGTTATCGGAAGATTTTTATATGCGAGTATTGAGATAATGCAGCTAAATATATCATAGATACTAGTGATTCTAAGTTGAATAAAAAACTTTAAACTCATAGATCTCTCAGCTTCAAGACATCATGAGCAATTTTCGAACATTGTATTTTTTCGGTTTTAGCTTGCCCCAGCAAACCTCTTTAGAAGGAAATCGAAAATGTTGATTTTTTTCAATGTTTAGCTAACCGATGGCTGTCACTTTCGAAGAAAATATTTTCACCAATCGATTCCTCGACACTGAGAACTTATGTAGAAAGTCGCCGTAAGTCATTTTTGGTCATCCGGAAGCGAAAATTTAAAATTGAAAAAAAGTTTGATTTAAGAGAAGTTTTTTTACTTTAAATCTAATTTTTTTGCGGAGGACACCTGACCTATGATTTTCTTGTCAAAAATTTAAAAAAAAAATTTTTTTGAAAGTAACAGTAAAAATTTTCGAGAGTTTTTTTTTCCTCATTTTCGTAATCTGCGGAAAAATTGAGCTGAAAATGACTCTTCCATGTTATAGGCTAACAAACTTTTCGTCCAAGTCCGAAACGTCAGAATCGAACGGAGCTTTGCCTTGTTTCTTATTTTTTCGCCGACCCATCGCGATGCACTTTCCATCTCCAAAGTTAAAAGCAGACTATTTTTGTTTTTCGCAAAATCCAAGATGTAAGCCGAAAAAATTTTTTTCACTGTTTTCGTGTTTTTTTATCTTGATTTAGTCGAAGTCGATACCGACATCGTGCCTAGATTCGTAAAAAAAACAAAAATTCGCTGTCAAAATGTAACAGTTCTCAAAAAATGTTTTCAAAATTTTAAAATTTATTTCTTTCGACTTTGACTCCCCATCCATCGATCAAATTTTGAAAGGCCCAATTAATTTTTTTTCGATTTTCATACGATCGTTTTATGACAGTTATAAAAAAAGACGACACCCAGTAACAGCTGTCAAAATTTTGACATGGCACCCGTCAATTTTTTTTTTGGGATCCCCCGTCACTCTCTATCCGACCGGTTCCCCTCCCCCGACCCCCAGAACCTAACAATAAAATTACGTTTTGACAAAATACTAACTAAATTAAAAGTTAAAAAATGACATGTGACAGGTCGGATTTTTTCCATGGCCCTACCGGTCCCCTTTCCCCAACAACCCTCCTTTTCCGGCCCTCCCTCAGCCAAGACCTGTTCGTGGTTAGTGTATAGGGATAAGTCTTGTTTTTTTAAATACCTTGATGATACGCCGATTTTTTCATGAAACAAAGTTTCAGTTTTCCTGAGGCATAATTCATGAGATCTTCAATACACACACATACAACACAACACAACACAACATAACATAACATAACCTTACGCAACACAACATATTATACTCATATTTCTAGGAATTCGCTAAATTGTGTATGATCCTATAAAAAAACATACATAGGTAGCTGAATACACATTTAATGAAATACTATCCTTATGAATTAAAAACATTTATTTAATATTCAATTACTTCAAGTCATTCCAATTCTTTTAAGACGTAAATTGTTTCTCTCATATGATCACAACTAACAAATTTTAAAGTGGAATCTATTTCACGAAGTCTATCAGCCAACTTATGAGCAACGGTATAATTTATATTGTTCTTGGAATATTTTTTTTTCAACAGGAATTGGTACAACTCTAGTATCAGGATTAAAATTTCTTCAATGAACATTGGTATTAGTAAGGATTTTCTTGTAAATAATTAGGACATTTTTATCATAGCTTTGGGGTTTACTCTTATATAATAACTCAATCCAAATTGAATTTCCTCACTATCAAAGTTCAAGATATTTCCACTCATGTTTCTAGAATCATTCCCAGTCATTAACTCTGAACTTACTAATCGTGCACCAAAGCTATTATCATAATCAGGGGAGGTCCATATTCTCTGAATGTTAGGCAGTAACTAAAGAGTATCACATATAAGTAGAATATTTTTTATAGATACATCCATTTTAGACAGACCCTGTAATTCTACGACTTTCGCATAATTTTTCGTTCGTCCAAATTTATCAATCATGTTGATAACACTAGTCATTTTAAACTTGTACTATACTATTTTCCAGTGACTTCTTCCCTATATATTGTATAACAAAACAACAAACAAAATATTTATTTGTAAAGAAGTTACAATACAATTTTGCTTCCTCTAAGTTAAAAAGTTGTAATAATAACAACCTTTGGAAAATAGGCTTTAATAAGCAAGAATTAACGTGACATTAAAAACATAAAGTGACATTGACTAAAACATACAGATAAGATAACGTAAGGTATTTATAGAAAGTATAAGGCACAACATTCTCCCCACGTTTATTTTTGTACATAGTCATCCAGGTATTTGGGTGGTTCTCTGATTCTAGTACAAGGCTGTTCTTGCACTGTTATTGTCGAACTTGACGAATTTCTTCTCTCTGAACATAAAGTTTCATCTGTGTGTTAACTTTCTTTATTTGTTTTTTCTTGATGTGGAGCAACATTCTTAGTTGATTGACGACCTGAAGAAGTTTGTTATTTAGAGGGATTTGATCTTCTAGAATATGTTGGGATTCTAAAAGAGACTTCTTTCCTGGCGGCGCCAGATGTTTTAGCCAAACAGTTGATTCTCGGCCATCTGCATGACGAACAAGCGCATATTCTGGATTCTCCTCGATTATGTCTACATCTTCAACTAATGTGTCATATTTTGTGCTTCGTACATGCTTCTTCATAAAAACTTTTTCTGATTCTGTGAGCCGAGAAGGTAAAGCTGTGCCATTAGTAGAGTTCCTAGCATGATTAAACATTCTTTCATGTGGAGTACAGTTAGTAGCGGTGCAAAGAAGAGATCTAATTGAATGAAGAGCATCATCTAATACTTCTTCCCATTGCTGAATGTTAAAATTTCTTGATCGCAAGGCTAAAGTAACAGTTTTCCAAATAATTCCATTATAACGTTCGGTTTGACCATTTCCTTGAGGATTATATGACGTTGATCTGCTAGTTGCTATGCCTTTGGAATGTAGATATGATTTTAGTTCGCTTGACATAAATGATGACTCTTGGTCTGAATGAATGTAGCCAGGCATTCCAAATAGACAAAACAAGTTTTCAAGACATTTTATTACAGTGTTCGACATCATATATGGGCATGGATTAATATTGCGGATTTGAAGAGTTAACTTCTATAAACAAAAGAAAAAGTGGTAGATACTAAAAGTTTCCTCCTAAAGCACGTAAATATTCAATATAATGATTTAGTCAAGTAGGTTTATGTACTTATTTATGAATATCTACAACTACTGTTATTACTAAAAAGTATTAATAATTACAATATAAATGTAACCATAAATAAAATATTCTTCTTTCTTAATGATGAAGGAGTATCAAATGGCATTTCTTCAATATCAATTCCTGTTGATGATGATGAAAAATGTATGGGTAAAATCTCCTACCTAAAATTTGATATCACAAATTAGTTTAATAAAATTTAAATATTTGATTTTAAAACCCAATATTAATTTGGCTAGGTGATTTTCTGTAAACGGCCCCTTTATTTTATGTAACTCTTCAATAATACATATTACACATTATTATAACTTTAAAATTCTGAAATAAGCGTTTATTATACCATTAGCTATATTTAATTCATAGTTCTTGAATCTTGAAATAAAGACGTTTCAAAATAGGCACCTATCAAATTTTAACTACCAATATTTGCCTAGTTTGCCTTACCTGATACACATTTTTACTGCAAAATATGAGGGTGAAAAAATGTATAACAGTGCAAAACTTTAAGTTTCTATGTCAAATGATTTCTGAGATAATTTCCTGATAGACTGACAGAAGAAAAAGCACAACCAAAATGTAAAACCGGTGAAACAATAAAGAAAAAATTTAATTTTAATTTATTCACTTAAACAAAACTAATTATTTATAATATTCAGTATTTACGTTCTTTTGGTAATAGGGTACACAACATGTCTACCGTTAAATATTATTAATCTTAAATTATTCTTAGTATTATGGTTGCCCTGAACGTACTCAAAATATAATTCTAAAATACATACGTTTGATGGTGAATACTGGTTGACGGGTACATTAGCTCATTCCCCCATCAGTGGCAGTTAGAGTCTGAGATGATGCAATTAACGTTCTAGCAGTTGGGGTTATTCAGGTGAAGTGCTACTTCACCAGGAAAAATAAACAAGCAAACATCTAACTATATTTATTATATATCTCTTAAAATTTTAGTTTATACATTCAGTTATTCACCTGATTGGTAATAAATAAACTGTACATTTCGAATAAATATTTTACTTGACCGTTGGCAGCATGTCTTTTTAAAACTTTCAATCGAACTTTATTATAACAACTATAACAGTGGCGCAAACCGCTTTGACTTTGCTGGAGGTACTGCAGAGTGAATTGCAGGCGCAGTACACTACACCCACGTGTCGTTCAGTTTGCGGTGGTTGTTTACTTTTATTTTCGCGGATTTCGCTGCAACCGGTGAGTTCCTTTGCAGTTAACTTGACTGTTTTGTGTTATGTTTATTTATGGTGTTGTTACAACTTCAAATTCGAAGTTAGTAAATGTGATTGTTCAAGACTGGAATAAATTAAAAGACGTCTTTGAATTTATTACAAACTGTGACAAATCTGATGAAAAATCAATCCGCCTTGCGAAAGGATTTTTAGGTGAGATGAGCGATTTTGAATTCATGTTTCTGGCATTAGTGTTTAATGACGTTTTTCTCAATCACGGACATACTATTTGATGTTCTTCAAAAAAATCGCTTGACATTCATTTGTGCATATCCAATATAAAACGCTGTCCTGAGGCGCTCTGTAAAAAAAGAAATGAACATTTTCTTAATACCATGTTTGATAAAGCAAATTCTATTACAGAAATAAATCATTACAAACGTGAGCTTGCTAAACTTTCACCTGAAGAAATTAGGGCTAAGTATAGAACCCTTTTTTATGAAATATTGGACCATATTTTAATGAAAATGACATTAAGATTTCAAGACTGTGAAAAACTTACATTTTCGTGTTTGGCAGGTTCTGCTAAATTTTCCGAATATAGTTTAAATTTTCCGACTGGCCCGTTTGAAAATTTGTTACAGTTATATGGGGAAATATTTTCAGAAAGTCAACGACTTAAAAATAATAAGCTTGGTCTTATTTTTGCCAATGAGAGTAATTGGAATATATTGCTGCAAGAGCAAGTGAAAAAAATTAATAAAAATAAATATATTTTTACCGAAGCATATAAATTGTTTTCCCTTATTTTGACAATACCGTCGACAAGTGCTTCAGTGGAAAGAAGTTTTTCTTGCTTCAAATATGTAAAAACTTATTTAAGAAATACAATATCTGAAGAAAGACTTACTTCTCTTGGCAATATTTCAGTTCAAAAGGAATTTCTGGAGGAAATTAGGGCAACTCATCCATTTTATGAGGATGTTATAAATAAATTTGCTGCTATGAAGGAGAGGAGAATTGATTTAGTATACAAAATTTAGGTAAGTCGTAAAAAATATTCTACCCCCTCCACATATAAAAAAATTGTGGAAAAAAAATTATTGCGATATTTTCTTGCTTCATTTGCACTTCACTTACCTTTTCACCCGCAAGCCGCTACTGTGTTCTAGAAGAGCTGCAGCTTAGAGTATCTGAATCAGTAGTATGTATTCCAACCATTAAATATTCAATATAATTTAATAAAGTATGATTACATACAATCGCTTCCGAGCAAACCGACTTTTATATTTTTTACTTTAAGACTTAAATATCTCAAAAACGAACGTGTGCTGTTTACATAACCATGACTGCATATCGAACATTTTATTTCAAAATCTTACGCTAGAATATAAAATAAAAAAGTGACAGAAGTTTGTTTATAGTAAATCATCTGGTAAATTAATAAACTAAACTTCATATCAAGTAAGTTTTACCCGAAGGTTTGAAATTGTTTTATTCACTTGAAAAACAATTCGAACCTAGAGTATCATTTTCAGTTTTTCTGTGTCAAAATATAGGTGCATGAAGTCACATTACTTTATAAAAAACAATATATAAATAAAATATTCGATATCTCCCATATACTATGCGGTATTAAAATAATGCAATTGACCAAAAACTAATTAAAGTGTTACACCCGGTATAAAGAAAAATTAAATCCTTTAGAACATAAATGTTTATGTAAGCCAAAAATTACATCCAATTAATAAAAAGTAATTTTACAGCTACAGGCTTATGTGATGAATAAACTGAATCTTGTGGAACGCATAACGCAAAACATAATGTATATAATAAATAATAAAATAAAATATATAATAAATTAGATATAAACAGAATCCCAAACCAAATTTTTCGTATGGTGAACATCCCTAAGGAAGTCAATTGATATGTGTATATTTATATGGCATGTATATGAAAAAGAAATGAAGTGTTTTATTTCTTTGTTCTGACACAATCTCGACTATAGTTTGTAGTTACGGTGAAACGATCTTGATTTTTCACTTCTAGAAGAGTAAATCCCCCACACGTAACAATTTTTAGGCATGTTAATGTTTAGAAAGAAATCGCTCATGTTTTTACACATTAAAAGTCAATAATAAATTTGAAACGTTTGAAACACAGTGTCACTCAAGAACAAAGCTATTCCAATCAAACTCAAATGTCAAACTAATATGATATAAATGTTGATAATATTGCTAATGAAAGGCAAAATTAAATTACATTATAACAAAAGACTTTTTGTATTGTTTGCAGACAAAATATATTCAACTTTTAAAAATGGCTATATGTAATGTTTATTTTTACCATGTCAAAATTTAAAGCAGAATTTGGTATAAAACATATTAAATATGTTTGAACCCTACATTTATCGCACAATCTGGCAAACCAGTGGGGAAGTTTCCCTTCACCCCCCATGTTTACTTTGATTATTATGGACCAGTGTTGCCAGAATAAGTTTTATACATGTAACAGGCAAACCGCTTAAAATGTAACAAATTACAATAAAATGTAACTTTTTTTATTAATACTAAATATATAAGAATTTTATGATATATGCTTTATAAAATACCTTACTTCTTGTTTAAAGAAGTATTTTTAAGAATTTTATAACACAGATTATGATTAGAGGAATAACACTGAAAAAAAAAAGTGAAATACTCGTATTCTCGTATTGGAAATTCAATTTAAGATCGCAGCGCTCCCAAGTCCAAAGTGGCAAAACTTAAACTATAATAAGTCCGCTGACATGCAGTAGGCAACACTCATTACATCTAAACTGTAACATGTGTTGCAAACCTACCTTGTAGTAAAATCTCCGATGAATATTATAATAGTTTCGTTCCAACCAGTGTAAGAAATCGTTTGCAAACCGTAATTTACAATCAAGTCAATCAGTCAACTCATTTTTTAAATTTGACACAATATGGCAAATTTGAAAATTGAATTGACTGGCTGTAAGTCAGTCAACTCATTTTTCAAATTTGACACAATGTGGCAAATTTGAAAATTGAATTGACTGGCTGTAAATTACAGTTTGCAAACGATCTTTTACTAGCAGTTGGAACGAAACTAATAATTAATATAATTCGTACTGTTTTACACTTGGCCGCAATTTTTTTCGTACGGTTTTACACTTAGCCGCCATTTTTTTCGTAGTGTTTTTACACTCCTATACGCCATTTTTTATTTGCAATAACCGGTTAATTTATCCCATCTCTAAATGATAAGAATATAATCTAGGTCAGCAAGATATTTTGGTTTCCTACTATCACATTTTTAATGGTCATCTACGTAAGCTCTGATGATTTTAGCAACAAATAGATGAACAAAATAGATAATAAAACACAGTTTTTAAAACTTTTTATTTAATAATATATTTAGAACATAATATCACAATTATCACATGCGTATATATTTTTACAGCTCTAAAATAGGCTATTTGGTAGTCAGGAACTTTAAATAAAACAATTACCCTAAAATACATTTTTTCAAACTCTTATATAGGTCTGGTATGATCTAAATGTATGAAGTAGCAGTTAACACACATGATAAAATAGATAGAAAAAAATAACGCAAAACTTTCTTAATAAAAAATGGTTAACAAAACAAACCATAATAATAATAATATAGTATACTATACTATAAACTATCCTACAGACTTCGGATTTAATAATAAACAAAACAAAGGAGTTAACAAAATATAAGTATTTGGTAATAATATCAGACTTGGGCAAAACAACTAATATTAATAAATAACATATTTACAAGTTTTACAAACGATTGAATTTTTGACAAATAAGTATAGTTATAAATAGATAAAAAAATATTGCAATTATTAGAAACTAATATTTAATCTTTTGATTTAATAAAGAAGGTGATTAGGTGATGGTTCCCATTTATAGCAGCATTGGTCATTTAGCATCTCTTTGGTATGTAATATAGTGTCTAAAGTGTCGATCTCAAGGCGCTTTCTAAGTTTCGTTTTAAGTAAAGTAACTTGGGAGAATCTCCGTTCTGCCGCAGCAGATGAATGGGGCAGAGATAACAGACTTTGCATTAAATTTGTTAGACATGGAAACATTAATTCATCAATATTGTTTTTCATTAAAAATATATTGGACCAGAATGATTCTAAGTCAGAGGTGTCAATTTTTTTTAACTCTGAGAGATCTGCCAACATTCTCCATTCAATATTTAATTTTTCTATGTCAGCTACAAGCTGGGGAAAATGTGTCTGAACTTGTAATGAAATACTACTTATTTCACCTGATAAGGCCACCTCTGGATTTAGCATTTTTAAAAAATTCAAAATTGGGTCGGAGAAGTCAAAACGATTTTTAATTTGAGAGGCCAGTTCAATATAGAAATCTAATGCCCTTAATTTAAAGTTATGAAGCTCATTTTTATCGATAATAGAATTTGTCATTAAGCCTTCAGTTTTAGCACCAAAATATATTTTTTCCATTGGAAGAAAATTTCGAGGGTTTTTACAATCAATAAAATTAAAATCTGTATTATTAATGTAATCTTTTTTTAAGTAGTTTCGTAGTATGATACGGAATAAATCACTTACCCTATTAGCTAAATTAAAAATTTTCGGTTTTTCTGCTTGAAATTCTAGGTTTAATTTGTTTATTAAATCCAAAATGTAAGACAGAAAAAAAAAATACATTTTGTACGTTGGGTGTTCTAGGCAGTTCAAAATATTTTTCGTTGAATTAAGGTCCTCTTCAAAACATTCCCCTCTAAAATACAGAGTAAGAGCATCCCAGTTCTCTAAGGCCCTATCTACAGCAGCCTGAAAAAGAGAAAATAACCAAAGTTAAATTCAGTGCAAAAAATAAATCACTTTTCACACTATAGTGGGGCCAGCAAAGAAAGATAGTAATTAAACGATTATCTCGGGCCCGAGCACCATAAATCAATGTGTAGACCCTTATTACCTGTAAAGACAGCCACCTAGTCTGAGCAGGGTGAAGCATCTTGTGTGGCTTTAAGTCACAAAATGCTTGAAATTTCTGAAAGCTTTCCTGACGTTTGCTACTGTGAGAGAAATACTTATATATTGATCTGATAAAATCCTCTACACTCCGTGGGAGCTTTTTTGCTGCTGCTGATGAACAAAGGTGAAAACTGTGACATACACAGCCAAGCACAAAAATATTTGGTAGAATGTTTTTGAAGAGAGCTTGCACACCTCCAATATTACCCATCATCACAGCAGCATTGTCAGAAGCAAAGCCTAATAAATTTTGAACAGGAACCTCAATTTTTATAAAATACTCACAAATTGCTTCATATATTCCTTGGGCTGTACAGTTTTGTACTCTTAAAAGACCAATAAAAATGTCTTTGCATCTTTGGTTAATTTTATCAAAATATCTAGCTATTAGAACAAGGGATTTTTGTGTACTTATATCTGTAGTCTCATCAATTATTAGGGAAAAGTATTGTTTTGTTAATATAGCAGACACAAATTTTAGTTGCCCTTGAGCCAAGCAATCTTTGGTTAATTTTGTGGCCTTTGTTCTGTTACATTTTAATTTTTTGGCAACATCAGAATCAGGGAAAATAGATATTAATAATAAAATGAGATGGTCCATAAGAAGGAAAGGTAAATTATGCTCATTGATGAATGCTACCAGTTTAAGCCCTGCCCTTCTAACTGATTTTTGGATTTGTTCATCTGCTTTAGTAAAGTTCGTTATTTTTGGAGTGTTTTTTGCTTTTTCCAAGTTGCTTTTGTGCAATGAATTATTCTGATGTCTTTTGAAATGAGGCACTCCGTCTTTTAGAGTATTATTGCATACTTTACAATAAAAATCCCCATTATCACGCACATCGAGCCACTTGAAAGTGATTGTCCATTCTTTTCGAAAATTTCGCTTAACCTTTTTTTTAGTTCTCGTATTACTTTCCTGCGTTTGTGTTTCATTTGACAAGCTGGTACTGGGGCTAGGAATAACAGGATCAAGATCAACAACTTGATTAACTTGAACCTGTGTTACAGGAGAAATGGAGGAAGTTGCCTTGCAAGGGGAATAAGGGGATTCTACCATTTGCTTTTTCCTTATTACAAACCTACAATAAATTTGTATATTAGTAAATATATTATTCTTTGTTAGGCATAAAATAAGTAATATTTTAGAATAAATCTAATAGAATTCCTACCTGTCCATTGCAACCTGTCTCTGGCAATCTGGAATCTGGCAAACACCAAACAGGCAAATCAGAAATCAGGCAAATTGCCGCAAATTCAAATTTGTTTTTGTTTTCCTAACCTAAATTCAGAGATAAAGTGGTTTCATTGACATGACAGTATTGACAGTTAACTTTGGAAGTTTTTGCGATATGACATTAGTGATGTAAAATGAGCTTATTCTCGTCTCTGTTTACTGTTATTAGTTAGTAAAGGATATGAATACACTATGAGTTAGTTCCGCATATCACCGATAGCGCCAAGGTCAAAATCAAAACCTCGTCAAAGAGAAACCCTACATAACTAATTTTACTTTCACTAATCACTATCTTATTTTTTCTTTTTTATTGTATCATGTTTTTATTTAGTTCTAAAATGTTGTAAAATTTTAAATACAAATTTAATAAGATGGTTAGCTTGAAATATAGTAAAATGTAACAATTTAAGTAGTTAATGTAACAGTGTAACAAGTTTGGCTAAAATGTAACACAAATGTTACAATTGTAACAAAACGGCAACACTGTTATGGACACAAAACAAATATGTTTATTGCTAACTCTAGTCGTTCAATATTCGAAGGTAATAACGTTGTGGGATTCAAATCTTCTATTGAGAAAATCTTGCATCAGCTAACAAATCCAGTAAATATTATATATAAATTCGAATAAAACGAGTGAATTGTAATATTATGTCCGGAGCATATCATAACTCTATAAAATCCCATACGTTGCTTGAATTTGACATTGATGTAATCCCTGCATCCCAAGTAGCACATATAATCATATATGGGCTAAAATGCTGTGATATTGGCTGATATCCCTGGCTAGCTAGCTAAAATTGCTAACCAAAATAACAGTTCTATTACAGTATAAAGACGGAAATATGGCTAAAGTGAGGAATTTGGCCATAATGGAGTAAAAATGGCCAATAGCCAAAAAACCTAACTTGAAGCGAGCTTTCATGGCTAGAAAACAAACCAAGAATCATTTGCCAAAATTTATATATATATATATATATATATATATATATATATATATATATATATATATATATATATATAAACGGCCTACAAGAAGAATTGCTTTCAATTATGTAACAGATTGCTCGATATGACAAAATCGAAAACGAAACGTCTATCATATTGGAACAGTACTACATGCTAAGTGTAACAATTAGCGCCACCTATTGGGGCTCCGGTAGTTTCCAGCTGCAAACCCATAGGTATTTTGCAAAGTATGCACTAGCACCATCATGCGGAGAGTAGATACTAAAATCAATAAAAATGCGCTTTCACACACCTTTATCAAAAGTTCTTGGCCGGAAAAGATATATGTAAATAGCAAAAATATATAATTTCTGCAGGTGCAAAATCAGTTTAGGAAGGTCGGCCAAGAAATCTCTTTAAACCAGTGGTGTCCCGTCGTTCTTTAAATAATATGGTACGCCTTTTTGACTATACGCACTTCAGATAATTAAAAAATGTAACTATGCCATATGAACCTTTATCTATATTTGTCTGTTTTCTTTCGTGTACCGACCACTTCTATATCTCTTTTGTGTTGCAAAAACGGCGAACTTTCGAATTTTAAAATAATTCAATTTTGATTTTTCTTGATCGATTTACCTATAAATATATTTTTTCTTAAGTTCTGTCATTACCGGTTCCCGGGCTAGTGCCTACGTCCACTATTATTGGACCACCCAGTATAGTGATACACGATTTACAAGTCCACATTTTACAAGGGCAGCCAGCATCAGATCCAGTGAACGAGATTTATGAAAATTTTAATTTATACAGTTCGACTTTGGGCTACTCGGGTATGCCAAAAGTGGCCGTCTGTCTCCGTTTGTCATATTACTTTATACAGGGGCCGTCATTGTGAAGTACTATACAGGGCGTTTCCTAATTGCGTGCTGATGTTAAAGGGGGTGTTTTTGTGTCCCAAAAATTTTAACTTTTGAGGTACAGGATGGTAAAGTTTAAAAAGAAAACATTTTTTTCATCCCAATTCTGATGCTATTGTAGCATCCCTACATGAAATTTGATACACGTTTTCTATGCATTAAGGAGCATACTGATTTACCCAGGTTAATTGCATATGCACACCGAAAGAAATTTCAAAAATCGATTGTTAATAAAAAATGCCATTTTACGCGTAAAAGACGTCTATCAAATTTCACATAGTTATTTATCTATAATAGCATCAGAATTAGAATAAAAAAAAAATGTTTTTTTAAAATCCTGTATCTCCAAAGTTAAGACTTTTAGGTTCATATTAAACTTTTTTCTTAAAAAGGTCCAAGCATCACCCCCCTTTAACATTAGCACGCAATTAGGAAACGCCCTGTATAGTACTTCAAAACGACGTAATATGACAGAAGGAGACACACGGTCACATTGGCATACCCGAATAGCCCAAAGTCGAAATGCATAAGTTAAAATTTTGACAAATCTTGTTCACTGGAATCAGTGCTGGCTCCGGTACTATAACTACATTGATGTGTTAATTTTGGAAAAATATGAGTTCTGTAGTTTTTCAAATATTAATTGCAATATTAGATATTTTTTGACACCCGGTATTGAACAGAAAATTAATTATTTTGAAGCAGTTTATTGACAGCTACTTTGTGAACAATTTTACAAAATATATGAAAAAAAAATAAGCCATTTTTGAGGTTGACGGCTGTGATTCTAATGGTTCAATTCCTTGTAAATCGTTGCCTTCCTCTGCAAATGATGAGCTTTCGTCGTCACTACTTGAAGTTCCCAGTGTGACAACTTAATCATCAATAACTGTTTCAATTTTGCCATCTAGTTTCCAGTATTTATCTTCAATAGAACGAACATGTTTAACATACGATTTCCAATTTTCAGCCGATATTGAGTCAATCGCTTCTAATGTTATTTTATTTAAATCTTTAATTGAAAGTTCACCAGTGTTGCGCTCTCGAATATATTTTTTTTCTCCTGCCCATGCAAGTTCAATAGAGTTGAGGTCGCACATGTATAGAGGCAGCCTTAAAGGTGTATGACCGAGGTTACGTAAAAGACCGTCAATTTTATACTTTTTTTCTCTAGGCTTGTTGGCTGATATTACTTCATATAATTGATATTTTCTCCATGTTGGATCATATCATATGAGCTTTTGTAGAGTATTTAGTTGGCACTTTATCTTCTACGTGAGAATGATAAGACGCAGTATCCATTACCACGACTGATTTAGGAGGAATGTTAGGTAGAAGCTTCTCGAGCAAACACTTTTCAAAATTATCTCTATTCATCTGTTCATGATAGTCTCCAGTTGTTAGTCCCGAGCGAAAAACTAAAGCAGCACCTGGAACAAATCCGGCTTCTGAACCAGCATGAACTATAATAAAGCGCCTACTAGAGGGGATTCCCTAAACAACACCTGTAACATTTTCACTTTGCCAGCATTTGTTCACTGTCATATCATTATCTACCCAGGTTTCGTCTACATACACAATATTACGTCCTTCTTACCTAGATTACCTTACAGTTGACAGATATTTCACCCGCCAGTGAAAAATATTTGGTCTCTTAATGAGCAATTTTCGTTTATTTTAGCACTTGCGCCAAACCAAACCAAGCTTCTCTAGTACAGGCGTCTATAACGCTCGCAATAACTTCACGTGCACCGCTTCGAATTGTTTTTCCTCTTTTGCTCGCCATCGTTACTTTGAAATAATAATTCAAATTCAACGCAACGCATTTATATAGAAATGAAAACAAATGCTCGAAATGTATAGGCGCCACTGGAAATAGCTTGAACATTCTAGCGGCAAGTACATGGAGACTCTAGGCACATCCCAATTACAAGTGGACACAAATTTTACTTTTCCGCTTGCTTAAGACTATGAACCTTTATTTTAAAGCCCGCCCGGTTTTCTTTCGTGTCCCGCACTTTACAAGAAGAATTGTTTTCGATTAGGTCACAGGGTACCCTCCTGCGATCATGATTTCTGGGCCCCTACCCTTATCAGGCAGCCTTATACCCAGGGATAGGGTTTTTCCGTAGCTTAAAATATTTATATCAAACCGTTATGTTGAATTGTACCAAAATTCGTGAAAGTGTACCACGTTAGAATTGTATGTAGTACTATGATTAAGGTTATACATCCTCAGTTTCCGTTAGCGGTTTCTTTTTTAACAACATTACTATTTTGTATTTTGACCATCATATCATCTATGAAAGTAATGAAATGATAGACAATTTAAATAATTATATTTATAATATTTATATGTTGTGAACATTGAAGTACTGCAGAAAATTGAAACTGTAAAGTAAAACAACATACTTATAAACATTTTTAGCAAATATACTATAGTATAGACCTAATTATTAGTTATAAAGAAAATGACATATTTATTTTTTGCAGAAAAGCTAGACATACTGTCAACTTGATTTTTATATATGTTTTAGCTAATATATAAACCTAATTAATGATCATATAGAGAATGATCCGCCAACCATCAAAGAATGTCTAATTTATATTAAAGTAGATTTTACTACATCAAATAAATATGTATATGCGCTCAACAAATCCTTCCATAATATAAATTAGACACTCTCTAGCGAGTCATTCGTTATATGTCAATTAATTTGGCTTACATAATATGTATATATGTTTGAGCTGATGCTCAAACATATATAAAAGTCAAATTTTTCTGCAAAAAAATAGGTATATATATATATATATATATATATATATATATATATATATATATATATATATATATATATATATATATATATATACGTACATGTAACAAAAATTGCTGTAATATAAATTAGACACTCTTTGAAAACTCTCCTGTGAGTGATTCTTTATATAACTAATTATGATTTATGACTATATATTTGCTAAAATGTTTATACAAATCAAATTGACCGTATATCTAGTTTTTCAAAGCAGTTAGCGTTTAGCCTAATGTTTCTTATGGTAACCTAAAGATCCTTTGACGGCTTCCGAATTATTCAAGGCCTTTATATTAACTAATAAATAATTATTAAATAATAAATTTTAAACGACTCCTTAAACCTGTGTTCAGTAACCGTATTGACCCGTTGTTTAATATCTACTAAAATATTAAAATTAAACTAGCTTCATACACTTCCGTTTTTTAACTGAATTAATCCGTTAACATACAAAACAAAGTGGCGAAATAATTATATAAAAATTTGGAATACACTGCTAACAGCTACTGCTATCCAGGAGATTATTTAAATAAATAAAACGTCTTTATTCAAAATCATTAACTTTGACCTACTGAATAACCAGACAAATAAACAACTAGCCTGAAAAGATAGAGAAAACAAAAAATTTCATCTAATATTTTCCGACCTCACGAGGTAAAGCTATTTCTTTCTCTATGGAGCCACGTGTCGATTTCTATTTCACGTCGCTCATACTACCACCTGCGCTAACGTAAAAAGCCATGCTATGTTGTAACACAAAAAGATTATTTAAAAGGCTTATTATGGAATTTATTAGAAGATGTGTCGTTAATTTTCGTATATCATTTTATTTTTTTTGAATGATATTGTGATACCTTCAAGTAAATTAATTAATAATATAATATGAATGATAAATTGTGCCAAAAAGGCGAAAGATGTACCATAGTGCCAAATATTTTTCAAGTGTGCCAAATTTTGTACAAAAGTACGCTTTCGAACAACCCTGCCCAGAGAGATCTGAAATAACAGATTGCTCGATATAACAAAATTGGAAACGAAACGCCCATCATACTGGAACAGTACTACATGCTAAGTTCTATTGGGACTCCGGTATAGATATTATATTAAACATTTCTGATAATGCTCTTGTTTAGCTATAACTAGCTGTATTTCGTTAAGTTTAGACCCAGGACATGAGCTATATATCTAGGGCAGATGGAGAATGATTGGTTCATAGTATATTCAAATACGTTTTACCCTCAGTATCTACCTTATAAACTCCAAGGCAACTATATATCATATGATCCATCAGGTGTAGGCTTAAATCGAACCCCTTTATCTTTTGGGAGCTTATCTTCTATTGTGGTACTCTAAAGAGTTGCAATATTGTTGGAAGTCATAACATAACTAGTTACCTTTCTCTGGTTAGAAAATTAAGTGAGAATTTGTAGAACATATTTGCCTGATCTAGCTACCTATCTCTTCATTCATCTGCCTATCTAGTCTTTCTATCATAACTTAGTTGTTAGGAATCTAGACAGTTGAATGTACAGGGAAATTAGTTTCAAGAAATATAGGACAGCTATTGAGAGGTAACGTAAGCAGTCGATCGTAGAAAAAAATTAGTTTTAAAAAATATAAGGCAACCGTTGAGAAGAAAAAAATGTTCAAGATACGAATGAAACACACGCAGTCGAGCGTTGAGGAAAATTAGTATTAAGAAATATAAGAGAGAAATTCTGCAGTATTCGGCTGCAAGCAGGTCGATAATAGCTATTCCTGTTAAGTTGCTTGCTCTTGTTTAGCTATAACTAACTGTATTTCAAACACAATAATTCAGATATCTCTCTAGCTCGAATGGGAAATGCTCGCTTCATAATAGATTTAATTATCTTTTACCGTCAGTAACTACCTTATATTCTCCAAGTTATCTCATTTCTATCTTTTGAGAAGCGTTAAACTTAAGCCATACAATTGCTAGTATTTATTAAATAACCATTTACTTTTCTCTTGTTCAGACTGAATATATTTTATCCACAGTAGCTGCCTTAAAATCTTCAATACTAACTCTACATATACTTATAAGATCATTCATGGGAATAACTCGAGTTATATACGTTTAACCTATTTTTTTATCTTTTGAAAGTTTGGCTATAGAAATAGAAACGTCTATGTTCCCATCTAAAAATTGATAAACAATTCATTCTGATCGATGTTAAGGCTGATTTATATATATATATATATATATATATATATATATATATATATATATATATATATATATATATATATATATATATATATATATATATATATATATATATATATATATATATATATATATATATATATATATATATATATTATATGTATATATATATATATATATATATATATATATATATATATAGAAACGTCTATGTCCCCACCTAAAAATTGGTAAACAATTCATTCCGATCGATGTTAAGGCTGATTTTTAAATGTAATTGGTTTTGAGCCTGGATACCTGCGTATCGGTATCTCCTAGTATAAAACAATTAAGCCAGTAGAAACCTCCGTATTTTCGCTAAAAGGCAAATATTTACATTTTTTGTTCCAGGAAACTGGGCAAAATCGAGTTTGAAAAAATGCATACATTTTTCAATTTTAAAGAAAACTAATTTTTTAAAGAGTGCTTCGCCGTTGCGACCTTAGGAAAAACATTATGACCAGGCCTACTTTTTAACATAACATCGCTCTCAAAACGTGAAAATATTTCTCCAAGTACTTTCAGGGGCGTAAAAAATGGATATAATCAAAAACTAGAATGCATGTCATTTGAATACAAAAACATATCAGTGAATTATTTTAATGCAGCTATTGTGTATCCTCTACTTATTGACGTTATTCTAAATACATAAACCCTTTATAGCATATCGCTTAAATTTGATACATTTTCGACAAACGATATCAAATTTAATTTGAAAAATTTGCTGAATATCTCACTTTAGGAGCCAGTTAAAATAAACATGATGCCAAATTAGCATTGCTTTTCCTTGGATACTTTTAATTTCAGTGATTGCCCATTTAGTTTCGAGCATATTACACGACAAAATCACTATAATTTTAACAGCATATTTCTCGGCTAAATATACAAACTCGAAAGAATGAGTTTCGATTTCAGTATTTTGTAATATCCTACTGATTAAAATATCCTGTTTTTTTTCAGATGGCTTTCAAGACAACAGCAACAGTCGAATTTACAACAATCCTCTTTCGTCCATTCTCAGTCAAATAATTTCAATTATGGTGCGGATAATAATCAAAAATATCAATACTCTACTCCAAGATATGTAGAGGATGACTATTATCGCCCAACCGCCGCATCAATAATTCCACTAATCAGTTCTGGGGTGAAAGGTCAAAGTCAGTACCACGGAGTTTCCGGATCTCAGGTCAACTATGACACATCAAGTAGTAGTAGTAATTTCGCAGAATTGCAAAGACAATTGCAAGCTCAACTGAGTGGTCAGCTTCAAGCAGCTCTTACTCAAAACAAAGCATATCTTAGCAGATATTCCACTGCTTCGCAAGATCGATCTTCATTTGATGAAGCCTACCGCAGACTATACGAAGAATTGCAAAGGAATCTCACCCAACAATTACAAACTTTCCAAGCTGGAGGTAGTGATTATTCTAATTCATACGGTGGGG
This sequence comes from Kuschelorhynchus macadamiae, assembly GCA_030620095.1. Taxonomy (NCBI): domain Eukaryota; kingdom Metazoa; phylum Arthropoda; class Insecta; order Coleoptera; family Curculionidae; genus Kuschelorhynchus; species Kuschelorhynchus macadamiae. The sequence continues at coordinate 634,279 of JAUTXW010004786.1, forward strand.
TGAGTGACAATCAGCTAGCACAATTACGTTCACAACTTCAAAGCAATTTAGCCTCTCAACTACAACAAGGTCTTCGACAATCTTACAGTGCTTCAGCTTCATACAGTGCGAGCTCTGGAAGCAGTGCAAGTGCTGGTTCAGGAGCGTATAGTACCAGCAATGGAGGATATTATAGAGCAGCTAGAGGTAAATTTCATTTTTATAATTCTTCAATTATTTTGAGTTGTAATTTTATTTGCTTTCTAAAAAGTTAATTTTGTTTTGCCATTTTTATAAAGAGTAAATAACCAAAATTTAAGAAATTCGACAATAAACATAAAAAATGTGTTTTGGCAAACAATTCGTCCTCATATCGTCGAGAAACCAAACATACATTTTTTGAAAATATTTGCCATTACAACTCTAGCGCATATATAATACATTAATAACGCACTATTATGCAACACTAGTCCATTTAATATAGGCTGATTTTACAAATATTAAAAATTATTAACTTTAAAAAATCATATGCACTTTTTACCCGACTGCACTTACTAAGGTGGGTATAGTAATTTACGTTATACAAGTCCGGTAGGTGATTTATTACAGTATGAGTTGTAATAACACCTAAAGTTTTTTGTATGTTTAAAAATTTCAATAAATTCTCTAATTTCCCATTTATAGTATTCTGAAACCTTGGTTTATTTATAATATGGCCAGTGGTATGCTGGTGTTAAGCTGCAACAGATTAAACAACCTGTTTCTTTTTAATACATCACTCATGTTCCTTCCTAAGTCTAGTGGATATTGGGCGCCCTATTTCTCCCACGTACAGTTCTCCACTGGAGCAAGGAATTTTATATGCTCCTTCTGTTTGAAAAGGTACAACATCTTTCGTGGATCGCAATTGCATTGTCCAATCTTGATTGAAGATTGTACGTATGTTGGACCTCCGCGCCGAAGCAAATGTCGACTTTGTCATCAAATAAACCGCCGAAAAAAATACCAACTTATGCTTTTTTAATGGAATAGGCATCCCGTATATTATATACTCAGTAAATGGTCCTTGTTTTCTGATTTTAAATAGATGAAACATCAAATATTTCTTTTGTGAGAAAAGTGGTGACTTTATTGGAGTATCGTGCTCTGTAAGTATAGACTACATAGGTATATATGTATAGGAACTATATTGGATTATTTAAAAATAAAATTAAACCTACCTAGTATCTGAAGACATTGTTTTTACTTTTGCTTCCCTAAAAAATAAAAAGTTGCCACTGCCCCCTCTCCTTCTCCCCGGGGTTTTTTTTTTCTAGTATCTGAAAACTTTATATTTTACCTTTGCTTTCCTAAAAAATGAAAAGTTATCGCCCTTCTCTCCGAATTACTTTTCTGGATACCGGCATAACACTCATGTATGTATGCATGTAAGTATGTATATGTCCATTGTTACCACATACAGGACCGATTTTCATGAGTGTGGCATCAATAGATTTTTTATGAGCGAGCCCAGCGTCGTATTTGTAAAACAACGTGATGACGTTTTTTTTTTAGTTGCTAGTTGATTTCACTTACCGTTAGACATCGTGATAACCTTAGAAATACAGAACTAGCCGCAAGCTCATTTTAAGCTTCTCTTACATGGTTGATTTATATCTTTGTTTAATATCTATAGGGCAGTTTTTAAATATAATGCTGATATTATAACCAGCTGACAAATTTTAAAGTTTTTTGGTATAAGTATTTTCACAAGACTTTGAAGCATTTAGACGTCCACGTGAGGGGCAAGCCTTGTGTAAATTAGTAACAGCTTTCCCTTTACTCATGACTCGAATCTACTGAAGTACAATGCTTGGCAAATAGAAAGGGAATCTTAATAATCTTTACTTAAAAGTATGTACATTCACAAGTCTATTTCGTACGAAACATGAAAAACCTTATTATTTGTACAGATGTGTTTAATTTTAGTAAATATAAGATTGACGCAAAAAAATCGTTGAAACCAACACGGTAGAAGAAAAGCCTAAAGTAATACAGGAAGTATATTAAGTATGTAAACAAACTTAAATTAATTAATATCGGCTTTATTTTAAGATAAAATGTAAACTTAGGTATCACAGCATTTTTATTTTGCCACAGCTCGAGCTCCCCGATATTTCTTCACACACTCCTGCTTAAAAATCGTTTAAGGTTATTTTTGCGGAAGTTTTGGTTGTATTGCCCAAGCGGTACTAAGAGGATATTGCAGTGAATTTAAATTATCTTTTTTGTTGCTGCTCGTAAGTTAAATTACATCTGCAGTGTGACAGATCGATGTGGATCACCGACAGAAACTTCATTAGTCTAACGAACGGGTCGTCGTTGAGTAGAAAAAAAACGTTATATTTCTTGAAAAGAAGTAAAAATGTATCTAAATTTTATTATCGAATATCGAACAATCGAAACAAGAGTATATATTTGTGAAACGCCAAAAACAAGATACTTTTAATTGGGATTTTTTTTTCGTTGGTTAGTAAGACGTTGAAAAGTCGACGCATTTTACGATTACGATATGTACAAAAAAACTAATAAAATAGTATTAACTGTGAACATCGGGAAAGTAATTTACTAAAATCAGAAATATTTATTCTAGGGTCTGATAACTATCAATATGGTCAGTACAGATCAGGTGGAGGCTATTTGATGGACGCACCAGACTGCCAAGGAGATGATCCTCAAGCTTACCAACCTCATCGATCTAAAAGAAGTTACGGATATCGTAATAGACCATTAGGTTTATCCACGCAAACTGGTGTTGGCTATAATTCAAGAGGTATGTAAACCCAGGACATGAAGATCCTTAGATTCTTCAAACGAGTTAAATGTAATTCATTTCGTAATACATATTTTTTATTATTCATATTATAGTCTCATTTCTCAGACATATTCATCCTTCACCCTTTTACTAATATCTACCAGTGGCGGCTCGCCAGGGAACGCGGGTGAAGCGCCGCTTCCCCTACATTTTCCAATCCATTTAACAAATATTTTTACAATATTAAGCATTTTATGATCTACATTTCTATTATAAAAATTTAGTATCTTTTATATAAATATACACTGTTTACTTAATTATACCATTATTTTCTGTCAAAACTAGTGCCTTATATACTCAAAAAATAACAATGACTTAAAAACGTAGCCTGCTCAACACCTTTTCTTAAGAGGGACCTGTTCAGGAATTACAATCAGCAGTAAAAAATTCCTCTTCAGACTCCCCCCACACGCCGGCTTTTGGGCTTAGATTTGTTTACGGCTGGCAACGCAATGGTAAATATCCATAAGCCAAATAGAGATGGGGAACGGCATAAAGTGCTGCTGCAGGCTACAGAAGCTTGTACGCTTGTTATAGAATTAATGTAAATTAGTAAGTTCGGGTCATCGGAGGCGGAAGCAGTTTGCATCGATCGAATCGAAATTAACTTTAAGATATAGGTACATAACTGTTTTTTAATTCGTTTATTCATTCATTTATTTATTTATTGTTTCTTTAAGAATTACACAAAATTCTTAGTTCTACTGCTTAACTTGATTAAGATATAAAAAGTACATTTTCAATCCTAAAAAAAATATCAAAATAAAACAAAGTCTTATAGTAGTGCACAACAACTAGCCTATATATATGAAGTTCTTTTTACCTTATTTATACCTACTTACATATATTCACAGAAAAAAAACACTGGTAATATTACGATAGTTTTATATAAATAATACATGTATATAGCAATATCTACCTTTAGAAAAATGATATGCGCGTAAGAGATATTATTTTGGTACTCGTTTCTTAGAAAAGCTCTAAGTCTCATGATTTGTAGGGTAACTTCGCGAATTTCGTTAGCCAAAGCAGGCGCAAGAGAAATAATCTTGTTAAAAAACTCGACATCCGACCAACTAGCTGGTCTTACTAACGAGTATAATAGGCAGATAAAGAAAATGTGATGAAAAGCTTCGACTACATACATATTGCAGACCGTACAAAATTCTTCACTATTAAAGCTATATGAGAGACCGTTGTACAAGAAGTTACAAATTTTGTGCTTAGACGGATTTGCGCCATAACTCTGGTTGTGGAAATAGAAATATTGTTAAACACTAAGTAATTAGCTGGACTTCGCGTTAAATTAAAAGAGCCATAAAACAGCCTATAAGAAGCTCTATTAGCAAATGCAGCGTCCGATTCAAATAGTTTAGTCCAAAATTTTTCTAGTAATGTGCGTCTGTAAGTACTAAAGTTTTGTGGAGTTAAGATATTCCATAAGTCTTGACAATCTATTTCCTTGAAAAACGACTTTAATCGCAAAACCCAGTTGTATCTGCAGTCAGTTATCACCTAGGAAAGATAGGATAAACGAGAAAAACAAATTTTAGGTAATCTTTTACTATCCATCAATAAAAGTCTGCGACTGTTTTTTCAAAACACAAAAATATATTTAAAATCTTATAAATTCATATTATTTTCCCTAAGTATTAAAAAATGCTCCAAAGCTATAATTAACTTCATAAAAAGGTTAAAAAAATAGCCATTTTGGGCATGGCACCCCGAAAAAATTTGGCCTGTGGCACTATCCACCTAACTACCTGCGCTTCATCCATTCTTATATCCACGAGCCGCCATTGATATCTACATCTAGAAATCATACATAAAGTTATGCACTAAAATCACAAATGAACAAATAACTTCTTAATCAAATGTAACTGAACTTCCTTGAAAGATCTACTATACTACGGCTATATATATATATATATATATATATATATATATATATATATATATATATATATATATATATATATATAGCAGTCTTTATTCGGACGCAAGAAAGAAAGCTTCGAAATTGCAAATTGTGATTTTGGCGATACGTCAGCAAAACTGTTCTTTTCAGAACGACACTAGTGAACGGATATATACTAGGAATGAAAACACTCTGATACTACTAATTAGATATTAATTCGTATTTAACGTATGTAGGTGTTTTAAACGTTGGTTTTTAACGTGTTGATGTAATGTTTATGCTGTGTTAACGTAATATATTTACATGCTTTTGAAAATTGTTGTTTAACCGAGACGCGTCGAGCCTAAATAAATAAATTTTTGTGAAAATTTGGTCTTCTTATGTTATTTTTTAATCATTACCTTTTACATGTTACCAGATATTTGCATTTGATTAATATCATAGTCTACTATTCCAATAATATGCTGTGCCGATATGCAAACATGAATATCTCAAAAAGATAAAACATTTTTGAAAGAACTCTGTCGGCTACAAAATTATGATTATGAAAATGTTGCTTCCGGTATTCTTTCTAATTAAACGGAAAGTGAAATTTAAATACCAAATACATGGAAGTAGTTTATATAACCTCATCTGTCAAATCTCCTTATATTATACAAAGTGAAAAGAATTCAAAAATCAATTTTACCGTCATATATTAGTGTCCCGCTCCCGTGAGACACCATGTAGGGCAAGGTGGCGCACGATGAGACACTTTTTGGATTTTTGGAATTTGTGCTTTGTGGAAATAATAAATATGCTTTAACAGAAATGTGACATAGACTAATGTATGACCAACTTAATTAAATAGCATTTTCTTGAAAAATTCTTCAATTTAGTATTTTATTATCAGTTAAAACAATTGGAAATGTCGCATTGTGGAAAGAAATATCTTCCTCAATGAGACTACTAAATTTTACAATGAAACAAACGGTTTATTTCTCTAAATTTATTCTCGTATAAACAAAATAACATAAAAAAAACTTTTTTAACCCGTTGTTCCGGAAGTTTCAAAACGATGTCGGCTTTGTCATCTTCGGCAACATCCTTAATATTAGGGAAGATAAATTTATTTTTGGCTTTTTCGCTCTATCTTAAAAAAGAGACTCCCCAATAATTTTCTTCTATTGCTGTGATGTGAACAACGTAGAAAATTTGTTTTTTGTTTGCCTTGAATCTAATAATTATGTAATCACCAACTTTTAAATTGTCGCCCATTTCATCAAAATTAATTTTGTTAAACAGATTTACTTCTTCGTTCGCATTATATTCTGATGACCCATCAGAATAAATTCCATCGCTAAAGTCGTTAGTATCTGAATCACTTGTCAAAGCAAACACTTCCCTTTTTACTTTCTTCACCTTTTGACTTTTATCCTTTTTTAACAGTTTAGCATTGTGTAATTCTTCTAAATTATTTTTTCTGGGGTGTCCATGGGAATAAAACTGCGCCCTCGCTTTATATCTTTATTATTCTGCTTTCTATCTTCTGCCTTCAGGAATCCTTTAAAAACTTCAGGAGATGTAAAATTGGATTTTTGATTGGAAGTTCAAGGCTTAACAAGAATGTCACTTATATCTATTTTATCAATGTTATTTTTCGGGAGATTGTGTTAGTTAAAAGGTTGTTTCTCATTTGGTTGAGCGCTAACGGATGGTTGGTCGGTCACATAAGAACTCAAAAAGCCTTAAATACTTCAAGTCATCAAACGGAAAAATGCCACTGTTTTTGAATCCTGATTTTATTGTTTCACGTTTCATTGCTCTATCAAATGCAATGATAACACACGCAGCAATATCGTAAATTGATGCAGTTCGTCCGAGGTTCCTTATCATCCAGTTATCAAGTTCCGCGTTTAAATAATTCTTTAAGGGAAAAAATACAGCGATGTGTAGAGGCTGAGTCTGAAACGAGTCCCAGTGTTCCTGGTGTTAAGCCTTGAGTCGTGTTCAGATCAAATATTTTTCTTGGGAATATCCATGGGTATATGATTTCCAGATGCCGAAAATGTGCAGCATGTTGTGTCCAAAACTCCCCATTCACTACTTGAACCCTCGCATACTTTCTTGTTTCCTTTGACGGCTGCGATCTTTTGAACTGTAGTTGTTGCAGTTTCGTCTGAAATTAAAAAAAATATTCTCAATATTAATATCAAAACACCTTTCCTAAATCCCTCGTAAATTTTCAAAAAAGGTTCGAACGTTGTTAATATTAAATGCTATCATCTTTGACAGCAAGGTAATTTTTTACTACAGCTCTTCCTCGCCGATTTTCGTGATTTTTTGCATATTGATAGATTTCGGGTCGCTGATCATGAATCCGAAGTCAAACCGATTCGGCAACGTTTCGTTTTTAAGTTATCTTTCTTCATAATCTCAAATTTCATTTCTTAATTGTCCTTCCCTTTTTTCTTTAGAAAATATCCTTTCTTTTAATATAAATTTGATGGAAGTGATATTAAACTGTGTAATTATTAGGAAATGTGTATTTTACTACGGTTTTTAAAAAATCAATTAAAATCTAATTTTATAACAGCAGAGTTTTTTTCTTAAATTCGTAAAAAGTTGCGTTATTGTCATTATTCTGTAAACCGCCTACTTCAAGTCAACACTGCCAGGTCCGTTACTGATTTTCTAATATACACATGCGCGGAGGCAACAGGTGAATTGGTAACGGGCTAGCACCAGGTTAGGCGCTGTAGGCATCTTCAATAAATCCCTACTACAAAAAGTGGTCAACATTAACTAACAGTCATGTTGGTTAATGTTGATCGCCTTTTCTATTAGGGCTTTATTGATAATGCGTACGGCGCCTAACCTGGTGCTAACACGGTACCAATCAATTTATTACGTTCGCGCTCCTGTAGGTAACGATCCACCTATGTATGTAACAAAAGTTTCATAATTCATTTGTACCAATTAATGATTTAAAAGCGTGTCTTGATGGTTTTTCATGACGTCAAGTTGCCAACTCGAAAGAAAAGTTACTAGTCCAAAAAGTATGAAATACGGCAGTTTTTTGAGTCTTCACAGCCAGCGTATTTTTATAAAAAATAAGAAAGACAAAGGTAAATTGGTTTTAGGATGTTTATGAACTTTAAAGATAAATCACTCAAAAACAAAACGTGATTAAAAAAATTGACTTCGGTTTGTGATTAGAACCCCAAAATCCTCGTATATACAAAAAATCATCAAAATCGGCGATGATGTAAAAAAGTAAATAATTACTTTAATAAAACCTTAGATTAAATACACATTAAATAATGAGTATTTAATCTAAGAATAAAACCATCATAATAAATAATAATAAAAGTCTGTTGTAACAGAAAAATCGGCATGGACTGGGCGGGATAGCGAATCGTATTCGATTGTGCCATAATATTCATATATGTAACATGTAACCAACAAAACTACGGTCCGTACAAAACAACATCCGTATCTTTGTCCTAGATCCTAGAAATCTTGCGTATGGTGTATGCTGTGATTTTCGGGTTCAACGTTGTATAATATATTTCTAAATTAGTTTTAAAAATAAAAAACCGCTAAATTTCCTTTACCCGGAACTTCCCTCATTATGTGTGTACCAATTTAGTTCAGTACATAGTTATTTAGGAACACATATATACTGTCTTTTCAAACATTTTTAATGGGCGCCATTTTGTTCCAATATTTTGGATACCTACCAATATTTTACCCGTTTCTACCTATGCCACACTTGATTATGGGTATAATTTAGAATTAATTCAATAAATAGTTTTCAGATTGACAAACACCGCGATTGTGTTACGTCATGTTAAATTTGTACCAGTGGAGGCTCGTGGATTTAAGAACGGGTGAAGCGCAGCGTAGCTAGGTGCACAGCGCCGCAGGTGAAAATTTTTCGGGTGCATCGCCCAAAATGGCTATTTTTTAAGCTTTTTATGATGTTAATTATCCATAGCTGTGGAGCGTTTTTTTTTATATAGAGGAAATAATATACATTTATAAGATTTTAAATATAATTTTTTGTTCTTAAAAAACAGTTATGTACCTATATCTTAAAGCTAACTCCGATTCGATTCGATCGATGCAAAACTCCTTCCGCTTCCGATGATCCGAACGCACTAATTTACATTAATTCTATAAAAAGTGAACAAGCGCTTGCAGCCTGCAGCAGCAGTTTTATGCCGCTCCCATCTTTATTTGACTTACGGATATTCACCATTGCGTTGCCATAACAACTGCAACAACAACTAACAAACAAATCAAAGCGTGAAAGCCGGAGTGATTCCTCAACGGGTCGTTCTTATGAAAAGGTGTTCGGGGCGCTACGTTTTTAAGCCATTATTATTTTTTGAGTATATAACGCACTAGTTTTGATAGAAAATAATGATATAATTAAGTAAATAATTTGAATTTATATAAAACATACTGCATTTTTATAATAAAAATATAGATTATAAAATGCCTAATATTTTAAAAATATTTTTATTTTTAAGAAAATTGGAAAATGTAGGTGAAGCGCGGCTTCACCCGCGTCCCCTGGCGAGCCGCCACTGCTTTAGCACAGCCCATGCGACTACTTCACACGTGTTTTAACTGCTAGAGCTAAAGCAACATTAAAATGACAGTGTTGTTATTTCAAGGCAAAGCTCAAGAAAACGAGGATGTTGTATATATGTTTATTTTGGATGCAAATTTTTTCTTAAAATTAATTTGAATATTCGTTGTAAGAGTAATTAAAATATTTGTTTTTAGTAGTAGAAATAATTAGTGTTACTTTAACAAGAAAAAAATTGGGAAGGCGCCTTACAGTTTTAATGAACGCTACACCTATATGGAAAGTGGTTTTATTGCTACTTTCCGGCTACAAATGTATTTACTATTCATTATAACCTATAATAAATTTGTTACAAACTAATAAATTATTTTATAAAACAAGCACTTCTTTAATTGATTTTCTTTTTAGAAATTGCATCGAAATTTTACTTTTTAAATTTGGCACTATACATCGTTACGGATTTGGACGTATATGCCACTGATATGTACAGCTCCTAAAAGGTAGTAGTGTATCTCAAGTATTTTTTTCAGTCAGTTCTTTGTATATAAAAATCGATTTAAAAAAGCACTAAAAAGTAAAAATATTATTTTATACCATCTTGAAAGTTTGACTTGAGAAGTTAAACTTCAATTCAAGCTATTCGCCGCATCCAAAGACTAGTATTTTACCACCGAGCTAGGAAGCCCATGCTAAACATTCAACAAAACTTGTTTATACTTCGCGGAAATAAACGACGAACCAATAGAAAGCACATTGAATAATCTGTGTTGTGATTAGTGGGCTGTGAGGGAGAATTAGGGAATAATAACGGGGGTCTATTGAAGATAACATTTTGCAAGATTCGCGCTAACAAATATTATATAAAAAGCGCCATCTATATATATTTATAGAGAATCAGATATACACAATTTACTTAAAAACCCCGAAAACCATATGAAACACGATATTTTTAGATTTAGACCCAATTTTTTCCCCTTAACCCCCCCCCTCCCCATCTTGTTTGCTATACACTTCACTTATTGACACAAGGAACGTTTTGTGCCAAGAATACAAGTATTTCATTTTCAACTTTCATTAAGATTTTAATAGCAGAAATAACCTGACGAGGAAGTAGATCCTCTAAATCCGAGGATGTATCCCAAGGTATAAACAAATAATTTTTTGGTTACCTACACTTCATACGCCAAATGCACTAAAAGCAAAGTTAACGCATTTCATTTTTATTTTTTTTTAGTACGCTCGCTAAGGGCACCCTTCTAAATACTAATAAAAAAATCGTAAAAATTGGTCAAATCATCGCGGAGTAATCGATGTACATACATAAAAAGAAAAAAAATACTTGGATCTCAACTATACTGAATACAATGCAATATTGGGGTCCATTTAGGGGATATTTTATTTTCCATTTGTTGGATTGTCTACTCGGAGTATAATCGATCTTTGAAGTTATGTCTTAAACAAGAATTGATGTTCAGCGGATACGTAATGTGATAAATCGTAATCTACGCACGTCAGCGTGCTCAAAGGCAAATGTATATAACCTTCTTACAAGTGCGCTATGCTCGGTTGCGTAGGAGATCCCGTGTTGTCGGTTTTGCATTCTAGGCATTATAAGCAGTGGCAGCACGTGGGTAAAAAAATAGGGGAAATGTTAGAGAAAATTAGAACAGACATATGTGCACCGCATGCAAAACATTTTTTGCAAATATCCACTGCTACACAGCCCCTTAAATTCAGAAAACCACGAATGTTTGAAATTAATATTGTAGGATTTACCAAAATTTTTAATGTCTTTTTTAGCATTAATTGTCAGCACACTTGTTTGTAGACGCGTAATTAAAATGTCCTTTTTTTCATGTTCTTTTCAACGGGGAAGTGGAGTTTCTAACAAACTACAAACAATGTCACTACCGGGTCCAAACGAATTCATTTCAAAATAAAAGACCGCCCATAAAATACTGAATAAAGCGCGATGGCCACGATCTACTTACGTACTCGTTGCGATAGCAACGCATTGTGCTCGCAAGTGGCTCTTCCGTTGGTGGATCGACACAAACGAGTTTAATTAGATTTAATATTGAAAAGATTTAATATTGAAAACTAGTATATTGTACTGATTTTTAAAGTGTGTTAAAAAATAATTTGCTAGGTTTTTTTTTGGGGAAGAGGCACTTCCCCTACTTCCTCCGAATAGCCGCCACTGATTACAGCTATATAAACTAGATATTAAAAACAAAGCTTACCGGAACGTGACAGCTGCTATAGTGTCCGACTTTAGTAACTTAACAGATCAGAAACAACATGAGATTGGTAAATAAATAAACTGATATATTACGTTGGTATTGATTTATTTAAAAACGTATAAACAAATTCGAGTGTACATACACAGGATTCATGATGTAATTCATCAAAAGATTATATTGACTTTCGAAAATATTTTTTTCTTTTCTTCTTCGCTTCTTAATCAACTACATAACAGCAAGAACGACTTCCCTGATACGTCTATGCGCTCAAATCAGGACTAAGCATACTCTCCATGTAAAACAGCAGTAAAAGAATGTAACTCGTTAGCATATATTACACCTACTGCGAACTGGTTTGAAGAGGGTCATGCATTGCATCCTCAGAAACTTAACGTATGGGCTGGAGTTTTTAAAAATAAGGAAATTGATTCATTTTTATATTAATGAAACTCTTACCGGACCCTTATACTTGCAACTGTTGAAAGAAACTATACCTAATTAATTGTAGCAACTATTCAACCACTCAACAAGACGATATTGATTGTGATTCAGTTTTATAGACGGATGGAGTGCCCCTGCACTTTTTTTTACCCGTCAGAGAGTCTCTTGATAATCAATTTCCTAGGCGCTGAATTGGGCGTCGTTTCTTAAAAAAGCGTGTGTTTCTTATATCACCAAATAATTGACAGGAACTAGAACAAAAAATGGGTTTTGGCAAATACAGTACTTTCCCATATATGTATGTACATACATGGTTTTCTCAAGTTGAGGTTTATATGCAAAAAATATAATAGAGTTGTCGTCTTTTTAAAATATGATTAGTTTATTTATGAACATTTAGTGTTTTATCCCCTTAAAAGAACATTATGCAATGCAGAGGAAATACATTTTTCCAGTTTTACCGTTTTTCTTTTAAAGCTGTGTATTATCGAAATGAAAAAATATTTGCTTTTTTAGAGCTCTTGTATTCCCTGTGTAGTAGAAAAAAATTTATATACAAAGAGATAAAACAAATTTAACTTGTTTCACCGATTGTTTTTTTTAACTAACCGCTTTAAAACAAAAGATATTTTCGCTTTTTGCAGACTGGTTCATATTTCTAGCACTATTTATATACAAAAAAATACAAAAAAAATTGACATGTCTTTATCTATTTTCTTTTATGTAATACTGTCGATAATAATTCATAACATAGATCGTGTTCCGTAACTATGTGTCCGTTCAGTTCCTTAACTACGCATCAGTGTCAGTGAAAAAAATATCGGTACCTACAATTTAAATAAATGTTTTACACATATCCGCTACAGTGATGTTTTTTATCTTCAGTGTTGCTTCATAGGCATAATGATAAAATTTTCACGAGGCTGTGTCGTCACTGATACGTCACAGATATGTATAAATTGACACTAATGATCAAAACTGTAAAGGTTGGGCAACACAACGCAATAGCTTTAAAACAATACCAGCGGTGATAAATCATGATGTTTTGGGGATTGTGTAACCTGGAGCTACTATACAATCGCTAAAAAATGGCACGTTCACTTTGTTCTAAAAGCTTTTCGAACTTAGACTTTGTTATAGTGCCACTAGATTTAGGAATGAAACATTCATAACATTTTTGACATAAACTCCTGTATTCACCAAAAAGGTTTAAGAGTTAGTCCAGGTTTAGCTGTCATGACTTAAAACTCTTAATTCGCCATTATGTTTCGCCAATGTCACTGTCATTACGTAATTATGACATTTAGAAAAATGATTTGTTCAGTTGTTAAAAATGTCATCTTAAACGTATAACTGTCAAGTTAGTCTAAATTTAAACCTTTTTAGTGAATAAGGGTGCGTAACTCTAGTACCCAACTGACAATTAATAATAAAAAACGGCCAAGAGAAAAAAGTCCACCACCCAACGATAAAAAAAAAGTCCAAATTTTTCTATTACAGGATTTTCGGTTCAGACTGCGGTTTTGCTTGTTCGTAAATATGTCTTGTAATTTGCCAACTCGGTCGCAATTTAGCCACCTGATCAAAACATTGGGGGAAGCCTTCCCCCATACCCATTCCTTAGCGGCAGATTTAGAAATGATGTAATTATAGTTAAAAATATATAGTTATTTTAACAATCTACTTGGAGGGAGTTATTAATTTAGTTGATAATTTTAATAAGATATCAAATTTAAATATAATAATAAATGAAAATTACAAACAAGAACCCATTTCAGGCATAACCATTTGTCCACGAGGCAAATGAAGAGGCTGCGATAAAGAAGGGGCGATTGTACAGGGTCTTCCATTGAGGAGGAAAAACGGTATTTTTTTGACTTCCCCCGTATTTCTTAAGAAATTCAAAATAGCCGATGTATTTTAGCTCGGAGAATTCAAAAATCGTAACCTATTTAATTGAATATATTCATATGAAATGTAGGTGATGCAGATGATCCCCTTACTTCAAAATCTTTGACTGGCATCATACGATAGCTTATCAAAAACTAAGATAGGAATGTGAAAGTTATTTTGCTTTAGGTCCAACCGTTCAGGTGCTATGACGGCTCAAAGAAGCACAAATGTCAATTTTCAAACATCAATAAATCAATGTTCCGTTTAAAAATCGCAAGATGCTAGGCGTAACTCTTTTGTTTCTTATTCAATTATTTTTTTGTTACGACTTTCGAATTCTCCGAACTAAAATACGTCGATTGGCTATTTTTAATTTCTTGAGAAATACGGGGAAGTCAAAAAAAATCCGTTTTTCCTCCTGAATGGAAGACTTTGTACATACATAAGAAAGAACTGCGCTAATTTTGTAAAATATTGTAACGAGCCCTACTATCAGGGTACATTTTATTAAAATAACCGCAAACTCTTCATACTAATCATAGTTCTCCTCACTATTTAAGTCGAATTCACCGCACGCGGGCGACACTCTAAAGGGGTGCCAAACCGGAGGTTTCGTTGGAAAAAAATGAAAAGAACATTTACTTTTATACAACTTGAATTTTTAATGTTGCGAAGATTTTACGACGAACAAGGCACTAAAAACTTCCTACTGAAGAAAACGAGATTCGATCATTTTAATATTGGCTTCATATTATCAGTTAATACATTAATTATTATTCTTAATATCAATGGGGATTAGTGTAGAAATTTACATTATTAAAAATCGGTATACTCCTTTACCTGGAACTTCCCTCTTTATGAATCTTTTCTTTTATTAGGATTAGTTCGGTACATAGTCATTTAGTAACACATAAATACTGTCTTTTCAAAAAAATTTTGGGCGCCATTTTGTTCCACCATATTGGCTGTGTACCATAGTTTTTATCTATGCCACACCTGATTTTTGAATATATTGTAGAATAAATTAAATAAGCAATTTTTTACAAATATCATTAGACCGCCATTTTGTTCCATCCTGTTGAATTCATACTAAAATTTTACCAGGGTGTACCAATATTTCATATCTATTTTTTGTGCAAATATTAAAGTCTATTTGATAAGAGATTTGGTTACTTCATCTTTTAAACAGTTTATTTCGCCGCCATTTTATTCCTCCATCTTGAATTCGTACTACAATTTTACTAGTTAATTTTTATATTACACTTAATTCTTGGACGAAAGTTGAAAGAAAACAAATAAGTAGTTTCTTCTGGCTGATTTTTTAAATCTTATTAGGCGTCATTTTATTTTGCCGTCTTGGATTCGTACCAAAATGTTACCAGTTCATTCTAATATTTGATTTTTTTGTAAAATTTGAGGTAAACTGGATAATTAGGCCATCACTTTGTTCGGCTATATTGGATTTTTACCAAAATATTACCAGATCATCCCCAATATGACCCTAATTTTCGGCGAAAATTTGAAATAAATTTAAGTAAGTTTTCCAGCTATGTCGAGAACTGACAAAGAGACCGATGCAGTTGATAAACATGTTTTTTGCCATCTAGGGACACTAACAATTCACTAGTTTCATTACTACATAATATTTGATTTTTGTGCAAAATTTCAGGTAAATTTCGTAATTAGTTTTTTTAGTAATAACGTTTTTAACATTTCACTAGGCCGTCATTAACTCTTTAACAATGTATTAAATTTTAGTTTTTGAAATTTCTGTTGTTTCATTACAAACTGGGTGTTTCAAAAACACGCGCCAACGTTTAAAGAGAGATTCTTTATAAGAACATAAGACAGAAATTTCATATGAACATAGGTCCGCAGATTTTTAAAATTTAAAAACAAATATGACTTTATTTAGGTTTACTGAAACAATGGGGGCTATATTTTTAAAGTATTCAGTAGTTATTATTTTAACTACGGGTAACCATCCCTGACTTTCTTTAAAAAAATGGTTCGCCAATTATATTTAAAAACTACTGGCTAAGTCGTTTTCGAGAAAAAAAAACAAATCCTATTTTGATCTAAGCCTCTGGCACCTCTGATCCAGTTTTTGTTGAAGTCAGAACTGCTCAAAACTCTACAAAAGTGATTCTTAAGATCATTTCAAGAAAAAAGTTTTATTAAATATATTTCTGCAAACGCCCTATTTTTGAGATACAGGATGCTAAAAAAAAAATATTTTGTTCTAAATTTTATACACCCCTCTTAAAAATAGAGCATTTGCGCACTGATATTTATTTTTTCTTCGAATTATCCAAGAAATCACTTTTCTAAGGTTAGGTTGAGCAATTCTAATTCCAACTAAAACTGGACGAAAGGTACCACAGGCACAGTGCATCAAAAAAAAATTTTTTCTCGAAAAACGATAAAGCTAGTAGTTTTTTTTTAAAAAGCCATGGAAAAAACACTAAAGCTCGGGAAATCTGCCAAAAATATGAGATGTCTCCTCTCGGTTAGAAATATTAAGTCATATTGTTGTACTAGTTTTTAATAAATACAGAAACATGTATCGAAAAACAATTAATTACAAACATTAACAATCATACTAGCAAAAGACTAAACTAAAAAAAAAACAAAAATAGTCATGTAAAATTATTATAAATAAATTTCAATGTAAATATAAAACTACCATAGAACACATTTTCATTCAAGCATGTTTCTTACAATTACCATTACCAAATACTCGAATCACTCAACGTTAATAATATTTCTTAAAAATAGTTTAAAAAAGAAATGTTAAAATTTAATAAAATGTGAAATATAAATATTCATAATGTACAAGATACTTTGTTATTGCGGCGACTCTTATATTGGGAAAACTAAGGGAACCCCTAAACGTCGAAACGTACAAAGAAAGGAAAAATCGAGTTGATCTGAACATTCTTGGAATAATATCCATAGAATTTAATGGTTAGAAGAGAAAATACTTTACACCAAGCCCAATACAAAGACGGCGCTATAGGGGTATAGAGGGCGTAATTACCTTTCCTCCCAAATTTGCCAAAAAAGTACCTAAGCTTATACATTTATTATAATTCAAAATATGGATAAAGACACATAAAACATTATCACAATTATTTGCTAACCACAAATGTAAGGACATTTTTTTTAGTTGCCAAAATGTTGGCCTTTTCTCCCAAGAGATAGTCTAAACAAAAGCCCAGAACTAATTACATAAATTTTCAAAAAACTACTGACCCATATGGATAATGTTTAGAGGTCCTTAATCTCTCGTACGTAAAGATGCGATGAAAAATAGCAGCTGTAAATATTTAGATTTTTTTCATTCCCCTTCCTCCAGAATATTTAGCTGTTTGTTTTGGATGATCCGGTTATACGCGCCGTTCATATATCCAAGGTCGTGCAAGGCAAGACGGCTCCAGCCCTTAAAGCTCCGAGAAGAATTAAAAAGGCGCTGAGTGCTATTCAAAATGCGCCTGCTTAAGTACAAAATAAACGCTGTTATAAAATAAATAAATGAGAAAACAAAAAGCGAGCGAGGATCTTTACCATAAAAGACGCACATTATACTTGGTATTCATCAAAGTAGAGAGTAAGGATTTTTTTTTAGTCGTCAGAATTTTCTCGGTGTGTATTTCCCACAAAGGCGTATTGTAGTAACTGCACGACGCGTGGCCCGCCAAATTGGCACCCTATCCAGTTTATGTTTTTCACCTATCATCTTCTAAACAACTTGTTCTATAACACCAGTTTATTCGACAAATAAATCGGGTGTTGGATCGAATAAAAAAAATCAACCAATTTGTAATATATCTGTAGTATAAATAAACAAATTGCTTTGAAAGACTTGAATGCGCCACACTGTACACACCGATATGTTTGTTAAATATGTAGAAAGATTTATGTCTCATAAAAGTTTGTGTAAGAACCTCCAAAATTCAAACATTGCACATTAATGATTTTCTGACAAGGCGTGGTTTCAGCTACTTATTAATAAAGCCGAAAAGATGTCTATTTACCGAATGTGCATTGTTTTTGTCGGAAAATCTAGTATAAAAAAATTGCAAACGTGAAGCTTGATAATTAAACACTGATGTTTGGTAAACGTTTGTCACAAAAAGACTAGCAGTCATGCATAGATGAACGGTGGGCTACTTATTACATATTTGGAAACATTCATATGTTTGATAAACATATATTTAAAAATCGGTAAATTTCTTTACCCGGAAATTCCCTCGCTATGATTTTTTTTCCATTTGTTAGGAATAGTGAATTGTGACCCAATTTAGTTCAGTACATAATCACATTATATATGTGTTACATATACTATCTTTTCATTTCTATTTGTTCCATCATATTTGATTCCTACCAGTATTTTACCATTTTCTCTCTACCTATGCCACATTCGACTTTTGGTCATAATAAGATAAATTCAATAAATAGTTTTTACATTGACATATAACGCCGTTTTGCTACGTCATGTTGAATTCGTACCAGTTTATCTCCTTTTCACATCTAATTTTTCTGCAAAATCAATTGAACAAAATTTTTTTACGTTGATTTTTTTTAAATTTTATTGGGCCGCCATTTTGTTTCGCAATCTTAAATTAAAACACATATTATCAATTTACCTACTCCGTTGGTCCGCAGATTCTTACTAGGTATTAAGTTTATAACTGGGTTTCGATAACGATACTCTTGTTGTTATGTTAAAGTGGTGTATTATTTGGGGTTAGGTTCCAGTAAAAACACTTTTTTAGAACGTCCACGTTTCGCAACTTTATTGTTGCATCCTACATGAAACCCATACTATCAGTCTTTACCTACTCCGTTGGTCTGCAGATATTTCCTAACCTCAAATAATATAACACTCTAACAACAAGAAGATCGATAACAAGAACCATTTAGAACCTTAATATCTACATATCAACAGAGTAGGGAAAGACTGATAATATGGGTTTCAGGCAGGATATAAAAATCTATGTGTCCTGAGATTGCAACAATAAAGTTGCGAAACGTCGACTATAATACACTACTCTGACATAAAAACAAGAGGATCGTTAATGAAAACTATTTAGAAACTTAATATCTGGAAAATAGCTGCGGACCAGGTAATAAGTAAAAACTAATAATATGGGTTTCATGCAGGATATAGAATGCATATGTGTCCTGAGGATGCAACAATAAAGTTGCGTAACGTTGACAATTTAAAAAAGTCTTTTGTTTCTTTACTGGACCATAACGAAAACCATAGAAAACATAATATCGTGGAAATATATGCGGATTAACGTAGTAGGTAAAGACTAATAATATGGGGTTCATGCTGGATATAGAAACTATATGTGTCCTAGACCTTTTTTTTTACTGGACCCTAACCCCAAATAATACACCACTGTAACATAACAACAAGAGGTTTGTTAACGAAAACCATTTAGAAACTTAATATCCAGGAAATATCTGCGGACCAACGGAGTAGATAAAGACCGATAATAGGAGTTTCATGCAGGATAGATGATACATACACGACTCTAACAAACTGTTTTTTACATTGTTCAGCCATATTAGATTTTTACCAAAATTTTACCAGGTCATCCCTATATGACCCTTAATTTTTGGTCAAAATCAATCGCGTGAGTAGTATTTAACCTATGTCGCAAACTGACACACAGACAGACAGACGGACCGACGGAATTGAGAAAACATGTTTTTTTGGCATCTAGGGATGAGACCTGAAACCTGAGAGGGTGATTTTTTCACGATTACAAAAATTTTATTTGGCCGCGAGTTTGTTACGCCATCTTGAATTAGTAACCCAGTTTTACTAGTTGAGCCCTAGAACATAATTAGTTATGGCACACAATTTGAAATCATTAAGTAGTTTTTAGTTTTTTGTTTTGTTCCGTCGCCGTCGTCTTGGATTCGTACCAAAATTTTACCAGTTGATTCCAACATAATACTTGATGTTTATGCAAAATTTGAAATAAATTCGACAAGTAGCTTTTTTCATAATATTTTTTTAACATTTCACTGGGCCGCCATTATGTTTTAGGCATACTCGATTATCAAAATTTGAAGTTGAAGGGTTAGTTTTTAAGCTGACAGACAGACCGACAGACGGGCCGACGGAATTCCTGAAACATATTTTTTGGTATCTAAGAACGCGAAAACGTGGAGATATTTAAAACCTGAGAGGATGATTTTTTCACGATTACAAATATTTTATTTATTTTATTTGGCCATCTTGAATTAGTACAACTATTTTACTAGTTGATCTCTATAACACAATTAGTTATGGCACACAATTTGAAATCAAACCATTAAGCAGTTTTTTCAGGCTAAATTTTTAAATATTTTATTAAGCCGCCATTTTGTTCCGCCATCTTGGATTCGTACCAAAATATTACGAGTTGATTCCAACATAATACTCGATATTTTTACAAAATTTGAAATACATTGGATGAGTAGTTTTTTAATAATAATTTTTTTAACATTTCACTAAGCCCTCATTTTGTTTCGCCATATTGGATTTTTACCAAAATGTTGCCAAGATCCCCATACGACCCTTAATTTTTGACAAACATTTCAGGTCAATCGGGTAAGTAGTTTCTTAGTTAGGCCGCGAACAGACAGACAGACAGACTGACGCAATTGAGAAAACATGTTTTTCGTCATCTAGGGACCCTGACACGTAAAGATCTGAAAAAATCTCGGAGAGTGATTTTTTCACGATTACAACACTAGTAAAAATGACCAGCCAAAATTCAAACACTGCGCACAGAAATTTGCCAGATGTCCTGAAATCCAAACCTCGAGAGTTTGCTATCATGTCATGATCCTGTGTAACTGTAACTAAGCTGCAAGTACACCGTACTCCACGAATTAACTCTATGGTTTTCAAAATTCACGAAATCAAGAAATAATAAAATTTCAAAAATTGACCAAAAGTAAATAGAGCCACTCAAATTGTTCAGCATTTTATTTAATTTTTTTTGCGATGAAGAAGGGGAATTTTTCCTACCGACGGCCTGTCTTGGAACCAGTTTTTTGGAGAAAACCCTAGATTCAAGATGTTGTGTAAAATAGAATTATAACGCAACAATCTTCAAGCAGAGGATACGAATATTCGAAACATATATTAGTTTAAGTGTCTGCCTTAGGGTTTAGTTGAAACATGTTTGTTAATGCAAACAGATTTCTTATACAAATATAATCTCTAGATTGTTTCAAAGCTACAAGTACAAATGAATGTTGTTCTTTTATTAATTCGAGGAGTAGGTAGTTCCTCGAAAAATTTGCAGGAGAAACTAAATTTTCAGTTAAATATAATTTATATTAGAAATTTAGAAGTTGCAGTGGCGGCTCGTCAGGGGACTCGGGTGGAGCGCCGCTTCACCTACATTTTCCAATCAATTTACTTAAAAATAAAAATATTTTTAAAATATTAAGCATCTTATAATCTATATTTTTATTACAAAAATGCAGTACGTTTTATATAAATTCACATAATTTACTTTATTATACCATTATTTTCTATCAAAACTAGTAAGTTATATAGTCAAAAAATAATAATGACTTAAAAACGTAGCGCGATGAACACCCTTTCATAAGAGCGACCCGTTGAGCAGCAGCATTGGCTTTAAAAGTCAAAGGCAGCAGTAACAAATTCCGCATCAGATTCCCCCCGCACGCCGGCTTTCGCGTTTAGATTTGTTTACTGCAGTTGCTATGGCAACGCAATGGTGAATATCCGTAAGCCGAATAGAGATGGGAGCGGCATAAACTGCTGCTGCAGACTGCAGGTCCTTGTTCGCTTGTTAATGAATTAATGTAAATTAGTGCGCTCGGATCATTGGAGACGGAAGCAGTTTTGCATCGATCGAATCGAAATTAACTTTAAAATATAGGTACATAACTGTTTTTTAAGAACAAAAAAATATATTTAAAATCTTATAAATTCATATTATTTCCCCTAAGTTTTAAAAAACGCTCCAAACCTATGGATAATTAAACCCATAAAAAGGTTAAAAAAATAGCCATTTTGGACGTGGCACACCGAAAAATTTTCGCCTGCGGCATTGCCCATCCGGCTACCTGCGCTCCACCCGTTCTTATATCCACAAGCCGCCACCCAGTTAATGACATACTTTATAGATCAGACATGGCAAAAAATATATTTAAAATAATGCAATTTTGACCAACTATGGCATACAATTAGACAAATAGATGGTTTTTGCCAGCTTTTAAAAAAATGTTAAAATTCACTTAACTTCCTTATAGTAGGTTGAAAATATCTGAAATTTTAACGACGTAATGGATATAAATAGACAAATATACAGTTTTTTGTAGTGGGGGTGACATACGTCAGCGGCGGCATGAGGCTAATTTTTCTTCAAAAAAAATTGCTAAAAGAAGTTAACTGATTTTTTTTAACATTTTTTTATGGTCTAGATTGCAGTCATTTAGAAACTATTATAAGAAGAAGTAAACTCAATTTTAGCAATTTTTTTGAAGAAAATTCAGTGTCGTGCCGCCGCTGACGTATGTGTGGGGGTGCCACTACAAGTAAACTGTAGGAATATTTGTCTATGTATATCTATTAAGTGGTTAAAATTTTAGATAATTTCAAGCTACTATAACGAAGTTAACTGAACTTTAACATTTATTTAAAAGAAAACTCGATGTCGTGACGCCATTGTCGTTGGTTACTCCTGCTGTAAAAAACCATCTATTTGTCTAATTGTATGCATTGATTGGTCAAAATTGCAGTGGTTTTCAAAAATACTATAAAAAAGTTAATTCAAATTTACTGATTTTTTTGACGAACGTTACGTTCTCGTAACGCCGCTGTCACCCCTGCTACTAAAAAACTGTATATTTGTCTATGTATATTTATTAAGTGGTTAACCTATCAGCTAATTTAAACCTACTATAAGGAAGTTAACTCAAATTTAAAATTTTTTTAAAACAAAATTCAATGTCGTGATGCTACTGTCGTTTGTCACCCCTGCTGGAAAGAGAACCATCTATTTGTCTAACTGTAGACAATAGTTGGTCAAAATTGCAGTCATTTAGAAACTACTATAAGAAAGTAAACTCAATTTTAACAATTTTTTTGAACACTCCACTACAAAAAAAACTGTATATTTGTCTATGTATATCCATTAAGTGGTTAAAATTGTCTATGTATATCTATTAATTTCAAGCTACTATAACGAAGTTAACTGAATTTTAACATTTTTTTAAAAGAAAATTCTCTTTCGTGAGGCCACAGTCGTATGTCACCCCTGCTAGAAAAAGATTATCTATTTGTTTAATTGTAAGTAATAGTTGATCAAAATTGCAGTCATTTAAAAACTACTATAAGAAAGTAAACTCAATTTTAGCAATTTTTTTGAAGAAAATTCAGGCCCGTGCCGCCTCTGACGTATGTCATCCCCACTAAAAAAAACTGCATATCTGTCTATGTATACACATTAAGTGGTTAAAATTTTAGATAATTTCAAGCCACTGTCGTTTGTCACCGCTGGTGGAAAAAAACATCTATTTGTCTAATTCTAGGCAATAGATGGTCAAAATTGCATTATTTTAAATATATTTTTGTGTATGATCTATAAAGTATTCAACTTAATTTGACTGGTCCACTATAATTTTTTGTTGCTAGCTACTTTGTAGCCATCTGGTTTTTAAAATTAAAATATATTTTCGAAAGCATGATATATTAGGGCATATTGATGATTTTTTGTTAGTTTATGTATGTGTTTTTGAGTAATAGTTATTTAAATTATAATTAGTTTTGCAGCTCAAAAAATATATTTACTTTGTTTTCAGGATATGGAGGTTACTCCGGATATGGAAGTTATACACCTGTGGGTCAAGAAGAAGACGATTCCGAAGTAGTTCAGCCAAGACCAGGACAATATGTCTCTGACAATCAAAATAATCAATACGTCGGTCAAGAAATCGATGATACTGATGATACGCAACAAATTGAAGTTCAACCTGGCTTTAGTGGGGCTTATGTAGGTCAAATTTCTGTGGGACAAGAAGAAGATAATTCAGATAATACTCAACAAATACAAGTAGATCATGGATTTGGCACCATAGGTCTCGGTAGTCAGAATTTACAAACCCATAATGAAACTCCTCGAAACCCCAATACAAATATCGCCGCAAACGAAAAATTCTCCTTCCAGCATGGTAGAGATACTACACAATCTGTTCACACTAATCAAAATCAGATTAACCAAGAATATCAGTTTGGTATTCAAGGTGAATTAGGACATCAAGGCGGTATTCATCAAATTCCCGTAAGTCAAGTTTCGGTAGGTCAAGAAGAGGATGATAGTGACGATACACAGCAAATAGAAGAAACTGGTTTTAATAAGCTAACAACAGAATCTAGTGATACTGAAAGAGATTCTTTACTAAAAAAAAACTTATCAAAAACTGAAGAGTTTGGGCCTCCTGTAGCAAAATTGCAAAACCCTGGTTTTCATTCAGTTAATATCCAAATACCTCAGAGCTCGTATGATCTTAACCACAGACAAATTACTTCTGGTCATCAAACAAATTATCGGCCGGCATACGGCGGCAGAGAATACGTTGATCGGACTCCTGAATATGGAAGTCATGATATATTGGGTCAAGAGAAAGATATGACCGATGACACGCAACAAATTGAAATTGATAATGGTTTTGGTAATTCAAATGTAAATAGTCAAAATATTGGTAAATCATTAAATCAACAAACCCAATTCAGTGAGGGCGAAAAAGATGAAACGAGTCATTGGAGTAATAGAGTGGCTCCACAAATTTCAACGCCAAAATCTCCCATTCGAAATAGTCAAGGTTTTCCTTCACAAAACAATTTTGGACAGAAAACCGATGACACTGATACAAATAAGTTTCGACCTCAAAATAATTTAGGACAGAATGACTATATAGTTACTACTCAAAACTTAAAACCTGTATACAAGCCAGATTTTAATAAGTATTATGAGATATCTTCCGAACTCAGCTTAGGGTTGCCAACTCACACTACTGTAAAAACCCCATTATCCCTTCAATTTGGCATTCAAAATGTATTACCTGAAACTGAATCCGTTCAACCATTACCGGCTAACTTCGATAACTTGGAAACATCAAGCAGGAGGGTACCAACATATGATGAAGAACCACTTAATTTAAGACCAATCTCAAGTCTTGGCCAAAATATACAAAATGGGCCACAAGGCGATTATTTCGGTGTTTCTAATCCAAGCGGTACTTTAGGTTCAACCCCATATCCTGCTGCTTCCGTTACGCAAACAGATATACCACATTCTGAGACATTTCATGTTCCTGTAGAACTTACAGATATTTCTAGACGGTTACAGACTAATATAAATAGTCAAATAGAGGCTGTGGTAAAACTTGAGCTACCTTACACGCTCACTCCGAATCAACTTTACAAAGATACTTTAAACAGCTTACGTGCAAATATTAGCCGCGAATGTAAACAATTATTGGAAGACAGTAGTTACTTTCATCTAAATATTCGTGAAAGAGATGTAACAATTTTGGAGAAATACATAGAGTCACAATTAATCCAAAAATTGAATTCTGAGTTTAAATCATCTGATAGGGGACAGTTAATAGAATACCAAGCTCTGCCGCAACCGCCGTATAACTACTATATTAATCGTGGATATGCACCTAGGCCGCAACCTCCAACATCATCCAATTCGTTTCTACAAAGAGAGATCAACTCGCAAGAAAATCAATATCAGGTAAATCAAAACCCAAATGCGAACAGGCAGTTTCCTCCAGTGCAATTTAGCGACACATCTAAACCAATCGCAGTTGGCCCAGCTAAACCTGAAGTTGCAGCTGATTTTAGCAGCCCATCACCTCTACCGACATTACAAACGGTGGTATCGTCACAACCAATACCTCAGAGTCCTTTCCAGACGCAGAGCAGTAATGACAGAAGTAAAATTTATGAAGCAGAGCAAGAAGCCAATCGACTTATTCAACATCTCAGAGATTCTTTGAGAAATAAGCCAAGGCAACCCGATGCAAATACCGATCAAGACAGTTTAAGTTCAAACAAACGCTATGGTCAAACCCCAGTAGTATATGGTTACAAACCACAGTATAATGTAATTCAAGTTAAACTAGAAAATATAACCCCAGAACAATTGAGAATTATTAATCAAATTGAAGCAGATTTTTCATATTTAATTGATCTTGCAATAAAACATCAGTATTCTTCTAGTAACTTAGACCACATTTCCAAGTATGAACTTTATCAGGTATCTCAAAATAAATTAGAAGAAGAAATAAAAAGAAATTTAACAGCTTGTATAGAAGGTACGTTTAATCCTAATTTAGAAAATATTGATTTTGCGAAATATTCTACTCTTATCAATCAGAAATTCGAGTATAAAAAAATTTCAGATTTGGAAAAATACTTAGTAATTAGGCTAATCAAAAGAATTAGGTCACAATTAAGGAGAGTCTATAATATTGAAGTACCAGTGGATACATATGAAACACCAGAAGGGCCGGAAGCACAGGAATATACTTCCGACGTACCTGTAACAAATAGTATAGGGGTAGTTAGGCTAGAAAATATCACACCTGAGCAACTTCAAATTATCAATCAAATTGAAGAAGAGTTTTCAAATTTAATTGATATTGCTGTACAAAAACAACAACTTCCCAGTAACTTAGATCAACTTCCTAAGCATAAGCTTTATACGGCATCTCTTAATGCGTTAGAAGAAGAACTAAAAAGAAATCTCACAGACTGTATAGACGGTCGAACTATTTCAAAATTAGATGTCCTTAACCAAAAACAATATTCTAGTCTTATTAATCAAAAATTTGAACACCACAAAATTTTAGATCTGAAGAGATATTTAGAAGTTAAACTAATTAAAAAGCTTAGGGCGCAATTAAAAATGATATACAACATTGAAGAGAATACGTATGACTCCAGTGCACAAGGCTCTCAAACACCTGCAAGTGAAATCCACATAGTTAGGCTGGAAAATATAACACCTGCACAATTAAAAATCATAAGAAAAATTGAAAACGATATCAATACACAAGTCGAATCTAATTTAGAGTCTCTGATAATTACTCTAATAGAGCATACTCCTACGGACTATCAGTATAAACAGTCACTAGAAGCAATAGAGTTAGAACTAAAAAATAATATCACAGAGACTATACAAAGACTCTCCGAACCAGGATTTAGCGAATATTCTCAACTGGTTGCTGAGGATTTTGATTATAGCAAAATTAACGATTTAGAAAAATACTTACAAATTAGGCTAATTAAAAAACTTAGAGAACAAATAGCATATTATTCTAGCGAAAAATTTACTAAAAATTCGAAACATGAACTTTATTCAAGTAGTTCTTTACATTATAGTAATAATTACAATTACCATTCTAACCTTCAGAGTGAGTTCGGTTACCAGGGGCTTCATAAACTGCCACAAAGTCCAGAAGTTCATACGACTCCATTAGAACAACAAGGATTTGTAAAAGGTCACAAGTATTCCAGTAGTCCATATTTAGAAAACCCTAAGGTTCAATCTCCGGATGGATCTGTAGACGTGTCAGAAGTACCTATATTATCTCCTGAAATAACAAGTTACTTTGAAGCTACTGAACCTACAACACCATCAGAAAGTTGGTGGCAACGATTCGGAAATAAAGTGAAACAAGGAGCGAGTAATTTAAAAAATAAAATAGTTGGCAAATCGTAGTATATAAAATAACTTATAGATGTATGATGTAGATTATAAGAAATAAATAAAATATACCTATTAAAATGTGTGTGTCATTTATTTTGCAAACCATATTATTTTGAGATAGACTTGCCAAACTTCTTAAATATTAGAGCAGCCTGCATATCAGATTTTTCCTTGTTTTAGTTTTCAATACGTTGAAAATATTTTTCTACGAAAACCTGTACCTGTGGAAAATTCAAAAACATTATTATCATTATATACAATATGTTTGGTTTTTAAATTTCACATCAAAACCTAAAATTTCCTGCCTAACCCAATGGAATTTTGAAACAGCTCTGTGAAGCTTTTTCTCTTGATATCAAAAATATATAAGATGACATATTTACATTTTATAATATTTGCCTTTGAATATTACTATAACCAGAGACCGATTTCGCCGATTATACTTCGCATAGACGGTCTACAATAAGTACAACATTTAATGTGCGTGCGAAATATTATTTCGCACGCAACAAGATAAGGCTCGGAGTTGACAAGAGCGCGAGTTAGTTCTAAGTCGAGCAGGTTCTACCTGGTAATGCTAATCGAGAAATTGTGTCGAGCTACGCGGAAATCTCTCGATGGATCTCTACTATTAGTGATGATGCCGCGAGACGAGACAAAATTTATACTCTCGTCTCGTCTCGTCTCGACAGCATTCGACACCATCCACACCATCAACACTCGAGACTGGACTTTTAGTAATAAATATAAAGACATACGTCTTTCCATTTATGTCAAAGAATATTACTGCATCAATAAAATTCTTTGGATGTGTTCTACTAGAATGTTGCTTTGCAAAAATTGAATAAAATTTGGATTTGGATTGGTTCTAAAACATCAGGGTTTTTTAGGAAACGAAATGTCTCATATTTTTTAGCGATTTCAAATTCAGATTTTGGTTGTTTGCCTTTAAATATATTTTAATAATAATAATAATAATAATAAGGCACAAACATAAAGCCTCCACCGCATAACTGATAACTCATACCCTCCACTCAATCTCGCAAGTGACAACATCATCCTAAAGTCACTTTCAGACCCAGACAAACATGAACAGTGGGCTCAAATTGCACTGCACGGCCGACATCACAATGACTTGAATCAGCAACACGTAGATAAAGAAGCATCCAACAGGTGACTGAAGGATGGACAACTATTCCCAAAGACCGAAAGATTTGTGATTGCAATACAGTTACATATACAAGTTATTAACATACGGAATTACACGAAATTCATCATCCAAGACCGGGCCGTTGAATCCGATAAGTGTCGAAAATGAAGCAAGAGATCAGAGATTATACAGCATATAACATCTGGCTGTGCTTACCTAGTTTACTTACCTAACACGGACTACCTTCAGCGACATAACCAAGTGACTAACATCATACACCAGAAGCTTTCCAATAAATACGGGCTACTGAACACCTGAACAAGCATAATAATACCTTTTTTTTTAAATGTAGACGCCCACAATAAATAATTATCACATAATTTAATGTATCTATGTGTAAAATGTCTCAAAAAAATAAAAAGTACAAAAATAAATATAAAACTGGAATTGCTTGAGTATTTTTTATGTTTGAATTATTCTTAAATTTAGAGCTGCCGGAATTTAAATATCAAATAATACTCCACCAAATGTTAATAATTTATCAAACCTCCGTTTTGATAACCCTTCTGTACATTTAATAATCCAAAATTCTCTTGATAAGTCTTCGAATTATTGGTTTTTAAATTTCTTCTCTTGAAGCAGAAAGTGATAGCCCCTTAAAAATGAGGTTGCGTTTAAAAATCACCATAACTCTTTTGTGTTGTATTAGATCCATTTCGTAATTTAAGTTTAAAAACATATATTTTAAACAATTTTAAGAACTTTATATACTTACCTATTTAAAATATTAAAAATACTTTTGCAAAAGCACAAAGAAAAATCTAGCACCAAGCGAAGAAATTTTTATTAACTAGCCCGATAGTAATTTATGTAACAAGTGCACTAACAAGTTTGAAAATTTTGAAATGCAATCGCAGGAATGAAAAAAATAACTTAATGCTTGAGTTACTATTTTACAAAAAAATGTGTAATAACTTGCGATAATGCGGTCCAGCGCCGCACGCATATACTTTGACAGCACCCGTGCTAGACGAATCTGCGGAGCCGAAGTTCGAAACACTAAAAGCACCTGCGCTAGAAGTGCACAGTAACAGCATGTTAACTAGAAATTTTATTTATTGTAACATACTTTTCTCTATTTATCACTGAAGTTGTGTTCAATACGACACTAAATCAGGGGCGTGCAGTCCATGAAAGCAAGGGAAGCAGTGCTTCCCCAAAAAAAATTACAAAACATCTTCTAAAATGTAATTTTTGAAATAGGAAACCATTAATTTAGTTTATATTAAAAATGCTGAAATATTATCTTAATTATCAAGCTTATAATAAATGCGGCCTTGACTCCGACCCAGCCACACTAGAATATCGAATAGAACCTATGCGGGCCGCTAGCTTCTCTGCAGCCAAGTCCTGTATGCTTGATTTCCTGTGAATCGAGCTAGAGGTTATTGAACTTTCCACCGGCAGTTTGCAATTTTTGCATTTCAGTCGTGTGCTTTAAGTGGTGGCGGAAGCTATCGTTGGAGTAGGTTCTTTATTTGAATGGCTATCCGTGTGTTGTGTGATACGTACGTCGCGTCGTGCATGGTGCGATATGGAAGACAGTAATACGGACGTGGACATGCAAATACCGTCAACTTGGGCTATCGGTAATAACGCTGAAAATGTTGGAGAATTTAGTAAGAAGAGTGTGTGTGAATGTGTGGTGTGTGTCTTAATAATAAAGGGATTTTCAACATTAAACTTCGCTGAAAAGCTTCAAATAATTTCCAAAGGAAAGGCAAAACCGCCTATGAAAAATTTAACCACAAAAATGAAAAACTGTATTAGACATTTTTATCCGGAAAAGCAATACGAACAATTTAAATGGCTAACAGGGTGTGAAAATATAAGTAAATTATTTTGTTGGTCATGTTTACTTTTTGAAAATGAAAAAGGTCTCTGGAACTAAACTGGTTTTTCCGATTTAAACAATTTCCATAAAGCTGTAAAAAGACACATTATGTCCAAAGCGCATTTACAGGCCATCATAAAAGAAAAAGTCTTCGGCAAAACCAGAATTGAACACGCCCTTAATAAACAGTTGGAAATTAGTCACCGCCAACGCAATGAACTAGTCGATAAAAATAGGCAAATATTAAGAACACTTTTCGATGTTGTTTGTTTTCTCGGACAGCACGAATTGGGATTTAGAGGTCATGACGAAACAAGGGTTTCTTCAAATAGAAGAAATTTCCAAGATTTACTTAGTTTAGTGGCTAAATATGATGATTGCTTAAAAAATCATTTAGAGCAGTCTAGCGTTTTTCGCGGAACGTCGAAGGGAATCTAGAATGATTTAATTTCCGCTGTTGCAACCATTATTCTAAAACTAATTAAGCAGTAGATTGGCGAGGCGCGGTTCATTGCTATTGTTCTGGACGAAACAACTGATATCACTAATTTTAGCCAATTATCTATAATAATACGCTACGTTAAAACAGACGGAAGTATTCAAGAGCGGTTTTTAGGTTTTAAGAATGTGTCCGAAAATCGTACAGCAGATGCATTCTATACCGTAGTTTATAACGTTATTAAAGAAATTAATGGAGAAAAAAATAGTTGCTCAAAGCTGATGGAGCTGCAGTGATGGCAGGACAATTAGTGGGCCTACAAACTAAAGTTCGAGAAACTTGTGTGTGTGCTGTGTTTGTCCATTGTTTTGCTCATAAATTAAATTTAGTTTTATTCCAGTCCATCAATCACGTTAAAGAGTGTAAAGTATTTTTCGTTACTTTAAGTGGCATGGCTGCTTTTTTTTCAAGTCAACAAAACGTACAGAAGCTTTGGACTCCATTGTCCACAAACGATTGCCCAAAGTAGCTCCTACTAGGTGGAACTATAATGGAAGACTTGTGTTAACAGTATCTGAAAATCGTGAATCACTGATTGAACTATTTGAGAATATAATAGAAAATAATGAAACGTGGGACTCAGAAGCAATAAATAGTTCGAGGGGGTTTTTGGACTGTTTGAAACGAGATTTTAATTTTAATTATTTGTTGAACATATTTTCAGAAATATTTCCATTCTCGGACAAGTTTTTTAATATATTACAAACTAAAACAAATGATATTGCTTTTGGCCTAAAAAAAGTGGATGATTTTAAGTCCATGTTAAGCCAAAAAAGAGATGACTTTGACCTATTTTGGGAGAAAACGATGACGTTAAATGTAGAGCCACAAGCCAAGCGTCTTCGAACAGACAAGGTTGGAGATGTTCAAACATCATACAGACGCCTCTTTTATGAAATATTCGATCAAATTCAACAACAAATAAATTATAGATTTAACGGTTTAAATGATTTTAAAGTACTTGAGGTCTGCAATTTTGATGCATTTAAAGGAAATACTTTTCCAGAAGATGCTTTTAAATCTCTTCTTCTTCATTATGGCAAGTTCTTCGACCTAGTATTACTGTGATCTGAACTAAAAGTGATTTACGAAACTGATGACATTAGCGCAAAAAATAACGCTAAGGAACTAATAAAATTTTTAAAAGGCAAAGAGCTGGAAGATGCCTACACCGAAGTGTCGAAATTGTGTGAATTAGTATTGACAATACTTGCCACAAGTTCATCAGTAGAACGCAATTTTTCAATACTTAAACGTATAAAAAATTTCGTGAGAAATTCAATGGGCAGGAGAGACTTTCGCATACATCGCTGTTGTGTCCATTGAAAATAAACTTCTTCAAAATATGTCGAAGCATCGACGTTTTTATGATGACATCATTGACGAATTTGCAAAAAATGATCGAAGAATCGAATTACATTACAAATAGGTAAGTTTCTAAAAATTGCTTCCCTTTCTCAAAATTTCACCGTACGCCCCTGCACTAAACTGTTTTACTGACGCCCACCACGTCAGTAAACCCATTACTTTAGTGCCTTATGAAACAAGTACGAGAGTTAGGTCGCAAAAAGGGTCGTTTATGTTTGTATACACACTTACTTTTGACTTCATTTAATGAAAGGCCGTTTTACATGCTGCAATTCTTTCTTGCAAGTTGCAATAGTCTTGAACAAAAGCATGCGCTGTGGCAAGACATTTGTACCTTTTGTCAAACTGCGCATGCCTTTGTTCAAGACTATTGCATATTGCAAAGAAGAATTGCGGCATGTAAAACGGCCTTAAACAAACGTCCATTTATGCAATAGTAAAAAGAATTGAAGTCAACTGTCAGATTGTTAAGTAAAAAAATCGCATGATAATCCAAACTAACTACTACTACTGTGGTGCAGAACGAGTTTTTCTATTGACATATCCATGACGGCTTTGTTTTGTATTATAAACGGTCGCTTGTCCTACTGGAACATGAATGGTTGCGAACGAAAACATTTTGACACCTGTTAGTATTAAAATAAAATGATAATGGTTAAAAAGTAATTGTTTAATAATAATAGTATCCAAAAATTCTATTTATTTAAATTTAAAATTAAAGTATGGGATAGGTAATTAAGTTAAAAATGTCACAAAGACAACTATTTGAATAATATTATTATATAATATTAAATATTACAGAACTGGAAATAAAAGAAATTTTTTTATCTAAAAATTTGCGTACAACTTACAGCTCTCGATAAAACTGTTTTTTAAAATTTGATGAAACACTTTAAAATTGTAAGACTATGAAAAAATCCCTTATATTAATAAAATATGCATCTCCCTAGGGCACATATTTTCCAAATTTACATTAATCAGTTCATATTTATAGTTTTCGAGACATTTCAGTTATTCGGATTTTCGATCAATTTTTCAAAGGGGTTATTGCCTGTATTCAAAAATTAACGCACCTAATTAGTATAATTTTCCTTTTCCGAATCTGAATTTAATAGCCGAATTTTGCGAGTGTGATAATTTTCGAATTGATTCGCTTTAATATTAACATAACCTTTACGACTATGTTTTATTAACAAACGTCCGCTAATTTGATACATCCGATTCAGACCTTACAGTAAAAAAGATACGTTTTGCATAAATTTGGTCCAAATAAAGTCTAAAGTAAGGTATCGAAAAATAACACTAAAACAATGTGCTGTTTTGTTTGAGTGTAAAAAATACAAATTAGATATACTATAATTGTACTTAAAATTTATAATAAATACTTATTTATAAATACAAATACATAAGTATTCGTTTTCCATTTTCATATAAGATTTAACAAATAAAGTTGCACGCCGCTTATGCAAAACTTTTAATCCATAAAAGCACGTGTTCCACTGTCAAACGAAAATAACCCTTGAGAATCCACAATCAGACCTATTTGATCTTTATGCGAATGCAATGAATAAACGGTGGGTTTATTCATTGCATTCGGATTATTGTACGTTCAAGGTTTTTACCAACTATTTGAATTTGTGATTGAATAAGTGTATCTTTTTTTAAGTCATGTTAGGTTCCGACTCTCTTTACACGTCTCCTAAAACATACAGTCAAATTAATGACCCTATCTGTAATAGTTTCCGAAATACGCTCTCCGAAAATTCAAAAAACACAGTTTTCTGTAAAAACCGTAGTAACAATCACGTTTTATGTATACAATTATTAACGTTTATTAAAAATTCTATACATAAAACGCGGCTACATATATTGTACAGTCATTTTGTAAATTCAAAAATATGGGCATGTAATTAAAAAATATATTTTCATAAAATATGTAAAAATCTGATTTAAAGAAATGTAACTGCTCAAAAGTTACAGAAACTAGTTTTTTTTGGCAGCCGCCAAAATATTGTTCTGGTATAAATTCAAACTATGAAAAAACTACATCTAAAAATTTAAAAAAATTCAAAGTCCGAACGAAAAACTTTTTTTACAGCTGTCAAAATTGTGAGACTAAATGTTACAAGGAACAATAAAAACTGTATTTAAAAATTCTGAGCAGTTGAAAAGGTAGAAAAAAAACAGGCTCTCGAACAGGGTTTTTGATAGGTCTCAAAATATTTTTTTAATTAAACCTTTAAAAGCTACATGGAACTGTAAAAACCATATTTAAAAATTTAAAGGAATTCAAAACAAAAACATTTTTTGACAGCTGTCAAAATATTTTATTTTAATAAATAACGCCTCAATAAGCTACATGGAAAACGTTTTTCATTATTTTAAGTAGTTTAGAAGTTGTGGGAACAACGCTCTTTTTACAACAGCATATTTAAATATTTCAGATAGTCTAGAAGTCACGGGAAAAACTTTTATTTTGACAGCTGTCAAAATATTTTTGAAAACAATTGCGCCTTTAAAAGTTACATGGAATCGTAAATCCACATAAAAATAGTTTAAAATTTACGAAAAAACAACCATTTTTTTCGACAAATGTCGAATTTTCTTTTTATTACACTACATTATAAAAAAATAGAGAAAACTGTGAAAACCGTTTATAAAAAGTTTAAAAGTCCCGGGAGATTTAAGAACTGTCAAAATATTTTTTAAAATTACACCACTAAAAGTTACATATCGATTTTTTTAAAGCTCTCAAAATATTATAAACAAAAAAAAACGCCACTAATAGTTACTTAAATCTGTGAACACCGTATAAAAAAATTTTAAGGAGTTACTAGTAAACCCATTTTTAATAGCTATTAAAATATTTTTTGTAATCAATTATACCCATAAAAGTTACAATAAATATCCTATCTATTATCGAAAACTCCAATTAAATCCTGTAAAAGTTCAGGTAATGAAAAAAAAATTAAAAAATTGATGGAAAAAAATTACAGCCAGTTATACATCTGTTAGTACTGAAAACCTGTGACGAGGACAAAAATTCAATCAATCAATCAAACCCTACCTATTAACTATAACTTATAATGCCAATGTTTAAATCTTAAAAAAATACCAGTAAAGAAAAGAAAATTTAAAAAATCGCAGCTGCGAAAGCAAAATGTTTTAATCAATGTCTTGTACCCAGTGACGGCTCTTCAGAGACGGCAGGATCGGCCGGTCTGTACCAGAAAATATACAGAGAAAATACTCTTTTTAAAAAAGTAGATAAATATTTTGCAAACATCCTAAAAACGCACAAAACCAAAATGTAGTTTATTATTTCCTGGGCACATAGCAAAATAGGTAGGCATCCCTACTCTGCCGTCGTAGGAGAGACCACAGCCTATGCCGCCAATGCGATTCTGAGAAAATTGGCTTAGAATGTTTAAACCTCTCCAAAAACTTTGTTGCTAGGTTTAAGTACAAACATCGTTTTGTAACAAATAAACCACTAAAAATTTGACGTTTTAAGGTTGGTATAGAAATATTTTTAATATATACTATTTAGTAGCGGCAGATACTGGGTTTTAAAGTAGTTTTTTAACAAGTAAATCACAGTAAATATTGAAAAACTAGCAGATACTGTGTTTTTGTTTAGAAAATAGCTTGAAAGAACTACTTAATGGATTGATTTCAAATTGTGTGCCATAACTAATTATGGTATAGGGATGAGCTAGTAAAATTGTGGTACTAATTTAAGATGGGGGAATAAAATGGCGTTCAAAAAATGTTTTGTGATCCTGAAAAAATCACCCTCTATATGCGAAAAAATATGTTTTATCAATTCCATCGGTTTGCCTGTCGGCCTGTCTGGCTATTTGTCAGTTCGCGGCAAAAACGACTAAACAGGTTAACTTCAAATTTTAGTTAAAAATCAAGGGTCATATGCCGATGACCTGATAATATTTTGGTAGAATTCTAACAACAACAAAATTGTTACTAAACAAAATAATTATCCAATTTACCTCAAATTTTGCACAAAAATCAAGTGTTATATAGAAATGAACTGGTAACATTTTGGTATTAATCCAAGATAGTAAAATAAAATGGCGGCCTAATAAAATATTAAAAAAAAATCAGCCTGTATTAAATTAATTTCAAATTTTGTGCAAGTGTTAAATGTATTATAGAGATAAACTGGTAAAGATGTGATCCGAATTTAAGATAGTGAAACAAAAATGGCGGCCAAATAAAATTTTTAAAAATTCAATGTAAAAAAATCTTATTCAATTAATTTTAAATTTGACACAAGAATAATTGTATATGCTATAAGGATATATGAAGGAAATTCATGATGGCGTAACAAAATCGTAGTGTGTGTTAATGTAAAAATTACTATTGAATTTATTTTAAATTATTTTTAAAAATTAAAAGAGGCAGAAGTGGAAACTGGTAAAATATTGGTAGGAATTCAATCTGATGGAATAAAATTGCGCTCAATAAAAATGTTTGAAAAGGCAGTAATTACGTTGTTTGTTGACGAATAACACTTTTTAAAAAAATTCAATTTATTTTGAAATCGAAAATTTACAACAACGAGATCGGACTAACAAGTGATTCAACACCGTCCTTTGCCTCTATTTATAATATATCGTTATCTCTAAATAGAAATGCAATGCTTAGCATTATAGGGGATGTTACTCCTCCATCCCTTGATGGGCATATAAACTGGAAGTTTTTAAATTACTATGTCATTTGTAATGTTTTAAATAAATTTTTAGAGTGTATATGGTTGCATAAAAATTCATTTTCTGTGATCTTTTTAGATGGATCGTTTGAATATCGAAATTTTTTTTCACTTACTGTAGGATTTTTAAAATTAGGTATTATTATTATATGGTATTAACCATTAGGTATTGGTATAGGAAATAGATGAGATAAAGTATAGTCTTGTTTTTCGACTAAAGGGATTTCTATAATAAAAGTAACTTCGTTATTCATTATATAGCCCTTTGTATCTAAAGTTTTGTTACATAATATTTTCCAAATTTGGTTCAAATGGCAATTTTTCTGAATTTAAGTGTTTTTTAATTATGTTAATTTCTGATAACACTTCTTGAGGTTGACTTATAGTATTGTGGAAGTTATTCAGTTTGGCAAAAGATATAGCGACTTCTATATTTCCTAATATATCATAAATGTTTTGATATAACATATATATTTATGTTAGAATCATTTGAGTTCGGTACTAGTCAAAATCTGATATATTTTTAAAGATTTCTTGGAAACTTTTTATAGAATTACTAAGTAAGGAAATTTGTTTGTCCATTGACAATTTAATATTATTTTGATTTTGTTTTAAGATATTTATTTCATTGTTTATTAATATTGCATCATTTTCGTCTAGATTTCCTGTTTTTAATTATACTTCCTAGTCCATCAATTAAACCACGTTTATGTCTAGTTTGTTTAGGTGGTAATATTTCGTTTATCTGACGTAATATTTTTTGGTTTTGATTTACAATAATTATATAAGAATTGTAATATTCCGTGTTATAGTCAGTTTTATTTTTCAAATGTAATTTTAACATTATATTTTAAACTTAAAAATCTATATTCTTCAATTATACCTGTTAGATCAAATATTTGAATAAATGTCCAGTCATTGTTTGTTTTTTGGGCATATCCTAGTTTGTAGGGTAAGATGCCAGGGTTTTGGATTAATTCGTAGTATTTTGGTTTGTCTCCTTATAATAATGTGGGACATGAATAAAAAAGAAAAAGTGCCTAACCTTTATTAGACGACATAATCAAGGAAATGCAGTATTTCGATAAATTTGTAATTTACTTATTTACTTCGATCAAAAGTGCAAACCGTCTTGCTAAAAATCAGGCCGTTTGGACTACAGCTAAACCATGCCTAAAAGAGAAACACAGAACCTTTTCTTTCACAATAATACTATTAGTCTATGTATACACAACACTAGCACAAATAATTAAAATTATTAAAAATTCTCTTTATACAAAGGGAAGCAGAAAAAGAGGTTTTGATTTTTTTTAGCAGCCAGTAAATTCACTACTCTAAATTGTCAGTAAACTTAAAAATATGATCTAGATAAAGATTATTTTGAATTCTATGTTATTAAAAAAAACTGGAAACTACAAACTTCACATATTTTTGAGTGTTGATTGAATCTAAACTGCACTACTTAACGACGCAACCCTTCAATAATTCTCTATGTTGTTTTACTTGTTTGTTTTATTAAGTTTTTGGTATATAGGCTTCAACCACTAAGGTAAAAAATAAGAAGAGAAATCTACTTACAAAGAGAATTCAAATAATAAGTAACATGGGAGATTTGTCGGTCTCGCATAATTCTAGTGTTGTCTCGCCAAATTTATAGAAACGATATCTCACTCTCCCTCGGCCTCGCGAGACGAGGAGAAAAATTCTAGACGAAACTGAAACCCTAATTTACATAATTATGAAAATTTCATTCTTATGACAAGGCTTCGAGCTTGCATTTTTGCTAGACCTTAGGAGAAAAACAATGCACATTTAGAAAATACATATCTCTATTTCATTGTTTAATTAAAGTTATGTCCAAACAACCGCGGCCCGCGTCCTGGCAACGTTAGGAGAACGTTTGTGTACGCGCTAGTTAAGTTTTGAAACCCCGACATTGACTTTTAATTAGTAGTACTAGATAAAAACAATTTATTCTGAAAATAATTTATACTTAAATATTGTTACTAAATTTTGAGGGAATGTATGCATCGTACATGGTTTTAAAACCATAGGTTTCTTATTAATACTAGTAAAAATACGTTTCTTTCAGGCAATTACTCGGTAAAATTCGCCCATTAATCGCGTGAATTTCCTCGGGAAAAATATGAAATAACGCGGTAATCAACAGTAAATCACCAAGCGCGAACTTTTGGAGGGGTAGACAAATCATATTCAGCATTATTCGGCAGTCGGTGGAGTCCTTTTGAATTTTCTATAGTATATAATCAAAACTTTGATCTCTATATAATCTGTATTTATAGATCACCAAATTCTGATACAATTTTTCTTTAATTACCTGCTAAATTTGCTAGATAGTCTACCAGAAAAGGCAGGAAAATTCTATGCGGGGACCTTAATATTGACTATGTTACTGTTTGTGCCACCCAGAAATATTTAATTTCTATATTCTAGTCTTTCGGTATTGCAATGCATGTATCCTCTCCAACTAGAATTTCAAAATACTCTTATTCCTTCATTTCTCTTAGGCCTTTACTTATTTTCTCGGCCGCCAATTTTTTAGAACTTCATAACAGTGATTGCTCGTCAGGGGCGACAGGGTCGACCGGGAGAAAATATACAGGAAAAATTCTTTTTAAAAAAGTAAATATTTTTCAAAAATAGTTTTGCAAACATCCTAAAAACGCACAAAACCAAAATGTAGTTTATTATTTCCTGGACACATAGCAAAATAGGTAGGTATCCCTATTATAATTGCTTGACTAACATACAAATAACGCCATTAAGGGCAGACCGCGGGCCACCGTCCACAGATATTCTAATATATTTATTACAGACGGTGGCTCGGCCAGCCGATTCCATCATCTTACATGGAATACTTCATCTACTAGTTCACACGGTACGTAGTACGTTCGCTTACATCCCATGCTATTACCTCGGCTATAACGTTCGTCGTAGCTTATATCACCCAACACCGGCCCGTCTCGATGTGACTGTATCCCCGGAATTTTTCTCAATTGAATACTATGGTTAAATTAATTTTAGTTAGTTCTTTGCTTTAGTCATGACTAATGATAGTTAATATATTACATTAGCAAGTTTTGGTAAACAAATAAGTGAATATAATAACTGAATATTTTGAAATATCATTTGCAATTTGTTTTAGAAATCGGCCGGCCGCATCGTCGTTCTTCC
This sequence comes from Kuschelorhynchus macadamiae, assembly GCA_030620095.1. Taxonomy (NCBI): domain Eukaryota; kingdom Metazoa; phylum Arthropoda; class Insecta; order Coleoptera; family Curculionidae; genus Kuschelorhynchus; species Kuschelorhynchus macadamiae. The sequence goes on from JAUTXW010004786.1 coordinate 674,787, forward strand.
TGGACAATGTGCTTTTTTGGTTGTGTATGTAGCTTCCACTTTAGCAACTATTTTATTTTCCTCTTGAGGCAAGATACATTAAAATATCAAAAAATTAAATTGACTAACTAGAGCGCTTTACTAACATTTTTTCTGGTTTATTAAATTTATACTCTAGCCTAGATCTGCTATATATAGGTTAATAACTACCTAATTATAATTGAAGAAATAAACGGAAAATAATAAGACTATTATTTGACCATATTTGGACGCGGCACTAATTAACACCACGTTGGCCTCAAGGACGATTTTAGGAAACCTTTCTGGGTGGAGGATTAATTTTAAAAAAAAGTTTGTTAATATATTTTATTATAAATGGTATGAGAACAACATAAATACCTATATTTTTTATCATACTTGTGGCATAAGTGAAAAAGCCTCTAATAAATAGAATAACATCCTTTTTTTTTCCTGCAGCAAATTTATTAATTACATTGTTTATATTTACATCAATACATTATCTATGGATTTGTAAGAGACCCAATCCAACAGGTCGCTCTTGTGCTATAGTGTTACGTAGCCAAGTTTTTAATCGTAATTTCCACGTAAAAATATGTAAATTACGCAGTATGTTTGACCAGTCTTTGGCGGGGGGAGGGGGAGTAATTACCTCATTACCCCATTTTTTATATGGTTAAGGGTTGAAAAATTGCGTTCTACTGATGAACCTGTGGCAGGTATTGTCAATACTAAGTCGAAGAACTGGCCATAATGAAGAAGAAGAGATTTAAACGCATCTTCTGGAAAAGTTTTTTCTTTGAATGCATCAAAATTGCAGAGCTCGAGGAATTTAAAATCATTTAAACCGTTAAATCTATAGTTTATTTGTTGCTGAATTTGATCGATTATTTCATAAAAAAGGCATCTGTATGATGTTTGAACATCTCCCACCTTGTCTGTTCGAAGACACTTGGCTTGTGGCTCTACATTTAACGTCATCGTTTTCTCCCAAAATAGGACAAAGTCATCTCTTTTTTGGCTTATCATGGACTTAAAATCATACACTTTTTTTAGGCAAAAAGCAATATCATTTGTTTTAGTTTGTAATATATTAAAAATATTGTCCGAGAATGGAAATATTTCTGAAAATATGTTCAACAAATAATTAAAATTAAAATCTCGTTTCAAACAGTCTAAAAACCCCTTCGAACTATTTATTGCTTCTGAGTCCCATGTTTCATAATTTTCTATTATATTCTCAAATAGTTCAATCAGTGATTCACGATTTTGAGATCACAAGTCTTCCATTACAGTTCCACCTAGTAGGAGCTACTTTGGGCAATCGTTTGTGGACAATGGAGTCCAAAGCTTGTGTACGTTTTGTTGACTTGGAAAAAGAAGCAGCCATGCCACTTAAAGTAACGAAAAATACTTTACACTCTTTAATGTGATTGATGGACTGGGATAAAACTAAATTTAATTTATGAGCAAAACAATGGACAAACACAGCACTTGGGAAAGTTTCTCGAACTTTAGCTTGCAGACCTCCTAATTGTCCTGCCATCACTGCAGCTCCATCATAGCTTTGAGCAACAAATTTTTTCTCTCCATTAATTTCTGCTGTACGATTTTCGGACACATTCTTAAAACCTAAAAATCGCTCTTGAATACTTCCGTCTGTTTTAACGTAGCGTATTACTATATATAATTGGCTAAAATTAGTGATATCATTTGTTTCCTCCAGAACAATAGCAATGAACCGCGCCTCGCCAATCTCCTGCTTAATTCTTTATAGAATAATGGTTGCAGCAGCGGAAATTAAATCATTCTGGATTCGATTCGACGTTCCGCGACAAACGCTAGACTGCCCTAAATAATTTTTTAAGCAATTATCATATTTAGCCATTAAACTAAGTAAATCTTGAAAATTTCCTCTATTTGAAGAAACCCTTGTTTCGTCATGACCTCTAAATCCTAATTCGTGCTGTCCGAGAAAACAAACAACATCGATAAGTCTTCTTAGTATTTGCCTATTTATATCGACTAGTTCATTGTGTTGGCGGTAACTAATTTCCAACTGTTTATTAAGGGCGTGTTCAATTTTGGTTTTGACGAAGACTTTTTCTTTTATGACGGCCTGCAAATGCGCTTTGAACATAATGTTACTGTTTACAGCTTTATGGAAATTGTTTAAATCGGAAAAACCAGTTTAATTCCAGAGACCTTTTTCATTTTCAAAAAGTAAACATGGCCAACAAAATAATTTACTTATATGTTCACACCCTGTTAGCCATTTAAATTGTTCGTATTGTTTTTCCGGATAAAAATGTCTAATACATTTTTCATTTTTGTGGTTAAATTTTTCATAGGCGATTTTGCCCTTTCTTTGGAAGTTATTTGAAGCTTATCAGCGAAGTTTAATGTTGAAAATGCCTTTATTATTAAGGCACCCACCACACATTCACACACACTCTTCTTACTAAATTCTCCAAGATTTTCAACGTTATTACCGACAGCCGAAGTTGACGGTATTTGCATATCCACGTCCATATTATTGTCTTCCATATCGCACCATGCACGACGCGACGTACGTATCACACAACACACGGATAGCCGTTCAAACAAAGAACCTACTCCAACGATATCTTCCGCCCCCACTTAAAGCACGCGACTGAAATGCAAAAATTGCAAACAGCCGGTGGAAAGCTCAATAACCTCTGGCTCGATTCACAGGAAATCAAGCATACAGGACTTGTCTGCAGAGAAGCTAGCGGCCCGCATAGGTTCTATTCGATTTTCTATTGTGGCGCGCTCGTGGTCAAGGCCGCATTTATTATGGGCTTGACAATTAAGATACTATTTTAGCATTTTTAATATAAACTAAATAAATGGTTTCCTATTTCAAAAATTACATTTTAGAAGATGTTTTGTAATTTTTTATGGGGAAGCCCGGCTTCCCTTGCTTCCATGGACTGCACGCCCCTGGGTGTTATCTTCTTGTTATCTCGGGAAGGCTTGGGCTTCTTAGATCTTGGTGTAATGGTTCTCTCGAGGAAGTAAACGATTACTGTCAGTGTTATCAGATATAGTGCCCAAAAACTGAATTTGTGGAAGTTTACTAGCTGATCAAGAGCTTCGTTTAATTTTTGAGCTGTTTGTTTGGATTCTTCTTGCTTCGTTGAGATTTAAAGTTCATTGGAACCGTTACCTCGTTTGAATACTTCACATTTATTTGGAAAATTTCGATGTTTTTTAAGTGTATTTTAGGATCTTGGTAGGTAATGATACGTTGGTTATGTGTATTTCGCATAATTCAGCTTATTGAGGATGAGGTATTTGGATTGAAAGATATCAGTGGGAGTTTAATAGATTGTATACCGTTTGTTATCATTTGTATTTCATTAAGAAGATCGTTGGGATCCAGTGGCGGCTCGTGGATTTAAGAACGGGTGAAGCGCAGTGTAGCTAAGTGCACAGTGCCCTAGGTAAAAATAGCGCTGCAGTCAAAAATATTTCGGGATGGCACGACCAAAATGGTTGTTTTTTTAATCTTTTTATGATGTTAATTATCCATAGCTTTGGAGCATTTTTTATTATTTAGGGTAAATAATATGGATTTATACGTCTTTAAATATATTTTTTTGTTCTTAAAAAACAGTTATGTAAAGTAAATACGATCTCAATTGAAATCATTAAAAAAAAAACTTCGAACAGGTAATTCTTTATATCCGCTATACCGCCAGCTTGCGCACAGTGGTGGCGTCGTTTATTATTGAATATATGATTGAATATATTATATATAATATTTGTGTTTCAACAAATGAAAAAGTAATCTTAGTTGACTTGCGAAATACAAATGTTAAATGATGTTGAATAATAACTCAGTAAAAATTGTAATTTAATATTAAAAATATTAATTAATTCCTAATAAATATAGGTACTTTTATTAAATACTTGTCCGTGTGTCCCACCTTATTATAGTTATGATAATAATATTTTAAAAATAATAGGTTTTCATCCAAAAAATATTAACATAATATATTTTCTTCTACAAATCAAGAGAAAATCGTGCGGTCGTTAATAGGTTTTAAAATTTCTAGAATTTGTATTATTTCCCTCGTAATTGGAAAGTATTGCAATCGTAAAAAATCCATTCATCCAGGTTTTCACAGATCTTCACAATTTAGGGTCCCTAGATACCAAAAAAAACATGATTTCTCATTTCCGTCGGTCTGACTGTACGCGGCATACTTAGTTCAAAAAGAAATTATCCGACTCACTTCAAATTTTGTTCAAAAATCAAGAGTCACAAAGGAATGTAATAGTTACATTTGGGTAAAAATCCAATGTGTCTGAACAAAATGGCGCACTAGTGAAATGTAAAAAAATTATTACTAAAAAGCTATTTATCCGTTTTACCTGAGTTTGCAGAAAAATCAAATATTACGTAAAAATCAACTGGTAAAATTTGGGTGTGAATCCAAGATAGTCAAACAAAATGGCGGCTCAGTGAATTAAAAAATATGACTAAATAACTACTTATCCAATTTACCTGAACTTTTCCACAAACATCAAGTATTATGTGGAAATCAACTGGTAAAATTTTCTTCTGGGTACACTATGACGAAACAAAATGGCGGCCTAGTGAAATGTAAAAAAAGTATTACTAAAAATTACTTAACCAGTTTACGTAGAATTATGTACAAAAATCAATTTTGTTACCAATCCAAGATAGCCAAGCAAAAAAACTACTGCTTATAGAATTAAGTGCGATATAGAGATGAACTGGTAAAATTGTGGTAAGATACAAATTCCAGAGGGCGAAAAAAAATGGTTGCTAAATAGCATATTTGGAATCGTAAAAAAATCCTCACCAAGGTTTTACTTTGAGCCTATCATGATATGTCAAAAATATGTTTTCTCAATTTCATGGGTCTGTCTGTCGGTCCGTCTGTTTGCCCGTCTGCCAGTTTGCGGCAATAGCTAAAAACCCGATGGACTTCAAATTTTATGTAAAATTTAAAGATCTTATGGGATAACCTTATAACATTTTAGTAAATTGGCGGTTTGGTAAAATTTTATACAAATTATCACTAGAAAATTATCCAAATTACCTCAAATTTTGAACAAAAATCAAGTGTTATATAAAAACGAACTGGTAATATTTTGGTATGAATATAGCGGCCTAATAAAATATTTAAAAAACGAACTTAAAAATATTACTTTACTATTTTTTTAAATTGTGGAACGCATTCAAAATGGCGGAACAAAATGGCGACCAAATAAAATTTTATAAGAAAACATCGTAAAAAGATTGACTTTTCACAAAAATTAAATGTGAAATAGGAATAAACTGGTACCATAAAATAATTTTAAATTAAGTCCAAAAATAGAGTGTGGCATAGGTAGAAATTGGTAAAATATTGATACGAATTCAATATGGTGGGAAAAAATGATGCTCAACTAAAATTTTTCAAAATACAATATACGTGTTCTGGAATGACTGTGTGCGGAACTAAATTTGCCCACACTTTACTATTCCTGTTAAAAAACAAAACGAGGGAAGTTACGGGTAAAGGACATTTACAGATTTTCTTTATATTGCAAAGGGAAAATAAAGAATGGTTAGAAAAACATTTGACAGTATTAAAACAGAGAATATTATGTACATACCTCTAACTTCCGAAAGAACGTTTAACAGACATTTAGGGTACTTATACATCGACATCTGAATTTTCTGAACTTGACTCACTATTTGGGTTAATTATAAGTAAAATACAATATTCATTTTCTTTATTTATAACATGAGAAATAAACTTTTTCCTCAGGTGTCCGTCGTTTACAACCGTTCGTATATTGTGTAAAACCACATCACTTAATGTTGGACACTGATTGCGTTTTTTTAATTTCCCCTTAATAGCTGCCATATCATTTCAATTGAGTTAAAAACGCAATAATACGGAGGTAATCGCAAAACTGTATGGTCATTTATTTCACACATCTTATCAACTACATATTCTTTTTTAAACTTCTTTGCTCTAATGATCTCTAATAATATTTTTTGTCACAGGATTTCCATACTTTTCATATTCATAAATCTAATTATATCATCTTTCTTCGTACTATTGTTCGGAATTTTATTTAATAGATGAGAATGGTAAGATGCATTGTCCATAACAATTACTGAATTTGCTGGGATATTCGGGAGCAACCGTTCAATAATCCATTTTTCAAATAAATCAGCCGTCATATCTTCATAATAATCTGCAGAAGATTGGGTTATATTTTTGGCCGAAAGTAACAGTCCATTTGGGACAACCAGCGTGAAGGATAATGATGCGTTTGCCACTATCATCCGCCCAACCAAATTGTATGACGTCATCTGTGTCAAACCACATCTCATCTAGGTATACTATGGCCCTATTAGCATTCCGATATTCTTTTATTTGACGTAACTACTCTTGCCTATATGCAATAATACGTGGAGATTCCATAATTACCATACGTTTGTCTAACTTTTTGTATTTAATTACAATATTTCTCAGTGTATCTAGTAACTTATAATTATAATCAGGATAATTTTGTAATTTATCCCTGATCATTTCCAAAGTTGGAACAACATTGTTAGAGTTAAATTCATAGACAAATCGACGAATCTATAAATGGTAGAAAAAGAAAGCTGAGTCAACTCACAAATTCTGTTTATAACGTCTTTTAACAATAATTGTTTATTTCGCTTTTTAAACAAGAATAAATATTCAAGATGATTTTTTGAGTTTGCACATGCAAGTCTTTATTTTTCAATTCCACCGGTAATTGTTCCGAATCATAAATGTCCGTTTCTTGACCGCTTACCTCAAAAGGCCTCCAAAATGCCATTATTTTAACAACTTATTGCTAATAATGTTTAAAAATTAAAATGTCCAATAACAATAACAACGAAAACACCAACAAGAACGATAAATACACAACAATAAATATATAAAAAAATGCGAATATATGTAAAATTACAACTAGAACAAAAATAATTTAAACAACAACATTAAACGAATAAACAACTGGCCCGACGATACATACATAATTGAACGAAATAAATTTGCGAGATTTATTTTACCTGTTTGCCACTTAAAATTATAAAAACATAGACGCCTATGATCGGGCCTAGGAATTAAAATGTTGTGTTCTGTTCAATCGCCTGTACCGCAAAAAATGTCTGGATATTTCGAACAAATTAAAACCTGTTATTGACCAATATAATGCATCGTATTGAATTATTCGCTGACAGGCACACATCAAGTCCACGTTGACTCGATCCAGACGAATATGGAATATTTTGTGATAAATTGATCATACCCCGATTTTTGGGCAGTTTCAATTGACTTCGTATAAACTTTACCTATATCTTAAAGGTAATTTCGATTCGATTCGATCGATGCAAAACTGCTTTCACCTCTGATGATCCCAACGCACTAATTTACATTAATTCTATAACAAGCAAACAAGCGCTTTCAGCCTGCAGCAGCAGGTTTATGCCTCTTCAATCTCTATTTGGCTTACGGATATTCACCATTGCGTTGCCGTAGCAACTCCCGTAAACAAATCTAAGCGCGAAAGCCGGCGCGCGGGGGGAGTCTGATGCGGAATTTGATACTGCTGATTGTGATTCCTAAACGGGCCGCTCTTATGAAACGATTTTCAGGGCGCTACGTCAAGTAAATAATGTGAATTTATATAAAGCATACTACATTTTTATAATAAAAATGTAGATTATAAAATACTTAATATTTTAAAAATATTTTTAATTTTAAGTAAATTGATTGGAAAATGCAGGTGAAGAAGCGCCGGCGAGCCGCCACTATTGGGATCTGAAACTGAGTTATGAGATTTGTTTAATTTAGAAAATATGATTGCTATTTGCATTTTTTTCTAAAATGTCGTAAAGATGTCGTTATTTTTAATGTTAACATTTGCATTAAAAAGTAGTGGTTTGTCTCCATTTCTTTTGTTTCTAAATGTTTAAGAACTTTTTCTATTTCTAAGGTACGTGATTCTATAAGTTTTTAGAGATTCCTTAAAACAGGTTATTAGATCTTTTATGGTTACTTGCCCTTGCATTGCTGATTTTAAAAGATTTTCGTTCCAGAATATTGATGAGATTGCTTTGTCGAACTTTTCGGCATCTTCTTAATCAAGCTTTTATTATTGAGCCAAAGCTGTTTACGAGTCCTGTTTTTGTTCTGTTTCTAAATGCTATAGGATTTACCTGCGATATATTTGATTTAATTTTATTTTCGAGAAAAAAAGGTAAATTATATGAGTTGTAAAAAGTATTTACCTAACAAGTGCGGAAAGTGGAACTTTTCGGCACGCGACGGCAGCTGACCGAACGACGCGAAGCGGAGTTTAGTCGAGCCGTCAAGGGCAGAAAAGACACTTTCCACATGTCCGATCGATATAGTCCACAGATAAACGTCAATTAGATTTGAGTTCAATAATAATATACTGTAACTACAAAAATTATTGAGCTTCTTACAAAGTATTTAACCTTATTGAATGTTTTAGATAAGATATTCATTAATTTAACAAATCGTACAGAAAAGTTAGTTTTTAGTGCTAGTAGTCCTGAAAAGTTACGATTGCTGAGGAAAAATTCTTTTCCTATGATTTTTTGAGTTTGCACATGAAAAAGAAAATTTTCCGCACGAAAAAAATCGTGCGGAAAAGTATATCTTATCTAAAACACTCAATAAGGTGAAATATTTGCAAAGTAAGTATTTTTTTTGGAAGGAGCTCAATAATTTTTGTCATTACAGTATATTACTATTGAACTCAAACCTAATTGACGTTTATCTGAGGACTATATCGATCGTAGGAAAAATGTTGTACCTTACACATGCGGAAAGTGTCTTTTCCGCCGTTAACGGCTTGACAAAAATACCACTTTCCGCAGTTGTTAGGTAAATAACTATTTAGATCGTTGAGTTTCTTAGGGAGGCTATTATTTTACTATAGTGTATATTCGTCTAATAAAGGGGTTATGTCATAGATTTGTACGAATGACCAAAAATCGTTTATATTTTGGGAGTTGCCAAGTTTGAGTGATAATGTTCCGGAGTTCTTGTAGAAGTTGTGGAAGGTCACTTCAGTGCTTTCGAACGCTTGCAACAACAGGGGTTTTGTTTGATTTATTTTTCATTGAGGCTTTTTTGTTGTCTAATATTTTAACAATTTCGAAGAGACCGAGAGATTTCTTTTCCATTTTATCTCGCTTGTTACTTGTTTTATAAACAGACTGTCCTATTTTAAATTGATGTTTTCGATTATTTTTGTTTTGAGTTTGTAAAATATTTTTTTATGTCGTCATAAAAGTGTTTTAGTTTGTTGTTATTTGATACATAACGTAAAAAGTTGTTTTTATTAAGTCGCATGGCTCTCTAGAGTTAGTATGTTCAAACGTTATGTCAAAAGGGGTGTATTTAGTTGACGAATATATAGAGTTATTATATGCTATTATATATTTTATTAATGTCTTTGTGTCTTCCTTTTTGAACCTTAAAATACTTAGATGTTTTATAACTGTCGAGTGGAAACGTTCTACGGGTGAATTAGATTAATGATGAAACGTTGTTGTAAAACGTATGCCTATTTTGTGGTCTTTTTAAAAGTTCTCCTATAGTGTTATTTTTAAATTTAAGGCCGTTGCCTATTCGTTCGGGTACGCTGTAGAAAGATAAATAATGTATTAGAACTGTACACATTTTAATAGAGGTTTTACCGAGGACGTGCAAGGTTAGTCCTAATTTTGAAAATGTATCTATAATAAGTAGAATTTCTTGATTGTCAAATTTAAAAACGTCTATGTGTAATAATTGGAATAATTTTCCTACTGTTTCGGTAAGAACTAAAGACACATACACGTCGGTTTTCATGGATGGCAAGTAATTGTTTCTTTTGAGGGTTTTACAAATACCATGGTGCACTTTGCCTCCGTATTGGTATTTAATAAGAAAAGTGCGTTCTTCGAGGTGTTTTGTTGAATTTTAGTCAATAATTTGGTGCATTTAATTAATTTTAAAGCTGTTGTATAAAAATGTCTCATGTATACATAGTTAAATTCGAGGTACATAGAATCTTCATAGAAAGATAAACCGAAGGCTTTATGTGAAGTGTACGTTTATAGGAAGTCTAGTATAAGTTGAAGGTTTCCTTTTGCGATTTTTACGTTGCATATATTGTGTTTGTCAAAAATGTTCCAAGTGACTTAAAATCAAACAAGCGGTGGACACTAGATTTAACTCCATTCTGATTATGTTAGAAAGGCTCCTAGAAATCAGAAACCCCGTGTCTGCCGCTATCACCAGTTTATCCTCTGCTCCGGATTTTATAGATGCACCGCAGTTTAATATTATAGCTGATTGTGTAACGATTCTAAAACCGTCAGTATTACCTTTTTCCTTCAATCAACGGTATTAATGACTTGTGAACTTTCGGAGGAGAAGTGTATCACATTGTCAATAGTAATACCCCTAGTTTCAGGACTACAATTTAGTTTAAAAAACATGAAACCAACCACCGAGATTGGCTTATAGCTACAAACAAAACTAATGGACACAATTTTCAGGCGGTTAGGAATATTAGAATTAAATTAAATTGTAGCCAAAAGCATTTTTCTTGATCTCGGTCTATGGTTACATTTCGAAGAGAAATTAAAGGAGGTTCAAACGAAAGCTACCCCCGCTCCGACTTCCACCCTATATGTTCGACAATATCTTAAACACCCCCCACTGCCACCGGACAAGTAACCCGTTGGAATTTTGGCAAAAATATAAGTTAATGCTGAATTATACGAATTGCATCAAAAATATTCTTGTTTACCAGCCACCTCGGAGAGACTTTTTTCTAAAACGGGTCAACTTGCAAACCTTAAAAGCAATAGAATCTCATCAAAACATATGCCTATATGATTTTATTTTTAAACAGTTGTTTTTAAAATATTTAAGTATTTGTTTTGTATTAATGTTATGTAATCAAATGAAACAGTTTTATTTTTGTTTATAAACATATATTCTTTAATATTTCAAATTTTTTATAAATAAAAATGAGGTCAGTTTGATTTATTTTTAATTTAATACTTTTAGACAGTTACTAACACCACTGCACTGTCTAAACTAGGAAAAGACATGCGGGCTTATCATGCGCCATGAAAATACATGCTCGACTATCGATTCGGATACCTTACCACACAACATACACATAGAAATTATTACATATTCGCTAATGTTCCGTATTAATTTATCTATCGCCGTTGTGGCAGTACTGGCGTTCCGGCAATTACCTCTATTACCATAGCTGATTGTTCCGTATTACGTATTGATTTAAACAAAAATATTCGGATTAATCCAAATATGTTGATATTCGGATGCGACGGAAATTTTAATACGTATTCTTACATCACTAGTCATAAGTCCATGGTATGACATTATTGGATTTACAACGAAGAGGTCTTGGCTTCTATTTCCGACGAGCGGTGTTTTTTTTCCAAAACGTATAATTTTGCATGTAATCGTGTGTTAAACAACAGACTACGTTTTTAGTCAGCTCCGATTAGGCTGATGTAAAATAGTAAATCTATAATAAAAATATAAAAATATTTATAAGCCGTAATTTGGTATGTAATCGTGTTTGTAAATAATATAGGACTGGGTTTTTTTTTCAGTTCTAGTAAAGATTTTTTTTTAGTTGATGTAAAGTAAAAATGCATTTCTTAATAAAAACGTTGTTTGATTTAATTAATGTTTAAACATTAAAAATATATTCACACAAGTGACGCTACAGTCATGAACTGGTTTGCGATTTACTAGCTCCTTCCGTCTGTGAAATAATTTCTAGACTCGGCAAAAAAACGATTAAATGATTAGTAATTCCTTGACTTTAGGATAAGCATAACTCTGAAAGACAATGCAACTTCGAATTTATTTTAACGTATAAAAACTAACCAACAAAAACATTTAAAATGGTTAAAAATTTTAACGTTGGAACTAAATATAATCGTTTACCACCTATATTTCAAAAAGTATCTAACAAAACATCCAAAAACATAGATAGAAAAAGTATGATTGTAAACGATAAACTTCATTTGCGTTGTGTTCTATCCTTCAAAAACGTTTGTTGGTTTCAGCGAAGACTATTAGTTTTTTTTAACAAAATTTATAATAAAAATGCGGATTTGGTTAGGTTAGGTTTCATTGGTTATCTCATTGGTAGGGTTTTGGATGCGCAGATTTCGATTTCCAATCCTGTTTTGACCGATGACTATTTTTTAGTTCTTTTCTTTTAACAAAATTTATAATAAATAAAGTATTAAAAATGTGAATTAGGGCAAGTTACGAACGCTGTAAAGAAAGCGCGCGGTAGCGGTAGATACAAATACACAAGGTCAGCCGCTCGATGAAAATTAAACACAGTAGGCTGCTTATGTCCCGCGTGTAATATGACAGGCAGTACCTGTATGGAATTAAATCTAAATATGCCGGATTTGTGGCAATTTATTATCTTGTTCTCTTTAATGACCTTTGTAGATTTATTTTTGTGCTACTGTTTTGATATATACATAGTGTTTTTTTGTTTTAAGAAAAATATGCGAAGTTGTTTATCTGTTAACAAGGAGTAACTGTGCGATTAAGGGATGTAAAAGCTATGCATGTTACAAAAGGTACTAACTTTAGATAGTTTGGATTTCCACAAAATATTGTAATGTACAGGGTAATCGCCTGTCGCTGATAAGACAAGATCAATTTTAAAAGTAGTAGGTACGCAGTCTCCCTCTTACGAATCCTGTTCCTTATTACAAATGCTTACAATATGAATCTCGGCATGCTTGATGAGATTTTTTTAGCAAGTGTGAACTACCAAAAAGTTTTACTCATTAAAAGCTTTCAAGGTCACTTTAAATGTTTTTAAAGATTATTCTGCATAATTCACCGTGTTTAATAGCATTTATAAAGCTTAAAAGCAATAAAAGCAGGTCACCAAACTACAAACACAATTTTTTTTAAGAATTTGTCAATAAAATGAGTTTAAACTGAATATTTAATCTAGTTTTCTATTTAAATACATAAAAAATTAAACGCATATAACGTCACGGGCGGAATACAACCTGCACGCTGACATTAGAGGTGGCTAGTGAGTGAGTGATTGATTCGGTTCGCGTGATCCGATCTTTGATTTTAATGAATGACCCGAGTCACTCATCTTAAAATCACTCGAGTCTCGAATCTCAAAAGACTGCTAAGTTAACTTACTACACTCTCTGACTCCTGTTTCAGCTCTCGTTACTTTTGTACAGCGGAACAATCTGTGAACCGTTCTTTGTTTCGTGCCTGGCAGTCGGTCCCGGATGCATATTCGTATCGGACGTAAGTAATTGCACATTTGAAGATGCCGAACTAAGGTTCATAAAGGACGAGAGTGATTGCACTGAGCTGTGCGATATCGTTCGTCCGATACGATTGGCAATTAGCTGCATCAACATTGAGTCTATTATATATTTAAAATAAAAAAAACCTATTACAATGTGGTTAAAAATAGAAACGCCATTTTATATGAAAAGTACAGGGGAATAGCAATTAAGGCCAAAAAGTATAATTTTCAGTACAAAGAAAACAAAGCTTAAAGCAATAGAAACTCGACACTTTCGTAGTATTTTTAGCGAAACATATGGCAGATCGAATGTATTGAATGATAATCCCATTATTCAATTTTTGGACTTTGTTGGTTTTTCCCCTGTATACCCTTTATACATATACATACAAAAAATAAAAATGAATAAAATGAACATTTGTTTAAAAGTAAAATGTTAACTTTTGAAAACTAAAGTAAATACAAAAAAATGTTTATTTGGAAAACTTGTTGTCTGCTAGCGCAATATTGAGTTCCACACATTTATTTAAAGCGTGCGATGCTTTCTTCTTATATACAAGGGACTTGATTTTTCTGCCTGCTTGTAACCTCCTTTTTCCTTTTGAAGTCGTTTTTCTGCGCGCCACTGATGCTGGCTGTACACTTATCTTTTTTCCTTTTCTTTGCATTTTCTTGCATGGTCTCAAAGATAAGGATTGCAGAACTTTGGACATTTGAAATAGAGCACTCATAAGGGTCGATGAAGAATTTACGTTTTTATCGTAAGTTGCGACACACGAATGAATTGCCCCAGAAAATCCGTGTGGGTCATCTCTCAATCTAGCTTTAACGTCTCTGTCTAGTATGGAAAGAAAGTTGGACCATTTCTCTTCGGCGTTACATATTATTTCATTTATATTAAGTTGAGCGTGCTCTTCATCTAATATAATGAAATCTACGGGCTCATTCGACACTATGGGTGTACATTCTTCAGTTTTCCTTGAAATAGCTGCTGCTTCAAGACTCCCATTAAGTCTTAATGGACAAAAAAGCCCTTCGGGTGGTTGTGTACCAGTTGCAATTTCGTATAATACAATTTTGTTTTCGACAGTTAATACATTGCATCTGTCTTTTGGGCTAAAGTGGGTAATAATAAACGATTGATGCTTACATATTTTTCCATTTTCTCCTATGGGGCAACTGCAAATTCCATCGCTCATATCGACCAAATATTCTTGAGATTCACTAGAAGACTTTACAGAATATTGCATCGCAGCTAATTGTTTCACCTGATCCTAGCTTACATCTTTAGAATTTGGATATAACCTTTTTAAAGTCATATTATTTACTCTATCAAAAACTAAATCTAAAAGTCGCTGCTTATAGTAGCTTTCAAAATCACAGACTACAAAATCAGTGAGCTGTGATAAATTATAGGCTTTTGTGCGCTCTAAAGGGATATCTTTAAAAAGCCTAAACATGACTTCAATAAAGTTATTTGTGTCAGATCTACGAGTTGGCAAATTTTTTCTGAAAAAAAGGCACCAAGACTGCAAATCGTTGTCAATTTTGTTTTGAATATACTTATTGACATTTCTCCTTGAAAGCATCTAAACTTAAATCAAGTTCTTGTTGACTTTTTGCGTACAAAATATTCCTAAACATACGATAATGACTCTGTCTATACTCCTTAGGAATATTATTTTTCGACATATTAAGCCACTTCCATACAGCTTTTAAAACATGGAATATGCATAAGAGCATTTTAGAAGAGGGCCAGTACTTCTGAAGGACTCTTCTTTCGATCATATCATCGTCAGTGATAATGATCGTAGGGTTTAATTTAAAAGGAATGATACTGATTAAACAATCAACGGCTCGATCAAAAACTTCTTCTTTTTGACTAGTTGAAATAATACAAGCTAAAGGTATACCGCCTGCTACTGAATGGGTGGCGAAGAAATATAGTTTGTGGTTGTGGACATCACAGTTGCTAGTCGCATCTACAAATAACACTTCGGATGATTGGCGGAGTTTCTCTGAAGCCCCTTTCACGATAAACGGTACAAAATGACACAGCATAGTGCTCATCAATTTCACAAATCTTGAAGGAAACATCAGTGTTCTTCATTAGGTTTTGTTGTAGTTTTGATAACATGTTTATTCCTACTTTTTCCCCATAATTTGATTTAAAATGATGTCTCCATATATTTTCAAAAACTTATTTTTTGGGGCAGAAATGACGACCTGAAGATAATACGTCATATTTATCATCAAATTCTTCCATCTTCTTAAAACAAAAGCTGTGATATGCAGAAGCTACTGAATGACCCCTTTCAAAGTACTCGATTACTTCTGTTTTTGTTTTCTTAAATTAAAACGGGTTTTACTTAGTAATCAGAAAGAGTAGAAACATCCCTATGCTTAACACAAGCAGATGCAGACATTAGACAGTTCGCAATATTTATTCCTGATTTATCGGAAGTTTATTACCTACTAATTTAAAATTAAAATCAGACCTAAATAATAACTTAACTTGAACAATACCCCCAATTTATTTTATTTGAGTAATTTCTCAAAAAAAAAAATAAATTAAAAAAAAACTTTTTCTACAACCGTGCGTAAAGTACTCACTTTACGCACTGTTTAAGACGCGTAAAATTTGCCATTTTAAAAGAGTACGTAAAGTAACTTTGACATTTATTTTTATCCTGTACTGACATTTGTCAAAATATCAAAATTTTCAAATTACTTTACGAACTAGTGCGTAAAGTAATTTTCTTTACACACTAGGGCGTAAAGTAATTGGTAAATTTTGATATTTTGCAACAGTTTTTTTGGTTTTAGAAAAAAAATTGTGTGCCACTAGTGTGTAAAGTACCTTTTTTGACGCATATGATTTTCGCCTACGGCTCGTGCGTAAAAATTCATATTCATCAAAAAAGAATCACTTTACACACTTGTTGCATAAATAACTATTATCGATAGGAAGGACTGAACCTAGAACCGTCCGCACAAAAGTCGAATACCTACTTGACCACTGAGCCAATATGCCATCTCGACTTGAGTCATCTAAAAGAAAAACGACCTGCATTGATTGATTGTAATCTGTTGTAGGGTATCGATGGACCTAAAGTGTAGCCACAACCATTAAATGACCCTATACATTATAATTAAGTATGAATATTATAATTCATTTAAAAATATATGCGACAGTAAAAAATAAAAATAAATGATAAATTGGATGATTACAAAATACGGCAAATTGAAGATATTAGGTAAATCAGAAAATGCGGCGATGCACCGAGAGCGACTGAATGAGGTACTGCTTTGGGTACTGGTTAATTCGACGGTAACGCGACTGACGCCAATAGGAATCGATTTATGCGCCTGCTGCATGGTGCACACGCGCCGTAATTTGTTTTGATTTATTCTATCGTGGCTTTGGATACCTAACACACTGCCACTTTAATACAGGGCTTATTAATCTTAAACATCTTACTATTGATTTCTATGCAGGCAGCTTTTTTGTTTTTAAGGTGAATACAAGTCGGGAATAAATATCGAGAAACTATCTGAATCGAATCCGTTTCGAAAATACAACACGATAACTAACCTCAAACATTTTATACTTGACGGCATGATATAATACTTGAATACTTACATCGATTTCTTTTTTAGCATTAAATTTAGTTCTTATTGTGTCGCTGCTAACATGGTGGTAATCATAATTTTCTGGAAGTATACTACACATTTTATACTTTTATAATACAAATTACATACAAATTAATACAAATCAATAACACGCTGACATCTACTTCTACCTTATTTCAAGACAGAAAGAACACGAAGTATCCTTATCGGACGACTGATTTTGCACACAATGTGCAATCACGTATGTCCGTTAAGTAACCTGGGTCACATAAGTTCGTTTATTTCCGGTTGTGCAATAACGTACGTCCGATACGAATATGCGTCCCGGATGAATTAAATATTATTTAATTGTCAATATTTTTACATAACTGATAGACGGTAGGAGTTTTTCATCCGCTTATTTTTTATTCCTAATACTAAAAAGAACATAATTTGTTTATTTCGATGCTAATCAATAATGATTATAAATGAGTGTAATTCATACTTGCACCCCAGTTTTTCAGATAATAATAGAATAAAGTTAATACATTATAAATAAAATATAATGACGATTATAACATTACAAAATATATTTATTTAAGTATTTATAATTTACAAAAGCAAACAAAACCTATAACTTAAGGAGTTATACGAGTAAAGTATTGCCACACTACACCCGTTTGTTTTTCTAATATTGACATTGCTAGTTAACTTTTAATTTTCAAAATATTATCCAAGGGAACACTGTTAATAATTGCGAATAATATCAATGATTAAAATGTCATATCAACTAAACACATCTACGCAGTATTCAGAATACGGGGAATTACTAGCCTTAATGACCTAATAACCATTAACCAAACATGCATAAAATTCCAGAAATGTTCATCAAAATGCGTCATCTGCTAGTTAGGAGCAAAAATAACATCCGTCCGCATGCAAACCAAGTCGAAATATGTAAATGCGAGTGATTAACTGAGCATCCGCTTCGATAAATGACTCGAGTCAGTAACACCGTTGATTGAAGGAAAAAGGAAGATGCGCAACCTTATGGGCGAATTCGTGGCAGTGCTGATTTCATTCCACTTACATTTCAGCTGCTGTATAGTGGAGCCGCTGTACGGCAAACGCATAAAACACCCATTCGCAGTCGTTCGGCTCTCGCTGTGATGACCGTCGGCTGCGGCGTTGATCGAGAAACGATGGGATTCGTGGAAGACGGTGCCGCGCAATATTATTACGGTTTATTGTTCACCCCACGTTATTATTTAACCCAACAAAAATTCTACCGCTTTAGCCGTTAACAGGGCCGTAGCAATTATAGGTCTTGACAATAAGAAAAAAACTTTGTGTTGTTTTATGATTACAAATCTAATCACGTCATATTGTCGAAAAAAAAAACGACAATGAGAATGAATTTTTAAATAACTTCCGAAGTAGAACAAAAAAGTGAAATATTTTTGAATTAGGTACTTCTTTTTTGATTCTAATAAAAGAGTTAGAGAGAAATAATTTAACATTTGCATTACCACATTTATGGCTTCAAGATAACGTAGATAAATTAATTTTTGACTCGACGCGGGCTTTCCGTTCCTCGGCAATTATTATTAACTAGCATTGATGATGTTTTTTTAGTCCGAAATATCGGAAAAATGCATGCAAATGTGATAGGCTGTTGGATTTAGAATTAAAATTACTGCTATAAAGAAGAACATAAAATTTTTGACTATTTAAAAAGCAAAGTTTATAATGAACGTTCGGGGATGAATCGTCGAATCGTAAATTTAAAATCGTAAAATTAAATAACATATTTTGGTAGAGGAAATATCCTCAATTTCACAACGGCATTTGATTGGGCACAAAACTGGGCAACTTTGCCACAATTTAAACTTTTCTATATCTCGTATAGCTTCTACCAATGGTCACCCTAGAAATTGGAATAACCTGTACACCATGTGAGCGATTTTACAAACGTTTTTTTAAATTAAAGAAAAATATTGTTCATAAAAGATTTTATTTTTTTTTACAATGACTTTATTTCAAAATTTTCAAACAAAACGTAATTTAGAAATAATATATACTGAAAACAGTAGGTAAATAAATATGCAATGTTTGCATTTAAAAGATAATGAAAATTTAGAAAAAATGTGAAAATAAACTTACATTTAACTACTAAATAGGTACTATCCATAAATACTGAATACAACAATTTACGCAACTGGTGTTCTTTTTACTTCCCTCGTAAAAGGGAAGTATAATCATGAAAAATCACTCTCCGAGATTTTTTCGGATCTTCACTAGGGTTCCTAGATGACGAAAAACATGTTTTCTCAATTCCATCGGTCTGCCTGTCTGTCTATTCGCGGCGTAGCTGAAAAACTACTTATCCGATTGACTTCAAATTTTGGTCAAAAATTAAGGGTCATATGGGGATGACCTGGAAACATTTTGGTAAATCCAATACGGCGAAACAAAATGGCGGCCTACTCAAGTATTAAAGAAATTAGTATTAAAAAACTGCTCATCCAATTTATTTTAAATTTTGCAAAAACATCAAGTATTATGTTGAAAACAAGTGGTAACATTTTGATAGAAATCCAAGATGGCGGAACAAAATGCCTACATAATAAAATATTTAAAAATTCAGCCAGAAAAAACTACTTAATGCTTTGATTTCAAATACATTCATAACGAATTGTGGTATAGGGATCAACTAGTAAAATAGTGGTATTAATTCAAGATGGTGGATCAAAATGGCGGCCAAATAAAATGTTTGAAAAAATTACCCTCTCAGGTTTTGCACATCTTTTATCGTTTTAGGGTTGTTAGATGCCAAAAAATATGTTTTATCAATTCTGTCGTTCTGTCTGTCAGTTCGCGGAATAGCTTAAAGACTACTTACCCGATTTGCTTCAAATTTTGGTCAAAAATTAAGGGTCATATGGGTATGACTTGGTAATATTTTGGTAAAAATCCAAAATGGCGAAACAAAATGGTGGCCTAGTGAAATGTTAGAAAAATGATTTTGAAAAAACTGCTTATTCAATTTATTTCAAATTTTGCATAAACATCAAGTATTATGTTGGAATCAACTGATCAAATTTTGATACGAAACCAAAATGGCGAAACAAAATGGCGTTAGTTAGTTAATGGATTGATTTCAAATTGTGTGCCGTAACTAATTGTGGTATAGGGCTCAACTAGAAAAATTGTGTTACTAATTCAAGATGGCGAAACAAAATTGCGGCCAAATAAATTTTTTGTAAGCATGAAGAAAATCACCGTCTCAGGGTTTACATATCTTCACGTTTTAGTGTCTCTAGATATCAAAAAACATGTTTTATCAATTCCGTCGATCCGTCTGTCGATCTGTGTGTCAGTTCGCGAAGTAGCTTAAATACTACTTATCCGATTGACTTTAAATTTTGACCAAAAATTAAGGGTCATATGAGGATGGCCTGATAATATTATGATACAAATTTAATATGACGGAAAAAAATTTCGTTAGAGTGGTGTATTATTTGTAGTTAAGATTTAAAAAAAAACAAGTGTTTTATAAATTGTCGATGTTTCGCAATTTAATTGTTGCATCCTCAGGACACATAATATCGGGCATGAAACCCATATTATCAGAACTTTTACTCCGTTGTTCCGCATATATTTCCCAGATATTAAGTTTCTAAATGGTTTTCGTTAACAATCCTCTTGTTTTTATGTTAGAGTGGTGTATTATTTGGGGTTAGGATCTAGTAAAAAAAAAGCCTATTTTTAAATAGTTGACGTTTCGCAACTGTATTGTTGCATCTTCAGGATACATATGTAGATTCTATGTCCAATACGAAACCTACGGAACGCCGTTTTACTTTTTAGTCATACGCGTCTTTGATACCAAATTTAATTGCAAAACATATAAATGATGCTACCTGCATACAATTTTTATTCGTTTTAATTCTTCGGATATCGAATTTTTCCGGATACCGATTTTACCGAATGACATTTTTATGATACGCAATTTCTTTGCAGACCATTTCAATTGATACCACAAAAAAGTAGTTGTTTATCCTTTTTTAACACGTATACAGCCTACTTAAAATTTCTATATACATGCGTCTTTCCCCAGTTATTGCATTTCATCAAATCGATGTTAATAAAAATTGGCACGAAATAAAGCCATATACAAAAATCTGTTTAAATATTTAATATATTGATTCTTATTAAAATGTAATTGCTTCAAACTGGATCGCATTAAATTAATATTAATACAGAAAACATTAGAACGCAATAACGACTTTGTGGAGATTAATTTATTTCAACCGTATGAAGGCAAATCTGATTTAAGAAGTCATGTAATAATAAAAATTTATTTATTTTTATCTCATATCAAAAAAAATTAAAGCAGCTTTTACGATATCATTTTTTTTAATTATCAATTCCATTAACACCTTAAAAATGGAAATAGAATAGCGCTCATTATTTTGATTTTGATAGTCGTTTATCTGTAATTTATACTACATCAAAAAGATATAACACGGACCCTTTACCATGGAAATTAAAATACTTGAAATATAGTTTTGAATAAATAAATAAAAGTTGTTACGAGATTTAATTGTATAAGAGTTGTGAAATTTAAATGATTAGCTGGTATAAGGTAACTGGTGTTATTTAATATGCGTTGTTTTGATTTCGAATTTTTATTAATGTCGATTCTTGTGAATATCAATTTTCATTGAATGCAGCCACCTTGTTTCAATTTTAATTATCGGACGTGGAGCGATCTATTGCAAACTAAGGACAACAAGAGCAGAAATCTGTAATTTTTTAATACCCGAGATTCTGACTAGCAATGCGTTCGAAGATTTAAAGTGCATCTAAAATTAACCGACTGTATTGTGCATGACGTCATGACGAGTCGGATGAAAATAATGAAAAACATATTCGTAGGTAATCAATGACAGTTAAAACGTGATTATTAGTTATTAAATCATTGGGGAATACGATATACACCCCTATATTTAAAATGCGACCACGTACAAAATTACGGATCATAATGAAAAAAAGTTAAAACGAACGTATCTAGCTCCCAACATCCTATTCCAAAACAAGCTATTCCACAATCCTTTGATTATTTCCTGGTCTAATCTACAATCAGTCATATATGGTAGTGCAATAACAACGATTTTTGACTTAGTGTTTATATTTATACCAGAATAAAGAAAACAAGGTTTTGAATTTCCCAGCTATAATTCACAGATTACCACACACTAATTTGTAATAGCAAATTGCAATTTCTCCTGGAAGCTGTGTGCCGGCGACATGCTCTACTGTAGGTTTTTTTGGCTTCTTAAACGTGATTTAAAGTAGGTTGTCCAGATTTTTTTAAATGAAAAGAGTATAATAATAATTAAGTAAAGTCTTGTCACTTTCGCAAAATTCAATGACTTTCAATAATAATTATAATACACATAATAATATGGACTAAAAAAAAACAAAAATAATTAGAAAATGGCACCAGATTTCGCAAAATAGAGATCATTTGTCCCAGATTTCTCGTAATAGAGGATATTTGCCGTATTTATGGAAATAGTAAGAGTACCAGAGTACATCGACCCGAAACAGAGAACATTCCTCTTAAAAAGAGTACACCCTATTTAAAGCAACCTGTAGTAAGCTTATATAGGTATATCACTATATCTTTATTTACATTATTTATTTGATAATTAGGACACTATTTTCATGTTTGTCTCCCTTGTTTAATATGTGAGTAATTATTATAATTTATAGGTACGTGCACTTCACTTTCAAAGCTGCGTGTCGATCAAGATACTGATTTACAAAAATGAACACATCTACCCAGTGGTGTATTTAGAATGCCGTCTTAGAGGGGAAGGCAAACATTTGATAACTAAAAAAAAGTTCTAGGTTCTTGTTGGAACAACATAAGCATGTAGACTTAAAAAAACAAACTTCTCAATGTTTGTGAGGTTAAAGTCCTGAAATGCTTTATATAATGTAATTTTTGCTTGGGTTATTAGCTCGGGGGGGAAGGGGGTGCAGGGTGCATTTGTCTCCTGCACGTACCCAAATCGAAACTGTCGTATGTTGGAATGCAGAACATGTTATATTGAAGAATACCCCAAAACAAATACATAGCATGCATGCCCTTGTGGTGATCGGAATTTTTACAGGTCTTATTAATTAACGGTACCTCAAAGCATTCGAAATATCAGAAAAAAAACCCTTCTCAATATGTAATTGCAGAAATCTGCTAAATGTCGTGTCTAGACGATAGTCTGAGATGGCTAGACCGGACACGGCGAGAAGCAGCAGAAATTCCTGAAAACAGCTACGCCCTGCGTCGCCGTTTTCAATAAATGTCGTCAGGAACAGTGGAATTTTCCACTGATGACGTATCGACAGGAAAACGTAGGTCGAGGTGTATCGCAGGCCGATGAGCCGGGGCTCTCGAGCCCGGCTTCGGTCAAAGTCCAGATGAAAAGTAGGTCAAAATCTGGATATAAAAGTCACCAGAAACAGCAAATCTGCAGTCAAACACGACGAACCATTTGCTGCCGGTCCTAATGCCCGAATGGGTACTCAACTTTTTAACCCAGTTGCAAGGGGAACCCCTGCCCAATTTTAAAATGTTAAAGTTTGAAAAAAGTTAAAGTTTTTTATTTTTTTTTTTAATTCATTTTCTCCTGGAAGTTATTAATTCGGTCGTTCTTATCATGAATAAAATTATATTCTCGTAAAATTTTATGAGTTCGTCGGAGTGCAATTAAAGTGAGTACGAAAATCCTCAGAAAGAACAATTGACTTAAAACCAGTAAGTAATATGTAACAGTTGTGTTATATGTATATAATTGTTTGTGACTATGCCGTGTAGAAAACATTGTGAACAATAACTATATAACTATATTCCGATAATAGAAATAGTGTTTAATCTTGGATGATGTGTTTAGTTTGTTGTAAATAAGTCTCCATCCTTATAATCTCGGCGGTGATAAATAAAAGTCAAGTGGGCCTCAATGAATGACCCAATTTCGAACAGCTGTTAGGTCTAGACGGGAATTCTTATCCTTCGGTATTTAGCAATAACAAGGCGCCTATCTGTCTGGAGTAAATTTTTGCTTGGCTATAGAATGTCACAGAGAGGTATCAGGAAATATGTAGAATAAATGGGTTAATTTATAAACGAAAGATCATGTCGAAAATCTATTATTATGTTCCCAGCCGCAGGCTAAATTATTTCCACGTCGAGTCCATTTATTAGTTAGTCATGTTCTGTATAAAGTTTTCAGTGTATATTTAGTTCATCTTAAATAAAAATTTAACGGAAAGCTTGAAATCTAAGCAAGCAAAGCCTCGTTTTGTTCAGGGCACTTAATATAATCAATCTGGTCTGAATATATGACAATAGCATGGACTTTATAACTACCATTCAAATTCAAATTCAAATTCAAATTCAAAAAAAGTTTTATTAACAAAACAAACACAGCATAATTTTTATAAAACAAGTAACAAAAAATATCTTGTTTATTTCGCTAATAAGGACTACATCTCGATTATAGAAACCGTTTGATTAACTTAATTATAACTAGAAAGATAGCTTAGTCAGGGCGTTTAAGTAGGGTTAATGACATTACATTTTAAAGAGTAATCTGAGGCCGTATAATGAGATCTAGGTATTTTGATTTTAACTAACATAAGTGTAGTAAGAGATTTAGACAGAGGAACTTATGCAATGTTGCCCGACATTAATAAATTCAAGATAATAGGAAGGTTAACTCATAGGGTTATGAGAATTTAGTAGGAATGGTAACGGGCGTTGGACTAGAAATGTTAGTGGAATTAATGTAAGGTTTATTATTGCTTTGAAAATTAGTTAGGAAGCGAAGTGGAGTAATCCCTGTAACGAAATGGATTTATTAGAAGGATAATAGTATAACCTCATAAACTAATTTTAATTAAATAACTTTATTGGTAACAACTAAAGTTATTACGCCGTAAAAGCTCCCTTTCAATTACTGTGTATAATACCATCATCATAAATTAAAATTACCTTTAGCTCGGGACCTGAAGTAATATTATTATCTAATGAGTGGATATATCAAAAGTATTTAAGAAGTGTAGTATTAAGAAGAGATAACCAAGGTGCCTGACGTTTCGGACCCTTTTTGAGTAACCTGAGGAAGACCAATACAGAGCCGTAATAACGTAAGTAGATTAAGGCCAGATTGGTAAGATAAACTGTGTGTACTTAGGTTACATGTGTTGTCCTACGAGAACAGGGGATTAAAATTAACATCAGAAAAAGTAAGCCACCACATCCTATTAGCTTGGTAATTTTGTTCACAAGGTCTCTTTGCTCAATATACAAGTATAATCTACAAAGCTGATTTTTTTTCTATTTTGAGTTCTTACATTCTGGTACTCACGCACATATTATGGATGTAAGACAGGACCAAATATGTGATAGTTTTATAAGTCATAAAAACCGATTGATGGTTGTGTCTTGTATTAGATTTAATCCCTCCACATCTAACTGTAATAACGGTAAATATTCAAAGCAACGTGTACTCTTCTTGTCATGTAGAGATTTCAGAGAATCTTTCGATACGAATCCACGACATGGTGATTTCTGTCTGGATTCAAACCTGGAATTATATTTATATGTACCTACATATAGTATATGTTGAACTTCTTGATGTACAGGGTGTTACTAAAAGTCATAATGTAATTTTAGGGGTAGTTTTTACATCAAAAACTATGAATAAAATTTCCTATAGACATGTGCAGAAATGCTTTGTTTTCGAGATACAAGATGTCGAACCTTTTAAACTTTTAGAGACAATTTATTAAAATTTAATACACTGTGAATTGTAACCAATACTTACCTACGAAAACAGTATGTACACTCAGATTGAAAATCAACTTAATGTTTTTTAAATACGGAACTGTATTTTTTATTTAATTATTAAGAAACGTTCAATCTGCCAAAACTAACGATGTATTATACTCAATGTTTGAACAGTAGATTTAAGATTTTTCCATAAAATACAATGTGTTAGAGAGGCACAGAAAACCACTCGCCAAATTCACAAAGAAAAATTTTAAGTACTCTAAATGAATGAGTGCATTACATCATTGGTTTTTAGAAACCAAGGGCTTTTAAAAAACAAAATAAAACTGCAGATCTATTTAAAAAAAAAATAAGTTGATCTGACCGCGAAGAAGAAACGTCAGATTTCAAATCTATGTGCACCATCTTGTTGATAATGAAAAGTAGCTATAAAGATATAAAATTTATTTTGTGATATCTCTTCAAATGCAGCCTGAAAAAATAAAATGTATATAGCTGATTTTTCGGTACTTTACGTACCTATATCCTCGGAGGTAGTCAGAATTGTCTAACTTTATCAACTACTTATTATTCGATGTTAAATTGCGCAACTTTGCCTTATTTTAACCCACGTTGTATCTCTTACAGTTTCCAAGATCTCAATGCTTGTACCTCGAATTTGTAACATCCTGTATATGTTTGCGTGTTTTGATTCATTGGGACCATTCCGGTATACTACCTCAATGGTTGAGATATTCCAAGTACAACCATATGTAATTCTCACATTGAATGCTATTTTTTAATTAATTTTTATTTCTCAATCTAGAGTGCTGTGATTTGGCAAAAACTATTAACTTACCTCCAAGAAGCCTGAGAAAAATAAAATTATCTGTCTATTCACTAAACACTTTTATGCCCATTTAAATATTAGTTAAACGATTTTTTTAAAAAATCTTTTTTTTTTAATGTCGCTCTTCGGGTTAGTCTTTGCGAGTAATATATAATGATACCCCACAACAATATGCAGTATTTTAAAAAATCGGCAAATAAAGGCATAATATGCATTTAAGCCTAAGCAATTTCTAGTCACCCTGATATATGAAGGTTTTGTTTTGACACGTCATGGTTGAAGTTACAATATCATAGTAAATCAAAATAATAAACAAATATAGGGCGCCCCATTTAAAAAACAAAAGTTAATAGCAGAAATTCGGAACTAAAAATAGATACGGCAACACTGTTACAGTAATATGATATATTATATCATAAAACAAAATAGATAAAAACCCAAAGTGGAGGTGCTACAGATAGAACGTTTAAACACGCATTTCAGAACATAAAAATAACTTTTTGGATAAAAAATCAGATTCAGATTTTGCTGGAAGAACATTCATTGCTTTATTTTTACACCTACCAATAAAATAAATGTTGTATAGTTTGATTGAAATTGTTATATCATTGTATAAACGGGGGTCATAAATATTTTTTTTTTATATATATATATATATATATATATATATATATTCATTCAAATTATAAACCTTTGATGAACAACAAAATCAGATACTATCACTAACCGAGAAAATAAGTGTTACTTCACAGATTGTTTTGTAATGTGTGACAATATAGCTTGTATAAATTTATTTAAAACTAAAATCTCGAAGTGTTGAAAGTAGATTGCCGAACCGTCGGCGTCCCACGTCATGCGAATACTATTTTTTACCTTTGCCCTCCCACTTCATATACTCACGGCCCGCCACTGACTCAGGCCCCCGCCGTCGCGTCGGCAGTGGCCCCAGCACAGAGCTCGCGCGTCATGTTTTTGCGGGGATTTAATGATTGAAATGCAAAGGCCACAATGTGTAAGGCTCAAATGTGATGGGGGCCTCGGGAGACATCAACGAGCGAAATAGAAAACTGAGGATCTTTTCTTTTTTTTGTCATCATGTAAATTTTGAGTTGCGGCCGAAGGGCCACCAAAAACCTCAATGGGTTAACTGTTTTTTTGTCATCGCAAAACTTCGCCTCGGCCAGATGAGCCCCAACCATCGCAAGTAGTTAATTCGGCCTTGTTGCTTCTAGAAAGCAGCCTCTATAACGCAACATACGAGTGTCCTTTTAATACTCATTGTTTATAAAATTATCATTAACACCACGATATTCTTACAACGGTATGCCCACGCCGGTTTCTTCAGCATTCAGCAAGAAAATAAAATTGAATTTTACAAATATCAGATTATCTAAAGTGCTCATCGTGAGGATTCGTGAAATTTATTTTGATTAAAATAATTAATTAATTTAAAATAAAAGTTAAGAATGCTGCAAGTAAAATAATTGCAGGGGAAACTTCCATTCATATTTTATAACATTTTTTACTTGAGTTGCTGCACTAGTGCCGTCTATTCACATTTTTAGTTTTTACTTGCAATTGAAAAATACAAACCAGGTTCGAAAGTGCCCTATACAGGTAGCTAAAACCATATTGTTCTATTATTATAGTAAATATATCCTAAATTACCATTTTTTAAATTTATCTTAACAGCATGACGGTAAGCAACAATCCACATTTTTGAAAATGTATTATTTTGGAAATTTGAAACATCTTATCTCTGTCACTTTTGTTTTTTTTTATTATAATTTCAATCTCGATTTCTACTGCCTGCAACTGCACAGGTAGGACGTAATAAACAGTATTGAAAATAAAATCTAGATTCAAAATAATTAGTTTAATAATTTTAAAAACATTTTATTGAAGCGTAAATTCGACAAACGTTTTTAAATGACAATGCATTACGGCTTATTTGACTCCCAAACGCTGTACATCGATGTGACGTACTTGCGCGTGAAAGACGAGTTTAAATTCGGTCCGTATCATCGTTTTTTATTGCACAAATGATGTTAAAAATTCAGCAAGCAAGATTATTACAATGCAATTCAATGTTAGCGCAATACGCAAACCAACGAAATCGGCTCATACTTCAGAACTCAGAATATCAAGCCAGAGGGGCTCCAGAATTTTACAAACCTTTTTCTTTCGTATGACATTCGCAAATTAATTTGAGTTATCGAACACACTCACGCAAACACATTATGTTTCTTTTGGGAGGCTATAGATGGCGAAACTTCCGATAATAAAAATGTATTGGAGGAGCTTGTATTCAATCGAAATTGATATCAATGGAAATTGGTTTCAATGAAAATAGATAATCATAGAAATTGCTGTAAATGAAAATACCATTCATAAAAATTGATAATCGGTTATATTGTTTCCCACAGAATACTACAAAGTTATTCGTTAAATATTGGATAAATATTGATATCAACAAATTTGTAAGTAATAACATATTATAATAAAAAAAATGCATTTTAATTATAATAATGTAATGGAAATTGAATTAATTTTGTAAAGACCCATCCAAATATCCTGACATACATTTTAACAGCTAAATCAAATTAATTGATTGTTAAAAATCTATATGAAGGCTTTAGCTCTGGATGTTCCAAGGATTCAGTTAAAATTACATTTTTATTATACCTAATATTATAAAATAAATTGCCATACTGAAGTCCCATTCAATTTAAATTAATACCGGGCATATAGCAGACTAAAAAGTAAAACGGCGTTCCATAGAAACCCATATTATCAGTCTTTACGTATTCCGTTTGTTCGCAGATATTTCCAAGATATTAAGTTTCTAAATGGTTTTGGTTAACGATTCTCTTGTTGTTATTTTAGAGTGGTGTATTATTTGGAGTTAGGATCCAATAAAAAAAGACTTAAATTGTCGACGTTTCGAAACTTTATTGTTGCATCCTCAGGACACATATAGATTCTATATCCTGCATGAAACCCATATTTTCAGTCTTTACCTACCACGTTGGACCACAGATATTTCCTATATTAAGTTTCTAAATGGTCTTCGTTAACGATCCTGTTGTTTTTATGTTAGAGTGGTGTATTATTTGGGGTTAGAACCCAGTAAATAAGCAAATGTCTTTTTTTAAATTGTCGACGTTTCGCAACTTTATTGTTGCATCCTCAGGACACATATATTTTATATCCTGCATGATACCCCTATTATCAGTCTATACCTAGTCCGTTGGTTCGCAGATATTTCCCAGATATTAAATTTCTAAATGGTTTTCGTTAACGATCTTCTTGTGGTTATGTTAGAGTGGTGTATTTTTTTGGGTTAAAAAATATCTGCGGACCAAATAATACACCACTCGAACATAAAAACAAGGGGATCGTTAATGAAAACCATTCTGAAACTAATATCTGGGATATCTGCGGACTAACGGAGTAGGTAAAGATCATAATATGGGTAAAATTTTTAAAATGCAGAAAAATTAAATGTGAAAATTGTTTACTGGGAACTAACTCGGATCACACTTCAGTTTTCCTAATAAAAGTAATAATTCATAACGAGGGAAGTTCCGGGTAAAGGAATTTACCGATTTTTTTACATATTACAACATGAAAGTTATATTTAGTTATTTAATTATAAATATTAACGCGCGCTATACATGCAGATTTTTAAATATTAGTATATATTTTTGTTAACGCCATTTTGCTTCAATTACTTAAACAATTATGCGAAACGTCCAAATTTCTGCTGGAGACATTTTCTCTGTAAATATAGGAAAAAATCCTTGTACTACTTTATTAATACAAAATAAAGCAGATTGTTTTAGGTCTACGTTTAAACCGAAATTTTAATTTACAAATTATTGTTACTTACCTTTTTTTAAGACAAAATTTATTTTTTCATTTTTCTGAACTAATAAAGTTACAGGACGTCCAAATATTTCTGGCTACCTTCATCAGTGCTAATTTATGATGAGGAACGAAACATCGGGTCAAAAATCTAATCACGTCATATTGTCGACGAAAATAAATGGCAATGAAAATGGATTTATAATTCCGGAGTAGATCAAAAAAGTGAAATATTTTTGAATTAGGTACTTCTTTTCTGATTCTAATAAAAGAGGTAGAGACAAATAAATTTTACTTTTCCATTACTACATTTTTGCCCATTTCAAGATGACGTAGGTAATTGAATTTTTTACCCTACCATTCCCCGGCATTCATTATTAACTAGCATTGATGATAGTTTTTGAGTCCGAAATATCGGAAAAATCTTAGGTGTGATATGCTGTTGGATTTAGAATTAAAATTACTGTTTATTAAGAACACAAAATTTTTGACTATTTAAAAAGCAAAGTTTATGATGATCGTTCGGAGATTAATCGTCGAATCGTAAACTTAATAACGTATATTGGTAGAAGGAAAAAGGTGGCTGTGATGATGTGATATTTATTTGAAAATATCTTTTTAAAAAACTCGGTAGAAAATTAAAAGGATTTTCAAAAATCTCTATTTTTCCGGATATCTATTAATGTCCTTAATTTCAAATTTGGGCAACTTTTTTACAGTTTTCCCTTTTCCATATTTCGTATAGCTTCTCCCTCCTAGAATTGGGATACCCTGTACACCATGTTAGCGATTTTCCCCTTTTTTTAATGAAAAATTAAAGAAAAATATTGTTCATAGAAGATTTTTATTTTTGTTTGAAATGACTTAGGGCATAGATAAGTAAAAGCAAAGTTGAAACAAAATAACTTTGTTTCGAAATTTTCAAACAAAACATGTTCTTAAAAAATAATACATAATCAAAACAAAAGGTAGATAAATATGCAACGTTTGCACTAAAAAAAATGAAAATTTAGAAAAAATGTTAAAATAAACTTACATTAAACTACCAAATAAGTACTATCCATAAATATTGAAGACATACAATTTACGCAACTGGTGTTCTTTTTATTTCCCTCGTAAAGGGGAAGTATTGCAATTGTGAAAAAATCACTCTCCGAGATTTTTTCGGATTTTCACGTTTTAGGGTCCCTAGATGACGAAAAACATCTTTTCTCAATTCCATCGATCTGTTAACAAAAAAGATATATTTAGTTATTTAATTTTAAATTTTAGCGCCCGCTATACATGTAGATTTTTAAATATCAGTATATATTTTTGTTAAAGCCGTTTTACTGGTATTACTTAAATAATTATGCGAAACGTCCAAATTTCTGCTTAGGCCATTTTTTCCTTAAATTATTTTCGTGAATTAAACACATGCTAACGAGGTCCCGCGATTTCGTTCGCGTATGACGTTAACGAAAGGGATATAAATAGGTAGGTACTTAGATCGCCTTATTTTTTTTATTTTAGAAACCACGTTGTTGCATTTTCGTTGAATTTTTGTCAACAGGGGCTTGAGAGATTTTTGTTTATAGATTATTTCTGATTTTTTGGACCACCTTGTATACATTTTTAAAAATTATGTAAAAAATAAAATGAAATATACCTGATCAAACGTTGTTTTGAAAAATTAACCGTTTTTAAATAAAAAATATTATATTATTTAAGGGGCGGTTTCGTCCTCTTAAAATTTGATTTTTGAGCAGAATCGTGATTAATCAGTGACCCAATTTTTTGAAATACTCTGTATAAATTTTTAAGAAACCTTAAAATATATTAAATAACCAAATAAAATACACGAGCTTAAGCGTTTTGCCGGAAAACCAACCGTTTGTTTAAATAAAAAATATTTTCATATTTAAGGGGCAGTTTCACCGCCGAGTTTTGAAAAATTCCTTCCTATCCAACCTCTACATTCTACTACCAACCAAAATGCATGTTTTTTGGTCAAGCAGTTTGAGCATAATCGTGATCAATCCTTGACCCGATTTTTTTGAAATATCCTGTATACAACACAAGAAATAGATGTGAAAGGTCTCGTTTACCAGACGATCATTTAAAAAAAATGATATAAATCGGTGCAGTACAACTCTCTCACGAACTTGCTGAAAACTTTAGCTCAGTGTTTTAAATATATAGGGTGGCCCATCGAAAACGTACCGCAAGGCATAACGGCCAGGGTAATTTTTTTTTCAAAAAATCCAAAAACACCTCAATTTTGTTTGTGAGGGGGACAATTTTTGCCCTTAAAATGATCGCAAAATTTTCAACGCTCTAAGCGGGGGTGTCATCCCCAAACTTTTTCAAATGGGAAGAGGGGTCAAGTGGTACCGCAATGAAAAGGGCTTTCTATTCTCTATACATTCCCGCTTTGGTTTTGAAAATCGGTCAAGTCATTTAGAAAATATGAAGGATTGAAATTTGAAAAATACATTTTTCAAAAAACGCATAAATTGAATTAAATAAAAAAAAACTTACCGTATTAATGAAGCAAATGCTGAAAATGTTGCCCGTCGACCTCCATACAGTAATACAAATTAGCTTCAAATCGTTCTCGAACATTCTGAAGAACTTGAGGGGCACTTCGCGACAAACGTCAATAATTCGTGTTCGCAGATCTTCTAATGAGGCAAGTGGAGTGCTATACACTTTACTTTTTATGTGTCCCCATAGAAAAAAGTCTAAAGGAGTCAAGTCGGGTGACCGGGGAGGCCACTCAATGGCACCCCTTCGTCCTATCCACCGCCCGGGAAAGTTAGTGTTTAAATAATTACGCACATTTTGAGAGTAATGTGGAGGTGCACCGTCTTGTTGAAATATCAGTTCCGCTTCAACGTATCCAGGATTATTTTCGATGATGTCAGTTAGGGCTGGGTCGATGGTATTTTCCAGTAAATCTAAGTACATATCACCTGTTAGAGTTCCAGGAAGAAAAAAAGGACCCACAATAGAATTTCAAAAAATACCAGCCCACACGTTCAATTTCTGAGGATGTTGTGTGTGCACCTCGTGAAATACCCTGGGGTTGTTCTCAGCCCAGTACCGACAGTTATGCCGATTAACTACACCGTTCAAAAAGAAAGTGCACTCACCCGAAAAACACACATTGAATAGAAAATTATTATTATTGGCCACTCGTTCACTAATAGTTTCACAAAATTGCAAGCGGCGATCAAAATCGTCTTCGTTGAGTTCTTGTACCAACTGAATTTTATACGGGTGGAAATGGTGTTTTTTCAATATTCTTTGGACACTTGTACGATTCACGCCGGTCTCATTGGCTAATTTTCTTGTACTCAGCGTACTATCCATGGCAACTTGGCCCAATACAAAGACCTCCATAGCTTCATTTACTACAGGATTTTCCATCTGTCTCTTTTTATTCATAAGGGATCCAGTTTCGCGAAATTTTGCTACTAACTCGCGAACAATTTTGCCGGAAAGGTGTTTTTCAGGATGTCGTTCATTAAATATCTGCGCAACCCGATTGCCACATTCATTATTTTTAAAATAAAGTTCGATTATTTCCACTTTTTCTGCAAGTGAGTACACCATAATTATTGATAAAAAATTGAATGATATTGAGAAATTTAAACGCACAAGTTACAGAACAGCTATCTAGCAACTACCGCACCTGATCGTTGTGGCATGTCAAATCACTAAAATCAGCAGTAAACATCTAAAATAACAGGACAAAAATAGCGAATTGGTCGAAGGAATTTATCCTTATCATTTACTCTGATAATTTGTAAATAAACATTTTAAATTTCAATCCTTCATATTTTCTAAATGACTTGACCGATTTTCAAAACCAAAGCGGGAATGTATAGAGAATAGAAAGCCCTTTTCATTGCGGTACCACTTGACCCCTCTTCCCATTTGAAAAAGTTTGGGGGATGACACCCCCGCTTAGAGGGTTGAAAATTTTGCGATCATTTTAAGGGCAAAAATTGTCCCCCTCACAAACAAAATTGAGGTGTTTTTGGATTTTTTGAAAAAAAAATTACCCTGGCCGTTATGCCTTGCGGTACGTTTTCGATGGGCCACCCTGTATAGATTTTACAACAAATATTAAAAAGCATTAACACGTTTTTTTTTTAAATAGCAAACCATTGTTTTGTTGTTTTGAATAATAATGTCACTGAATAGCAAATATTAAACTTACGATCACGGTCAGGAAAGGAACTGAAAAAATTATGTATTCGACAAAATTGTTATTTTTCTATGTGGTTTATTTTCCAAAACTTTATTTTCGTTACTATGCGTTTTTTATTCTTTACATTGATACATACCGCCATTTTGTTATGTCTTGTTGAACTCGTACCAGTTTATCCTTATATCACAATCAGTAAAATAAGATTTTTTTTGCGTTCATTTAAAAAGAAATATTTGTTCAGCCATCTTGAATTCGTACTACAACTTTACCAATTTATCTCTATATCACATTTAATGCATGCATACATTTTGAAATTAATCTAATGAGTAGTTCTTTCAGGTTGATTT
Source organism: Kuschelorhynchus macadamiae (assembly GCA_030620095.1). Taxonomy (NCBI): domain Eukaryota; kingdom Metazoa; phylum Arthropoda; class Insecta; order Coleoptera; family Curculionidae; genus Kuschelorhynchus; species Kuschelorhynchus macadamiae. Next base: position 709,901 of record JAUTXW010004786.1, read on the forward strand.
TTAAAATATTTTGCTAGGCCGGTATTTTGTTTTACTAGCTTATATTCATACCAATATATTACCAGTTTATTCCTATATAACATTTGTTTTTGTGCAACATTTGAGGAAATTGTATAACTAGTTTTTTAAATAATACTTTTTTAAAGTTTCTTAAGGCCGCCATCTTGTTCCGGCATATTCGATTTTCACCAAAATATTTCTAGGTCATCCCCATATGACTCTTAAACCGGACAGACGAACAGATGACAATAAAAACATTTTTTGACATCTAGGGACGCTAAAACCTGAAAATATTTAAAACCTAAGAGGGTAATTTTTTCACGATTATAAATATTTTATTTGGCCGCTATTTTGTTCCCCTATCTTGAATTATACCCCAATTAGTTATGGCACACAATTTGAAATCAGTCCATTAAGTAGTTTCTTTCAGGCTGAATTTATAAATATTCCATTAAGCCGCCATTTTGAATTCTCACTACAATTTTACCAGTTGATTTCTACATAATTCTTGATTTTGTGCAAAATTTAAAATAAATTGGTTAAGTAGTTCTTAGTAATAACTTCACTAGGCCGCCATTTTGTTTTGACATTGGATGTTTACCAAAATATTACCAGGTTATTCCCATATGACCCTTAATCACAGAAATAAACTGTGCCATAATTTTTGACCGTAATTTTTAGTCAATCGGGTAAGTAGTTTTTAGCTATGCCGGGAAGATACGGATCGACAGACAGACCGACAGAATTAAGAAAACATGTTTTTCGGCATCTTGGGACCCTGAAACGTAAAGATTTGAATAAATCTCGTAGGATGTTGCTTTACGATGACAATACTTTCCTTTTACGAGGGAAGTAAAGATTATTTGGCCGCTATTTTGTTTCGCCATCTTGAATTCGTAACACATCTTTACCAGTTTATCTCTGTCACACTTAATGCTTCCGTAAAATTTGAGATTAATGTCATTTTGTTCTTCTATCTTATATTCATACCAAAATGTTACCGGGTATTTTTGGGCAAAATTTGAAGAAATTGGATAATTAGTTTTTTAGTAGTAATTTTTTTAACGTTTCACTAGGTCGCCATGCGCCATCTGGTTCCGGCATATCGAACTTTTATCAAAACATTACCAAGTCACCCACATGTGACCATCAATTTTTGACTAAAATTTGAAGTCAATCTAATAGTAGTTTTTAAGCTATGCCGCGAACTGAGAGACAGATAGGCAAACCGACAGACGGACCGAGGAAATTGATAAAATATTTTTTGGAATCTAGGGATGCTAAAACCTGAAAATATGTAAAATCTGAAACGGTGATTTTTCGTGAATATAAATATTTTATTTGGCCTCCATGGTGTTTCGCTATTTTGAATTAGTACCACAACTTTACTAGTTCTACTCTATACTACAATTAATTATGAAACACAATTTGAAATCTGTCCATTAAGTAGTTTTTCAGGCTGAATTTTAGAATATTTTATTAAACCGCCATTTTGTTCCGCCATTTTGGATTCGTACCAAAATTTTACTAGTTGATTCCTACATATTACTTGATTTCTGTAGGTACACAATTTTAGATAAATTGGATAAGTAATTTTTTAGTAAAATTTTTTATAACATTTCAGTAGGCCACCATTTTGTTTTGCCATATTGGATTTTTACCAAAATGTCACCATGTCATCCCCAGATAACCCTTAATCTTTGATCAAAATATAAAGTCAATCGGGTAAGTACTTTTTTAGCTATGCCGCGAACAGCCAAAACACGCTTTTCGGCATCTAGAGACCTTGAAACCTGAAGATCTGACCTCGGAAGGTGATTTTTTCACGATTTCAATATCTCTCTCTTACCAGGGAAGTAAAAATAAAACAGAAATGTGACAACCGTTTTGCTCTGGGCTTTCGCTAAGTCAAACCGTTTGGATTTTACAGGTTGTCAAAATTATAAAATGAAAATTTTCCTCAATATTTTAAAATCAATTAAATTTAGGCCCATCTTGTATACAGTGTGTCTGAAAATGGTGATGGATGTATATCACGATATCGATTTATTTTGATTTTTATAATCTTTCAAACCCCTTTAATCATCTATTGAACTTATATATATAATATATATATATATATATATATATATATATATATATATATATATATATATATATATATATATATATATATATATATATATATATATATATATATATATATATATATATATATATATATATATATATATATATATATATATATATATATATATATATATATATATATATATATATATATATATATATATATATATATATATATATATATATATATATATATATATATATATATATATATATATATATATATATATATATATATAGAATAAAGAAATAACGGAGATTCGGCCAAAAATTCTATAGTACATTTCTTTTCTAATTGCCAAGCTTCAAAATAATTCATTTCTTCTTCAGGGCTCTATAATAATATAATTATCAGAAAATTAAGGACTTTTTTACAATTAAAAAGTACTTACACTAATTAAAATGAAAAGACAATTTTGACGGAATTTTCAGAAAAGATAAAATTATATATTTGACATATTTAAATATTATATATTTCTGTCATTATTATTTAATAGAAAAACAATTGGTTTTAAGTTGTTTATTTCTTGTCAAATGATGTCAAAATTTTAGGAGTTTAAATCTATCTAATTTTATATTTTCTGAAAATTCCCTCAATATTGTCTGTGCATTTTAATTAGTGTAAGTACTTTTTAATTGGAAAAAAAGTCCTAAATCTTCTTATAATTAGGTTATTATAGAGCCCTAAAGAAGAAATGAGTTATTTCGAAAGCTTGGCTATTAGAAAAAAAATGTATTATAAACTTTTTGGCAGATTCCTCGTTATTTCTTTATACTATTAGTACTACTTACAAGCACATGTATTTATCAGGCGCCATAAGTTCATGGCCCATCTAATTTATGTTAAAAACAGTACTAATCAAGAAGAAAGTTCCAATACTCAGAGATTCAAAAAACATCAAATTCCTGTGATGTAACATTTGTAAGAATATTAGGACCCTGCGTAGTTTATTCTTTATTTCAATTTAATTTTAGCAAGGACATTCCAAAAATAAGATTCAAAATAAAAAACACTTACCTTTCCAAAATATAGGAACGGCATTTTTCTTCAGTAATTGTCTTTCGCCACTTGAATACATATCGTGTTTAGAAAAATGATTTTCATATACACGTTTATTTATTCAACATTGCCACAGTTTCGTACCCATTGACAAAGAATATCGGGCCTAGTCACGGGGAATTTAAAAAAGCTCACCAAATTATTTTTATTTTTGCATCCAACATACGCACACTCTATTTTTCTGGCAGACATACTTGCTTTAATTAACAGTTTCACAAGAATGAAACGAACTCCAGTTTCGTAGAGTTAAAAATTCACGAGTTTGACTCGAAAACGAGCAAAAAAACAATACCCACTATGATGTAAACAATACAGGTAAGCGATTCGTACATCTCCGCCGATTATCCGATCTATCCGCTGTTTCGCTGTAAACGACTGGCAGCCCGCGCGGCGCCAAGCAAATCTCAGACACCTTTCCTGGCGGCGACCATGTCGCCCGCTACATCTCGGACACCTTTTGTGCCACGAATTCGCCCATAAGGTTGCGCATCTTCCTTTTTCAACGGTAACATCTTCCTTCAATCAACGGTAACACGAATTATTTAATTCTGATTACTGAGATTACTCGACTGACTTGACTCAATAAAAAGACTGGCTTTTGCCATCTCTAGCTGACATACTGTGTGGTGTATTTATATCGTGACAAGCATTGTTTTAATAAAAATTCTGATGGAATTACTAATTATTTAATGACTTGTGAATTGACATTATTGACAATTTTGACATATTTTTCTATTCATATCTGACAACTGTGATCAGAGCCTAATAATCAACAGAGGACGAAATCATAATAAATGGAGAATATCTCATAAAAGTGATAAGCTTTTCTGGAATGATTTAGTTATAATGAATTAAAAGTGCAATAATGGAAATAAACAAACATAGAAAAGGCAAAGGTAGGACAAATTAAAAAAAAACGTTATATTATGTATTTCTATATAGCATGTGAAATTTAAAAATCCTAGACGAAAAATAATATATAAAAGTGGTTGGTATATTTAAATAGTGTTATTTAAGAATATATTTTAAATATTCTTGTTATAAATCGATATTGCTTTGTACTAACAATATGTCATTTCTAATGGAAAATATGGCAAATGTCTTCCATTCAAATAAGAAATTAAAAATAATTTTAATGCTGGCTCTTGTAAACAATTGTACCCATGAAATTTGACAAATTTAAAATATGCATTTGAAAGATTACCTTTTTTTTAATTAAGTCCAAAAAAACTAAGGTTTTGGACTTGTTTTTGGCGTATCGCTAAAAACATATTTTTCACAAACTTAATTTATGAACTACGTAAAATATTGATTATATTATAATGCTCTATAACACAAAAATGATTATTTCTAACTAAAAGTTAGAAGTAAATATTATATTATACATTATTAAACATTTTTCAACATAATTACAACTGCTAAACAAAGAGAGAGCAGGAGTGTCGCCCGTTGGATGGAAATCCAGTGTGCTGGGGATGCTACGTTGCCAAGTATATTTTATATGTGACCTATATAAATTATATAAGAAAAACAAAATGCATGTGTAGGTTGTGGATCGGTACCAGCAGGAACGCGAAGGCACTAGGTGGATTGGTACCGGGTTAGCACCAGGTTAGGCGCCGTAGGCATCATCTTTTATGCCCTAAAAGACGAACAACAGCGCAGGGCACCACTGGCGAAAGTCTAACATTCGGCATCAGGCCCATTCCGCCAGTGATGCACCCTCCTGTTGTTTAGTGTTGACCACACTAGGTAGATTGGTACCGGGTCAACACCAGGTTAGGCGCCGTAGGCATTATTATTAAAGTCCTAATTTAAAATGTGAACGACAGCAAAGTGCATCACTGGTTTTTTTAATAGAAAAAGTGGTTCAACCATTTTTTTTATTTTCTTTAAACAATTAAATGAAGGTAAACTTTCTATTTTATATTCAAAAATTATTAAATTCTGTGGGTTTAATTGTTTACAAGACCCTTTAATGCTGATTTTATAATAGTAATCCAGTAGTAAGAGATTCAATTCAAAATCTTTATTATTTTACAATTTTGTTGACACCATCAAAAATAAAAATGTGTAAAAACAATCATCAAAAAATGTATGATTGATATCAGCACAAACATTAACCAAAAATCTTACCTATAGTTTGCCCAGTTTGTAATATAGATATGAAATTTTAGGGGCAACAGTCATTTAAGAGGGCTTTACTGCATTTCTTATTACAAAACAAAGTCATATGTGTATTTTTGTAGGAGTGAAATGCCTATAAAATAAGCCTAACTCTAATAATTAAAGCTATCACAAAAATGCAAATATCAAAATTAATATATATGCAGATAGGCGCTTCAGTTCTGGTACGATTTAATACATCTCAATTTTTGGTTTTATTACAAAAACAAATACAAATAGTTTATTGATGCCAATAGTCAAATAAATGTATGTTTTGAATGAAATAGGTTCAAATAGCAAGAATATTACAATAAAATAGATATAATTGAAGTGTAGAACATTGAACACATCTAAAATTAAAAAAAAAATATATATATATATATATATATATATATATATATATATATATATATATATATATATATATATATATATATATATATATATATATATATATATATATATATATATATATATATAATATATATATATATATATATATATATATATATATATATATATATATATATATATATATATATATATATATATATATATATATATATATATATATATATATATATATATATATATATATATATATATATATATATATATATATATATATATATATATATATATATATATATATATATATATATATATATATATATATATATATATATATATATATATATATATATATATATATATATATATATATATATATATATATATATATATATATATATATATATATATATATATATATATATATATATATATATATATATATATATATATATATATATATATATATATATATATATATATATATATATATATATATATATATATATATATATATATATATATATATATATATATATATATATATATATATATATATATATATATATATATATATATATATATATATATATATATATATATATATATATATATATATATATATATATATATATATATATATATATATATATATATATATATATATATATATATATATATATATATATATATATATATATATATATATATATATATATATATATATATATATATATATATATATATATATATATATGATAGTATGTTTTCATTCCACTTACACCAACGTCATAACAAGAAAATGATCCTTGTTTGGAACATGTATATATATATATATATATATATATATATATATATTATATATATATATATATATATATATATATATATATATATATATATATATATATATATATATATATATATATATATATATATATATATATATATATATATATATATATATATATATATATATATATATATATATATATATATATATATATATATATATATATATATATATATATATATATATATATATATATATATATATATATATATATATATATATATATATATATATATATATATATATGTATATATATATATATACATGTATATATATAATAAAATGTTATACAACAATAAGTACAATTAATTATTACAAAACAATTAAATATCAATTATAATAAAGGACATTTAAAAAGCATGTTTAAAATATTGGGAAGCTTACATCAAATTTATTACATTTAAACAAAAAAAAGGGTGGATGCATTACAATTTTTCACAAAATAATTCAATTTAGAATTGATTGTAAAGTCGCACTACTGTACTATTAACACAGTTTATTTGAAATTCCATTACATTTTGTGCATGTGATTGTTGTTGCAAGTTAATATATGTGTATTTTGAAAGATTGGCTTATGTCTAGTATATATTTATTAAATTAAATTGTTTTTTTTTAAATTAAGAATATAATTAGTCCTCTAAAATAATACCTAATAATATGAAGGTTGTTTTGTATCTAAACTTAACAGTGAGCAAGTGATGTTGCCAAAGTAAAATTTGTTATATTCGTTGATGTGTGAGAAATTTTTTTTTTCAAATAGGGAGACGGGTTGGTAAAAGTCAGAGTAGAAAGAAGTTAGGTGGATTGGCTCTACATATGATGACTTTTTCGGCAATATCGTAAAGTCATTTTTAATATTAATTATACAAATATCTATAAGTTTTAATACCTATCTTAAAATAAATAAGAGCCTAATTTATCTGATAATTCTCCAACAGATATTCTTCATAGTCAGACTGTATGAAAATTAAAATAGTAAACTTGACCAAATTCGTAGCGGTTATTTTTCACCGTACTGGCTGAGTACGATATCCCATCCCCTATCCTTTACAACTACAAGCCGCCAGGGTCAATTCATGCATTAAGAGCCTTGTCAAAAGACGGAGGAGTGTATTTCACTCCTTTGTTTCGCAGCTCAATTGAGTCAACTCATTGAGCTGACTCAGTAAAGTGAGCTAGAGTCAGTGAAGCGCATCATTAATCCCATCTCTAAAAGGCACTATCATTAAAACCAAAATATTTAGGGTCAGTTTCACATTAAGTAGGCAACAAGTTTAACACATATTTTGTGGGAATGGAAATTGGACATTTACTTGGTTTTATTTTCGTTAGTAATTTTAGTATTTTTTGATTTATAATTAATAAAATTGGGCATTAGGTTAGGTTTGCTGTAAAGAAAGCGCGCTTCCAATATAATTCAGCGTCTACACACAAGTTTTTAAAACAAGTTTTTTTTTAACAAAACCTATACTGTTAGGTGAATATGTCCCATTAGCCTTAGGTTACCCTGGGTTCATGGATAAAACCATCATTAAAGCCATAGCCATAGCTCAAATCATATTTGAAATATGCGCACACTCTAAACTAGATTGACAAAAGCGATTTAGGATCCTGTGATTCATACCGGGTTAGGTTAAATCAAATCAAATTACATCAAAGAGTTTATTATCAGGCAGTTTGCAATTTACAAATAGTACATATAAAATTGCAACCAGCCAAATACATCATACATTCAGTAAAATAAGTCTTAAAAAATAGTTCCAAAGAAAAGACATATGCAATTAGAGACACCACAATTTAAAATAGCTATGAATATAATGGGAATGTAAATCAGACACAAGGAAAAAAGCAGACAGAACATTTGTAAACTATATTAAATTAAATAAAAGTAGCACCAGGTGTGTTAATAAAAATCTTATTAAATTGTTTTGTTCAAATTTAGGAATACCACTTGCTGTACATTTGAAGAAAATTAGGTAAGTTTGGCAACCATGCATATAATTGTTTCCGTATTTTGTCAAAAACTTCATAATTGACAGTTTTAGCATTGGAAAAAATGGTGAATGTTCTGAAGTTTGTTGGTTATTTGTGGAAAGTTGTGTGATTTTTTTTTTTACTAAAAAATTGTTCACCACGTTTTTTTTTTGCTTAAATATAGTAAATTTAAGGTATCCTAACAATACCAAAAAAATGTAAAAAATCATGTTGTATTAAATTGTACCAGACCCAGGCGCTTCTTCCTTAGCAGTTTAGTTTTGTGCAAAAAAGTTAGTGCTGTTTGTAAATGTGGCAGATGTACCAGTTTGAGTATGTAATTTTTGTACATTTTTTTAATTTTTACTTCTTGATCATCTGTTCCCACTAACAAAAAACTGGATAATACCACAGCAGTATGGATCGGTTGGTCCACTTTGACTAACCTGATGATTATTGCTCAAGTTATTGCAGAGGCACTAGATGATAAAGTGTAAACTTATGTTATTCATTTAGATTTTACCAAGGCCTTTGACTAATTAAATCATGTTATTGCTAAGCAAGCTTGGGTATTATGGTCTTAGAGGAAACTATCTGATTAGGTTCTACCTCACAGGTCACACACAGTTGGTTGATTGTGGTGGGTTCATATCTTCGACTTTACCAGTTATAGCTGGAGTACCACCGGGGTCAATTTTAGGTTCCCTTTTATTCATTTTATATGTTAATAAACTTCTTGCTTACTTATCAGAAGTTAAATTTGTCCAATATGCCGACGACACCACAACACTCCTTGATTCTCATACCAGTCATTCACATTTACAAATAACAACCAACACAATAATTCTTAAACTGCACAATTGGTTTGCAGATAATAATCTGTGTCTCAATATTGATAAAACAGATAATTTTCTCAGTTAGTGAACAAGTTGTCATCTACACTCTCTCTGTAATGAAGAATTGCTGAGCAAGTGCCATTTGAGGTGTCTCGAACTGCATGCATGGGTCTCTTACAGTCCAAGTTGTCTTACAGACTTCTCTTTTGGGGAAACTCAACTGGTTAGAGGTGTTTAGAATGCAAAAGTCTACTAGCAGAATTTTGGGCAAAAACAACACATGGAAACTTGTAGGCCCTTATTTAAAGAATATGGCATAATGGCTATGCCTGATCTATATATCCATCAGTGCAAAGGTCTGACTTTATTGCAGTTGACATTAGGCATTACTATAGCACCCGACATGGTCAAGATTTGCTATTGCCTCAACAAAGACTTACTTTAAAAAAAAAGCTACCTAAATAATTCTATCAAATTGTATAACTCCTTATCTGCTCATATAAAAGTCTTGACAAACCAAATTGTAAAATAATAACCTTAAAGAGAGAACAAAACTGTTGATTTTGGAGATCTGTCCATATACAATAGAAGAGTTTTTTTGGTGAAGATGACACAACGGTGGAAAACGAAAAAACGAAATGCAACCGCTTTTCAGTATGTATGTTTAGTAGAAAAAGTAATTAATAATCAAGAGTGAACATGAAATCGGTCAAGGATAAAAAATTGATTTATTTTTAATGAAAAAGATGTTTGTTGCATAAGCAAAGAATGCATTTTGGGAGTGTTGTCTACCCCACAATTGGGAACACGTGAGACACCAAAGTATAAGTTTTTCTCTGAAATGGATGTATGTGAAGCCTAAAGTTTTCTTTTTAAAATGTAGTTATACAGCTTTACAGATAGTTCTTGTGTTTTTATACAACAGTGTCATTTTTTAAGTTTTTTCTATGTTAATAATTGGGCTGTCAATAAATGGTTTCTCCATTTAAAAGACGATTATTCAGGTCTTTACTTTTTTTTAATAACATTTTCCTAATTGCCAAATAAAGTTGTTTTTTTTAATAGTGCAGTAAAGAAACACCACACATTTAATTTAAATACATATGCCACAGAGCCATTAGGTTGAGCAAATATGCCTAGTTATTTAAAATTCTTCTTAAAAGTGTGAATAATTGGTTGATTACCTTACTTTTTCAGGGTAAAAATTATCAAAATTAAATTTAAATATACTTCGAAATATCGATGTGTTTGCAATGTACAGCAGATTCTTTCTTTGGTGTTTTTACAAAGTATCTCTGTTAACTGTTATATTTAGTCTTGTAATTAGTCAAAAACTGGTACACATGATATTTTCACATTTTGAAGATATGCGGAAAAATTCAAAAGTGGGTAATTTCAAAAACAGCCTGTCAGCTTCTTCAATGTAACAAATATGTACATGCTGAATGCGTATTTTCAATATCTCCTTTGCTTAGCCTCAGTTAGGCGTGTTTTTTTTTGTTTTCATTATATATTATGATCAAGGATTGAATGAGGGGAAAAACTTTGTAATCATATTTTTCGGAAAAAATAAATATGGTTGACAGTGAGAAATTATTACATATGCACATTCAGGGTGATAAAAAATATTTTAAAAATTGATTTTTGATTATATGTTTTTTTAAAATTGACATTATGTAAAGAAATGCTTGAAGGTCCTACCAATATAAAAACTAAATTGTAATATAATTTAATTAGTAATTAAACACATGCAGAGAAATTTAGCCCTTTTTCTGGGTAAATTTTATTTTTCACAAGAACTTATTTTATAAGTCTTACACCCAATGTCTGTTAGATAGTATCTAGACAATAAACGTCCAAATGTTGCATATGATCTTTTAATTTTAAGGATTTTGTTTATTTCTGGCTCTTTTCAAATTTAAAAATCAGAGAAAATATATTAGAATGTGTATTAAGATTTTTCTATTTCCTTAATTTCTTTAGCTACTCTGTACATTGTGTTCCAATATTATTCTAGCAAAATTTATTTTGCAACTTTACTTTATAGAAAATACATATTATAGAAAAAAATGTTTAATTTTGCCCTTAAAGTTTTTTTGGTGTATTGATATGACTTTGTGCTGTTACGTAGTGTCGAATTTCAAGAAAAAATTGATAATTTCACTAATTTCACATTACCCATAACTTCCCTTGTAATATGTCATTCTCTTTTATATCATGGAATGTGCAAGTGTTATTGTGTTATCTTGCCTTCTCCTTGACAAAAAGAAATATTATTTATGAGGAAAGTTTATTGGGTATTATTTTTTTACCCTAAACTTTCCCTCATAATGAATATTTCCTTTTGTTAAGAATAGGCAACACAATTCCACATGCATATCCATGTAAGAATTCAAGCACATTTGTCGAAATTTTATTTACAGTATATAGTATTGATGGATTTAAAGAGTGATTGTTTTTGATTTATGTGTTCTAAACTACAATAAGTACAAGAAGAACTATTCTTACATTCTATTTCTTTGTGATCATAGGGAAAACATCGCTTACACCTAGGAATTCTGTTGTCTTTGTAGACTGGACAGCGTTCCCACAATATATAAAGTTTTCCTATCGCAGTCATTCTCACAAAAAGGTCCCAGAAGCATTTTCCAAACATTATAGTCTTATTGTTCTGAACTGGTTTTGTAGTAATCATCCTGCTAAGTAAATTGATTTTGGTTTTTCAGACAGTTGGTTATCTCATCTGGGTTCTTATTATTTGTTGACATTATAATTGTTAATCTAGTTTTTTTTTTAGCTGTGGCTGTTGCACTGTATATTTGCCCTCAGAGTGTTGATCTTGTATATTTTGAATTAACTTTTGACATTCTTGTTCAGTATTATAACTAACCACCACGCCTCCATTTTTGGCTGTTTTCACCCAAAATTATGTTTACATTCAACTAGCTTGGATTGATCCCTGATTACAGTTCTGTTTTAGTAGCAGGAAACTGTTTGAAGCAAACCACCCATCCAAACAATCTTTAGCTATCTGCGTTCTATAGAGGGAGAATGTAACATTAGATAATAAAACCATATCATTGTTTATGTCTTTTGTATAAATAATGTGGAGAAGGGTATTAAGGATTGGTACCCCCTCTCCACAGTCTTCATGTATGATACACTGCTTCCTGTTCTTTAGATAAGACCTCATAAATCTCAGAACCACTCTTCTTAGCACAGCAATTCATGATTTAACATTAAATTAATCAAAAGTAGTTTTTTTATAGATTCAGATGGAGACATTTTTTTTTGGGGTTCTTATTATTTGTTTAGGTATGTTCCAGTATTTTTTTGTAATATTCTGTTGTTATTGTACCTGAATTTTTTTCATTGAAAATAAATCTCTTTGTTCTAAGTGAATATTTTATTCTGTTCATTATCTAAGATTTGGATCTTAAAGTATTTTTTCTTGAGAAAGATACAATTTAGGTATTTTGTCAGTGAGCACTGCACTGAAACAGCAGTAGGTTTGATTCACACATGCAATCCCAAGCACATCATCCTACACACATCTACGTATCTCTTCCAGGACTTCGTGCATTTTCAGTTTGGTGGCAATTTTCTTTACTTGATATATATTTGGTAGATTTTTACAGTGACAGTCTTAAGAGTACATGAGGCTCGGGTGTTTAGTTTATTTTAAGAATGTTTTTGAGAGTCTACAACTTTGCAAAAAGAATTCATTTCAGGTTCATGGGTAAGTGATTGTAAATTTTAACACTTCCATAAATCAGTGAGTTTTTAGTTAAGGCAAATTTAGGATTTGGGAGAGGAACGCTGCTATTGTTTCAGGTAATGCAAACACTGTTTCTAAAAAATCTAAACTTTGCTTTACATATGTAGCACAGTGACCTTTTTTGAAGTACAAAGATGGAATTAAGCAGTTGATACCCATACCTTATGTGACATTCAAATAAAGAATAATAGCCATCTTAGAAGCAGATGAGCCTAATTCTTTAGAAATTACCCTCACAGCAAAGTACCCTAAGCAAGCTTTTTATACTGTTTAGACCTATGTTATTACATGTAAATTTTAAAGTAAGAATGGAAGATTTGTCACAGTTAAAACTTAAATAGTTAGAGGCATACCATTCTTTCACCCTTTCACTGATAAGTAACATATTTGATCTTCCTTCTGGAGTCCTAACAAAGTGTCTTCTTCCTGATAGGTATGACTAAAACCTAAACTGTAGTGAAGTACCCCTAAAACTATAGTGCACCAATTTTTTCAAAAGTAATTTATGATTGATACAATCGAACACTTTAGAAGTCACAAAAAAACAGCAGCAGTAAGCCTCTTTTCATTCAAACCCAACTTCATCAGTTTAAATCATGTAGTATATGGATAGGGTTTTTTTGGTCTGGTCATCATGTTAATTTTTATATTTTTTTCTGATCATCAGTGTATTTTCTTGCGGGACAGGTTCTCAATTAGGAAATAATTGAGGACCATTTTGTGTATTTTAAAAAACCATCTATTTGTTTATTATTGCTTGCTACTCAATAAAAATCAAAAATGATTTTTGGTGGCTTCAATAATTTGGACAATATATGTAGACCAGACAAAGCAACAATTTAAAATTAATATTGGAGAAAATGTGTCAAATAGTTGTAACACTGTTTATACCTAGGTTGATCCAATAAATAAATATAAATGATGTTCATACATATGTAGCACATAAAAGTAACGATTTTTAAAATGGAATAATAATAAAATTAAAAACCTATATTTCTATCTACATGTTACAGTACATTTCTTGTAAATCATAAACAAAAACAATACAAAACTAATATCTAACATATTCTTGAACAGAATATGGTTCTAGTTCAACTAATAATTGTTTTTATTCTCTGTTTCAAAAGTTTTTATTATTTATACACTTGATTTCACTGGGCAAATTATTAAAAAGTTTCAGTCACAGTCATGTAGTAATGACTTTTTTTTGTAGTTAATCTAAGTAATAAGTCACCCATTGACTTACAAGGTTCTAGAAATATGTTTATGGAATATTTCTAGATCAAACATATTTTTATTCTTAAAGAAAAACAAACATTCATATATGTACAGACGATTTCCAGTTAAGAGCCCTTACAATTTAAAAACACCTCTGCCACTTTCAATAAAACACATTGCTTTAAAAATCCCTAGCACCCAATTTTGAACTACAAATTCTGTTGTAATATTTGCAACTACTCATATTCCATAGCAAATTGAGTTTAATTTTTGCATTAGTTTAGACATATGGTGTGATCAGTCTAAGAATTCTTCCAATTGGACACCAAGGTACTTTGCTTGCTCAACAGTCTCCAAATCCAATTCTCCAAAAGGAGTTGGAGACTATTGATCAAGTAAATATGTCAGCATATTTGAATTTTTAGAATTCACCCTTAGACCAAAATTATTATAACGTATACCTAACTTATAGGGCTTTCAAAATATTCATTTTTTTTTTTGTATAAATATAATTTTTTTGAATGGCAGGGTACCAAAGTAAATTAATGGAATCAATAACAGTAAACTACGTTCAAACATCAGTGGTTTACTTTTCCCAAATTCGATCATTATTAAGCTCATTTTATTAAACAAAACTCCCGCTTTATTTTTCCACTAAAAGAAGTTATATTTATTTCTATATCAAACTGCATTAGGTTTTCTTACGCCTAGATTTTTGTTTTGTCATTTGCATTTTTCATAGTAAGTGTACTGGTATCATATATTATATTATATCATTATTATTAAAAAGCACACATAGCAGGTAATGTCTTAGTATAATGGAAAATTTAATTATCTATTAACTTGTATTTGGTTAGCCAATACCAAACTCTTGTATGTTTTCAGCAGGTAAGGATTGTGTCTATATTTCTAATTTTTAATGAATTAAAAAAAAAGATATTCTTAAAAGATAATACAAGAAAAATTCTACAACTTTTATATCTGTAGTTAAAGCAGTAGGTAAGTGTTGAAATATGGAAACCCTGTATATGTCTAACACTTTCTGTCTGTCACTATATATGTTTTCCTTTTTATACTCACATTTACAAAGCTTTTTTAAAGATTTATTTCTATTTGAAAATTGTGAATTAAAATGATGTTTTTCATTAGATATTGGTCGAGCACGATCAGCACTTAGCGTATCTGATGTAGAATATTATCTTAATCTGCCAGTAAGCTGTCCCACTTCTCCTGCAGCCTCAACTTTAACACTTACGCCTGGTAGAATCCGGAATATCGATCAAGATATGGAGAATTTAAGGGTCTCCAGACAAGATAACCCATTTATTCAGGTAAATTGTTTTTCTTATTTCAGAGCTATATTAACAAAATATGAAAGTTATTGGAATATTCATTTGTCTTTATTATGAGTAATCTATTCATTCAGATAAACATTACCATATTTTGGACTACCAGGGATTTTTTTTGGGAAAAAAACAATTGCATGTTTTATATAGATTTTTGATTATTTGCCAGACAGTTGCATATATAATTCTAGAAACAAAATATGATTGTCATTTTATATTTTTAGAGAATAATAGCAAGCAGAGAGAGTCTTTTAGAATCCAATGCTGAAGAAGAGTCGGACAATGCCACTCTTATGTCTAAGGTAAGTATTTGTTGTTTTGTGATTTTTTAACTACTCAGGTTAGCAAACAATGTTTAAATCTTAGATCAAGTACACAGGAAGTTATATAACAAAACAATTAAATGTGACTGAGGGATTAATTCATATGTTTGTTTTAACAAATCCCCCCCCCTAGCAGATTAGTTCTTTATTCCATTGCCTCCTGGTGCTAATTAAATCAGTTTGAAATGCATGGTGTCAATCAATTGAAAAGCATAGTGACAATGTCACTGATATCAGTCATATTCGGTTAGCGTTGTCCTTGAGTTTTTTTGCATTTTTTTTCTAGTGTTTATAGTTTTTGTGGGCAATTAATTACAATTAACTCATGACTAAATAGTGTATTGTTTGTGGTTAGGTGTGGAAAACTGGAGCTTGTTTGTCTTTCCATAGGTAAGTTCCATTGTAGGTTTCCTGGAGGTATGGAAAAGAAACTGGGATGGTGGATGGAATATGGATTGTGGTAAAAGATGGGATTTTGTATGTTCAAGACATTTTCAACCCAATGATTTTATTATAAAGAAATCAGGTCGGAAAGTATTAACAATTAATGCAGTTCCTATTTTGGGTCAGGAATTTGCTGCAGTTAAGATCCAGGTTAGTTGTTATAACAGGATAAGCGTTAAATAAAATCAAATTAATCATTGTTTTATATGATTTACCAATTTGTTTCATTTCTTTTGAAGGTTGTTGTACTAAATCCTGTTCCAAGTTTTTTTATGAATGGGACCAACTTTTATCGTCTGGTAAGTGTAATTTGTGGAATTGGTGTGCCTTTTTAAGTTTAAATTTTTTTACTGTTTGTATCATTTTTTAAATAACCTAATTTTTGGTAGTTTCAAAACATACAGGTTCTTATTTATTTTATTTTAAAAAAATGTTATATAGTTGATAAGAATATGCTAAACAAATTTCGTCAAAGGTCAAAAATTTATATTTGACAATAAATTTTTATTTTAAACAACTTTTGTAAAAACAAAGGCACTTTATTCCAGGGAATATTTAATATTTTTTTAGACACCGTGTAAAAAATAAACATTTTCGGCGGTTTCAAAACGAGCATTTGTTTTTATAAAGAATGATTTTTTTTTGTTAATCAACCAATAAAAAAGTTTCTCCTTTTCCATCTTTGCAGAATTTAAGACCTTGATGCCAACCTACAAATAATTTTTGGCAGTCCTATCCTAAGCTATTTAAATAAAGTTGCAGCTACTAAATGGAATGCATGATACTTTAGCTACCTAATACAGCAAACTTCTCGATTTTTATTTGGGAAATATGCTTTTTTAGATTCTTATATGCTCTATTTCTATAAAAAGAAAAGTTACAATTTTATTTAAATAACTTAAGTTTTGCTTGCTAAAAATTGTTCAACCTCAATGTGTGCATTTATCATTTAGAGAGCTTTAAGCAGTCACATGACAATTTTGTAAAAAATATAATAGAAAAACAAATTTTTAGGACGTTTGAATAAACATGTGATTTCCTATATTTCCAACACCATAACGTTATCATAAAACATTAAAATGGTTCTATGAGAGCCTATAGTTTAAAACACTTAAGTTTTGTACCTGCTTAGTTAAAAGGATCACTTTCTTCTTAAGTCAGTAGGTATAATAACGAAGATGCTTGAAACTATAGGCCCTCATCTTTTCACTAATTTATAGGGAGGCACTTTGTACTTAAACATATTTAATTTTTTTAGGTCCAAAGATAGTTCAACTGATTCAGAAAAATCTTTGGAAACATCTGAATGTAGTTAGTAGTATGCTTATCATGGCTCTATGTACATTGATTACTCTGGGAAGATTTGATCAACATGGATGATTTTTTTAAGAAAAATTTAGTTAGTTATTGCCGGGGTTATCCCACAGCGAATATATTAAAAAATATGAAATAGCATGATGGTGCCATTAAATTCTTGGACCAGTGTTAAATCATAAATAATTTTTTTTTCTTGTTGAGCTATTTTGATATGAAATTGTTAATTTTAATGAATGTTAATAATATTATGTGAGTAATTTTCATATTTGATAATTTGTATTAATATGTTATAGACTTGTATAGTAATCATGATTCTAGTAAGTTTCGTTTACTAGGGACATTCGACATTTTAACCTAGATTTTGAGCCTGACCTTTAAAATAAAACTTCAAATGAACATTTTTAAGTTCATTGGTTAGGAGAAGGCACACGAAACACTGATTAATTTCTGTGCAATGCAGGTCTCGTGTATCTTTATTTATACTTTTTCAATCACAATGGGCCAAATGAATAAAGTTGAAGCAAGTGCTTTTGCTTAAGTTTTTTGAGAAATATTTATGTACAACACAAATGTCAGAAAGAGTTGGCATTATAGTAAAAGCATTTGCTAGCTTTTATTCATCTGGGCCAATAAAGAATTCAGGTGCAACCGATGTATTTAGTATAAATAGTTTTGTATTAAAGTCTATTGTTGATTATGTGAGTCTTTCACTTTCAGATATCTTTAATGAAAGTATACAGGCTGGTATTTTTCCAGACTGTTTTAAGTTGTCAAAGGTGGTGTCATAACTGAAGAGTGGAGATGCTGATAAGCCTAATATTTTACAAAAGTCTTTGCAATAATGGGGACAGGCTCAGCAAATTCTTTGAAACCAATGATTTATTAAACAAACAACAATTTGGCTTTAGAACAGAATATTCCACAATTATTGCTGTGAGTGAGTTTGTGAACAGCATCGTCGGGTGTCTTGAGCGGGGACTTCAATCAGCTGTTACAATATGTGACCTTACCAAGGCATTCGACTGTGGTAATCACGCCCTCCTTTTACAAAAATTAGAAAGGTATAGCATAAGGCAATCTATTGGGGGAATTTTCCGTTCCACTGCTGCAGATAAATCACATGTTTGGCATAGATGTGGGTCACCAACTGAGTCTTAGTCTAGCAAATAATATGGATGTTCAGTCAAATACAAAATATGGGGAATGACCTTGAAAACTCTATGGTCGTTTGGAAAAAAAAACGTTTAGGTTTTTAAGTTATATAACCGTGTATCAGAAAATTTAGAATTTTTCAAAACAAAACGATATATTTTTTATTGGAAATAGGAGTAAATAAAATATGAAAAAACTGACTTTCTATTAATTTTAACGAAAAACAATATACTTTTACTACGGATATTTTCTCTTTATCAGTTAATAAGGTGCTAAACAATGGATGCATTTTAGAGTTACTTCTATATTTTCTGAAGAAAGCATTTTTTTTTTGTCATAAATGTTATCTAGTTAAATCTTGTAGTTTCGCGTTTTTCACTGTGATATACCTTTGTGTATATATATACTGTACCTTTCTTAAAAAGTGATTATCTGTTTTACTTCATGCTTAAAAACTCATTGATTTGTTAAACTTTCGGTAGATATATCATAAGACATCACTTGGCTGCGAAAGAGGCGTAAACCACTAATAAATACATGTTGGTCTGTTCATGTTGTATTTAATATATATTTTTTTTTAAATAAAAAGAACGTTTCAAATTTATTACTTTTTTTCCAGTCCCATTTATGAATTAATTTGTAGTTTACAAAAACGCATTACTTTTTGCAGAAATAGACAGCACTTTCAGCCACTAAGGTAATAAAGTACAAATATTCTAAAGTATATTTTTTGCTTATTTTTGTATCTGTATATCAAAAGTAAAGTTTCCAAAAGTTGCAATAGTTTTTATACACTTTTAAAAGAGTAAATATCAATAAATTAAATATATTTGTTTGTTCATTTATTAAATGGAAACTGCCTCACATTTAGTTTTGGTTTTAAAAATTTAAGAGAACACTCTAGAAAAAACTGTTCTATTTAAACTGGTACGTTATATAAGTTAAAATTATAAAAGAACACATATGTTAAAAAAATTAAAAGTACATGAACTTCCAAAATATGCCAAGAATATTATGTAAAGTACATTTTTTTATTGTGAGTTCAGGTCAAGTTTTCAATATCCTTACATTTTACTATCAAAATATATGAAATCTAAGGACATTTTAAAAGAGATATCATTTTACCCATCTTCTAGTGTATTGTTTTTAAGGGATGTAGATGAGTGTATCTAAGTCTTCTTGTAAAACATGCCCCGAATAGATTCCGATAAATTGGAGTTTTCAAATGAACACCCTATATGTTTAACCAATATAATTGTACTGTTTACCAATGATTACATTGAAAAAATCTGTCACTCAAGATCTGAAATATTTAAATATTTTTATCCATTCAGACTATCATAATTTCACTCTGTCTATGGTTCATGTTTGCAAATAGCAATTTGTAAGTAAACACGCAGTACTTCCCTGCCACATTTTCTAGGTTATCATTGAGTCACAACACTCAATGCGTTATGTATAGGAGTTATGTATCTTTCTGTGTATTTAATTTAAGGTTTAAATCCATAGACAAAACAGAAAGACGGAATTATTTTGATTTGGTCTATTTTATCATCCTGATTTAGTCTTTTCGAAAGGGTGTTATCCACTGTCTTATATAGAACAAAATCATATACAAAATAAATGTCTATAAACAAAATGTATACTTGCTAATTTAAATTAAATTTTAATTTGGTTCTAATACTGTAATAATAAGCTCTGAAATATTTCGTTAACTAAATATAATTATTATCATATCATCAATTATTCAAATAACCTGTTTTTTATTTAAATACTATGCTCTTGCTTTAAAATCACCAACATCAACGCATTTTTGTGAATCGCAGTAGTAAAATCGTAGTCATTAATAATATGAAGTTATGGTTTTAAACAGTGAGGTAGACAATACTTTACCAGATGTATTGTATCCATCCAAGGGTTTCGATAACATAGGGATCCCTTTATTTGTAAAATGTGAATGAAATAAAATCACTGTTATTAAGCACGAAATAAAATGTATTTAATTTTTATAATTATATTTTGTATATGGGTAAATAATGTTTTTTTATTCTATAATAAATAAATGAAATAATATTAAAAATACACACTTAATTATTTTGTTTTCAACAGCACTTTAAAATTTTAGGGCGAGTGCCCTCAATACAGTACAAAATATTAACTAAATAAATAGCTACATCAAAACTTACACTAATTACAAGTTACAGTTTAACAGAAAAAAACATTAACTTTTATTTCTTGTGTTTTTTACATGTATTACCTCAATGAGTCCAATGTGCTAAAATTCCAATCTAGAGATGATCAAATTTGCAGCATGCAGCTACTGAATTGAGATATTAACCAAGCAATGTAATGTTAAGTAACTGAATTTGTATGTTCCATTATTCAATTTATGAATCGTAAATTAAATGTTATATTTAGAGTTATGAAAAAGAAAGAAAGAAGTCAGTTGAACAGGTGAACTGAAATTTAATATAAATAATTTACGCCTATGGATGTAAAAGGGCAGCAAGAGAGAGGTTCGTCTCTCCATAGATGCTCAGTTTGTAGTTGACCGCACTGATGGACTCAGGCCATTGTACAATGCTGTTGCTTATCAATTGGAAAAGTCTCTCGGCAGATTCTTCTATAAGAAACGCTGTACTGACTTCTTGGGACAGAGAAACATTTAAATTTAGAAAAATTATTGGTTATCCCTATGTACCAGTGTTCGTCATGCCAAATTAGCGGTTGATCCAGTTATCGTTAGCAAAGTGTACCAGTGATCGTCACGTACTGAGAGCCTTAAGTTATTAAAGAAAAATTATTTAATTATTATTGGCAATGCAGATTTGACACATAAACTTTTATATTTGTTTCGACATCTTGGCACATCTTTCTTGCATCCATAGTAAAAATTTTTGACATCTTATCATATCTTCTTGACAATCTTCTTCACAGATTGTGCAAAACCACGATTCCTTTTGTATAAGTTTTCTTTTGCCTTATTTTCTTCTAATTTTGTGTTCTTTTTAAATTTTTTTTTCTTTTTTTCTGAAATGTCCCTGCCACTCTCGAGAAGTTTTTTTCAGTATTTCTTTTAGTAGTCTTTGGAGTTTCTGGCCAAAAAATTGTTTTTAAAAGGAGAAGGTATTTTCTCAGGAATATCTATTTTACTTTTTGTTTCATCAGTTTTTTTTTGGGAACTACTATTGTTGATTGATGTTTACTTAGCAACTGAAACTCCTTAGAGAAGCCAGCATCATTTTACAATTTTGATGAAAGGCAATTTATTTTGGGCGTTATTTGTTCAGACGGACTCTGCAATGGATGGCCTAAAAGAATTAATTATATTAATCATTTAATTTAAGTATACCTTTGATTAACATATACCTTCTTCATAATTACTGATGTTTCCACAAATATTCTCTACTTCTTTTTCATCACTAAGGAATATGTCCTGAACATCTTGGACATGTTTAAGACCCTCAATAGAAGCTTGAATTAAATTGTTATCTTCAGATTGTATTTTATCTTCTTTTTCGTTCAGGGAATACCTGGTAATATCAACTTCTGGGACATTTTCAATATTATTTACATGAACGTCAGCGATTACAAGTACAGTATTTTCCGGAGTAATATCTAGTTCCCCTAAAAAAAAATTGAAAATCATAAGGTAAGTAACTAAGTCAATGAAAAATTATATCTGTTTATTCTTAATTAAGACATATCTTGACTTTCGCAGTTATTTTAGGTTGGTTTATTTCATTTATTATCTTATCTTGAATATCTGCAACAAACGAAAATAAAACATCGTTAATGAATATCCTAAAGGATTGAAAGATTGCAAAATACCTTCAACTTCAGCTAGTTTTCCTGAAGAATCTTCAGGAGTAGCTTCTTGCAGTACTCCCGTTTCAGTAACTATAAAGTCCACAATTTGATTATCAGGCAGCAGGTCTTCAAATAAATTGTGTATGTCGTGATTGTTAGTTTTATAGGCATTATTTGGACTAGAAAGGAGTGCTTTTATTTTGTACCATATATTAAACAATTCTGTGTATTGAATTTCGTGTAACCAAGTTGCTTTAGATTCCTTAAACATCTTTGACATATTATCTGGAATAAAGCTTCGATATAATCTAAATGCTTTTGTATATTATCTTTGCTTTCCTCAGACTTTAAAACAGCGGTTTTAGAACACTGTTCGTTTGTTTTTAATTTTGAAGTAGTCTATCGCTTCTGAATTAAGTGCTAACGTGAGATGGGACACTTATTCATCAAGGTACAAAGTAATAGGAAAATCTACATTTCTCTATATTAACCATGGATAAAATGACGTTGGTTATGCATTCAAAGAAAAGTTTGTCCAGTCATCTACCCATTGTCTGATCTGCCAATAGCCCAAGATGGCGGCATTGATGTGGCCAATGACTTCGGTACCCGCTTTAGGTTAACTATCATAGGCGGTGCTAGTTCCCCAGTGGCAGTTCCCATTATCAGCGTCGTGATATTTTCCTTTTCATCGGAATGAATTACATTATGTACAATCTTTTTGAACAAACAATCTTTTATTACTAGGACTTAGAAAAAAGGCTCTTTCGTCACAATTTTAAACGCGAGAAGGGTCATTGCTAGTATCTAATAAATTACTTTTTCTAAAATATTCA
Source organism: Kuschelorhynchus macadamiae (assembly GCA_030620095.1). Lineage (NCBI taxonomy): Eukaryota > Metazoa > Arthropoda > Insecta > Coleoptera > Curculionidae > Kuschelorhynchus > Kuschelorhynchus macadamiae. The sequence goes on from JAUTXW010004786.1 coordinate 733,495, forward strand.
GTTATTTCATCAAACCAAAGTCTAGTACTCATTTCTGATACAGAAACTGGAGTCTTTGTAAGATTTTGAGATACTCTAATGGAAATGCTGAGTGTTTTTTTTTTTGAAAAGCCTCTAACCAATGTCGACGTGCCCTGTCATTATTAAATGGATTGGGTTTGCCTGAAGTCTTTAATAACATCTGAACAATATCCAGAAGTTAAGAATTTGAGACTGGAATTTTTTTTCATTTTCAGATAAAATTGATGGGAGGCCTCATTTTTCTTTCCAAAGGAGTTTTCCTCTTCACTTTGTCTGAAAGAGTTGTGCGAGAGACATTAAAATTTTTCGATGCTACAGCAATGAAGGACCCTTTTTTAACAGCGTCGATCGCATTTGCCATGTCTTTCTCATTGTATTTAAATCGACTCATATCTGCAAATGATCAAATCTTTAAGTAGCAATTTTTGTCACTTAGAGAGCTAGTATTCGTCAATCTTTTCTACACATCGTTAACTTTTGATTTTGTCAAATATTGGACTGACGAATACTGGTACACATGTTTTTTAGTGTAAGAGAAAGCCTCCCTTTTGATAACAAAATGTTCTTTAGACAAAGAAAAAAATAAATTTTAATTCTAAACAATAATAGCCAAGTGACGAACACTGGTCATGACCTCTGATATATTGGATCAGTGGCAGTCAGTATAATTTTTAAGGAAAAATGCATTTCTAACCTATAAATATTCACTAGTCGTCAAAACTAGATATATCAGTCCCCCGAACAGGTTTCAAGTTAATTTGATACGTCTAACACATTTTACAGAAAAAAAGATGTTACCAATTTATCCGCAAGATGTCGGGACAATCAAAACATATTTTAAACATTTTAAATGCTTTAGACGCTTAATTTCTGAGAAAACCCAGTGACGGTCACTGGGACATTTACCTTAATCTCGATGTGTGCAGATAATTTAATCCCAAAAATGCCCCAAAATATATGAATTGTGAATACTAGATTTAATAAATTTGTATTTATTTGTTGGTTCATTTTTAAAAATATATTAAAAACATTCTATATTCCCTGACCTCAGATAGTGTGAAGAATGTCCTATTTCATCTTGGCTTGGATTTCAGAAATTCACATTTGATTAATTTATGACATGCGAGATTTATATCCCAAATTAAATGTCTTAATAAATTGGCAGGGGACGAAAAGTAATTTAGTATTAGCAGTTTCAACTTATAAGAGTTAGAAAATAAATTCTTTTAAACTTATTTTCTCTTTTGAAGGACCACTTTACTAACAAATATTCATGAAGAAAAAGTAATTAACTAAATTGCTTCTGAAAAGTCTATAACAACTGACACTCATTCTTTATTCTAAAATACGATACAAACTAACAACTGTTTGATGCCTGCAATGTTACGTACATTTATGAACAAAATTAATTTAAATATTCTTACTCCACTCATGTTGTGTTCTTAATGTCACTTCACTGGTAAAAATCACTTATTACAGTTAATATAATCTAGTCAATCAACAATTCTGTTAATTAACCTGAATAAAACAACACCTTTGTTTTGCTTCAAGAAGACATTTAACTTTGTGTTCCTTTATTGTATTCAATTTACTGCCCATGCAGTATTTACTAACCCTTCACTTTGCCTGTATTAGGCTTAAGGAAAGAAATTCACTCGTTCTGACTTATATTTCATTGATACTTTTTAACACAAATTACTTTGTCTTGATTTGGGTAAGAAGCAATCTCTGAGTACCAAATTACCCTTGTGGTAATCAGTGAACTTTTACCCCATCCGGATGTAACTTTAACGCAGGTAATCAGTGCCAAGAGGTCGTACTGAGATGGGGAAATATTCTGTGACACAGACAGAGGTGAAATTATGAGCGGGTGATATGTGGCCTGCCCTACTTTGTCTATCTATAGAGATATTGGCGTTGTGAATCTGAACAGAGAAAGCAAAGCTAGAATTCTAGGACTAGGTACTTCAAATGTGTCTTGTTACCAACTTTATCACTGGATTGTTTGTCGGAAACGGATTTGTAGAATCTGATTTTGGATTTTTCTTTTTCAATATTAGTTCTAGTTCGTGGGATTCTGTAATAACCTTCCATTTTATTATTCAGATGTACCTGGAAATGCGTTCTTGGTTGTATAAAGTTTCTGGGGGTCGACTGGATGTATGGCCAAAGATAAGCTCGTATGGTGTAAAACCTTGGGTCTTAAATTTTTGTATGGTTATAGCAAATCTCGGCGTAAGGGGGGATATTAAATTGTTGTTCATTAGGATTTTAGGCTTTATGTACTCGCATCATTTTTGTCAGGGTCGCATGAAACCGTACAAGTGATCCATTCGACTGCAAATCACTGACGCTGGAAAGTGTCAATTTTACGTTTGCAAAATCGTTCATTGGGGCGTTGTCGAATTCACGGCCATGATCACAGTGGTTACTTAAAGGGGGGCCAAGATGTTAGAAGAATAGTAAAAATGTGTTCACGACTGTTGAGGCTTTCTTATCCGATATAGGATAAGCTTGGCTGAACTTTGTTAATTCATTTCTAATCGTGAGGGTATAATTACTAACGGGATATTCGAAGACATCGATATTAATCCTCTCGAATAGTGTTTTCGGAGTTGTGGTAATTACAAGAGGTGTACTAAGGTTTTTTCTAGAAAATATCACTTTTTGGCATGGCCAGATATATTGGGTAAAGGGTACTTTTTTATGAAATTCTCAACGTGTTTGGTTAGACCATGCCAATTGTATCTTTCCTTTATACGTTTAATTGTTTCGTTTATTCCACGGTGACGATTATTTTTTCCCTAATGATACTGATATAATATAAAGGGAATATGTTCTTCATCAGAAGTTTTTACGACATTTTGGCATATTTTGAGATTAACATTTTTGTCGGAGAGGATAAATGAGAACATTTCCAAAATTAGGCTTTGTAAATTAATTTTGACACAATAAGTCTGGGTTAGCTTAAATTTGTCTTTGCTCTTAAATGAGGCATAAAAGAGATGTTGTTAAGTGGCAAATATTTACGATTCTTTACACTTTTGCTAGAGACAATATTTATTTCGTTAGTTACAAAATAATAATTTTCTTCAAAAATATCTTCTATGATTTTGAAGTTAGATCCTCTAATTTTTTCTGATGAAAGAAGGTCCCTATATTTTTGTGACATTTGTCTATGAGTTGGGAGTGATTTTGTTTTGTATAGGTGTACAAAACGGTTATCTTCTCCTGTTATTTGTTCTGTGTCTGTTTCATCTTGACTTTCGTCTTCCGATTGGGGCGGTTCTTTGCTAGTTAATGGTTTGTTACGTATGTCGTCTTTGTTGGAAGCAAAGATTTGACGTTTAGACTCAAGTTTTGCACATTCTTGTAACTGGTTCATTTTGATTCGAGACAGTTCATCGGCATTTTTATTAATTTTACCTGGTTTGCGTTCAGTTTTGTAGTCGTACTTAGCCCTGTAGTCCACTTTTGATGGATTTCGTTTAACGCCGTTTTGGGTTATCAGGGGTGCGATTTTGGAGATAACGATAGTTAACGTTCGCTAAATCACGTGATTTAGCGAAACAGTAGATAGGTATTTAGAAGTAGCAATCATTTCATAAATGGAAAATTACATGCATATTTTGACATCAAGTAAGCCATGTTTTGCACCCAATTTGACAATTACTCTTAACCTTAAATTATTTTGTTGACGTTGATGAAAACATACAAAACACGAAAAAAGTTTACTAGTTTCTGTTTATTAACATACACATATTTTATTATTATGGAAATAACGAGAAGATGATGAAGAATTAAGCAGCTGCAGCTTTTAGGTCTGTCTGAAAAACCACAATACTTGTATTATACTACACTTGAACACTTTTAAAAGAGAAGATAAGGCGGCATTGCTAGTTCGAGTTAGACAGAGTTGATGATCGAATAATTATTGTCCTAATAACTACTGTTTCTGTAATCCAGAAGAACCACAAATAATTGGGAATTCTAAATTTAAATATTTACAAGTGAGTACAGTGAGAAATGGTGAACATTTTAGTGGATTTGATTTCATATTATCTACTTCTTCAGGATTAGGCTTTTAATGTTAATAACCGAATTTCAGAAAGCGGCATAAAAGATATTTTAGTGACATTAGAAAAACACTAGCAGGTATTTGGAGCTACCTATTTCATTCATTTAACACTTTTTTAAATAAACAAAGAACTGAAGTTATTTTCTTTATTATCCAAAAAATTAATGTATACTCTCAATAGTGATAAATGTATTATCAGATAATACAGTAGACTAGTTTTAGATGACCTATTAGCCAAAAATTTGTTTTATTTATTGTGAATTAAATTCTGTTACACTTTAACTGTATTTTAATATCTATGACATATGTTATCTATATTTATCTACTGAATTGGTAAGTAATCGATATATATATATATATATATATATATATATATATATATATATATATATATATATATATAATATATATATGTTTAGGATTTCAATTTCAAGTAGGTCCTATTCTGTTAAAATTATTAAAATATCTGGCAAGTTTTCTTACATCCTTATAAAACTATCATTAAGTATAACAATAAATTTAAAATTAATACTGAACTATTTATTAGGTTTAAAATATTTAAATGTAGGTTTTTCAATAACAACCATCTGCTTTTAGACCAGTTTTGGTAACATTTTTATTAATTACAGCATAGAGCCCGTGCCCTGGAAAAAGTTTAAGGTACTCTCTTTGTAACTGATATATTTGTAATTTGTTTGTGCTGAAATAATATGACCATTTATAGATAGGTATGAATTTCAATTTTAAGAACTATATAAAGCAGTACTCTTTGATACAGACACAAGCCAGAAATTCAGTTCGGTGGTCCAGAGCAGAAATTCATTTCGAGGGGGAGGGGGCTCAAAACAATCAAATCTCAGGAAAATTAGTAAAAAACATGACTATACCAACATATTTTCAATGTTTCGGGGGGAGATCTAGACCCTCAGAACCCCCCTGGCTACGTGCCTGCATTTATATATCATAGGTATTTTAGAAAATCCAAAATACAATTTTTTGGAAATGTATCTTCTCGTTTTTCTTGCGTTTAAAATATATACAGAGCATTTAATTAAAAAAATACATATTTTGTCAGCCTCGGTATGTGTTGAAAGATACTGAGAATTACAATAAAATTGATAACCAGAAATGTTATTCTTTTTCTAGTTCTCTTGATTACAATAAAAATATTGAAATTACTGCATTAAATTCTAGACGTGTCTAGAATAATTATTTTGGACAACAACCAAAATAACGTAAAAAGAGTCTTCACTTCTTGGTGTTTACACCAATCTGGCGTAAATAATATGATACAACAAAACATAACTTAATTTTATAAAACTGGCTCCGGAGGTTTTACCCTTCAATTTCTAAAAAAAGGTAATTACTTTATACTAATTCTACCATTTTAGCTTAAATGAAAGTGGCTCGGGGGGGGGGGGACACCAATCCCCCCTCCCTTATATGCCACTGTCTCCCAATATATCTACTCAAAATGCCTAAAAATAAGTAATTTTTGTAGGGTTAAGTGTAGTCACAAGCCTTTCGAGACATAAATGAAATAGTTATTCATTTTGATTATCTTGCAAGTAAGTGTAAAAAATTTTAGTTTGATGTATTAGTTTTTTAAAGCTCTAAATAAAAAAAATATTATGATTTAAAATAATTTATTGTTCAAGTAATTACAAGCTAAAATATAGTTTCCAATGCTGCTGATTTCTGATGATTTGTAAGGTGGTGCCATTTTTTTACAAGGGACCGAAGGACTTGACTCAGCTTGAAATACCTAAAAATAGAAACACAAAATATAATATGAGAAAAACTACTCTTCTAAGAATCACCTGCAAAGTATAAAAATTATCTCAACAAAGTTTTATTAACACAAACTTCACTATTATTATTTTTATTATATCTATTACTATTATTTTGCTTAAAAGGTGACAAAGTTCTACTTCAAAAACATATACATTTTAAAGCCATAATGAACAATATTGTACTCTTGCATTATTATAAAATTGCATGAGCAAACAGACAATTAAATATCCCGAAGGATAGAAAAATTTTAAATTTATGTTTTCCCAAACTCATTGCTCTAAATATAAAAAATAATGAACAGCTATGTGAACCCAAACATAAAGAAACATTTTGTGAAGTTATAGGTGCAATATGTTTTTTTACAGTAAGTTTTCAAAAGGCTAAAATATAATTTAAAATTCCAAAATAAATACATTTCAACTTTTTGATAAACATTAAAGGGCAATCCTCAAGAAGCAATTATTCGTTTAATTATGTAGTATTATTCTAGTTGTAATGATATTTTAAAAATCATGCTAAAAATTCGCTAATTTTTTTATATTTTTTAGTTCTAGACCTATTTTATAAAAAAAAGTATACCATTAATCATTAAACCTAAATATATCATAATAAATGTAGTGATCTATTAAAAAAAACCAGAAGCTCCACCTTGTGTGATTTTTGGACACCCTGTATAAATTAAAAAATTTATTGAAATTGAAAATGGCAAATAAAGCAAGGTTAACTAATTAAAGTGTACAAAAATAAGGTTTTACAATATGAAAAGTATATTTGTTTAAGAAAAAATCATATTTTTATGAATAATAATTAAATATTTGGTCGATTTATATAAATATATACAAATATACTTAAGATTATTATCTAGAAAAGTATATTTTACCCAACCCAAAAGAGCCAAAACTCATCCCAATCAAATCTTGTTAGTATGAGTTTAAAACTAATATTGTATATATATACGTCAAGCCAGCTCCTTGTAGCTTTTTTACAGCGGACCAAATAAACCTTTGCCATAATATAAATATACCAGAAAAATAATTCCTAGATGGAACCTGTCGTTTGCCACCCCACATAGGAATGGACCATATATTAAGTGTATATTACTTCATCTGTCTGCAAAATTTCATTAAATTTGAGGTAATGATAGAAGAAATATTGGAATCTTAATAAAAGATTAATTTTTTACTTCGCCACTGTCGTTTGCGACCCCACTTAGAAAAAGACCATATATTAAGAATATATTACTATGTCTACCTGCAGAATCTCGTTTAATTTCAAGCTAAGGTAAGAAAGGCATTGTATTTTTAGAAATACATACATTTTTTTTTCTGCCCCTGTCGTTTGCCACCCCACCTACGAAAAGACCATATATTAAGAGTATATTACTCCATCAGCTTGCAGAATTTCCTTTAATTTCAAGTTAAGATAAGAAAGACATTGTAAAAATACATTAATTTTTTACTCCGCCCTTGTCGTTTACCACCCCGCTTAGGAAGAGACAATGTATTAAGTGTATATTGCTCTATCTGTCTGCACAATTTTGTATAATTTGAGATAATAATAAAAGAGGTATTGCATTTTCAGAAATATGATTTTTTACTACCTCATTGATGTTTGCCACCCAATATCGAAAGAGTTTGCAAAGTTTTGTTGCAATTAGATTAACATAAAGAAGATATTTTTGTCCTTGGAAACATCCTGGAACTATCTTTCTTGTATATTTATATTATGTCAAAGGCTTATCTGGTCCGCTGTAAAATGTTGTTGCTGGCACCTTATTGGTAGCTACAAGGAGCTGGCTTGACGGATATATATTTTTTCTATTTGAATCTTAAGCTTCCTAAAAGTTTTATATTTATAGGTTTATATTTTTAAAACGGTTAGTATCATTTTAACATTTCCCTGATATTTTCTGTGCAAGATTTCAAGCATTATATAAACTACTATAAAACAATTAGTGAATTTTACTGAAGCATGTTTTCCATAAAGGTTCTGAGTTGTCCTTTTCGGTTACCACCTCCCAATTCGGATTCTGCCTTTTTCATCGACCCTGTTTAGCATGATTTTTAAATTATTATTACACTTATAACATGACACATACTACAATAGCTCTACCTTAATTAATTATTACAAGGGGTAATTTATATTAAGTAAGTTGCACATTTTTCAATTTTAAAATTAGATATATCAAATTTTCCCGAAGAATTTTACATACAACAGAGTGTTATCATGCAAACCTAATAAGTTATAGGTAAAATATGTCTATGAATATAATTCCTATCTCAAAGTCGATATAAATATATAAATAATTATATTATTTCTTAAAATATAATATTGAGGTGTGAAACTCTAAAACAATTTAAGTAAAATATTAATTAAAAACTATACATATAAAATTGCAAAAACTAGAAATCACTCTACATACATTTTGGCATCACTGTATCTTTGGCAAAACAGAAAGAAATCTTATAGGGTCCATTGGACCATGCCGTAGACACTTCCTAAACATTAAAGCAATCAGAAATAATACTTACAAAGTTAAACATCTTTCACAATTATGAAGTAGGTTCTAATGGGACTTCAGCTAATGCTTATCATTGGTTCTTCCTCTTATTGACCAAGCATGTGAAAGGTAGATGAAAATACTATATTATCTACTAGGCATCATTTCCATATCATTCCCTTTTTTTCAGTGTCGCAAAAGCTGTAACTAAAAATATTGCTCGCATAAGTAAAAATATACTGTGCAACATGATACTAATTATTTCTCTTGTAGTACTTCTATGATAAACTAAGATTAATTGACCTTGCTTCTCAACATCAAAAATGTATGTATCAGTATGTATAACATAGACACAGAAATATAATTTTTAGCAAGTATTATTCTATTTGCTTAGAAATAAATAATTTCATGCCTACCTGAAAAAGTTACACATAGAGATCATTCATTATAATTAAAATTGAATCAGGAATTGGCCTTATTGCTCTTCAGTATTTTCATAAATAGAAGATGTTCTTCCTTGTATTAAGTACTAATATACTACTGCAATTAATGTTCAACTTTGCAGTTTTTAAATATACAATTCTTCTATTTCTTTCGTGTGAATAATATATATTTACGCTTTATGTATTGAGACCTAAAACAAAAAGAAAGACCAATTTTAGAGACAGGAGTTAGGTTAAGTTATAGTGATGTGCAACTTTGATAAAATATTCGATATTTAGTATTGGATATTTGGAATAATCGATACACAAAAAATAAGATAGTATAGCATATTATACACAGTACTGTACTTTTACTAAACTGTCCATAATTTCTCGTTTCATTAAAAAAGTACATATTCATATTATTATAAATTATGTACCTACAATATATGTTACAAAAAAGGCCCTCACCTTCATACTTATTGTCTAAAACAATTAACAATTATACAACCCATTAGTGAATTCTATTTTCATAGTTTACAAAACGTAACGCAAGTACCTGTTGTAAAAATAATAGGGATATCCTTAGCGAAAGGAAAAAATTAATTTTGTACTGCCGTATCACCCTATCTCTAAAACATATGTTATATGTGTTTGCCTGGTTGCATACTTGGTACTGTGATGGCATTGAATTCGAAAGTATAAACAGGCTTTTTCTTTACAAAATAAAATATCTAATAGAAATAGAGGTGTTAACCAGATCATTTACAAATAAATAGCTTACACAATATTTATAGATTATTTTCATAACTTTGTTAGACATTCCTACAAAAGGTTAATTCAACAGTAGTAAATTACGAGCACAGGGTTAATTTTTTTTTAATATTTACCTGCTACAAAATGAGCCAAATCAGGAAATAATTCACTGCATTTGGATTGACAATTATTTATGAATAAAATATATAGGTTTCGCAATAAGTTGTTTACCTAGTTTTTAAGCAGATTGGCTTACCTTGTTTAATTTGTTGCACCTTTTACGAGTTTCGTAACTTTTTTGCTGCTTTGGATGTTCCGTGTTTTCATAATTTTCTTGAATATTTTGGCATCTGTCGATTATATATACTATATATTATAGTATAGCACTCAAATGACAGGTATCGAAAAGTATTTTATATACCAACAAATCGAATTAAATAGCAATTTAAAATTAAATACCTGTTATCACGAATGTGAACTGACAGATACAGAAAATGGCGACTTTTCGTAGTAGGTTGGTCTTTTTCGAATCAAGATCGGAAACTCCGAATATAATACCCGAGCGACACCCGATGAGTTAACATTCGTTAAGTTAGCGAACACTATCTCCCAAAATCGCACCCCAGGTCTCCAAGGTATACGACTTCCTTTGTTCGAAACTCCCGTTTATCAGGCTGAATTTTTAGGTTGGCTTTCCTTAAACGTTTACATACTTAAGTTATGCGAGAAATATGCTTGTTGATTGTGTGACAATAGAATAGATACCAGACAGCGCTTATTCTGAATGTCGAGAAGGATGTTGTCCATGGCCCCTTGAAAGGTGGACGGAGCATTCTTAATGCCAAAAGGCATACATATAAATTCGTAGTTGCCATTTTCTACTGAGGAAGCGGTCTTCTGGATCTCTTTAGGTCGATTTAGATTTGGTGGAATCCGGAAGCGAGATCTAGAGTCGTAAATTATTCTCACTTCCCTAGTTGGTTAAGAAGGTTAGATATATTGGGTAAAGGGTACTTACCCCCTGTAAGCTCATTAAGCTTGGGATAGTCGATAACTACATGTCATTTCTGTTTCCCAGAAGCATCGAGTTTCCTTGGGACAACCCAGACTGGCGAAGACCATGATCAGATAGAGGGGCGGATGATAACCTTCATCTAACATTTTGTTGACCTGAATTTTTACTTCTTCGTTATGTATATGGGGATTCCTGTACGATTTGGTATAAACAGGGTGAGCGTTGTTTGTTTCTATAGAATGTTTTTATTTGTAAAAGCAATTGAATTATTGAATTTATTTTATTTGTAAAAGAAAGTGTGTCTCATTTAAGGCAAAATATCCGAGGGGTCTAGGCAAACGTTTGTCACAAGTTCTTTTTCTTCCTCATTTAAATGTTCAGTTCAGGTTTTTTATTTGTGAGATTCTTATAGGTAGCAATAATGCAATACAATAATAATAAAGTAAAATGTTTAAAAGAAGACGGGAAATAGAAACAAAGCACGAAGCAATTTCATTCATTTTTGAAAGCGCCTATTATGAAAAGAAATGCCTTTTTAAACCAATTAAAATAATGTAATATAAAATATATATGACTCAATAATATTCAAACTCAGAGGTCTTTTATTTGTCTTATACGAATATTATGAAAAAGTTCTACTTTTTTAAGTTCCTAGTTTTTGCATTACATATTCTTCGTAGCGATATGCAAATTAAAATATCGATATATAAAAATATCGGTTTTCGTAAACCTCGATGTGTATCGATATTTAGATCCTATATATCGATGTTTCAAATCGAAAAATATCGTGCATCCCTAACTACAATATACAGTTATGCTCAATGTCCAATTTGGTAAAATAAAACTTCAAAAATATTAAAATATAAACTCTACAAAGCTTTTGACTGGATATTCAAGCAAGTCATATTTTTACGCTAATTAAAAAAAAAGTTATTGTGATACATTGAAAAGGAGATTTTTTTGTTTTTAACTCACTGTCGCCTTAATTATTAACATTAAAAAGTTCCGCAAATATACTACTAAATAGTAAGGTATATTTTATGTACAAAAAGTTTCCGAATTTATAAGTCGTAGAATAAAGTTAATAATAGGGTTAAAACAAGGAGCGCGAGGTTGCAACGAGTCGGCTGCGTATGGACGAACTAGATGACAGGGCGCAGCGGAAAACTTAATTTCGGGCGTCTCAGTCATTAGCATATAGGAGTGTAACTTTACCTACCGCGGCAGTTATATGATATTTTATTGTAGACCTGACAAACAAGTTTTGTTGAATGTTCATTGTGAGCTTCGTGACTCAGTGGTGGTAGTATAAATAATAAAAATGCTGATTACGTTAGGTTAGGATTGGTTGGGCTTGCTCTAAAGACAGCACGCGTTAGTGCGTCAACAAAATGCCGAGTCTATATTAAGACTAGTATTTTTTTTTTAACAAAACCTATGCTGTTAAATTGATCTAACCCGTTAAAGTTAGGTTAGCGTATGTTCGTCGATAAAACCATCAAACGTTATAAACCATAATTAAAGAAGCCATAAGCTCTAACCCCAAATCATTGTCTGTAGACGCTAGAGATCGGTATAAAATTCAACCCGATCTGTGCTAAGGTTGAATTTTAGAAATTTTCAAAAGGAAATGTTTTCCTGGCTTTGAGCCTTCGTAGCGGCGTATCGCTACCACTTGAGACAAAAACGACTGTCTAGATAAAACGCTCTAATTTTTTGCTACTAGACATAGATCTGCATTTTTTGTCGGAGGTCCAAAAATTGCGTAAATCAAGTTTAGAAAAAAGTGTCAAATTTTTCATTTTTCAATAAAATTGTCACTTTTTTGATGTGCCCGATGATATTCTGGCTAGCAGAATTATGGTTATGTTGGAGAAAATAACTCCAAACTTAAGGATGGAGTCAAACTAGTGTGATAAGACACATGAATTGGTGTAAGATCCAAGTAATCCTTCATTACTCGCAACAAATAGCAAGATGTATTTAGCTTGCTTGACACGTGGTTTATCTCTTTATTCCAGCTCAAGCAGTAGGGAATATATATATCGAAGGATTTGGAACGACTCTCTAGCAGAGATAGCAGTTTCGCTATATCGGGACCCAGAATTGTCGACTGTATTATCATAGTTGTAATAAGGCAAGAGCTGACTTCTGCGTATTTAGTTTTAGATTATTCTTACCAAACCACTGATTCGGTTATTAGGTATGCCTATATTTAGTATATTATCCACCATGGGGAAACCTCCAAACTGTTAGTATCATCATCGTAACTTATAACTGAAACACAGTCATTTGATACTAATCATCCAAATCATTGTAACAAATACATGAAAATAAGTCAAGCACAGTACCCTGAGGCACTCACGCACATCGTTCTGTCATTGGATACACCTTTCTTCCCCCTCGTTTTAAAAAACAACCCGCTGCGCACGGTCCCGCAAATAAGACGGTATCCACCTTAAGGGTACCTTTAACTTGATATAGCACTAATTTGTTTAAAAAATGGAATGGTCTAGGAGGTCAAAAGGCTTTTACAAATCCATATAAAAAGTGGTGTATAGAATTCTTTCCAAAAAATAGAACAATCAACTACAATCTGTTAAAGTGACAGGGAAGTCGATAGATGTAGATCAGAAGCTTAGTCAGTAGTGTCATAGTGATCATTTTTGTAGGAAATTGTTATATATTAAGAACTCTTAAAAGTACTGTTTCTGTAAGTGTCCTGAAAGTACTCTATTATGGTCCGGTTTACCTTACCTTCAGTATGGTCTAATTTTTTGGGGATAGTCATCACATATACAAAGGGTTTTTATAGGTCAGAAAAAATTGTGATATGCATAAGCCTAGCAAGTGAAAGAATATCTTGTAAACTACTACTTGTACTCCTTACACTACCCTCAATTTATATGTTTCAAATTTTTGTGTACCTACATATTAGAAAATTTTAACAACTATGAAAAAATGTGATATTCACCAAATATTACTAGACCTGCAAGTTTCTTGGATATTCGAGAAACGGCTTTAGGCTTGTCGGTTGAGATGGGTTGGTGTAACCTGATTTTTCTTTAACTTACTCTTTATTTTTTAGCGTTAGTAATAAAGATAAGTAAAAAGTTAAACCCAGAGTTCTAAGTACAGCATTCATTTACAGATTTCAACTTTAGTTTTAGTACTTATGTGTTAAGAGTTGGCTACAAAGTTTATTTATTTTTATCATATAAGTCTCAATATTAAAACTTTAACCGAAATCCACATGGGCCTAGCTTTTTGATATTCTTACAAACCACCAAACTATTTATTTTTTTAGCGAATTCTACGAATTAAGTTTTAGTTTACAAAAATTAATTTAGTAGCATTTGTTCTTGCAAGGTAGGTAATGTAATACATTTATGGTTTTTAACTTTCAATTTACAGTTTAATTTTACAAATTGACATAAGCTGACATAAGTGACATTAAAAATAAAAATAATCGTTAAAATAATAATGTGAACATGGTCAGCCATTATGGAAAAAGTTATGACTAAAATTGTAGATACAATTAAAGAAAAATTAAAATATGTTTCCATGAACTCACGTTTTGATGTAAGTTAAATTTAATAATAATAGGATGAAGAATAACTTTGATTATCGTTTTTTGAATGACGTAGTAAATAAAATAAACATGGTTTATATCGAGGGCATTTCCGATCAGCACCTATAATAAGATAAACATTTTTATCAAGTTACCTCAATGCTTTCCTCAGATTGAGTCAGGATTACATCAATAATCTGTATTCATAGTTTGTTAAAGTATTAGTTATTATTATTGAGTATTTAATTTATAAGATACAAAACCATTATATTTTTCTATAATAATAAACGCCAAGGGTGAAGATAACTACGGTTGAGGGAGAACAGAATTTTGTCCACTACGTGTAGCAATTTTGTTTTCTAGCGATTCCTTGTAAAACATCTTTTTTTAATACAGCTTTTATTATTTTATTGCTCATTATTTGTTTTTAGGAATTGTCACTGGATCTCGATGTGGATCCGATGTCACTCCCAGAAATGCATGAGCATTTGATACGTAGTCCTCCACCTACAAATTGGCCAAAGTCACCTAATTTTAGTGCTTTTGATTTTCCTTGTAGGAAAGAGGACACTCTTGAGGTAGAAGTAAACGTAAGCTAACCTTAATTATATTAACGAATGTAGTTTATTAATTATATATCCAATTAATTAGGAACTGAATGAAAGTTGGAAATATAAAACTACAAATTGTAAAAATATGCAGTGATTTAACTAAGATATTTATCTTTTATATAGAATACCGATATTTCCTCACGACGCCGACGCCGCGCTGGACTGGTCACAAAAAGAACGGTAAAAATTTGTTTTCGTGTTTATCACAAATTTACACATTTTGCGGCCTTCATGAATGCTTATTTCTTTAGTTTAACGATCCGGAATATTTGGTGTCAGAAATGGGGTACGGATCCAGCCGAAAACGAAGAAGAAGGAATTATTTTGTATTATAGATACCATAGATAGCATTAATAATTATGGAAGCAGAGTTAGATTATATGTTGAATATTATGATGACAGTCCACAATGATATAAAAAATAACCAAAAGGGGAAGAAATGTGAAACGAAAAATTCAAGAGGTGAAAAAGAACCATGAATGTCTAGAGAATAAACTTAAAGAAGACATTAGGAGAAACTACGAAGACGTAATACGAGACGAAATACGAGACATGAAAAAGAATCAAGAAGCAGAAGATTATGTACGAAAGAACCAAGAAGAAAAAAGGAGAAAGATGTAGCTAACTACTAAACAACGCAGAAGTCAAAGTAGAAATGAGCCAAACGGAAAAGATAACTTACAAGTACAAAAGGAAGTTCAGGGGGGTTCATAGCCAGATGCAGAATTTCGGAAAAAAATTATTAAAATCCGACCTTGTCTCTATCACAAGTGATAAAATCACATACGTTTGAAGGTAAATTGACTTAGGTTACTTATCTGAGACAAAGCTGGGGATATTTGAGATGGCACGGGAAAGACAAGTTCATGGGTTTATTCTTTGTGGAGTGAAGCAATGGAAGTGTCAAGAAACATACCCGAAGTTAAACACAATTACTTTAGAAGATTGGCAGGTTAAGCGAAAATCTGCCTGATATATTCATTCTACTCAGATGAGATTAAACAAGGGTTAGCAGTAAGCAGTTTAACTAAGTCTTCTTGATCTTAATATCAACTAGGCTTTAAGAGTGGTTAGATTAAAGACGATTTCAGGAGGCAAGACTAAATTATACTTCAAATTTAAGTGTCCTGGCAGTAGAATACTGGCTTTAGCTTGATATTACCAGGAAGGTTTACGGGCAAGAGTGTGAAATGGTCTTGGATACTGGTTACAAATATCGAATCTTCTTCTAGAATAAAAAATAAAGCACATTTTTGAAATAATCGATAGTTCTGTTTCCCTTTTTTAACCCATTGGTTGCATATAAGTGCGGGGTTATTTAAATGTAAGTGCTAAGGTGGGCCCAGACCGCTACAACAAACGTCTAGAATGCTACAGCGGCTTAAGTTTGTGTTTGTCAGTTTTCCCATTGATTTAGATTTTGCACTATATAAGCGAAATAATAATACAAAGATATTACCCAAGTAGCACAATTTAGTCACCGACTTCACTCACGACTGCGTTTTCTCTTTTTACAACTACGACAGCGCTCCAAGAGTTGACGTAGTTAAAATTACTATACTCAAAATTTTGTTTGTGACAACGTTATGCCATCGCATCGTCTAAAAAATTTAAATGAGGCGAGACAACGTTGAAGATAATTCTGCATATTTAGTACTTTTGCCAACGTGATAATGCCATTTTAATGAAAGTGCAAATAAGAAATAACTAGCCAACTACTACTGCACTAGTTACAGACGATTGTCAGCTGGGTATGGGAAGTATATTTTTATGCTGTTTATTTTGGAAAGGCAAATTGAATTAAAAGTTGCTATCCGCTCTCGTTCTATCAATCAGCAGGTTAATCGTGAGCAGATTTTTAGAACGTAGAGAGCCCTAATGTTTTATTCTAATCTTAATTTTTTAAGTATATTACCATTATGTTTATCAGTAATGTGGCGAAATCCAGATTGTATACACGCCAAAATGAATATCAAAATTTTATGTGCAATTATTTTACTTTATACAAGTAGCTGCCACGATATACTTCAACCTTTTTAAACAATAAAAAGACGGTTCTTCATTTGTGTGCAAAGAAAGTAAAAACATAATAGCGCTTTGTGTAGGACTAATATAATTGTAGTATAAATTTAGTTAAAACAACTAACTTGTGATAATGCTTTGATTTATATTACTGCCAAATCCGGTCGGGCCATTTATTACAATTGTAGTCTTTATAACTACGTCATGGTTGACACTGACTTCAAGACAACTCGAATTTTTATTCCTCATATCGATCGGGAAACATTCCCTATTTCGTCCTGCCGACGAAAGGAACCAACATCAGGGTGCAATTACCAAAGTCAGCATGACAGCGAAATGCGGCTTGGGAAATTGCATAAATTCTGATTACCATTATTACGAATGTCGAAGATATAAGTCGCATGTAGTGCTTTCATAATTTTATATGACACATTGAAGAAAAAAAAACAGTTAATATATTTCCAGTTATCTTTCATATGAAATTATTAATTGGTATATCATTTCATGATTCCAGTCCCTATTTAAATCTATTGTAATATTATAATAATCAATATATTATGTCCTAAACACAAATTATTTTAGCACCTGGTCGCGCGGAAACCAGATGCACAAAATGCAAACCAGCTGTTTTAATGACATTTAATGGAAATGTACCGACAGGCTGCAGACGGCAACCTATCCAAACTGCATGTTTTTGCAATTTTCGCGAACGTTTTGTTCAGCTTGGGCGCACATTTAGATATGTAATCATGTTGTTTATCAGATTCTTAATTTTCAGCACACCAAAGAAAAATCCAAATCTACAGAAATCAAACCAAAGCATTCGAGCTGGAATGACGGAAGTGATACCTCCCTCAGATCCTTTAAAGCTCATTATTATCACGATAGATTTTCATTATTAACTACTAGTTCTCTCAGGCCATCAGCAGAAGACAGTATTCGCTTAATGGGTGAAGATTAAATCAATCTGTTTAAAAAGGGGGATGTATACCAAAAATGTGTACCTTTAAAATTCTCAAATTATTATATTTAACTTGAGGAAAGCAAATACTTATTACGGTAATTTTTGAAAAATAATAACGATTTATTGCCAAATATTCACACAAAGGTATTTAGTAGCATTTTTGTGGTATACATGGTTGAGTTCATTGTTCGCGGCAAATGTCAAATCTGTTTTGCTCCGCCCACATGATGTTAACATTTTCATTTGGTTACTGTCATACTCATAACAGAACTTGCGGCTATTTATGCTTTTGCACACGCTTTGTATTCTTAGCAAGGTTCAAGTGCAGGTTTATCGCATCACATCAAGATCCGTTAAAAAAATATAATTGGAGCGCTGTATTTTAAGTCGCAACTGAACAATTATAGAACTAATATTCAGCGTACAATTCTGTCTCAAATTTCTTTAGAGAATAATAATTAAATACCATACTTCCAATTGTTATTTTGTATCTATACGTTTTTTATTCATAAATAAATATGTTTAATACAAAACAATTAATGACGTCAATATTGGTATACCTCCTCCAAAAGATCGTTTAATAATTTGAATGGATCACTGTCATTCAAATAATATTATGTTTCGTTTCGTAAGAAATTCTAGCTGAACTTAGGTATTTGGTTAATGTTAAAGGCATGAAATCCTCCCTACCTATTAAAAAGCTCCTTAGATGAACTGAAAAACATACATTAATTTTTAAGTTTGACGGGGTGTAAAAATGATTTAAGCCTTTTTGTTGGTAGTAATTTAAATTGACAGTAAATAAATAATAGAATATCTTTAATTGTTAACGCGACCTTAGTATAAAATAAAACAACTTCAAAGAAGTTGATATGATGCCAGAGGCACACTCAATTTTTTGTACTTTTCTTGATTTGGACAATAGAATATTTTTAACAAATCCTTAAGATAAAATAAAATAATAATACAATAACAAAAAAATAATTTAGGTCCAAAATATTAGTTACATTCACAATCCGTTTAAAATCGTGCTTAAAATCGTAATTTAAAGAATAAAAACATTTATCCTACAAGAACAGTATCAGCCTTTTTAAACTGATGTTTGTTTAAATTTTGGGTAATATGACGTAGTGTATTGAATGCCTTTACCGCACGATAGTAAGGACTTCCTAAAAGGGTGGCCCGAGACTTGGAGTCCAAAGTTCAAATGTCTTTTGTCGGGCGTCGTTATTCTCAGAAAGCTTTATTCTAATCAGTTCAATAGTAAAATCAACCCGCACGATGAATAGAGGGTGACACGAACCTGAAGGTCGTTTCATGTTTTCTTCTCTTTTCTCATCCTTAAAATCTTGAATGAAAGTGGTGTCGAGTGATAATTTTGTTTTAAGGGGTATTAAATTCTCTTTTCAACGACACCTACATTTTTGTAATCGGAAAGGTATGTTTTGAGGACTTAAAGTAAACATTAATTTATGTTTTAGAATTCAACAAAGTGGTAAAAAAAATAAAGTGTAATACCACGAAAAAAGTAATTTTAATAATGTGTTAAATTGGTAAGCTTACTGTCGCAACGCGAATAAATAACAACCGTCTCTTGCGTTTTGTAGTGTAAAAATGACCTATTCTCTTGGAAGAAAGGGTATATCTATCGCTATCTTCTTTAGAAATAACAAGTGTGCCAGGTCTACAGACTGTTTAACCATAGATATCTCGAAAAGGTGTTATCCCATGAATATGTTTCTAAATCAGTGCAAAAATTTTAACATATGGGGTCAATGTCGAAAAAATTTCGAAAATCCTGTTGGAAATGGGTAGTTCAACCAGCAGTTATTGGATATATCATGGTGAATCGATCCTATACACTGCAACTGTCAGTTGTGTCAGGTATTTCGCGTACAACTTTACGACTTTTACGGGCAATGAACGACGTTTACAATTTTGCAAGCTAATAAGCGAACGAATTATTACCGATCCACAATTTCTTTTTAACATTTGTTTTCCTGAGGAATGTTCATTTTGTCCTAATGGTACTATAGAGATCAGGGCAATAGACATGATTGTCGTTAAATGTGTGGACAGGATTTTATGAAGACCGTATCCTTGGCCCATTATTTTTAGCTGGCCATTTAACTTGCGAAATCCTTTTAGAGATGTTATAAAACGTCGTTAATTCAGCAACAACAGCTATTTTCTAAGAAGATAATCGATACTTTTCAACAAGATGGTGCTCCGTCAACAAGGCAATTTTTGAATTTTCCAGAGAGGTGGATCGGCAGAGGAGATCCTATCTCCCGCTCACTCTCATGATTTAACTCTACTTGAATTTTTTACGGAGCCATTTAAAGCAAAAAATGTATTCACCAGCCAATTTTTTTAGAAAATGTATGTCAGCGGTGGATGCAGACAAATAACAACACAGGTACTTCAGAATGTCCGAAAACTTTGAACACATGTTTTATTATTGTATGGAGGTTGGTAATGGATATTTTCAACAACTGAAAAAGGTAATCTAATAATACTAGTCCACTTTCAGAAATGTAGCTATCGCTGGAAAGAGAATTCAAAGCTCTTTAAAACAAGGTGTCACTCGACTCTTGGACTGGTTTTTTTACTTGCGGTGAAAAAATAAGTACAGCTAAGTCAAAGAAAGAAGTAAAATAATATATTCACTGCTTTGGACTTGTGTCCAGTTTTCCGATCTAATTATGTTTATATTTGATATAGATAAATTAATACATACTCCTCCTGGTAATTTATAAATACCTGTGAAAATGTAGCTATTTCTATTTTACTTTTGAGATACTTCACAATGCCTCTCAATGGGTAAACTACTAGTTCTGATATTTATTTATTAAATTATTTTTAGGATATATTGTAGTCCCTCCTTCTCTATATTCCATTCTTGCAAAATATCTTTTAAGCTTATACTGAGAAAGATGTAAGGTTCTATGTCATCTCTAATGCTCTGAACTACAAAACCTGTCTGGTTCCACCATAGAGAGAAGTGCTTCTAACTCAGGATGTTTGTTGGTCATTCTTTGTGTATTAAGATGTTGTGCTTTGAGCTGCAGTAAAGTTTCGCACACACAAAGGCAATCCCGCTGGGCTAAAACTTTGCATCGCGATATCGTTCTTATATTCGGGGTTTGCTCCAATCATGAAACTTCTTTTTCTCGACCTTTTTTTTTGTTTGCAAAGTTTAACATGCCTCTGCATTGGGTTTGGTATGTTTAACGATACCTTTTTTAGGTTTTCATCACATCTTCGGAAATCCCTACCTTTTCTTTAGATAAAAATATTCACATCTTTTTTACAATATTACAGTCACGTTTTCTAGTATACAGCCTTTTTGTTTGTCCTATCATTGTATATCACATTAACATATAAATGCAGAGGGCCAGCTTTAATTTTATTAAGTTCTATCCAACAATTTTCTATAAGCTAAACTTGATATATGTATTTAGAAGAAAGGAAAGAATAAGAATAGTTTACCAATATAAAAAACACTTACCCATTATGCTTGGAGTTCTTCCATGGGTATCGACCATCACGTATTAAGAACCAGATTATTGTGTACGAAGCTATCTAAATGTAGTTTTTGATTTTACGGACATATTTATATTTGGTATTATATGGTTATTTCTCAGTTCCTGTAGCGGCAGTTCATTCTTACCACTGTAATTCAAATGTAAGACAAAATGAAAATTATTTTTCAGTATAACAATAAACAAAGAAAAACACCATAACTTTGTTTCCTAATTTAAATATAAAGGATACTTTCAGTTAGAATAATTTGATATTGGAAATTATTTGATTATCTGATTTTATTTTGCTATAATAAATAATTTATAAAAACTTACTGTATTTTTGGAAAAAATCTTGAAAAGATATTTTTTTATTAAAAGTTAAACTAAGCCCCAGATTATTTTGAACAGAACCTCCAAACCAACGTAAACGAGTTTTTTTTGTTAAAAATTATTTGCGTTCCTTTTTCTGAAACCAACTAAAGATGCCATCAATATTATGCATGAGTTTGGGTTGACCGTTTTGGAAATATTTGTAGTTGAAATGTTTGCTTCTTTAGATAGGTGCTAGATCGAGATAAACTGGAAGGTAAGTGAAAAAACATCATGCATATGTAATAGTAGAATATATTTAATTTAAATATATGTTGAAATGGGATAACCTGAATAATTCGTAACTCAATGAGATTATCACAATGTATTGTAAGTAAAATAAAATGTTATCGTTTTTAATAAAGCGGCATTAATGTATTCAAGGAAAAAATATGGTAAAACAATAAATGTGTATATTACCTCCTTTGCTTAGTTAGTTAACACCCTCCTGTCAGTTTACCTTGGTTTTTCTTCCTTATTAGATGTTTAAATATTTGAACTGCAAAATTCTTTTTAAACTCATCCTGAATTTCACCTATTTGTTTTAAGCGGTAAAGGTATTTTCGGTATTGACAACAATTATCTAAATGTATGTTAAAAAGTTTTTAATGCAAAAGCATCTAGAAATTTAAGATAAAATAAATTATTTTTTATTTTAGAAAATATTTAAGTAATGTTAATGCGTTAGAAATGTTGAATCTAATTTAATATTGTGAAAATGAAAGATTTTATAATTTTTTGTACGTTGAAGATAAGGAATTTAGATATATATTCCTCATATAAAGTGATAATTTAAGGAAGTGATGTCTAGTCATTGGTTAACGTTTTGTTAGTTTATAATATTGTTACAGTTTAGTTGAATTGTAATGTTCCTTAATAACATTCCTATAGTATTTCCATTGCTTGTATGTAATTGGAAGTGGATATATCCACTACCTTTTAAACTAATCTGTTTAAGGACATATTTAGAAGATGTAACTTCGCAGATTTAAAAGTTAAAATGCAGGTAGTTTTTAAGAGTAGTTAAAATTTGATATTATGACTCATACAATTAGCGGTCCAAATTTGTATATATTTTGATCTTATTAGAATAAGTCACAAATTTAATGGACAGTTTTGTCCAGTATGCATACAATTTTTCATGAGTGTATGTTGCTCCTTGTAACTATCAAAGGGTAATTAACTCGAAGCAGTTTTATCTAGGCGTCTGATCTATTCACAGTCATTTGCATCTGCTGTGCTATTTCTATGAGTTTTCAACTTCTACATGCCGAATTCATTAGTATTTGTCTTAGAATTTTTTAAATTAATAGATATTTTGTTTTTGTTTTATTTTATTGTCCAAGCCCTATAATATAATGCAGTCAGTGTACCATGTGTACAAGTTTAATAATTATAATATATGTTAGAATACAGAAAATCTAAGGCCATTGTTTTCTGTAGTTAGTTATTTTTTATATGAAAGTGGCAAATTAAAAGAGGTATAATATGTTTCAGAATTATTCGTTGATTTCTTAACTGCAATAAAATTTACCTAGTGCCCTTAATAAACCTCTGTGTAGGCATGACATTCTTTAGTACACCCTCAAAAAGGCTGCATGTATGGATTTTGTCCCCATAATAATGGAGAATCACTATCGCCTTCGTCCATACCTAAACTAATTATTAAGGGGTTAACAGTACTATTTATAAAATTATAAGAGTCTTCAACCTTAATTACATGTCTAACAGAATTTTTACAGCTATGTACAGAAATATTATTTACACAATTTTTAATTAAATTTATTACAGAAGTACTTAGTGTGGAAGAGGTGTTTTCTCTCCTAATCATGGCCTTTAATTCATGCCAGATATGTTCGATCAAATTAAAAATATAATAATACGGAGGAAGACACAAAACTGTATGACCAGCGGCTCTAGCAAGATTGTCACAAATATATGCAGAAAGAATGGGCCGCACAAAAAATAAGACCTCATGTCCAAAGTGCCATAAAAACATTACGAAAAGGGACTATAGCATTAGTTGCACTGGAGACTGTAATAAGTATTTTCACAAAGACTGTTGTGGTCTAACCAATGCTGAATTTAGTGATTTCCAGCATTGTAGAACGAAGCAAAAATGGGTCTGCAACGACTGCACTAGGAAGAGCAGCACCTGTAGTATCTCCTCACTGGACAGCAATGAGGAGCAGTCCGAGGTAGAGGACTCCCATAGTTATGTAAACTCACAGGTCTCCAGGAAGAGAATCGGCCAACAACATACACCTGTAAATGAGAATTTCAAGATGACAGGGGGGATGGAATTCTTGGCATCAAAAAAGAATCCTTCAAACAGTGATATCATGAAATTTCTGATAGAGAGATTTAGCTCATTTGAGCAATCATTAAACTTTCAGAGTGACTCTCTGGGGGACTTAAAGTCATCTTTGAGGGAGTTGAGCAGAGAAAACAAGATCCTTCGAAAAGACAATGAAAACTTGGAGAAGAGGATACAAAAGTTGGAGAGAGATATAAAGAAAATTACCCACAAGAATGATAAGGAGATCTCCCAGGAACGTGAAAAGAATATTGTTGTTATTGGATTGAAGACTGAAAAAGATAAATGAAATGGAGATGTTCATAAAGTACTTAACAAAATGGGTGTCAATATCTCACCAGAAAACTATCAGATCAGAATTTTGCCATCGCAAAAGTTAGAAAAACCAATTTTAATTACTTTTGCAGACAAAATGGCAAGGAATAGAGTACTGGAAAGGAGAAAACAAGTGGGAACGTTGACAATTGCTGATTGTGGACTGGGAACAGATAATAGTAAAATTTATGTGAATGAAGACCTGCCGTTAGAGGTGAGAACCCTGCTTCAAAGTGCCAGAAGACTGAGATGCAAAAATTACAAATATATATGGAGTAAGTACTCGAAGGTTTTTGCAAGAAAGGAAGATAACTCAGAGGTGATCAGAATCGAGGATGAAAAACATGTCGATTTCTTACTTCAACAGTAGTGGAAAACGAAGACGTGTTTATAGCAAACAGCATAAATACCTATAATGTGCAATATGAAAACCAAACAAATAACCTTGAGTGCAAAAACCTTAATATACTTTACCTTAATATTAGATCTTTAAGAAATAAATTAGATCAATTGATAATTTTGATACAACAATTTAAAATTAAAATACATGTACTGATTGAGTTGCCGAAACCTGGCTTGATCCAGGTGAGGAAACCTATTTCAACCTGCCTGGATTTAATAGCAATTTTGTCAGCCGAGATAAGAGGGGTGGAGGGATTGGCATATTTGTGACCACATCTTTGAGATATCAAAGAGTACATCAAATTAATACTAATTTATCTATTTTAACTCTAAAAATACAAAAGCCTGACATTCACATTACAGCAATATATAGACCACCTAACTACAATATCAATGACTTTTTAATTGACTTTGGCACTGTCCTCGGAAGAGAGATGAGGCATACATCTGTTCTAATAGGAGATATCAACTTAAATCTGCTGACTCATACTGATGCATCTGGACTATATAGTGAAATGTTGGTGTCTTCTGGATTCTTGTTCTGTAATACTCAATACGCTACGAGGCTGTCAGACAATCCAACTTTGATTGATCATGTGATCTCGAATATGAATAGACCATTGAAAGTCGGTCTACTTGATCACACTTTATCAGACCACAGGCTGCAGGTAGTATCAGTGCCCATGTTTATCGACCCTGCGAAGAAACCAGAGGTCAAGTATATTGTTACAAAAAAATTGAGGGAAGATCTGGCAATGCGAAGACTGAGGTTATTGAATGAAAGGCTTGTTCTTTGTAGAGATGTTTCTCTAAGTAGTGGTAAAACCTGTCCAGGAAATAAAAGGTAAGGAATGGATTAATGAAGAAATACTAACATTAATTAAAAGAAGGGACCTTTATTACAAAAAACATAAAAGGGATGTTAATAATAACTTTTATAGTAATAAACACAAAGAATACAGCAAAAAGGTGGTGAAGTGCATTAAAAAAGCTAAAAAGTTGTATTACAGCAATAGATTTGGTCAAGTAATAGGAAATGAAAGAAAAACATGGAAGCTAGCTAATGAGGTTATGTACAATAAAGGGAATAATGACAACTTTGTTCATACTTTGGATGTGGATGGAGCAGAGCTGACACATTCAAGACAGATAGCTCAAGCTTTCAATGACTATTTTACCAGTGTGGGCACTGAGCTGTCTCAGAAAATACCCAATATTCCATTGAATGATCCTGCGGGAAAACAGCAGGGGTCTTTCTTTTTTTTGCCAACAACTCCCCAAGAAGTAGAGCAGGTTATCAGTGATATGGAGACTCACAAAGCTAGTGGTTTAGATGGCATCAGTGTCAGAAATGTGAAGTGTATGAAGGTACAATGTGCCCCAATCATAAGTAAATTAATCAACCTTTCCTTTCAAAGTGGAGATGTACCAGACAAAATAAAAGTGGCTAAAGTGCATCCTTTATTTAAAGAAGGTGACAGTGAGTCAGTCTCTAGCTATCGGCCGGTGTCAGTTCTTCCTGTTCTGTCCAAGATTATTGAGCATGGTGTAAATGTTAGGTTACAGTCATACCTAAAAAGGATCAGTTTCCTTGGAGTTGGCCAGCATGGCTTTTGTAAGTTCAGTGACGCAGAGATAGCTGTTATTGATCTCATTTCAGAGTTACAAGTAAAAAATTGATCAGGGATGCATATGTGCTCTTGTGGTGGATACGGTTGACCACTCAATATTGTTAAGGAAACTAGGGAATATGGGCATAAGGGGCACCCCACATGTATGGTTTGTTAACTACCTCAAAAATAGGAAACAGTCTGTTTCGGTGAATAACGCACTAAGTCAACAAGAACTGATTCATTGTGGTGTGCCTCAAGGCTCAATTATAGGACCAGCACTGTTTCTAATTTATATAAATTCAATATTCAGTTTAAAATTACATGGTAAAATTAAATTGTATGCAGATGACACAACACTCATGTATAGCGGCAACAATAAAAATGATATTAAAATACTTATAAAACGTGATTTAGAGATAATAGCAACCTGGTTGTCTTCCCACAAACTAACTTTAAATATAGACAAATCATCGTACATGTTTGTTGGAAGAGGTGTCTCCTATAATGGCCAATCAATTAAGTTTGGAGATTATGATCATCAATATAAAAATGTTATAATAAAGTACCTTGGGTCATTAATTGATGAGGGGCTCTCTTGGGAGAGGCATGTGCGACGTATCAGATCAAAGGTAGCATCAGTTGTTGGGTTGTCGTGTATTGGTGTATATCGCCTTGGTTACCTGTTAAGTCTAAGAATTCGTAAACAACTGTACTTTTCCCATATATATAGTCATTTGCACTACTTGGTATCAGTGTGGGCTACAGCTAGTTGTGTCGTGTTGAACCCATTAAGGGTCTTACAGAACAAGGCAGTCAAAAATGTTTTTAAACATCCCTTACGCTTTTCCACCCATTTGCTGTATAAGCCTAATAGACTATTGGATATATCAGGGATATATAAATTTAAAATAATACTTTATATATATTATATAATTCATGGAAATAAGCGATCTGTTATTGAGTTTCAAAAAAATGAGCAGAGACACACGCACTATACCAGGCAGTGTGAACATTTACATCTTCCAAGATTCTTCACAAATACAGGTTTAAAATCAATATATTACAATGGTCTGAAGTTATTTAATACACTTCCAAGTACACTTAGAAATACAAATAGTACATCCCTATTTAAAACTAAATTAAAAAAATATATCTTAGACTTAGGTTAATATGTACTTTGGATAAAAAATATATGTAAAAAAATTAATTAAGTTTGTAGAAAAGGGTTCAAAAAAAAAATTAAATATGTTGAACAAAAAATTTTTATAAATCATTTTAAATATAGGATTATCAACATTCAACAAAAAGGATAAGCATATATTATATGAAATAACAAGAAAAACTAAAGGAAGAAACTTAAAATGTAAGTTTTTAAGGACACTAATCACCCTGGCATAAAACACAAGTTCTACTTATTAAATGTTTATATTATGTCTACTCTTGAAATCTGACAACAATGCTTGTATGAAAATGTATTATGTATTTTTTTTACAATCACTTTCATATTTTTTGCCAATTCAGGAAAAGAATATAGTGTTTTTTTTCCTCAGGCAAAATATGGTGTAATCACAAGATAAATTAGTTTCTAAGGTGTTATTTGCTGATAATATATAGTGTTTTTTTTTCTGTAGCTTTAATTCCTAGCATAAGATTTTTTTTGTATCTTCTTGGAATTACTAAAGCCTTTCAAAAGTAAAAAATATTCTCATAAAACATTTATAACATCTTTTTTTGTATAAGTTTCTTCGAAATATATATCATTTTCGATCATATAGTTCTGAAGTTCTCTTTTTGTATTGTTTGAATTCGGCAATTTATTAATTTGGCGGCTCTGGTAGCTAGCGTTGTCCATCACAATTACACTATTTTTTGGAATATTCGGAAGAAGGCGATTCGGAAACCAATCTTCAAATAATTTTGCATCTGTATCTTGATAATAATCCTATTAAAACTATTGTCGGAACTCGCATACAAAATTTTAATACTCTCATTTATTTGAGTGAGCTTTAGTTTGGCACTTGTTGAATCGTTCCATCCTTTGTTATATGTTTATCAAACTATGTTTCGTCAAGATATATGTTTGGACGGTTTTCTGCCCTATAGTGCTGTAGGGAATTTAAATAATCCCGACGCCATACATGTAATCGCTGGGATTCTATTAACACTTGCCTTTTATTTATGGTCGATATTTAAAACCCATTGCTTTAACAATTCTCTAGAGGCTTGTTCTACTAGGAGAAATGTTAATTTCGTCTACTGTAAGTACCTTTTGTAGGAAGCATTTGTTTATTATACATGTTTATTATACATTATTCTTCGAATTAACTCTCTATCAGCTTTTTCAATACTTCTAAATTTGTCGATGTCGGGCAGTTGTTTCCTTGGTGTAATGTTTTTGGTCACAATATCTTTTACCCTCGATAAAGGAACTTTAGTTAAAAAACACCTTTCGTCCAAACTTTAATTTTTTAACTTGATAAACAATAATACATCTCCAACTTTGAAAAAATAACAGATATTTTACTAAATGCACAGTTTGACAAATACACAAATATTAATATAAAAAAGATTTTATATTAGTATTTGTAGTTAAACATTTTAACATCCAGACGTGTATTCAGGCAACCAATATCTATAGGGTTTTACGGTTAAGAGTACCAGGTAAATTTTATTGCAGTCGTGACTTTATTTCAAATTACGCCAATAAAATTTATGGTTTTGCCCAATAGAGTTCAATATAGCCTTATTGTTTTTTTTTTTTATTAATAGAGCTGTGTATACTTTAAGACTTATTTGATTAATAATAATATGTATCCAAAGAGCTAAATGATGTTTTTTAAAAAAACTTGGGACAACATTCATTTCTAAAATTATAATGAAACGGACACTTTCCATTAATTTAGTGGAGTACTAAAAAGATACCCGTAAGAATTGAAATATATATATTTACTATTAGTGTCCGTACGTACACGATCTGCTTGATATTTTGGTCAAACAACTCATAGTTGTGGGACCTTGAACTAAGATTTTATTTTCATGGCTGCACGTCTGTAAAGCGTTCCTAAAATTCTTACGCCTTATATCCAGTCGGTGCTGTAGTGGTACACGTACGTGAACTCTGCGTGTTTCATATTCTAGATTTAGGACATTTTGGTTACAAGGTATGATGATATTGAAAACTTGATTGTAGTACTAGCGTTTATTCAGTTTTCCAGTGAGTAAAAAACTCATTTTTTTCTTACAGAAGACCCTATATATTATTGTTGCGTTAAATGGGTATCTTGCTAATTATTAGTATACGAAGTTTGATAAGTTTGTTTCTAAATACCTGCCATAAGAGGCAATATATTCCTACTGACTACATATTTATGTGTAAGAAATAGGAATGTTCTCTCTCTTCTCTGTAACGCGTTGACCCACATGACAGGGTTGTTGGTCACTTTTCTCGATTGGCTTTGAAAGCAATGGTATCAAACTTGGTATATTTATAATCAGCAAGAAGATACTCATTTAGTGCATTAATAACGTAGGGTCTTCCATAAGAAAAAAAAAATTGTTTGCTGGAAAACTGAAAATCTGACATCACCAGTGCTAATATCGTTTTATCCGTAAAAGCCAACTGTTTTAGCGTCAATCAGATAACCGGTTCTGGAGATATTTCCCCGTACAGAGACCCTTGCCAGCTCCTGTGTAGCTAAATAGACAATATCAGACGAGGAGTCTAGTTTTTGCGTGAATAAATCATATTTAACCAAAAAGGTGAATGGCGGGTCGCATACTCAGTAACAGCAGACACGCTAGACTATCGGCTCGTGTTCGGCTCGAATTGGCTACACTTTCCTAGGCGTTCAGTAACGGCAGACGTTCTAGAGCTAGCACGTCTGCTATTACAAGTGCAACCGAGAGGTGCGCATTTTTTTTTTTTAATTTGATATGTACACGTTACTTTTAAATACTATTAAACACCTAATATTTAGTATTTTTAATATGCTTTTTTTAATTCCTACAATGTGGGAATGCCTGCTCGATTTACTTAAAATTTAGAGCACAGTGTTAGTGTTGGGTTTAGTCTTAGCAGTAATAGCAAGTAAACATCATTTTTAAATATTTTCAGGGGTTTAAAATAAATATTCTGGAATTCATTGTAGGACCATTTAAGTCTCCATAATAACTCCATGGAATTTGAAAAAAAGATTTAGGTAGATGTCATCATATTGTGAAGGCCATTAGCGTAGAAAGATTAAAATTTAAAAATTAAATAAAAAAATTCGTAATTGTTAATTTTAAAAAAAAGTAAAAATAATATTAATTTTGCTAAAGCAATTTTTATGAGGTTCTATTATGTCTGATAATAACAGCCAAGTATTAGTGATCAGATATAATGAAATAATAATTTTTATTTCAGTATTTATTAATAAAATTAAAAATAAATCTGCAGAAAACTAAATTTAAGAAATACAAAAGAATAAGTAACAAACGCGTAAACAATTCTAAAATCCTATTTTTTGCTTCCTGTTTTCACTTAAGTATCTACACAAAAAAGCCTGTGATTATGCGATTTTTTAAACCTTACTACACAAGGCCAGCAAGGAAGAAATGGGTCTGCAGAGGTAGATTTACTACCTAGAATATATTTTTTTACAGTGATAATTAATTCTGCTGGGCAACTTATAATTCGTGTTTTTGTCTTTGCTTTTGCAACATTAGGTCTTGTTTTCCTGTAGCATTTATAACATAATAACACTTCATGTCTCTTTCTTTAAGCTTTCTGGTTCGCTTATCCATTTCTGCTGAAACAAATAGATATTCTACCTATACTGTATAGGGTTCTCCAAATTCTATGGGATAACATTGACCTTCAAAAACCGTAAGAGATGCAAAGTTGTTTGAATTAGACCAAAGTTGCGGAATTCACCGCAGAATTAATATGTCGTGGATAAAGTTGGAAAATTCCGTCTATTTCCGGCAGGGACGTGGGAAGTAGTCGTTCATTTCGAAAAAGAAGAAATTAACAAACTAAAATAATTTGGTCGGAATATTTTGTTATAAGAACTTCTATTAAACATAAGTATTATGAAATAAATACTGGGGCCTTTTATTAATAACAATACATACCTAACCATTTGTAAGAGTAAATATGTTAGTTGAGAAATAACAAACATATATATACACATATAAGTCTTTTAAAGGTCTAAAAACTGCAATTCAATACGAAAATTGAATCGTCTGTATAGTCTTTGTCCAAACCGCTCAATGCATATGCGCATAAAAAATAGTTTATACACAAATATTTTATTTCTTAATTTTAAAAAAAAGTCAAAATACAAAAACATGAAATTTTGTTGAATCTTTTCCCATGATTTTTTTGACAAAATCCATTGAACACAAGTAGAATTTTGAAAAAAATACAAACACTCTTTGTGACATGCGGTTTTTGTTGTCCTCTTAAGCTGGTTTAAAACAGATGTAAGCAGCTATACGTATAATTTTGTTAAAAAGATTGTCAAAAATGTAATTTTTCGAAAAAAGTGAAAAAACATGGGTTTCGGTCATCGAACAATGCGAAAAGTTAGAACAACTCTCTTCATCTATGAATGATGGTACCTACATTTTCATACAAAAATCCCAAGAGGCTCTACTAAAACAAGTACTTAGTTGAAATTTTAGACTGGTTTTTATACATTTTCTTTCTTTTATGTAAATTAATGCATGTGTTGGTCATGTTGAAAATCTATTTGCAAATTAATTTCTGTTAGGGTCGTCCCCGACGAGATTATGAATATTTTCGCTACCATACAGGGGGCGCTACCCCCTTTCTAATAAGACTGGGGGGCAGAGCAAGCAATAGGAATTTTCCTTTTTATTTTTTTTTCTGCTAACATTTGAAGAGATCCGTCGTCTACAATGTCCTCATATTTAAATTCCGACGTTCCGTCTTTGAGTTCTCATCATTAACTTAATTTTCTTAAAGTCTACCTGGATTTTTTATTCCATTTTAACAAGCCCTTGACCTTAATGATGTAATGGAGATGCACTTACACATATGGTGTATCTGAAATTCTTTGTGAATTTGACATAATTCTTGTTTTCCGTCTCTCTATATAAACAGTGTCTCTTACGGGAAGATCTTAAATCTTCTGTTCAGAAATTGAGTTCGAGTTAAAGTCGAACGGTTGTTAATATAAAATAAAAAATCCAGGTTCACTTTTAAAAAAAAATAATTTGATGATGAGACCTCGAGGACGAAACATCAGGATTTTAAATCCTAGTACGTTATCTTATAAAAGAGGAAAAGTGGCTTTAAAGATTTAAAATTTATTTTGTAATATCTTTCCAAATGCAGCTTGACAAGAATAAAAAGGAAATGATGATTTTCGTTCCTATGCGTATATATTCGGAAGTAGTCGGAATTATTCAATTTTATCAACGGAAAATTATTTATTCGACATTAAAAGGTCAAACTTTACCATAATTTAATCAACTTCGTATCTCATCTCTTTACGGTTTTATAAATAACATTAACTCTATTCAAGTGAATTTGCAACAACCTGTATACTATATAATATTTTGGGATAGGAGATGCTGCGATTGATTTTTTCAAAAGCTATTTTAGCAATCGAAAACAAAGGGTGTTTTTTGGTAATAAATTTTCCGAATATGCAAGTGTAGATAAGGGGGTTGCGCAAGGCAGTATCATCGGGCCGCTGATGTTTTCTGTGTACACGTCTGACTTCAGCAGGCTACTCAATCACTGTCGTTCGCACCAATATGCAGATGATACTCAGTTATATCTCTCTTTTAGTCTTTCTGAAATTGACACCGCTTCTTATTGCATAAATCACGACTTAAATATTCTTGGCGATATATCGCAAAAGCATGGTCTTTTACTTAATGAAAGCAAAACTCAACTCGTAATTTTTGACAAGGATAGATCGCAGATTATTGATCGGAAATTACTTAATGTCACTCTTAATAACACTATCTTAAACCCTGTAAATGTTTGTAAAAATCTTGGGCTACTTGTAGACAATAACCTGCGATTTGAAAAACATGTCTCTTCCCTCATACAAAAATCATTTTTTAAGCTTCGTATACTTTATCATAGCAGGGATATTTTAGATACTTCTATTAAATTGAAACTTACTGACTCGTTAATTTTATCCAATCTTTCTTATTGCTGCAGCGCAGTTTTACTTACAACGCTGTAAAAATTTATAATCAGCTTCCTCACCGCCTCAAAACCTGTTCCCTGACTGATTTTAAACATAAGGTTAAGAAATACCTTTTCGAAAAAAGAGTCCGAACACGCATATGATTGTTTTTTTTTTTTTTTTTTTTTTGTAAAAAAACCTTACTAATTTATAATTAATTATTTTTTGCTAATAGTTAGATATATATATATTTGTTAGTTATCTGCATAATTATATAACAAGTTGTATAAGATTACTTCTAAGTGTAAGTGGCTTAAGTATTAGAATTGCCTTTTTTTTTTTTACTTTTTTACACTTTTTTTGGGGGTTGTATAGAGCAACACTGTTGGATACCGCCCCCCATTTATCCTGTAACTTATGTAAATCTTTTTGATTGAAAATAAAGACTGTTTATTATTATTATTATTATAAATACTAAAAATCTGAATCTTATTTCGAATATCCAAACCAATGGTGATCTTCGGCAGCCAAAATAAATAAATCCATTATCTTCTGTTGGTTTGGTTCAACCCATTTAAACATAAATTGTGATCTAATCTAAGAATAAAGCGATCTAATAAATATAAAAGTCTGATGTCTTATGTGTTTGCACTATTTTAAACCTTAAGTAGCAAATAATTAGGATAACAAACTAAAGGATAAATAACATTTTTAAGAAAAGCTTGTTTATTTTTTGGTTTATTAAAATGAATATTTGAAAATCAATCAAAATTGAATTTTAAATGGGGCATATTGTACATTTTTGCGTTACCCTGTATATCATCAACATGCGATAATCGAATAATCATCAAAACTAAGTACCTAGTGGTATAATCCCCAAAAAATAAGTCAAATTGCATTGCACATTATTATATTTTATTCGCAGCTGCATATATTTTTGGGGATACACAGTTAAATTTTAAAATACTGTACTGAATATTAATTTAATATTAAAATTATGTAAATTGAAAGCAAATATTTGGAAATAATTCAGATTGAGATTTTAGATGGGAGAACCTATTATAGCTATATTTAAGCCACCCTCTGCACTATGTACAGACTACAAACATAAAACTATTATATTTTCAAAGTAACCTCGTACGTAATCAACTATCAAAGTATAGCAATTACAGCATGGTAATTGGTAAAAAATACTACCCTTCTAAGCTTGATAAATGAGAACGCTTCAATCGACGAGCAGTGTCAACTAAAAATAGGCAGTACGAAAATGAAATATAATTTTGGTAGCATATGTACCATACATTTGCATTTGACTATTTAAGTATATGTTTTAATTTGGTCCTTTCCTTTTAGTTCCGTATGAATAAGCGTAATTACCAACAGATCGGACTGAAAAGGTTAATCGTATCAAGCGTTTATATACCTATTGGGTTTTACAATTCTAACGTACAGATTAAGTGATTTTATTTAGATTAAACGATTACTTATTACAATTTAAATACCTGCAGCTTTATAAACTTGCCAGTGAAATTTGGATGCCACTGAGCACTGATTTATATCCTTATTTTCCCTTGCTGCTAGTTGGCAAAGCTATAAGTTATCTTATTCTTATTTAATATTAAAACGTACTTACCTCTACATCAGTTTTTTAATATAAATTAGATCTTATAGTTTTTTTTATTTATTTCCTTGTAGCTATAATTCTTTAGTAATGGTTTCATTTTCTTAAAATAATATTTATAAATTATTGCTTCCAGTATACAGTACATGGCTAACACAGTAATATAACAACAAAAAATGCATACATAACTAGCCTGCCTGCCGTTCCAGCTGTATCCTTGGTTGCTTGACTCTAGACTCTTGAGCGTGTGTACCTACTGCTTAACATCCGAGCGTAGCCGAAGCGATGTTGAGTTTTCTAGCCCGTCTGCTGTTATTGAATATGCCCGCGGGTCTGGTATACATGTTCAATCTTCCCCCGTCAATGTTTACAGAACCGATGAACTCGGGGCGTACAAATCTAGGAGTGGTATCACGGGGTCATAATAAACCATGTATTAAGTTTATCAGACGCGCAGCGATGACAAAACATTTTGATCGTGGGTTCCAGGACTATCAGCAGGTATCTTTATCCTAATCCAAATCATTTCAGTCATGTACCGCATGACATACAAAAATCTATTATAGATTTCTAAATTGTTTACTGAAGAGGTTTCAAACAGATTAATAAAGTGTTTTCCTGGTAATATTAAGCTGCAACATGTTAATTTGTGAGGAAGGAGTAACCATTAAAAAGTTATTCTAGTTACCTCAGCTTCAGATTTTCTCCAGCTGGCCTCAAAATCCAAAATGGCGGCCAATTTTAAAACTTTCTATTAATTGTATCAATCACATGATTTTCAGTTTCTCTTTCGATTTTTAGAGGCTGAATTGAAAATATTACTGCAAGTAAGCATTTTACTATGGGAAGCTGGTAAAAACCAATTATAGTTATTATTGAATTTTATTGATCTTCGATTTTAACATATAAGTAATATTGCGTTAGTG
Organism: Kuschelorhynchus macadamiae; assembly: GCA_030620095.1. Classification (NCBI taxonomy): domain Eukaryota; kingdom Metazoa; phylum Arthropoda; class Insecta; order Coleoptera; family Curculionidae; genus Kuschelorhynchus; species Kuschelorhynchus macadamiae. The sequence goes on from JAUTXW010004786.1 coordinate 769,490, forward strand.
AGTGTTATTTTTCGACTCCAAATTAAAGTTTTATTACCTGTGATGTGTTAATAAACATGTATTTACTTGTAATTAGGGTTGCCAGATGTTAGTTTCTTTAAAACCGGACAACCGGCCCAAATCGAAGAAGCGCCGCAGAAGAAAAAATTTAATATATGTAATTATTTTAAATGTATATAATATGTACATTTAAAATAATTAATTAAAAATTATATTTTGTGCTGGAAAATTCATGTTTCAGCAGCTTTTAATTTTTTCTAAACTCTTAAAACTCTTTGCAAGACATAATTAACCCGCACAGAAATCTCATTTTGAACTAAATTAGTACACATTGTGTTTCAGTAATCGGTCCAAAGACCTTTCATTATAAAAAGAAAACTAGGCACTAGAATTACTGATACTTATTGACAAAATAGGCTAAATAATTTTATACATATTTGTAGCATCCATTTTTTTAAATATGCATAACCGCTTTTCTTCAATGGAAATATTTGGCAATGCATCTCCTATAATTTAATTTATTCTGCCGATTTCATCGTACAGTACATCCATGTTAATCTTCTCTAACTTTAATTTTTTTATTATTAAAAATATTGCTGTCAATGTTCATTTTCTTCTCTAAATTTAATTCATCGAAGTCTTCGAATACAGGATTTTCATAATCATACTATTTATTTAAATGTATAAGAGCTCTTTCATATACAGTAAAAAATTCTCGGCTCAATTTATGTTTTGCATTGAAAAAATATTTAAGATCACTTTTAATTTTGTATTCAAAAAATGTATCTTTCAATCTTCTTGAAATATCTTCTTTTAAGTATAACATTAAGGCATGTAATTGTGTACATGTATCTTTATTTTCAAAAATGAAACATATTTTTGAAAAATCGCCATTAAGTGGTGGATAAAATGTAAATAACATTCAGGGATAGCTAATTCTGGTCTATCCAAAATTACTCTATGTGTATCTTCTTCTCCAATTTGTATAAAAAAATCTTATAACAGGCCAAAGATTTATAAATACGCTCCAAGCATGCTGTTAGTTACGTCGGGAGATGACGCATATGCATATTTATATCAGCATCATCAAAACATTCTTTTAGTTTTTCATTTTTCTTCGAGCTAATGGAAAATTCCGGGTAAATATTAAGTATAAGATTTTCTACATCATATGTTAGTTTTTTGCAAACAAATTTTGCACCGTTGTGCACAACATGTCAATGACAATTTCCTTTTAATATCGCCCTATTTTTTCTTTAAGAAAGATATACACATAATGAGTTTTACCATAATTCACGTTTGTATTACCGTCTGTAAAGAAAACTATATTTTGTATATTTAGATTTAATTTCTCTAGACAAAATACAATGGGAAATATTTTATAGTTTCGTTTGTTACTTGCGTCTGTACACAATATAAAGGTAAAGGGGCTCTTGAAGTTTTCTGCCCAGTCAAATCTCTAATTACTGTTTCTATTGAGCATTAAAACATTTTTTTTGTTTTAGTACATTCGCACTGGACTTTTTGAGCTCGATTTGAATCCGAAATTAATAAAGGATACAATTTAAAATTGCGATCTGTGCTCAGGTAACTATACTTATGTGTAATGGAATGATATTCTGTTATACCTTTGATGGCAGACACTTTTATATTCTTTTTTGGCGAAAAAACATTTTATGTGAATTTTGTGAGCTAAAGTGATGTTTAATTGCTTTTTCTCTGTCAAATTTTACTGTTATATTGCAAATTTTGTTGAGTTTTGAGTCCGGATGGCGGAGGCGACGAGCCTGATCTACTGGTCGGCTTTGGCATCTTTGGCATCATCGCCATGATCTGACGATTTTACAAACTTATTCACTTTGTGAAACAACAATTATCATAATTCATCATATAGTAGCATTTTCAGGTATGAAAATTAATTACTTTCGTAAAATAGTCGGCTGGCTCCTAAACTACTCAGGACTCATACACCAGAAAATCTCAAGGCAGGTAATAACAATTACTCAATTGAGATTATTATTTAGGCAGTTTTGACACTTATATGATGTTTCCCCGAATAGCCGATGCCCTTCCCAACAATAAAACAGGAAACCGCATAATAAATTAGATCCTTGACCAGTAATGCGGGAGCCGACATTACGAGAGACTCGCACCAGTAATTTTGCTGCAGCATGTAATTTTATGGTTTTATCGCCAAACCTGGACTCATCTAATGCCTAACGGAACAGTTCCATCCAATATAGATTTTGTTTAAAAAAAAATCCTAGTTTTTAATATAGGCGGAATTTGATTTGGCTATCGCGCGCATTGTTTTACATCAAACCTGTCCACATCCGCATTTTTATTAATTACGAGTTAAAAAAAAGTCATCCGCCTTAACGGAGATACGAACACCTGCTACCGCATTCATAGGCGGGTATCGTACCGCTGACCTAGCCAAGCCGATGCTAAATGTTCAATAAAATTTGTTTATACTCCATGGAAATAAACCACGAAACAGTAAGAAGCTAAGACATTTGTCAGCGGCAAAATCATTACTGTCAGTCGAGCCTCTAGCCGACATCAATCGAGTTGTCTCGAAAGCCACTAGATGTCCCGGTATTCTTCGTAAATTTGAAATGGACCGGATAGTCCTTTAAAAACCTGACTGTCCGGTGTGACAATACAATTGTATAGGAATAGTCAAGATACAACCTTATAGTGAAAATACTAATCCTACTGTTCATTTTAAATCATATCTGACAGTTCCTAAAATGATTAAAACTAGTTGATTTTTTTTATTAGAGAAAACAGAGACAGCAATTTTAAGAACATTCAAATATAAAAACACAATAAACAAATTTAGACTGAATTAACAATACATTTTTTTATTAATCTGCTTCACACCCATCATGGTAGTGCACGGAAGATTGAACTTTTTGCATTTACGTCTTTGTCTCTTGTAAGAAATTCGTTCAAAGCATGGTGACCAGTACATCTGGCACATACATTAGTCCAATAAGGATCGTACATTTCACCGCCACTTTGTTCCATACCCAGCTGATTGGTGAAGATAACTCAGGATCTGCAATGAGCCTTTTGCCCCATAAATAACCTCTTCTTGCTTCTTGCTTTCTTTGTCAACGTCATCATTGACACTGACATACAATAAGATGAGTCTCTCAATAATAAAAAAAATGAGTTCAGGCAGACTCTTCCTTGCTGTCCAGGTATTCTTCCCGCCAAAGAAAAAAGTAGACACCGTAGCACACCCTGTCAGTGCATGAAATAGAAATAGCAGTGTATTTGATAGTCCTAGACCCTTGGCTATTTTGCTAATTGCCAGATATCGAAAATAATTGTCCCCTGTTGAACTCAACCTACTGATTGACGAATTTTCTGATGCACAGAGATAGTACCACCATGTCAGTATTCAACTCCTTTTTTTACAAAAAAAAATTACATTTATTTATTGAGAAGATTTTACAGTCAACTTTGTAAGTCAACCGGAAAACCTTATTCACTTGTGTTTTAGTGATTCTGTTTCATATGTTGTTTGTAACTGCCTTAGACCGTATTTGAACTCGCATGTATTATGGTATTTTTCACTATTGACCAGCATGGTTTCTTCAGTACTGTATCTACTCTTGCTAAGTTTGAACTGAAAATTGCCCAAGGTAATGGAACTTGACGAAATATATATATATATATATATATATATATATATATATATATATATATATATATATATAAATATATATGCACCTGTTTCTATATCTGATCTGTTCTCTTGAATTTTTGCAAAAGTTAAATTTTCCTAGATTTAATATCAGTCGTTGATGGATGTTGGACGTGCGTTTATTCAGAGACACCTTTATACCTATTGTCAGTCTGTAGGCTGAGTTTTTAATATGTCACTCACTCAAAATAGTCACAATCTTGAAAGGAATCGATTTTTTTCGATAGTTCTCTCCCCGGAAGAAAAAAAGTGTAAATATGGAAATTGCAGAGTATTGTTAGTCTCTGTAACGCAGAGATTGTTAATAAAAATTATAATAACAAAATTCATATTTTAATAGCTTTTTTCGGGGTTTATAAATTTTATAAACAAATCGGTTTGTCAGTTTTCTAAAGTACAACTACAGAAAGTTAGACCTAGGGCAAAACATATTACAAATTTAAAAGTCTATAATTTTTCGTCTTACACTTCTTTGCCCCGACAAAAAGGAAACGACCATGCAATTCCAAATGGTTTTCTATATTAAAAATTGCGCCTACTGTTTTTTACTTGTTCAATTTTTTTTTACAATTTGTTTGATTTCTTCAGCCATTAAAAATACATAAATATACTGAATATTACTATACCAAATGAGAGAGTTGCTGGGAAAAAAACTAAAGATTTGCCGCCATTTTGGATTTTTAGGGCCTTTGGAGCAAGTTTGAAGTGGCTCACTATCCTTAAAATATTGTTTAGAATGATCTAAATCACCATGCCAAATGTCATGCTTTTATACGTAAATGAACGATTTTGTTTATATTCTAGGCTGTGGCTCGCACTAAATGTATAGGGTGATCAGTTAAGGGTAGTGAGCGGCCATATCTCATAAGATATTGGTCGTATAGATTTGAGAAAAAAAAAATCAAAATAAAAGTCGCCAAGAGAAATTGTTGAAAATTATTTTTGAGTTTGTCAAACGTCAGCTAGAGGGCGTAACAACCAACACCAAGTAGAAAAATGGGGTTTTTATAGAATTTTGCCTAATGAAAATATATCGATGATATCATTTTCATATTTAGTGACCATTTCCCTACACTTTTTGTCTAAAATGTTTTGTTCTATATATCAAAATAAAGCGGTGGGGGAAGTTCAATTGTTTTTTCAAACAAACCAAGATGTCTCCTGTTTCTTTTGACCGATTTTAGCAAACTTAGGCTCATATTTGCACTACAAAACGCTTATTTGGTTTTGAATTTTTGACTTTTGCTGGCGTCGCTAGATGGCGTTAACTGAATTAGTAGCATATTTTTTAGTTTTTTTCAAAAAAAACAAATGTAATGGTATATTCATTTTTACATATTTTAAAAGGGGATAAATTTCTCTATAATTTAATGAAAATAATTTATCATCTACCTTTTTTTGAACCGTTGATATTGACCAAAATATTTTATTTTATTAAAAATGGCACGCCACTGCTTTTTGTCAAAATAAAAATCATTTTCGTAATCACTTATTAGTTGCTAACAAAAAGAACCTCTTGACTTTTTTTTGTTAGACGAACGGTTTTGGATTGAAAAAATAAGATGTTTAACAATGAAAAATCTTAATAAAACTGTCCAACAACAGCAGGAGCAATAACACTAAAAACAAGAACATGGAACTTTAAAAATAAACGTTAAAAATAAATTAATAGTTTTGTCGTAAATGTTCAAAATGTTGTCCATTATTTTGAATGCACTGGTCCAATCTCTTCTGGGTGGAGTTGACAGCTGTCTCAATTTCCGCTCTTGGTATAATATTTTTGGCGTTTTGAATTCGGACTATCATGTCTTCTCGAGTAGTTGGTCAAGTTTTATACACCAAATCCTTTATTCGGCCCCACAGATAAAAATCAAGGCAGGTTAAATCGGGGGACTGTGGTGGCCAGAAAAATAGACTGCCTCTACCAATCCAACGGTTAGGAAAATGCCTGTTCAAAAAATCTTGCACATTTCGTGAATAATGTGCCGGGGGCATCCGTCTTGTTGAAACCACATGTTTCTTCTTACTTGTAAAGGCACATTTTCTAAGAGTCCTGGTAAATCGTTAAATAAAAAGTTCAAATACATGTCACCGGTTAGATTGCCATTAAAGATGTGCGGACCGATAATAGCACCATTAATAACACCGCACCAGACGTTAACGCTCCATCGACCCTGCTGATAATCTTCACGTAACCAGTGTGGATTAGTGTCCGACCAGTAATGCACGTTATGAAGATTTACCCTGCCATTACTGCAAAACGATGCTTCGTCCACAATATTTGTGACAAAATATGATGGTTTTCCCTAATGAAGTCTCTAAGCCAGTAGCATTAATCGAGCCTACGTTCAAAGTCAGTGTCATTTAGGGCTTGATGAATCACGATGTGATATGGATGCATTTTAAAATCCATTAATATTTTTTGCACTGAGCCATAGGATATTCCTAAATCTCTGGAGATCTCTCTTATGCTTAAATGGGGGTCTGCATGAATATAAGCCAACACATTTATAATGTTATCTTCTCTTCTTACTCTACGATTTCTTCTCAAAGTTGGAGTTGGTTGCACTTGGCCATGTTGCCTTAAACGTAAGGCTAAACGATGAAAAACCATTCTCGAATGGTGTCTTCGGAGGGGATAACGCAGTGCATACTGCCTAGAAGCAATTTTGCTAAATCGGTCAAAAGAAACGGGAGACATCTTGGTTTGTTTGAAAAAACAATTGAATTTCCCCCACCGCTTTATTTTGATATATAGAACAAAACATTTTAGACAAAAAGTGTAGGGAAATGGTCACTAAATATGAAAATGATATCATCGATATATTTTCATTAGGCAAAATTCTATAAAAATCCCATTTTTTTACTTGGTGTTGGTTGTTACACACTCTAGCGGACGTTTGACAAACTCGAAAATAATTTTCAGCAATTTCTCTTGGCGACTTTTATTACGATTTTTTTTTCTCAAATCTATACGACCAATATCTTATGAGATATGGCTGCTCGCTACCCTTAACTGATCACCCTGTACAACTTTAATTTTATGGTCATTCTAGACACCACCAAGTAGTAAATTTATATTTCAAGGCGGAGTGGTACGCTCAGTACATTTTTTAACTAAAGTATATATTATGTATAGGTATATATACTGAACCAGTTGTTATAAAAAACATGATTTATTGACGTTCCTTGTAATTATTATTTTAATATTTCCTATCAGTGCTAGAACTTAAATAAATTATGTAGTATTAATAGTGAGTTTTAATGATTTCAAATATACCCGAAGTTACAGAATAACCTTTATTTCTTAAAACAAATAAAAAGCAAAAATATTATCTTGGACAGATAATAGTCGCAAACATAATTTTTTGTAATTGTGTAATTGTTAAACCATTAAACTAACTTTACAAATGATAGGATTTGTAAATAGGTCTATGACTAATGTTTACTTGTCATCGGGCCATGTAGGGCGATCTTGATTGAACAAATCGTTGTGTTACTAGAATCTATGGGCCAAAAGCCAAGCATCCAATTATCACTTTCTATTTTTGCCTGTTTGTTTTAATATATACATACTTTTTTACATCATCTCAAAAAAAAGAGGGCCAACCAAAACAGTCCTATTTTTAAAACAACTAGATACAAAATTATAGGTTTTATCCCTAACACGTCTTCCTGCAGTAAGGAAGTTTTCGAGTCCCATCCTATGATCAGCAGATATTGTCCAGTTACGACCCCGTTAATACCTCTAAGATGATTTCAGTTTAATTTCAGAAGTCTCTTGTATCAGAGGTGTTGGCATGAAGACACTAGAATGTCTTCCGAATCTTGCTATTCAGCACGGAATTTTTCAACAATGCAATTCCTAATCCTGATCTTGAAGTTGATGGAAAAAATTCCAAAATCAGATTCCAACCTAACGAATTAAGCCTTTTGAAAGACAAAGCCATAATCGCCACTTAACTGTCGATATATGCTTATCATGATACCCTCTCTGTTGCTGCCTATCCGCGCCACTGATAACATCGAATCTATCTAGCTAAAATACGGTTATAGTTTATAGCACATTTTCTCATGTCTTATCTATTCTAGTTCGTCTTGAGACAATTAATGAGTAAATGGTGATTAAGGTTGAGTATTCTTTATACCGAAAGTTATTAGTCGCTTACATAGCTTTTTTAATAATTTTATCTATTTTGAATTGTATAAATTAGCTAGGCAAGTTACACTAATTATTCAGTACTTACTCTCCCTGAGGAGGTAAGTAGTAAAATTCATTTGCTGAATAAAAAAAGTACTGCTAATTAAAGGATCGTCATCGAAAATATATGCTGTTTTTTTATTCAAGTGAACTAGAGTTAGTACTGTACAGGTGCTCCAACGAGAACGGAATAAGGCCATTTTGTAGGTTATAGAAACATTTATATCAAAAACCAAGATTTCAAGCCATTTGACGTATTTATATATATAGATATATATATATATATATATATATATATATATATATATATATATATATATATATATATATATATATATATATATATATATATATATATATATATATATATATATATATATATATATATATATATATATATATATATATATATATATATATATATATATATATATATATATATATATATATATATATATATATATATATATATATATATATATATATATATATATATATATATATATATATATATATATATATATATATATATATATATATATATATATATATATATATATATATATATATATATATATATATATATATATATATATATATATATATGTAATGCCTGTAAACTCGGGGTTCAATTCAATCTTACGTCATATGTTGTCATTCCCTGTCGTATACATCTAAATCAGATGAGTCCGACATTTGACGTCCTGAACGTAAGTTAACTTAAGTCTTTTTGCGGCGCAATATTTCAAAACAGTTTTGAAATCGAATCAGAACGAAGCATTTTATTTGGTTTCGAAAAGCAGGTTTGTAAACGTTTTAAAAGCGTATTGAAGCCCTTTAGGTAATTCCGATTGTTTTTTTTTATATTGTGAAACCGTGTTGGGCCAAATTTGGCTGTGGACCCTTATGTATTATTTACAAATTTCACATTTTACTCAAACTATGGATAATAAAATAAGGATGGTCCAACAAAATTTAGGAGGATATAAGATTATTGACCTTTCTAATACAGCAAATTAATTATTTGGTAGGTAATTATTATTTTTATAGTATTTATCTATTATAAATCTGAGCAATGATACAATACATAAATTAAAAAAAAAACATAAAACCAAGAGAATTTGTTTTCTAGCTGAAAATTGCAAAAACTTCATTAAACACGGTCTCATTTTACGATGTCTATTTCGAAAAAAGTACAAATTATTTATTTTTCGGCAACCCTTATCAATAAAATTTACAACCAGACCTAGAGTTGCTAACTTATTATTACGATATATAGTCAACCAAGGTTAGAATCCAAATAAACATATTTATTTGATTTATTTCTATTTTGTTTATAAAATCCTGGTGTTTTTGGTCTATGACGATGACGTAGCGCGGAGGAGCAGAGACTCATTTTGAAACTTATAAACTATTTTAAATTTGCAACACCTTGGCTAAAGAGCTACACTTTAAGTGGCAATTTACAATAGAAAATATTTCACTATATGTTACACAAAATGGACTTCAAGATAATATAAATGCAATTATAGCTCTTATTTCGCTTTAAAACCGGTATTTCTGCATGTTGATTTATAGTAAGAGCGCAAGAAGACACTCTAAAAACAGTTCGCAAAAATTCTGGAGAGTCGCTATTATTACTTTTGTTAAACTAAGATATCTATTTAATTCTTGGGTAAATGGATTTGTAGAGCAGAAGAGTGGTTTAAAGAACAGCTGTTACCAAATTTAGACAAGCCATCTTTAATAACAAAAGGTAATGGATCGTATCATTCAGCATTTGTAGAGACATTTTCAAATCAAAGTTGGTCTAAGCAATCCTACATCCATTTTTTGAAACGAAAAGAATTCGATCCATACCCAACTGTGACCATGAAAGATAAAATTTGAAATGTAGCGAAGGTCGTTCCACCCAACCAGTACGAACTAATGTTATATTTGTATACAGTTGACCACCAAAAGCTCCACTTTTAATAATCGGGTAATCTATAAAAAACTTAGGACTAATTCGTTTGCCCGAAAGAAAAAACTTAGTTTATGTATGTCATGGTGCACGTTTGTATGATTTGGTAACTAGCTGTTGGTTTTTTACTATGGTCAATTTTAATGATTTTTAAGACAGTATATATTGGGGTGTTCATCACGAACTTGAATTTATACTTTTTCTGCTATATGAATATTTTTTGACATGATAAATATTGCCGCAATTAATTCCTTTGTTATCTACAACTCCAACTGAAATAGATAAAAACCCTGGATGGAGCTGCGAATCAAAGCCCCCACTTTGCATCGTTAAATCAAACAGGATATTTGCAATATTTTGAGAATAGACATGCCTAATGAACAACCAATTCAATGAGATAAGAAATGCACTGTTTGCGCTTTCTGTCTTTCGCGTCTTCACCGTATGACCACCAACCACTGTGGGCGTTGCAAGAGTGTCATTTAGGGAGAACACTGTGCCAATTGCTGTGAAAATTGTTGCCAGTAGTGTTTTTTTTGTAATTTTGCCTTGTTGCTAGAATATCCATTGAATGTTATAGATTTATCTGTATTACTAAAAGCAAAACCGTATTTCCATGAAAAGTAGTAAAGGTTACGAATGTTTAGTGTTTATGTAATTCTCAGAGTTTAGTGTTTTAGGGTTAAAAAAGAAAACTCTCCCAATCTAGTCCAAGAATTAAAAAAGGGATCGGGGTAAAGTATTTTCCCGGAAAGAGGGACGGGCATAAATACTTTCCGGTCCTATTTTTAAATCTTTCGGTAACTACTTAGTTACTTAAACGAAAACACTTGTGTAACGCAAAAATTACTTTATTGGAGAAAGTTTTTTTTTGTTACTTTTTGGAGAGCAAATGACCAAGTTGGAGCTGGTCAAAAAGTTTTAAAGTTAGCTCGGCTAGTGTGGATTACCTCTTATTTTATTGGCCAAAACTTATATGGCGCCATCTCACAGCAAATAAAAACTACTAAAAAATATATAAACAGTTTAATAAAAATTATACTAAAAGCTATAAATAGATTTTAAAAGTTTAAGGATTTTATTAGTTTTTTTTTGTACTCTGGTCTTTACATCTGCTGACAACTGACTACTTAACTGCCTGAACTGTGTATTAGCCTCTCCGGAACCTCTTCGCCTGTAGGCTTTGGATTGTCCCTTGGTTAGCCTCTTCTGTCTTCAGGACTTCAATGGTATCTCGGAGGACTCAACCACAGAACTGCTTGGCGTGGTAATCTGTCAGCCTCAGTGATTACATGTAAAGATGATTTAAAGTTTTAGACCAGAATAGTGACTTTCAACTTCAGAAATAATTACAAACTTTTTTTATGACAATTAAATCCTTAAAAATAACTATGTTATAGTGAAGTTAAATACCATATCAAATAGAATAAACTAAAATTTAAAATTGGTAACAAATTTTAATTTTCCTGTTACTCAAGAACAAAATCACAAAAGAAAAAGTATATCTATGCACTAAAAATCAAATCAGGTGAGAGGGATAAAATCAAAATAAATTTAAAAGTAAGAATAAAAAACAATATTTTGTACTCTAATTACAAAATATTTTAAAAAAATATAATCTATATGGCCTTAGCCAGTACAGGTAAATATCAATATAACATTATATATGAAATTAGATATGAAATTAACAATAAAAATGACTTTCAGCGACCATAGATGTGGTGAGTGTTTCGATAAAATTATAAAAATATGAAAAACTAGAATAATAATTTATGGAATATTGAGGTTAAGCCTCCAAAATATTGTGGCAAACGCCTAAAAAAACTTAGAGAACTCAATATTAAATTTCCTTTCGGATATTACTCAGTTTAAAAAAAAATATGTATGAAAATGCAAGTTTAAATGATCATCTTTCAATCAAATATGAAAATATTTAGCTAAACCAACTCCTGATATTAAGGTATATCAGTGATATTGAACATATGATAAAATTCGAAAGGATTACTTACATTTTCATGGGTGAAATTTTTAAGAACTTAAAACACTCACCTAACCACTATGGCGGACCCAGCTGAAGTGGCTGTACCTTTTCGGTCAACTTGTCCACTTCTATCGTCAAAAATTGACGTTTTAATCCCGGTAAAGTACGCTGTTTTACAATTTAACATATTAAAGAAATCTTTAATTTGATTCCGATTTAAAAGTCGGTAACTGCGAAATTATAACTAGATAACAGAGTTCTATGCCGAAAATCGACAATCTATAATTGGTACAAAAGCGTCAGTTACCAGATCGACCGAGAGATGGCGATACCCATCTTAAAATATCTTTTTAATTTATAAATGCAATCCAATTATAACGAAATGACTGTTTATTTTGTTATAAACCCCCTCAACCCGGTAAGAAAAATTTGGTAACTTGTTAGCAAATTTTTCACTAATAAGGAACCTAAAAAATTTTACAAGAGAATCAAAAAGTTAAAGTTAAATGCATAGTGTAATAAAAACTCTGTCTAATAATTGTACTATTATTAGAAAGGTAAAAATTGAAATAAATCCAATGTCAATAATACAAGAATTTTTTTTTTTTTTTAAAGAAAATTCTGAGGAAACTTTATATAGAAAGTTATACAGATATTTTAAATTTGTCACTTCTACAATGCTTAGGTAGCTAATATTTATGATTAGCGCCCGAAAACAAAATAAGTTAGCATGGTTATCCACCAGGTCAGGCCAATGCCTCCCCCCAAGAATGAAAAAAGCCTATGCCTCATTTCGCGCTAAGGCATATCTATCCCCAAAACAAAACGGGTGACACTTTCCCACAAGGTTTGATTTCCATCAATCCAAAGGACTAACTCGGTATACAAGCTTACTTTAAAAGATACACTGCAGAAATGACTCTAATCAAAAACCTAATATGCAAAAAAATATCCCAACCTTAGGTTAACTAGAAATTCGATAATCGACAAAAATAAAAAACAATTCTATGCAGACAATTTTGTGTCAATAAATATCTGAAAAATAAGAAGATACTTATAACTAATACTTAAAGATAAAACATAAGTTAGCCTACTATGAGATAACCAAGTCACGATCAGCTGATACATAGCACAGTAATGTACTCACAAGTTATAAGAAACTTCAAATATTAAAATGAGCCTAGCTAGAGTTGCGTACAACCTCATAATGCATAGGAAGACCTCGTGCTCTAGCCTTGAGCAAAGTTACAGCTAACAGATTCCTGGAACAATCACAATAAATCCAAGAAATGTGTCCTAAAACTAGAGAGTCCAAATGACCAAAAAAAAAAAAAAAAAATAGGATATAGCTCCACCAGGCTGAAATTAACTAAGTAATCTGATTTAAACAAAAATACTTAGCAGGTGTTCCGTAAAATGTTACTACCAGCGACCTGTCAGAGAGATATGTAGGGAAGAATGAGCTACAGTAGTCAGCCCCCCCATAAAGGCAATCCCTATGTGAATGGAACTGTAGAAATACAGCCCATTCGAACCACCGGCAAGTAACCGACCCCCCATAAACTCACCCTAGCCGATTAAGGTACCATAAAATGGAATAAATTAAGGTTCTGGCACTTACTAGCACCTAACATTACACAGCCTGGAAAAAACAAAAAAGAGATCAGATTACTGCCAATAGGCAAGTCTACCTTAGAGAACTTCCTATAATCCAAATTAATAAGCTCATGTTTATTAATTCAAAGTCACCATCGAGATTTTCAAACGTTAAAATCAGGTAATTGAGAAAAATCTTCTATATGAATATAGACAGAAATCAGATAAGATACACAAATTCGATAGAAAATCGAAATTGTCAAGGTACATAAATTCAATAAGAAAATCGAAATTTTCAAGATACACAAATTCAATAAGAAAATCGAAATTTTCAAGATACACAAATTCAATAAGGAAATCGAAATTTTCAAGATATACAAATTCAATAAGAAAATCGAAATTTTCAAGATATACAATTTCAATAAAAAATCGAAATTGTAAGATAATGGTTATATCCAGGCAAGATTTAAATTTTAGGTAAATTTTCTCAATAAAGAAAAGTCAAAAATATAGATATATACATATATATCCATCAAGTTTCACCAAGTCATCAGATAGCTATATCTAATCAAATACAAAATTTGTAGATCCATATATAAGAAGTCAAATTGTAGAAAAAATGATACGATAGAAATATCCAAAGAAAAGTCAAAAAGTTAAATGTATACACCAGTATTTTAAAAGTTGAATAACATGTCACTTTAAATTAAAGTAAGAAAATAATATGCAATAAATCCATTAAGAAAAGATAAATTAAGTAATAATAATATTGCAAAATTTGAGAAATCATTATTGGATTTTTATAAATATAAGGTAAATTAAAGATAATTTCGAACAATCATGTACTGGTCAAAAAGTACAGGATGTCCTAGAAGATATGAATATAAGATATAAGGGTCTAAAAATGAAATAATGAAAATTATATATAAGATATAAAAAGTGACATGTACATATATGTGTGACAAGTTCTTATTTGTCATTAATATATTCTGGAATAGTTTTACACAGAATATTTTCCTTACGCTGAAGAATCTAAAATGTAAAGAAAAACGATGCGAGCCCACTACTAACCCAAAGTATCGTATTCTGCGATAAGGTGTAGGGTGCAGAAAAACGATACACCAAAATTTAGGTGTATACAAGTAGAATTATTCGGAATCACTAAATGATTCTTCGTCACTTCCACAAAAATTTTCTTTTAAGTCATTAATATGCCAGTTACCAAGGTCATTACCATCCATGTCTTTTAAGTTATAAGATACTTTTGAAATTACTTTATTTACGACACAAGGTATGTATTTAGGAGCAAATTTAGCGGTATAATCATTAGGTGCATTAGATAATGTAAAATTCTTTTTCCACAATTTATCACCGACTCTAAAAGAAATATCTCTTTTTCTAAGATTATAATGTTTAGTATTTTTCTGATGATAACTTTTAATTTTATTTTGAATGTTAGAGAAAAGAGTAGGTAATTCTTGCAAGTCTTTGACATACTGGTCTTTATTAGATACTGAGGGTAAATTATTGTTTTCTTTAGGAATTTTACCATAATAAGAACCAGAAACAGGAACATTTCTACCAAATGTCAAAAATGCTAGAGAGTAACCCGTGACCTCATGTACAGCTGTTCTAATGGCTTGGCCAATCTTATATATACATGTATCCCAATCTTTATGATTTTCATGAATATAACTACGTATACAGCGTACAATATCACGGTTTACTCTTTCAGTGTGATTAGCTTGCGGATGATATCTAAGATTATAAAATATTTTTTGAACATCATAATTATTTAAAAACTGTTTAAATTCTTTGCTGATAAATTGTGGACCATTGTCACAAGCAAAAATTTGAGGAACACCAAAAACAAGAAAAATTTGATTTTCGATAAATTTAATAATACTCTTTGAAGTAGCATTAGACATGGGATGGACAAAAACAAATTTAGTAAACCAATCTACCATAACTAAAACATAGCGATTACCTTGTTTAGATCTGACATAAGGACCCAAGAGATCTGCTGAAAGCATTTGAAATGGAAAATTTACATTTCTGCAATCACCCATGAGGCCTGGTGTTGCTTTATTAGGAGCTTTATTAGCTTGACAGACTGTACATCTACGTACATATCGATAAACATCCTTACGAAGTCCTGGCCAGTAATATAAAGATAAAATACGAGATAAAGTTTTAGATATTCCAAAATGTCCAGAACATTCATCGTCATGATTCAGTTTAAGAATTTCTTTACGATTCATAGTAGGTATGACTATTTTCCATTCATTAAGATTACTAGATATTCCATAAGAATTAAATATATGTTTATACAGGAGATTATCCTGAACACAAAATGTAGGAAACAAGTTAGGATTTTTAGAAACTTTAGAAACCATATCAGTATACCATTTATCAGGAATCAAGGTAGCTACGTCAAAAACAGAAATATCAGAATCACTTTCATGAGGAAGAGATCGAGATAGAGCATCAGCGACAACATTTAGAGAACCTTTTCGATGTACCACTTTGAAATCAAATTGAGATAATTTTAATGCCCACCTGGCCAATTTCCCAGTAGGATTCGAGATATTATGAAGCCAAATTAATGCTGAGTGATCTGTGTAGACTGTGAAAGTTGTACCCTCTACATAACTTCTAAATTGTTCAATGCCAAAGATTAAGGCAAGCATTTCTTTTTCAGAAACAGAATATTTACGTTGGCATTTATTCAGGGTTTTACTAGCATATGCTATAGGGTGTTCGAAACCGTCTGGTTCTTGAAAAAGAACGGCACCCATGCCAGTATCGCTTGCATCTGTCTGAATGAAAAAAGGTTTAGAGAAGTCAGGGCTAGTCAAAACAGGTGCATTTGTAAGCCTATACTTAATCTCAAGGAAAGCTTTATCAGCTTCAGAAGTCCATGAAATAGATTGACCCTTTTTCCGGCCCTTTAAAAGATCTGTGATAGGAGAAGAAATAGAAGAAAAGTCCTTAATAAAGCTTCGGTACCAACCGACTAATCCAATAAGCCTTTTAATTTCAGTTGCATTTTTAGGGACAGGGTAATTTTGAATAGCTGAAATTTTTTCTTCATCAGTGTGCAATCCGTTTTTATCAACAACATAACCTAAATAATTTAAAGATGGTCTACAAAATTTACATTTTTCAAGATTTATTGTTAAGTTAGCATACTTTAAAAGATCAAAAACTTGTTTTAAAATTTTTAAATGTAATTCGAAAGTTGGAGTACTTATTATTACATCATCCAAATAAACAAAACAATAAGGTTCCAAAGCTGGACCTAAAATAATATCCATTGCACGCTGCATAGTAGCTGCACTATTAATCAAGCCAAAAGGCATTACTTTATATTCGAAAAGACCACGACCCTGTACTGCGAATGCTGTTTTTGGTCTAGAAGATGGATCAAGAGGTATTTGATGAAAAGCTTTACGTAAATCTAGTGAAGACAAATATTTTGCATCTCGTAGTTTAGAAAGTATTGTATCAATTCTTGGCATTGGATAGGAGTCTTTAATACTGACTAGGTTAATTTTTCTTGCGTCGTATACTACTCTGTATTCCCCTGACTTTTTATCAACTATCCAAAGAGGACTACACCAAGGAGAATTAGAAGGTTGTATTATATTTAATTTTAACATCTCATCAACTTCTTTTCTAAGATGTTCTTGCATTTTTGGAGAAAGTGGATATTGTCTTTGCCTGATGGGCTTAGCATCACCAGTGTCAATTGAATGAGAAATGACATGTGTTAGTCCTAATCTATCAGATGAGTCTATGCTCTTAAACATATCAATTACAATATTTAATTCATTTCGTTGTTCTAAAGTCAAATCATTTAAATCCAATATTGAATTAATTGTGTTACATTCAACCACCTTGCAATCATAAGATGAGTTATAGAAATCAGCTTTTATTTTAAACATTTGTAAAAAGTCGACACCCAAAATTAATTCATGTATAACACTCGGTATAATAAGAACTTTAATTTCATGTAAAATATTATTTAAATTTATAGGTAAATTAACATATCCCAGATAATCTTGTATTTTTCCATCTGCAGTTGAAACATTTAAAATTGTGTCATAATGAATTTTAAGATTTAATTTTTGTAAGAGAGAAAAACCACCAGAACCAAGAATACAATTATTTGAACCAGTGTCTACCAATGCCAATATATCGATATTATCTACAGAAATTTTTAAGTAAGGCCTAGAATCATTTTCTTTTTTTGAAAATATAGGAGATATAAAACTTTGAGAATTTTTAAGAGAAAAGAAATTTTTTATATAATTCAGCCATTCTGACCATTCCTCATTTGAAGTTTTAAAAGTTATTGGTTTTCTGAATTCTGTGTGTTGCTTTGTGTTAGATGATGTGACTCTGAAGGGATTTGATTTGTCGAATTGGTGACGGCATGTACTTGAGACGTGTCGCCACCTCGCTTGAAGTTTTTTGAACAATTACATTTAGATTTTATAACACCTTTTTTTCCACATCCATAGCAAAATAAATTTTTTGGAAAACGACAGTCGGTATAGCTATGACCATTTCTATCACAATTCCAACATACTTTAATTTTATTAAAAGTAGATACATTACTGTTTTTAGAAAATCTATTTTGACCATTATTAAAATTGTTTTTTGAACCATTAAAGGAACAACCATGTGATAAATTACTTTGACTGTTCGATACATTTTTATTTTTTGAATTATCAAAAGAACTACTTTGTGCAAAATTTTTGTGATCCTGTGGTTTATAGTTTAATTCCGGTTCCAATAAATTACTATCATTAGAAGGAGGTGCTTTATATCTATCAGACCAAGACCTAGATTCTTCGAGTTTTTTGCATAAGTTAGAAAGTTCAGAAATAGTATTAATATCAAGTAAAGCTGATTGGTTAATATAAAATGGCAAAAGATTCCTACGTATCTGATCAACTCTTGATTTTTCAGAAGGTAAATTGGATAATTTATGATAAAGACATTCCATGGAAGAAATATACAAAGTTATTCTCTCATCATTACCCATGGTACGGTTTTGTATTTCAGTAAGCAAATCCTGTTCATAGAAATATGGTAAAAAATCAGATTTTAATTTAATTACAACTTCATCCCAATTTGAAAAATTATGCCTATTTGTAGAAAACCAAGTCCATGCGGGACCTTTAAAAATATCACAAGCTGATAAAAACAAATCTTGTTTTGTAACATTACGACTTATTCTAAGTTCTTCAATTTTTTCTAAAAATGATATGACAGATTCATTATTTGTGGAGCCATCGAAACTGACATTCCACTTATAAGGAGGTATTGATTTTCTATTATTATTATGTACTGAAGGTACAGAAGGAATTGTCATATTAGGAATAGTTTCGGTAGGTGTAGAAGTACTGGCATGATTTTCCAAACTATCCAATTTAAATGCAAAGTCACCCTCAAGAGTAAGAATTTTAGTCATTAGAGATTGCTTATCTGAAATTTGTTGTTGATCAATAGGTAAGAGTCTTTGGACTCTGTTAGATAAATGAGTTAACCTATCTTCTATTCTTTTTTTCTCGATCGAAGAAGCAGTAAATTTAGTTACCAAACTAAACAAATCATTAAAAGTCTCATAAGCCCCTTTCAGATCGACTACAAATGGTTTACTATTAGACGGTTCAATAAAACTTCTATTTGAGGATTCTTGTTTAAGACAACCCCTTAAGATTTTTCTTTTTTCCTCTACTGACAATTGAGCAGCGTTCTCAACTTGACGTAGATCTAATTCATAAGTTAATTCATTAGTTTTAAGATTATTTACATCCATTTTGGTATATATCAGAGGTAAGATAAAATAATGCAGATATAGATATAGTTAAAAAGAAATAATAGTTTCAAGTAAATATGTATGTTAAAAATCAAGGAATAAAAAAAATAACGATATAATATATTATAGACAAATAACAAAAAAAAATAAAAAATGTAATGACCAGAATTTTTTTTTTTTTTTTGAAAATCTTGAGTATCAGTTTACAAAAAATTATTTACTGTGAGAAAATGACCAACAAAATAAAGTTTCATTAAGCACACCACTTAAAAACACGTTGGGCGTCAATTTGTAACGCAAAAATTACTTTATTGGAGAAAGTTTTTTTTTGTTACTTTTTGGAGAGCAAATGACCAAGTTGGAGCTGGTCAAAAAGTTTTAAAGTTAGCTCGGCTAGTGTGGATTACCTCTTATTTTATTGGCCAAAACTTATATGGCGCCATCTCACAGCAAATAAAAACTACCAAAAAATATATAAACAGTTTAATAAAAATTATACTAAAAGCTATAAATAGATTTTAAAAGTTTAAGGATTTTATTAGTTTTTTTTTTGTACTCTGGTCTTTACATCTGCTGACAACTGACTACTTAACTGCCTGAACTGTGTATTAGCCTCTCCGGAACCTCTTCGCCTGTAGGCTTTGGATTGTCCCTTGGTTAGCCTCTTCTGTCTTCAGGACTTCAATGGTATCTCGGAGGACTCAACCACAGAACTGCTTGGCGTGGTAATCTGTCAGCCTCAGTGATTACATGTAAAGATGATTTAAAGTTTTAGACCAGAATAGTGACTTTCAACTTCAGAAATAATTACAAACTTTTTTTATGACAATTAAATCCTTAAAAATAACTATGTTATAGTGAAGTTAAATACCATATCAAATAGAATAAACTAAAATTTAAAATTGGTAACAAATTTTAATTTTCCTGTTACTCAAGAACAAAATCACAAAAGAAAAAGTACATCTATGCACTAAAAATCAAATCAGGTGAGAGGGATAAAATCAAAATAAATTTAAAAGTAAGAATAAAAAACAATATTTTGTACTCTAATTACAAAATATTTTAAAAAAATATAATCCATATGGCCTTAGCCAGTACAGGTAAATATCAATATAACATAGATATGAAATAAACAATAAAAATGACTTTCAGCGACCATAGATGTGGTGAGTGTTTCGATAAAATTATAAAAATATGAAAAACTAGAATAATAATTTATGGAATATTGAGGTTAAGCCTCCAAAATATTGTGGCAAACGCCTAAAAAAACTTAGAGAACTCAATATTAAATTTCCTTTCGGATATTACTCAGTTTAAAAAAAAATATGTATGAAAATGCAAGTTTAAATCATCATCTTTCAATCAAATATGAAAATATTTAGCTAAACCAACTCCTGATATTAAGGTATATCAGTGATATTGAACATATCGTTAGTCCAATGTTACAAAGTTGTAAGCGCCACTTTTTCCAAAAATGGTATTTTGGGATTACTGAGTAGTATGTGCGTGTCTCTAGCTATTCTCGGAATAATAAAGTTGTATGTCGATGTTTTTTAGGTTAGACAACCAAGAATACATAAGGGTATGTTTTGAAACAAACAAGATAATAACACAAAGTTGTATGTGCTCACATACAATTTTGTTATTGCTATTAGAATGTGTGGATTAAGTTGCATAGTTGTATGTGTGTTTACATTTTTTTCTGCTACAGTACCGGCGTTTACGACCTGTTGACGCGTGTTTGAGTTTAGTTATTAGTTTTATTTGCACAAAATAGGTGGTTCAGTGACAAAAAATATAATAGTATTAGTGCTTCAAATCAATGGATAGTTCTTCTGATAGTGAGGATAATCTAAAAAGAATAATGATGCGAGAAAAACGACGCCGACATCAAAAAGACCAGTAAGTTTTTTTTAAGAAAAATTAAGATTTTTATGAAGTAAGACAGTAATGCTATTTTAGAATGGGAGAGGATACTTCAAAAGGCACACAAAATGATATATTCGACAGCGATAATTATGATTCTGACGTAGATAAAGAATATTTGCCAGAATCGCCTACAGAATCTAGCCGGTTTGTTTGTAAATATAGTATTTAATAAAAATAACTATAATTAATTTTTGATTTGCTTTATATAGCCCAGAAGGAAACGATTTCCAAGAAGGTGAAGGTCATATTACAGCAGAAAATAGTCAGACCGAAGAACAGAAAAAAACTCGCAAAAGAAGGAGGGACACAAAGTCTTGGAAGTGCAATATAAGAAAAAAAGCTCATGATGAAGGAAAAGAATACATATCAGCACGGAAAGAATTAGTTCCTGCAAAACATGTGACAAACAAAAAGAACTGTTTAAATCGCTGTATTTACGAATGTCAAAAGTTTATTAGTGAAGAAGAAAGAGCCAACATTTTTCAACACTATTATACGCTTAATGAATTAGCAAAAAAATTATTTTTGATCTCCACTACCAAAAAGTTTTCTGTTCAACGGCATAGAAAAGGAAAAAATGCAGAAAACAGTCGTCGAAAATACACTTTTCATTCCTTTTTCAACGTACGTGACCAGACGATTGAAGTTTGTAAGCGGTTTTATCTGGGGACCTTAAGTATAAGTCAAACTCCGATCTACAACGCACACTTAGGAAAGCAAGTTGAGTCGAATACACCTAGACAAAGTCAGTAAGGAAAACATGTCAAACACAAAATTCCTGATGATGCTAAAAACTTGGTTAAAATGCACATCGAAAGTTTCCCCAATGTAGAATCTCACTACTGTCGTGCAAATAGTAGTAGAGAGTACCTCGACTCAAACCTAAGTATTGCAAAAATGTATTTGCTCTATGTGGATTTTTGCATGTCAAAAAATAAACAGCCTGTTAAAGAATCGTTCTACAGACATGTTTTTTGTAATGAATATAATCTTTTTTTCCATACGCCAAAAAAGGACACATGTGACTTGTGTGAGGAAGTAAAATTATTGACAAAAGAAAATAGACTAACCGCTGAAAAAAATGAAGAATATTTAATGCATACCACAGAAAAAACTGCTTGCAGAAATGAAAAAAATAATGACAGGGAAAAAAAAAACACGATCTTTTTGTGTTTTGACTTACAAAATGTTTTGTCATGCCCACGAGCAGAAATAAGTAGTTTTTACTACAGAAGCAAGTTTAATGTCTACAACCTGACAGCTATCCTATCAAGCACTAAACAAGTATATTGTGCAATTTGGCATGAAATGTTTATGGGACGAACTGGCAATGATATTGCTAGTGCTGTAGTAACAATTTTGGAAAGGGTATTCAGTGATCATCCAGATATCTCCAATATAGTTTTATGGAGTGATAGTTGTGTTCCACAAAACCGGAATTCATTGATGTCATACGCTATAGCATTTTTTTTACAGAAGCACCCTAATATAGCTACTATTACAATGAAATTTTCAACACCTGGACATTCTTTTGTCCAGGAAATAGACAATGTGCATAGTTGTATCGAAAGAGTGCTCAAAAAAACCGAGTATTCCTCTCCAGTATCTTTGATTAGACTTCTATTAAAAGTCAACCTCAGAAAACCTTACTGCGTAATTCAAATGAACGCTAACCATTTTAGAGACTTCAAGACTTGTGCAGGACAACTTGATTATAAGAAAGTACCGTATTCCAAAGTTAAATCCTTAAGATTTTCACAAGCGTTTTTTGCATTGGAATATAAAACTTCTTTTATTGGTGAAAGCTGGATAAAAGTTAATCTGAAGTCCTCCACTCCTCGAACAAGAACAGCAACAGCGTCATCAATAGTGCCGATTCCAAAGCACGCAGACATAAAGAATACTATATCCGCCGAAAAAATATCTGCTATTAAAGCAATGCTGACCCACATGCCCGAAGTTGATAGGCAGTTTTACACCACTATTTTAAAATTGTGAATATCTTTTTTGTTTCGAACGTTTCATGTATTTAGTTAAGTTGGATTTGTAAGGGTAAAACATGCTGGTTTCGTTAAAAAAAGAAAAGTATTTGATTTTTTCTAATTTAAATGTTTTAGTTAGTTAGAAAATGTAATCTGTATAAAACTACTGGTACGTTTCGTTACTTTAAGTACAACTTTAAGTGTTTTAGTTAGGTCAACCAAGTTGTATGTGTAGCAAAAATAAAGTTTTTAAATCTTGTTTAGAGAAACAAAATTGTATGTTATTTTTTAAATTGTCCTATTTTCCTTAAAAATTACTTTTAACTATTTTTTTCTATCGAATTCTTACTCAATTTTCGTAATTTAAGTATAAATTTAGTTTCATCATGATTCTAAAGTCAACTATGTTCCGTAGGAACCACAAAATTTTCAAATCTTTCTCCTGTAAAATTTGCTTTTATGTACTTACAACTGTGTAACTCTAGGCAAGCGATATGATAAAATTCGAAAGGATTACTTACATTTTCATGGGTGAAATTTTTAAGAACTTAAAACACTCACCTAACCACTATGGCGGACCCAGCTGAAGTGGCTGTACCTTTTCGGTCAACTTGTCCACTTCTATCGTCAAAAATTGACGTTTTAATCCCGGTAAAGTACGCTGTTTTACAATTTAACATATTAAAGAAATCTTTAATTTGATTCCGATTTAAAAGTCGGTAACTGCGAAATTATAACTAGATAATAGAGTTCTATGCCGAAAATCGACAATCTATAATTGGTACAAAAGCGTCAGTTACCAGATCGACCGAGAGATGGCGATACCCATCTTAAAATATCTTTTTAATTTATAAATGCAATCCAATTATAACGAAATGACTGATTATTTCGTTATACTTGTTTAAAATTTCAACTTAAATGAAGTGAAAATTTTAAACAAGTGTTCTCGTATACTTAGTTGAAATGGATTTCCTTCAAGTAACGACTAGTTCTGTTCAATATATTTTTCGGTCTATTAAAGTGTTCACGTGAGCCAATATATGTGGGTTTTAAAAAAAAAATTAGTCCGAGTCTCTTTACAGGCCTCTCATGCCAAAACACTCCTGCAAAGTGCTGGAAAGTGCCTGTTCGGCCTGTAACGTATCAGTTTCCGGTCTTCTAATGTTAATTACTAATATTTTTAAATATTTATTAGAACTCTTATTTTTTTAAAAATAAGTGGCTATTCCAGGTAACTTGAAATATCAAAAAAGTTATCAGTTAATGTTAATTTTAGCGATATACTAAAATTAATAATTAATGTAAGGACGTAGCCCATGCAAGCATTGGACTAGTGGTCCTTCTAAAACGTGCACTACAGAATGCTAAACATTCTAAATGGTACGAATTCGCAAAAGACAAAAAATATAATCATAAGAGTAAAATAAGACTAAAAAAATATATGTCAAATAATAAAATAAAAAAAGAGATAATGTGACAACATATTTACACGATAATACAATTTAATGAGTAAACAAATATCGCACAAAACATACGAACAAAAGAAAATCACATAGACAATCCTTTTAATTTTAAAATTCTGGTAAAATGCCGAGTCTGAAAAGGTCATATTCGGGAAAGTATCGATTGTAATTTGTATACTAGTCGATCAACAAATGCACTAAACTCATAATTTGTACGGTGAAATCTTTCAAAAAATAGCTGCCAATTGTCTTGTTCTCGTAATAGGAACTACAAATGAGACTGACTACAGCAATATTTCATAGTTAATCGCCCCGTTTAATAACTAGCAGTGCTATTTTTCTCCGAAAAACTCCAGGGTTTGTAGGCCACAAAGAACTGTTGCATTATAAGACAGACCTCGGTATGGAAAATTAAATTTAAACAAAAGATATTTTGCAAATTTATTTGAAACTTTTTCAATTCTGTCAATGTGACACTGAGATGAAGGACTCCATATAGTTTGTAGAGACAAGCAATAGCTTTAGTATCAGTGACATGCTTAGTATATCGTTTAAAAAAGCCTAGCAATCTGAAACCCTTAATTACTATGTTATCAATGTCAGTGGCGGCTCCTCCATTAGGTCATATGGTCAATGACCCCCCAATAAATGTTTCCAAACAGAAAATAATAAATAAATTATATTTTTTTAATTTCTTTTAAATTTAGAAATTCCTTCTATTATTCTAAGCGTGTACTCATTGAATGTTCATGTTGATTCCGCGGCAGTAGCACTATCGATCTCCGAAGGTTTCGTTTGGTTGGACCACGAGGCTGGTGGCCCGCGATGTCCTCGTTGTTATAAACGGAGAGGAGTTTTTCCCAGTTGTATATATATGTTATATCCGTTATAGCCACGTGTATTCATTGACCTTCAGTCGCAGGGGAACGGATATGGCCATTTCAACATTTCAAGGAATGCATTGCAAGCAGTATTTTCGAGTTGCAGTTCTCACAGCTTGAAGGTGCTGCCTCATCATTTCAAAACATATAAATTAAGCACCAATTGTAAATATTAGTTAGTTCATATCAGATACTGTTATTATGTCAGTTTAAGTTTCAAATTATACGGTTTAAGTTTTACAATTATACAAAGTATTTTGTAAGTGAATAAATAATATTTTTAAAAAGTGAATTTTTGAAATAAAAGTGTAACAAATTGGCGCAGTCGGTAGGATTCGTCTAACGTCGGCAGAACAAGGAAGCCCTAACTGTTGACGGCGGATCGCAAATCCCTTAACGAAGAAAAGAACCATATCAAGGCGTCCTCACTCAAAGATAGCTGCGGAAGGAACACCTGGTGAAACCTCTGGCAGTCCTAAGAGAACAAGACGACCAATGCTCCTGTTTACGTAAGTGACATTGAATTATCCCGTTTTAAGTGTTGTATTTTATTTTATTTTACTGTTCGATTGTCTATACGTAGTTTTCTACCCTGATTTTAATTTTCGTATATTCTACCCTGAATTTGAAGAAAAGCTAAACCTTTATTTACCAATTTTATAATTTGAAAAATAGCCTAATATTTTGTGTTTTTATTTTCAAAAAGAATTTTAATTTGTATTCTTATAAAAATTTAAAGCAATTAACAAAATGCCCGAAACACGTTCTCAACAAATCCAACCAGCTGCACAGCAAACAACACAAAGTGCTGAAGTAGAAATCGAGCCTTACAGGCTATCCGAAATATTTTCTATAGTGCCTGAATTTGAAGGCGATCAAATCTCCTTAGGTACCTTTTTAAACGCGTGCGATTGTGCCTATAAAATGGCAACAGCGGATCAAAGACTCTTGTTAACGATTCATATAAAAAATAAACTTAAAGGAAGAGCCGCACAATTAGTAAATTCGAGAAATCCAGGAACATATACCGAAATTAAACAACTTTTAAATCTCCATTTTGGCGACTCAAGGGACTTATCGTCTCTTATACAGGATCTTCAAAGACTCCGTCAAGTTCCCGGCGAGTCCGCCCTTACATTTTATAATCGGTTACAAGTTTTAAATGCAAAAATGCTTTCGAGTATTCAAAAAGCTTCTAACCTCCCTAATGATCAAAAAGCTGCACAAAGCAGATTAATTGAAACAATGAGTTTAAATACGCTTTTAACTGGACTAGAACCTCGTCTAGGCCAAATCATTCGTGCAGGAAACCCGGGAGACCTTTTAGAGGCCCACTCCCGCATTAGAAAAGAATTACAGCTCTCCTATTTTGAAAACCAAAAAATAAACAAACCAAATTCTCCGAAACCTCAACCGATTAGGAAACCTTTACCACAAATTATAAAATGTCATAAATGTGAACGCACCGGACACATAGCTCCAGAATGCCGTACACAACCAATGTCCCAACCTGGTTATTCCCAAAATAGCGGTAACGTAAACTACCAAAGACAGTTTCCTTCTTCCAGCCAACCTCATTTTTCTCAGCAAAACAGACCCAACACATTTTCATCTCAATATAGACCTCCTGCAGCTGCCCAACAAAACCAAGCTGCATCCCGTCCTCCTATCATGCAGAGAGACTCAAATTTTTACCCAAACCAACAGAGAGCTCACCACGTAAATTATGATAACCCATATTACGAAGAACCCCAATATTACGAGTATTCTCAAGATGATAGTAACTTCGAAAACCAAGAATACTGTATTCAAAACGACCAAACTTTTACAAGTCATTCCGAAGAATTTGACAGCTCAGAATTTCAAAATTTTCCGTCTCCCCTTCACAAGAACCACCCACCGGACAGCATTACCAAATTGATCGACCCGATGTTGGAACTACAGAGTCAGATTCAGACAATGAATTTAGACGATTTCGACCCCAATGTGAACTTTCCGGAACAACCGTTCCTTTGAACCCATTTCTTACTGTTAATCCCAAGAACCTGTACTATATAAACGATGCTTCAAATACCTTCAAACTTTTAATCGACACCGGAGCAGGGATATCTATTTTTAAAGAAAACACCGTCAAGAGATTTCCCCATCGGACAGCAGAAAACGTTACTATTCAGGGCATAACAAATCAAAAATTGTCTATATTTGAATCCACACTTGTCCCTTTTGAGATAGGTAACCCACATAAAGTGTATATTTATAATCTAGATATCGATTTTGATGGCATCTTAGGACTTGATTTTCTTGAGCATTATGAATGCATAATCGATCTTAAATCAAAAAAATTAATAACCAATTTTAAAACGATTCCATTGCACAAAGTCGGTGCTATTACAACCCCAAATAATGTCAATAAAAGTGAGATACACAATAAAATTTCTATCGATGCCCGCACAGAGAAAATATTCAAATTAACCTGTAATCTAAAAAATACTGACGCCCTGTTAACGGCTCAGGAAAAAGAAAAGGTTCGTCTACCTAGTGCGATTGTACAAACGGCGAATTTATGACTTCTATTTTAAACGCAAACGCCATCCCGAAATCCATAGATTTTTCCGATCTTTCTATAGAGCCATTCACGTCAAGCGACGTCATACTAAACTTAAATACTCAAGATGATTATGCGTCCGACCAAATTGATAGAGTACAAATAATCCGAAATGAGCTAAGAACGGAACATCTTAACTCCGAAGAAAAGGAGATGATCACAAACCTCTGTTTAGAATACTCTGACATATTTTATATTGAGGGTGATAAGCTAACGTTCACCAATGAAATCAAACATGTAATAGAGACTAACAACGCAAAGCCTGTATTCACGAAATCTTATAGGAATCCTCAGATGCACAAAGAGGAGATGAAAACACAAATAGGAAAAATGTTAGAACAAGGAATTATCCGGCCCTCTATCTCACCGTGGTCTTCACCGGTGTGGGTGATACCCAAAAAACTCGATGCATCCGGGAAACAAAAGTGGCGTGTAGTTATAGACTACAGAAAGCTGAATGATCTTAGTATTGACGATAAATACCCTTTGCCAAATATTTCAGATTTATTGGACCAATTTGGTAAATGTCAATATTTCTCGACGCTTGATCTCGCGTCCGGCTTTCATCAAATTGAGATCACTCCCGATGACATACCTAAAACAGCATTTTCAGTCGATAACGGACACTATGAATTCGTCCGAATGCCATTCGGTCTAAAGAATGCCCCGTCCACGTTCCAGCGTGTCATGGACAACATTTTTTTGGGCATCCAAAACGAGCGTTGCCTTGTATACATGGACGATATAATCGTCTACTCGCCCACCATACATGAACATATAGACCGACTAAAGGAAGTTTTTAAACGTCTCCGAAATGCAAATCTTAAAATCCAACCCGATAAGTGTGAGTTCTTGAGAAAGGAAGTTGCTTATCTGGGACATCTTGTCACGAAAGATGGTGTAAAACCCAATCCCTCAAAAGTAGAATGCATTAAAAACTTCCGAGAACTAAAAATGCAAAGGACATTAAGTATTTCCTGGGATTAGCGGGATATTACCGCAGATTCATCCCGAACTTCGCATAAGTGTCCAAGCCTTTAACCCAACTCCTAAAAAAGGACGTCCCATTCCTCTTTGATTCTGAATGCAAATAAAGAAAGCCCTAATTACAGACCCCATTCTCATCTACCCTAATTTTGAGGAAACCTTCCTCCTGACTACAGACGCAAGCGCATTCGCAATAGGCGCTGTGCTGTCACAAGGGCCAGTCGGAAAAGATCTACCAATAGCTTTCGCATCTAGAACACTTTATAGCGCAGAAACTAAATACTCCACCATCGAAAGGGAGCTACTGGCAATTGTATGGGCCGTAAAACATTTCCGCCCTTATCTTTTTGGACGAAAGTTTACACTTATTACGGACCACCGGCCATTAACCTGGCTCTTTTCGATTAAGGACCCTGGTAGTAGGCTTACTCGCTGGCGTCTAAAATTAGAAGATTACAACTATAAAATCGAACATAAGCCCGGAAAGATAAACAAAAATGCAGACGCCCTATCCCGAATAAAGATTAATTACTTCCAAAAATGCGCAAATTTCCAATCAAAATTTGCCATTTTTGCCGCTAACGAAAATGATAGCGAAAATGACGACTAAAGCCAACCAGACCCAAATGCCGTCGAAATAGACGACGAACACATCACACAAGAATATAACAAATTTGTAGATCTCTACCAAACGAGATCAATAATTGACTATTCCAAAGTCGTATTCTCAAATTCGCAGCTTTTAGATAAATCGCATAAATTAATTATTACCTTTTTCTGGCAAAACAAACTAGAGGAAATGCATTACAAAATAATCGTGGATATCTTCGAAGAAAACATTCATTTTGAAAACATGAGCGTTAACATTGCCTCTAGCAAAACTGTAAAAGATAGAAAATACTTTATTATCCCAATACCATTCGACCCGGAAATTGTAGCCCAACACCTGTTCTATGTTCTATTTAAGGCCCAAAATGAATTCGATCCCTCTAAAACATTTTATGTAGAAAATGATTTAGCACTGCCCATTCTCGAAATGTTCTCATTTATCTTTGCCGATAAAGAGATAAAACTTAAAATCTGTCAAAATGTTGTAAGATCCCCAGACGCTGACGAAATTCCCCAAATTTTAGAACACTACCATTCAGGCAAAACTAATTTGCATCGGGGAATAAACGAGACAGTCAGGCGCATAAGAGAAAAGTATAATTGGCCGAACTTAACAAAAGATGTTGAAAAATTAATTAAAGCCTGCGAAATATGTCAGAGGGTGAAAATATGTCGGAAAAATTTAAGTACACCACTCGTTATAACGGAGACCCCAAAAACCCCGTTTGAAAGAGTAAACATTGATATCTTCGAATATCCAACCAGATATTACGCACTCACAGTTCGAGACGAACTTACGAAGTTCACGCAAGCCTACCCAATAGACGACAAAAAGGCGTCAACGATTGTAAATACCCTATTAGTATTTTTCCAGCATTATGGAACACCCCTAAGAATACATTGTGACTATGGGCGTGAATTTGATAACTCGTTAGTTAAAGACCTTTGTGAATTGTTTAATACAAAACTAACATTCTCTAGTGTAAATCATCCCCAGTCTAATGGGTCCATCGAAAGGTTCCATGCAACCTTATCAGAAATGATTAGAGCGAACGTAGCAGAAAACCCTACAGAACATCCGTTTAATGTATTACCCTACGCGGTAATCTGTTATAATAATACTAAAAATAAAACACACGGGTTTACTCCGTTTGAACTCATTTTCGGTCACACGTCAAGTAGGCCACCTGAAACATTATACAATCAGGAAAAATTAATATCGAAATACATACGAGATCTTAATAACCGCATGGAATATTATTACAAAATCGCTAAGGCAAAAACAGAAAGACAAAAAGAAAAAGCAAAAGTCAGGTTTGACGAACACGTATCTCCTATCCCCGAATACAAAGTTGGCGATAAGGTATACGTCAAAGAGTCACAAATAAAATCAAAATCCGAAAACAAATTTAATGGTCCTTTTGAAATTACACAAGTGTTTCAAAATTCCGCCATTCTTCTTAATCCTCGGACAAATCAGTCATCTAAAGTCAACTTCGATAGGTTGAAACCCTATTTTGAATAAGAATATTCTTCTTTGCAGATTCCTCGGGCTGCTCTCGGTAGGCCTGTCCCAATTTTCCATAACACCTATCAACAACACACTCGGAATATTCTTCCATGAAGAAGGTTCTGTCAAAGTGTCAAACGACAAATGGACACTCCTCGTGTATAAAGATCTTTCTTACATAAAAGAAGCTATCGTGAATAACGATAAAATCCTAGAAGGATTACTAGACGGCTTCATAAACGTTGACTCGCCTAGAATGATATCTTTCAGATCCGAAATACAAACACACGTTAGCCTGCTTAATCAAATATCCGATTCTGTCAATTTAAAATATAAAGAAATAATCGCAGATACGAAAAAATATAGTCACAGGGAGAGGCGCGGAATATTTAACGGAATTGGCACGATCTGGAAATCCATAACTGGAAACCTCGATGCCTCAGACGGTGAATATTTCAATGAATGCATTGATAAAGTCAACCAAGACGAAAGACATATCGAGAACCTCCTTAAAAATCAGATATCGGTTACTACTTCAGTCATAAAAACTTTTAACGCATCAATACAAAAACTTCAAATAGACGAAGAAACATTTAACCGAGACATAATCGAAATCCATAAATCGATAATAGACATATCTGATGACCTTGCGTTTTACGATGCTCAAATAAGAACATTAGACTTATGTGAATCATTAATGGAGAGTTACTCCTTTCTAGAAAACTTTCTTAACGACGCTCTAAATGCTATATCATTCGCTAGACTAAATATTTTACATAGCTCAATAATAACCCCAGGAGATCTGATTAGTTCCCTTCAAGAAATTTCACAATCTCTTAGAAAAAATAATCTACCTCTACCTGTGTACTCTTCAACACTCGCACAATACGTTGAGATTATCGAACTTGAGGCATATCAATCAGACACTAAAGTAGTGTTTATTTTAAAAATACCTTTAGTAAATCCTGAAAGCTATGCCTTATATCATCTTTATCCAATACCTGTGTTGGATAATCGAACAGAATTTCACCATATAATTCCTACAACACAAAAATATATAGCGCGGGACGATGATTCAATGTTATACGTTTCTTTTCAAAACCTAGAAGGCTGTAAATCAATAGGACGAAACCAAAAGATCTGTTCAGATGTTCTACCCTACCCAATAGACAGCGAAGCGATTTGTGAAGCTCAGCTCCTTAGAGGACCAAACCAGTTACCTAAGACATGTCAAGTATCAATTCTTCTGGCAAAAGGATACAACGTCAAAGGTATCGACCTAAACTTTTGGTTGATTACTGTGTCAGATCCATTACCAGTTACTATCAAATGTGAAGGAAGAGAAGTCAAGACGAACATTATCAATGTCAATTCCCTCCTTAAACTTCAACCGTATTGTAACGCCTTTATAGGGAGCACACGCGTTCACGCCAAGGCTATCATCGACAAGTATCAAAACGTTACTTACAAAAGCCACCCAGTTTTGATCCCATACAAGTGCTGCCAACACATCTCATCGAAGCTTCATATCCCAGACCTCAAACCTCTAAAACTGAACAAGATAGATGTAGAAGATCTCAATATTGCTCAGCACAAACTAGACCAATATTCAGAAGAACTGGACAAACTAATAAACCAACCTTTTGTCTACAAACACTTGTCTTGGTTCTCAATCATCACAATAGTACTTCTAGCCAGCCTACTCGTCCTGTACATATTATGTAAGTGTCGTCGTAAGAGACTACCCAGCATCACCATGGCTCCACTAGATGATGGTTCACCACCTCCGCCCAGACCACTGCAGCGAAAGACAGTCAAGAGCAGACTAAGCAGTATTCTTGCGAGAAGACGGCCAGCTATCCATCCCCAAGCCGAAGAAGAAGACGAAGACGAACTTTAAGTGATTTTACAAAAGTTAAAACATTGTATTAACTTTTGACTAAAAGGGGGGTTGTTATATCCGTTATAGCCACGTGTATTCATTGACCTTCAGTCGCATGGGAACGGATATGGCGATTTCAACATTTCAAGGAATGCATTGCAAGCAGTATTTTCGAGTTGCAGTTCTCACAGCTTGAAAGTGCTGCCTCATCATTTCAAAACATATAAATTAAGCACCAATTGTAAATATTAGTTAGTTCATATCAGATACTGTTATTATGTCAGTTTAAGTTTCAAATTATACGGTTTAAGTTTTACAATTATACAAAGTATTTTTAAGTGAATAAATAATATTTTAAAAAGTGAATTTTTGAAATAAAAGTGTAATATATATATATATATATATATATATATATATATATATATATATATATATATATATATATATATATATATATATATATATATATATATATATATATATATATATATATATATATATATATATATATATATATATATATATATATATATATATATATATAATTATATATATATATATATATATATATATATATATATATATATATATATAATCAACAAACACTTTGGGTTTCACGTTTTTAATTATTATGTATGTATATGTTACTGCGAATAATACTTTATATTAATTTTTCATGTAAAGTAATTATATAATAACTGCTGCCAAGCAACTACTTAAGGAATTGACTCCAAGGTCGTCTTTTCTTTTCCGTGACATAATAGTAATTATTCAAAGTTACTATTTCTAATCTGTTTACTAAATCACAACTTTTAAGTATGAGTACCTTCTTGAACTTTGCAGAGACCACTCCATTACGTTTAAATGTACTCCGATAACGTATTACTATAAAGTAAAACGAGTCGTTGCCGAGTAGAAAAAGTTATCGTCCACTGCTACTTTAAACTGGCTATTACCAGTCGTTATTCTTCTGTTGCAACTTAAAAGTAAGAACTACAGTATTATTTACTACAAGTAAACTATTACCTCTTGTGCTTGAGGTTCCGGATATAGGGGGCGCTGGTACAAGATTCGATCGGGATTTTATAAGGAGTATAAAGTAGCCAATTTTTGATTGGTTCGGCCATATTGCTGCTAAAATCGCTTTGTTTAATTTTCGCCTACGTGGGTTTCTTATGAGGTTTGTTGTTTTAGTGTCTCATTTTATTGGTTTTTGTGATTATTAAAACGAATATTGATTCAAACAAGAAGTTCTCAATAATCGGCCATATAGATAAATGTATTTAAGCCTGGTTCACCTGTTTTTTGCTTGTATTTATAAAGTGTTTGTGATGAATGTGTAAATGACTATGACCATAAACAATTTAAGTTTAAGTTTACTCCAAGAAAAGTTATTAAATATTGTAGATTATTATATTTTGGTTTTATTTTGTTGTAAAAGACAATATTGTTTTATATCTTAGTGTATGTTCTACTTCATTCAGCACCTCAATTTGAGGTAGAAGTACTCTAAGGTTAGCATAAAAGAAACTTTATTTTGTAGGTCTTTTTCAGTACATATTACATTACAAAATTTACTTGGCAGATAACTCTCATTATTCGTTTGCACAAACATTGTTATTTGTTAAAAATCCAAATGAAAAAGTATAATAGATTATTAAAGTAAAACATCAACTTAACCCTACATTTATAACTGACGCCGACAGAGGTCAATATAAAAGTAGATAATTTTATTCATATTTTGCGAAGAAATTAACGATAATATGGGTGTCCCCATTTAAACCTTTAGAAATTGTGCATCAATTTGGCGGGTGGGCTTTTATTATCGCCACTGTTGTCATTGTCCTTATAAAGGCATTGTAATTCGTTCTACAGCCATTAATTTGTTGTGTATGCCTTGTGTCATCGTCTACGATAGTGAAGGGACTATTCGAAAACAAATAATCGAAGTATTCGATTCTTCCTTGAATTCGAAAGCATTCGATTCTCAACGAAGAATTCGGATATCAGAAATATTCCAAAGCGCTACAAACGGATTAGTATTTCTCGTCACGTGCGTCGAGAGAAGAATCGTCTGTCGAATGCCGGCTGAATCGCATTCGGAAGCAATCGTCACAATTTGCATCAACTGCAATTATGTATTGTAAGGTGTGCGATTATGCAGATCTGCCGTCTGCCTCGGGACAGACCCACAAATCCCAACACAAACTTGAACGTGGCTGATCTATATCTTCTTCATCTACCACTGGAAGTTCTGTTTCTTTGGAATTAAATAATACTGGATGAATTCGTTTAAAATGATTACTTAAATTAGTAGTATTTCCAAAATACTTCAATTGTTTTTTGCATAGCTGACATACCACAAAAAGTTTGTTGTCACTTTGTTTATAAAACCTCCAAACAACAGACTTTTTGGAACCCGGCTTCATTATTTCACTAAAAACTTTTTCAAAACCCTACACGAATTTAAAAACAACACACCGCAGCCCCTGTTATAAGTTTAAAACATAAGAACATTGTACTGGACTAAAGAAAACCACGTTATAATCTATTGTTACGACGGAGAGACGAAGACGTAAAGTAAATAAAAACATACCTCTGACGTACACTCTTCACTTATAGGTCATAAAACAAATTCTTTAAAACCGAATTGCCGACATACTTGGCGAGATAATATAAGTCTTAGACGGCTTTAAAATTATATATATTTTACATTTATATTTAAATAGGTCATTGTAACCATACATTAACAGTTAATATAATGTGCCGTGACCTTTGTTATCAGTGTCTAGTTGTGATGTGTGTGATTTAGTTAATTCAAAATTAACTCCTTCCGAACCCTGTACCACCCTTTCAACCTTTTTTTACTTTTAACCAATATTTTATTTTTTAATCGTAAATGCTTTCGCTAATCGTTGCAAATTTCTTAAATGTATCAAGAATTCAAAATCAAACAATCCCCAATTTAACAATTTAAATTCGAAAACGAGACTTCGAATCGAAGTAACTCGAAATCTCGAGAGATTCATCGCTAATCGCGCAACATGTAAGTTGAGAGGTCTCGATCTTAAAATTATTATTTCGATTCTTTGTATTCGAATAGTGATTCGATTCTAAAAAGTATTCGAATGCAAGATATTCGATTCTAAAAATCGTACTATTTTCCCTTCACTAGTCTACGAGTAACAAGTTAAAATAGTTCACAATGGCTTTACATGCCATAAGAAAAAAAAAGTAGCTTTCGTCACTCAGCCACGTTTTATAGAAAATCATATATATAACAACTTGATTATGTGATACCTGAACAAAACAACCTAAAGCGGTATTTTAAGTAACATAAAATGAAAACGGAACAAAGGGTTATGATTATGATAGATGGCAGAATTATAGTAGTGACTCAAGTACCGCAACTCTCGCAATGCTACGACACAACTCATGTTCGCAAATCGTAACCGCTTGGTAATAATATATAGTATGGGATTAATGGGAACTTTGTAGATAACTAGTAGACTTCAGAGTAATTGGGTATAAGTGACAGTTGCGTATTTAAAGAATCCAAAACTATAAAAGCGTGTGGGAGCAGTCGTAGACACTTGATGTTGAGTAATTTTCTCAGTAAAGAAATGCAGCTAACCTGAAAGTAAAAGTCCAATAGAACGCCATTGTTTATTTTCATCTAACCTATAAATATTTAACTATGATGTTTGTTTTTGTGAGTATAAAGATTAAAAATTCATACAAATTAAACATTACGTTACAAAAAGAATCACTGTTCATAATAAGAAATTTAATGATAATTACTATTTAAACCAAAGTCCAAAATTACATTTTTTAGATTTAAATTAGTCAATATATTTGACCAAAATGTATTGAAAATTAACGAATTTTAAAGGCGCGTAATTTTTTCACGACTATCATCAGCATATTCACCAGAGAAATTGCCTGCGTTTTAATTTTCGGTGTTTAGTATAGCCAGAAAACTAAGTGAAACGCATGTAAATAAATAAATGCCAATAACGTATTCTATACGCTCTACATCATATCCCCAATTTGAGTGTTTGTTGTCGCCATAACTGTTTTGCTTGTATTAAAACGAACCATATATATTTTTAAAATGGATTAAATAAAGACAGAAATAAGGAAGTGACGAATAGGGTAAATTATTACTATTCGGCTACTAAAATGGAACTACACAATTCCGTATTATCTACGTCATTCTCAACGTCTTCAGTTACACGTTATTCACGAAATAGTTACCCTAAAATTGTTCCCCATTTTGGTACTGACTACGTAGTATCAGCTTAAACAGAACGTGGGGCACCCAGTTCTGGTTACTTCAATGAAAATACTTATGATAACAATGACGTATTCATGACTAAAAGTGCTACTTGGCTATATATAATATATATATATATATATATATATATATATATATATAAATATGTAAATATGTTATTTATATATATATATATATATATATACATAATATATATATGCATGTATATATATATATATATATATATATATATATATATATATATATATATATATATATATACATATATATATATATATATATATATATATATATATATATATATATACATATATATATATATATATATATATATATATATATATATATATATATATATATATATATATATATATATATATTGACCCCCTGAAATGTCAACCATGAACCGCCACTGATCAACGGGATTATTGCACCTATAAAATTGGAGCACTTTACATTTATTTATGTTAAGAAGCAGGCAATTAATGCTGAACCATCTCAACCATCTGACAAATCTCTTAATGTCAGACTGCAGTTGATTGGAGTCAGAGGAGACAGGTAAAAATAATTTCAAGTCGTCTGCATATAAAAGACATTTGGATATTTTAAAACAAGATACTATATTATTTACAAAAAGTAAAAATAGAATTGGACCGATATCTAATAATGGTTAATTATAATAGAAAAATTTTAACTATGGAGAAATAGGTATTAAATGACAAAATACATCGATCTTATGAGATTAGTAAACAATTATTTTAGATAGACTTACTGATTCCGGCCTCTTGACTAACGTAGATCACCACTTTACCAGTTGGCTTCTTCCGTGAAATGTAGGCTAGACGAGCTTTCTTCGGTCAAAATATCAACACTTAAACCCTCTACTTACTATTCGTTCACTCATCCGCATAGTGTGGAGGGTTCCGTTCCTCCTTGCGCGGCGATTCCGCCTTTCAGAGAATAATCAAGTAGGATTTGACTTCAGCGAACCATTCGACCGGATCAAATCTTTTCGTTTTTTCTCAAACATTGAAATGCATGAAATCCATGCGAACGAATTAAATAAAAATTGATGAATAGTATGGATGCAATATTATTTCAGAAAATTTCAGCTTAATATGTACAGGGGATTCAGGATTCAGTGGCGGCTCCTCGCGTGATGTAGGTTAGGGCCTCTTTACCAAAAAATCGCACGTCAATTTCTTATATCAAAACTATACCGTCAGCGGCGTTTAATAAACTCAATGTAAACGTACCTAACTTTGCAGGCCGAGTCGTTCGACGTTCGTCCAATACGACTACGGCCCGGGCGTGATGCCTATCCAAGTGAATAGGTTTTAAATATTCCGCCTGCTAATCTGTACTAAAACAATGCGTTACCATGGTACTATGACATCAATATCGCGCCCGTTCGTTTGCCAGTGCAGAGCTTCTTAAAAATGATTTCGTTGTTTTCACTTCGAATTTCGGTGAGCTTGATTTTGGAGTCTTATAACTTAGTGTTGTTTATACCGTTTTCCGATGTATTTTTACAATTAAATATAATGTAATTTATTTGTAATTAGAAAATAAAAAATATCTCCAGTGGAAACTTTAAAACTATACAAAACGAGATGATTGACTGTATGCATTTCCAGTTATATTTTTCATATCGCGCCGCTTCACCTACATTTTCCAATCAATTTACTTAATATTTTTAAAATATTAAGCACTTTATAATCTACATTTCTATTATAAAAATATAGTATGTTTTATTTAAATTGACATTATTTACGTAATTATACCATTATTTTCTAACAAAACTAGTGCGTTATAAGTATACTCAAAAAATAATAATAACTTAAATACGTAGCGCGCTGAACACATTTTCATAAGAACGACCCATTGAGGAATCAGAAGTAACAAATTCCGCATCAGACTCCCCCACACTCCGGCCTTGATGCTTAGATATGTTTACGGTAGTTGTTATGGCAACGCAAAGGTAAACCAAATAGCGGTGGGAGCGGCATAAAACTGCAGGTGCTTGTTATAGAATTAATGTAAATTAGTGCGTTCTGATCATCGGAGGCCGAAGCAGTTTTGCATCGATCGAATCGAATCGAAATTAGCTTTAAGGATATAGGTACATAACTGTTTTTTAAGAACAAAAAAATATATTTAAAATTTATATTATATAGTATTTAAAAACGTTTATATTATTTAGTATTTAAAACCGCTCCAAAGCTATAGATAATTAACATCATAAAAAGGTAAAAAATAGCCATTTTGGGCGTGGCATATCGAAAAAATGTTCGCCCCTGGCGCAGTGCACCTACCCACGCTGCGCTTCACCCGTTTTTAAATCCACGAGCCGCCACTGGTTGATGACACGACAGATATTCAGACATCTGCTCAATGTTCACTATAATTGAATCGGTGAGTGAAAGAACAGTACATATACAAAATTGCCATTTTGAGAAAATTAAAAAAAAACCGCATAAATAAAGAATCGTTCCTTTTTTCAAATAACAATGTATTGAAAAGTTGTAGTTTTTATGCTTTCAGTTAAGATGCCGGAAAAAAATACTTCATAAAAAACTATAGAGAAAAGGAATTTGAAAAAATTTTGTTCTGGATATATACTGTTTTTTCACTCAATTACAAAAAAAATTAAAAATATGTTTTATACTGTTTTTATTACTTTATTGGCAAAAACATTTTAACAAAAGTATTACATATAATATTTTTAATTCCTAACTACTTTCCAGGAAGTAATCTGATTATAGAAAGCTAAGTTTTCTCCGGAGATATATTGCAAAATTTTTTTAATGTCTGTTATTTTTGCTTCCTTTACTGGTACAGGTTCACGATATGCTTTTTCAGTGGCTAATTGAGGTTCAACATTGGGTTTCATTAACTTAAATGTATATGAAACACATCCTCCTATAAATTCTGATGCAATAACGTACCCCGGAGTTTCGCTGTCATATGTAAATTGCCTGAATTGAGACACAGTGAAATTTTTTTCATTTTGTTCCAATGATTTGCATGTTTTCTTATAAAAATTAGACCACCAGTTATTAAAATCAAAAATGTCATTGTGCTCAACAGAGGTTACAGTGAATGGATTGTTCTTTCTGCAGGATAATATCATATTCTCGTATTCATCAGGCAAATAAACCCGGTCAGATTTCCTTATCAATCTTTTTAAGGTCCCAAAATCCCGAT
Organism: Kuschelorhynchus macadamiae; assembly: GCA_030620095.1. Classification (NCBI taxonomy): domain Eukaryota; kingdom Metazoa; phylum Arthropoda; class Insecta; order Coleoptera; family Curculionidae; genus Kuschelorhynchus; species Kuschelorhynchus macadamiae. The sequence goes on from JAUTXW010004786.1 coordinate 810,131, forward strand.
CACACGGCAAAAAAGAATGGCCGCGTACAGGAAAGTAATGGAATATTTTTTTGAAGCGTTTTGTAGCTGCCAACGTCATTAAAAATCTTACCATGGTATTATTGCGGTTTTGACCAGGACATCCATCCGAAAATATGTGCAATTCATTGACATCGGCTGAAATTTTCTTTGAAATATAATCCAACAGAAAAGTGCATACTTCATTAGGACCTTTATTAGCCTGTCCCTCATGATAAGTATAAAAATTGCCTGTATTGTCTTTTAAGTTATGAATTTCGAAGGCATAAACCCACAATTGGCGATAATAAAAGATTTCCTGAACAGGTATGTTAGGCAAGGGCAAGTTCTGCATAAAATCGAAAGTTATAGCGCAAACATCAACTCGCTGAGCACATATATCTTTTACAGTTTGCATCTGTGTATAAAACTTTTTGGCACGCCTTTTATGTACCAATAATTCTGCAGCAGCCACCCTTTTTGCGTTATCGTTAAGTTGAGGATCTTTCAGTCTTGTTCCAAGTCTTTCACACTCACTGCATACGTCGACTTGCGGTCTTCCAAAGCTTAAGTTATAGTTTTCTTTAAAATACTTAAGATAGTATTCATATTTAACTGCCTGGTTGAGATCTGGTCATTTTTTTAAAAAGAGTTCGTACATTGTTCTCACGTTGAGTTTAGCATCAAGGTATAGTTTTTCAATGTTATTGCTATAATGGGACAATTTTGTGGGGAATGATTCTATGTGTTCCTTAATCTTAATGTTGTATTCTGGAGGCTTTACGTGTCGACGAGTATTGTGCTTTCCACGCCGGTCTACTGGAGTATTTCCAGCCTTTAGAAGCATATTTAATCGTTGCACCCGAGAATTAGTAATAGCATGCAGGCTAATAAATGCTTTTTTACATACTTGTATTTTTTGACTTCCCGTCCTGATAAAGTACGTGAACGTAGCAGTTTTAATATTACTTTGAGTTCGACGTCTTGCTACTGGCTTGACTTCCATAAGACCCATTAAGTAGATATCCTGTTCATTCTTAGATTGCATTTCAAGCAACTTAAACAAGATGGCTTCCTTTTCGCCTTGCGTTATGTTCTTGGTACATTTATCTTTGCATCTATAAAAAAATTATAATAAGTTTGTGAACTTAAAAGAAAAGTAATAAATAACTTACTCGAAAGGCACTACTGTCTTCTTACTAACAGCCTTTCCCGCTGTATTGACATACTCATTTCCGTGAAGACGGGCATATTTTCGTTGGTTTTGTTTCCATGAATCGGGTCTTTTATTACGTTTTTTTGACAATATTTCATTAACTGAATTATCACTGTCACTACTGTGATTAGACATGATGTCTACTATTCCTCAAAAACTCAATAAACCTCAAATTATCCAAAAAAGGAAAATGAAAGATCGTTTACCTATTATAACTAACCATAGAATGAATAAATAAATATGACGCGTTTCCCGCATTCGCAGATGTCGCCACGGTACACGATCACGCCAACTGAGTGAAAAAACAGTATAAGCGCCGCACTTGTACGGTTCTTTCACCAATTGCCTGGATCGATGCCTTGGATTTGTATTAAAGAGAGGGTTTTATGTACTGTTCTTTCGCTCATTGACGCGTGAACATTTAAAAAGCGTTTTGGCTATATCAGTTGAAAAAGACGTTTTTGGCGCTTGTACTGTTCTTTCACTCACCGATTCAATTAGATATATAAATTCACCTGGGGTGCGATTTTGCACTTATCATTTCGTTAGTTAACGAATCGCTAAATCACGTGATTTAGCGAAACAACTGACAAAGGTTGGAAGTAGCATCCATTTCATAAATGGAAAATTGCATGTATTTTTTGACGTCAAGTAGGCCAGTTTTTCATTACGATTTGATAATTACTGTTAACCTTAAAATTGTTTTGTTGACGTTGAGCAGAACACCACAAATTTGTTCGGCCTAATTAATTAAGTATACTTTATTATTTTGGAAATAATTAAAAGGTGATGAAGAATTAAAAATCTGAAGCTTCTAAGGTCTGCCTGGAGATCCTTAATACTTGTGTTTGTTATACTTCTAAAAGGGAAGATACAGCAGCATTGCTGGCATCAATTGGTGATGGTGAATAATTATTGTACCTAATACCTACTAATATTCTAATAAAACAGAAGTTAACAAATAAGTGGTGATTTCAAGAGACCTAAATTTGACTTTAATTAATCGCTACATGTGAGTGCAGTGAAAAAAGGTGAACATTTTAGTGGATATTACATTGTGCTTTTCCAGAACAGATTTTAATGTTATTGTACCTTATTATAAAGGCGTAATATAATATTTTTGCACTTGTAGGAGGTATTTCCAGATATTTTAGAGTCATTAGAGAATATGATATTTTTAAAGGCACTGTCAGGTATTTCTAGGTAGGAAATAACTATTTTAAGATACATAACACCTCTTTAAATAAATAGGACACTAAGCAAACCCTTGTTAAGGAATCAACATTAAATTAAAATATAATAAATTTGTTGTTGAATACTTTAGTAAGCAATATTTTGAGATAGAGTTTAAGTTTTCTTTCTTTAATGTCTACAAATTCAATGTACTGTAGTGATAAATGCATAAACATTTTTATTAGAGACTAATTTTAGATGTACTAGTCAAAATTTTGTTATATTTATTCTGAATTAAATATTTTTTCAAAATGAAACTTCCTACTTTAATTTCTAATACATTTGTTTTCTATATTTATCTAATGAATTGGTAATAAAAATATGTTTTTATAATAACTTTTCATTATGTATTGTTTAAGACGATTTTTAATAAAATGGTAATATGGTCTAAATAAAATAAGTTACACACTTATTCTGATTTATTAAATCATTAGAAAAGTATCATTTGAAAAATAAACAAATAAAATTTAATACTTTTACCATTTAATTATAAAGTTTAAAATAAATACAATCCCTTATTGAAGAAGGGCAACCACCAGCATTTAGACCAGTTTACAAGAGTAAAAAATGAAAAATTAACCCTTCGACATTTTTGTAAAACTTTGCATTTTAGGGTGCTTGGGCCCAATGTTTTCCCACTTCTGTCAATCTGTCTGTACACAGCATACCTTAAAAACTACTTATCCAGTTGAATTTAAGTTTTCAACAGAATGGAAACATTTTGGTAAAAATCGAATATGGCGAAACAAAATGGCTGCCGAGTGAAATAAAATTGTATAAAACACAAGTGAGAAACAGAGACAGACTGGTAAAATTTTAGTCCGAGTCTTGTATGACATAACTAAATGACGGTCTAATAAATTATTTGAATATGCAGTTAGTTGTAATGACAATCTGATGAGGGAAATTAATTGCCATTTAAAGTGATCCCCCTCTAACATTTTTATTATTTCTCATACTAAAAAATATTACATACAGTGTAATTTTTTACATGGAATGCTCTGTATAAAGAAGCCCTTTTAAGAAATACTCTATTTGTAACAGCTACGACTGAAATTTATATATTCAAAAATAATATGGCCATTTGTAGGCAGGTATTAATTTTAGTTTTTTAAATATCATAGGTATATTTTTTAGCTTTTTATAGGTGTAAAAAATAGACAGGGTATTCTTTTAATAAAAATACATATTTTGTCACTCTCTATATATTTCAAAGATACTGAGAATTACCATATGATTGGAAAGGACAAAATTTACTGTGCATTTTTTTATTGCATTAAAAATAATGAAATTTTATCATCTAGAAACTAAAAATTGACGTTTGGAGAGTTTACATAACAACCAAAAGAAACAGTTGGAACTGAAAAATAAATATTTCCACTTTCATACCTTAACTTTTGGAAATATGTTTAAAGATAGAACCCGTAACTAATTTCATAATGGTATCAATCTCTAAATCTCTATATCCCTGTAAATCTGTATCTATAAAATGCCTAAATATAATTATTTTTCTAGATTTAAGTGTAGTCATAAATCTTTAAGATATAAATGAAATAATTTTCCATTTTGATTATTATGAAATTGACTGGAACTTCTTTAAATTTTGTTTTAAAAGTGTTGCAATATTTTATCGTAAAAATCAATTTTATATTTCGTCACTAAATAAAAAAATATTAGAATTGGACATTTTTTATTGTTCAAGTTGTAACAAGCTAAAATTAATTTCCATTGCTGCTGAATTCTGGTGATACGTAAGTCCACGCCATTTTCTTTTACGAAGGGTCCAAAGGACTCAGACTGTGACTTGAAATACCTAAAAAGAAGAAAAAGGATTGTAAAAAAATTGCTTTTCAAAAAATCAGCGGTAAAAGAAGGATATTTTAAATGAAATAATATGCTATTAAAAAACTTCGTTATTGATAAAATAGGTATATTTCCAATTTTAGTTAAAAATTAAATGCAATACTTAAGGAGCATATTCCCCTTAAGAAAATAAGAAGAATATCTATATAAATATGGCTTTTTAAACTTTTGTTTCTAACCAACAACATGTATAGTACCTCCACCCAATTTTTTTTATTAAATATAACCATAACCCCTACATTAATTAATTAATTTTAGGTACTGTAGTAAACTACTGGACAGACGCAGTTATACATGCAAATTTGTGGACAAAATTCATGTTTACTAATTTTCAACCAGAATTTATATATCGAGTTATGGTTTTCAATAATGCCTAGCACTATATCTTGGATTTATCAGTTCGAAAATGCAAAAGGGCACAAGAAATCTATTAAACAGATTATAATCTAAGCCCTTGTCATTTTCTCAAAATGTTTATACGCACACAATGACTACAAAACGAAATATTATAATGTTCTTTTCTACCCAGGATAATCCACACCCGAATACCAAAAAACTTTCTTCATATAAAGGGTGTTTTAACCAAAATGCCTCCCCTGTAAAATGTAAATATTGTATATTACATATATAAATTACATTAATATACCAAATGGACTATGCATGACCTTTTTTGGTTTTTTTTTATGAGTTATGGTTCTGCCGGCGCCCATGCAATATCCTAAAAAAAAGACATCGCCTGAATATTGTCCAAAAATTTCGTTAGGTTCGTCATTTATACGTCACAATCTAGTGGTATTCTAAAAATTATACTGAACAAATAAGAATGGGTGAATTGCGAGGTGGCTACTAGGACTACACATAAATCTTATACAACTAGCTTGAGGGAAATTCCCTAAATTTTATATAGTAGTGTTATGTTGTAGTTCTTGACTTTCTGAACAATTTGGAGGTGTTTATGGACCTCCAAATCTTACAAAATAGAAACAGAATTGAGTTTATAAAAAAAAAAGTTATTCTGAAGAAAAAAATCGAGAAAAAAAATGTTTCTTGTTACAAAATACAGTTTTCACTTTGAGTAATCTTAATTTTCATAGACTTTAGTCAATTATACTTTATTTGATAAAATTAAAAAAGGCAACATACAGATGTTTGAAGTAAAATGAAGTTTAAAAAATAAAATTTTAAACAAAACCAATTACAAATTCCTTTTTTAGTTCTATGTATGGTCTTTTTTAAGGTATTAAACTTCAGTTTACCAAATTAAATATAAACCAGATGTTTTATTCTTTAATAAAACAAAATAGTCCATAATAAAAAAACAGCAGCTGCACCTTATACCAAATTTTTGGGACATCCTGTATAAATATTTAATATATCCTTACAAAATGTACTTTTAGCAACCTAATATCTTCCAGTACCTAACAAGGTATCCCAGAATTCCATAATATGGATTTGAAATAACCTCTTCTGGTCAAAAATGGTAAACACAGTAAACTCAACAAAAAATAAGGTTTCTTCATGATATAGGTAAAATGTATATGATGTATAATTTTTTCTCTAAAATTAAGTTTGGTTCACTTTTGTTTAAATTTTTAACACATCTGATATTTTATACAGATTTTATGTACAGGATGTCTGGTTATATTTTAAATGGTACCCTACAGACTTTATTATGGGTTATCAAAAAACTTTAAATATAAAAGTGTTTAGGTTTGGGTAACTTACAAGAAAAACAAACAAAAGGTAATCGGAAACTTAGCAAATGGGCATCGACTTCATTATTTTAAAAGGCACACCCTGTATAATAGATACACCTCAAATGGTCTCTTCTTACTCATTATTAATAATAGACTAGGTTTAATACCTTTATCTCTAAAGATAATCAAGAAATTTAAGAAAAACCCTATCATAAGAAGCAATGTATTCCCACTGACTCCACTAAATTGGAGCTTTCTTCATCTCTCTCTTACACATTGCCTTTTATGGCAGGGTTTTTCTAAAATTTCTCTATTATCTTTAGAAATAAAGTTTAAACCTAGTATATTTATAATCGGCAAGAATGATGATTCCGTTCAAACCCAACAATTTATTATATTTAAATTTTTTTGATAACTGATAGAATAAGGCCTCTAGGGTAACGTTTAAAATATAACCGGGCACCCTGCATAATTTTACATAAGAATAAACAAATAAATTCCATTAAACATAATGAACTTATTAAGTCATATAATAGTTATTTTTTTAAATAGAATATTTTTATTGTGATGTGAAACTTCAAAAGCGATTCATAGATTTGAACAAAAGACTAATTTAAAAATACACATTAAAAATGGCAATTAGCAAAACTCAATGAAAAACACCCACTTCAAACATATTTGTGTTACAGTGTAAGAAATTAGATAAACATATAAAACATAACGAGTTGTCTAGCACAAAGTTTAATGAATGACATAATAAAAAAACAAGTGCACCATTCTTCAGTTGAGTTGCTAAGGATTATCTTGCTGCTGTTTTCCAACAGAATATCAGTGCAAAAACCATTAGTTAAATCAAACAAGGCTTCAAGTGTTAAATTCTGTTTGATACTGTGAACTGATGATTTGTTATAATAACGAACTCATAGGTATGTTTTGCGGTAGACTTTGCTAGACATAAGTTTATGAATTATACTAGCCTAACCTGTCTAAGTTTAATATTATAGTGTCTTTATAAAAAAAAAACAAAATAATCACAATTAATACTTACACAGGTATATATCTTCTACAATAAAAATGGTTGAGTTCAAATTTGAATCAACAAAACAGCTTATCGAGGAATTTGTAATTGTGCTTCGGTGATTGTTCTTCCTTATATTGACTAAGTATGTGAAAAGTAAATGAAAATACTGTATCAAATCATGCTTGTATCATTCCCTTCTTTTTAGTGTCATATTCTGCAAAAGCTGTAAAAATATTGCTATAATCAATAAATGTGTCATACCCCACATACTGTGTAATATAATATAACTAATTATTTCCCTTCTAATAATTATAACATTATATAATTCCAACTGTAGTTCTTTTAAAAAAAACAAAGATTATTTCATTTCGCCCTCAACAGTGAAAATATATAATACCTAAGAAAATAATAGCTTACGCTATAAATTTTCTTTGAAAATACCTGTTAAGGAATACTTTTGTTTATAAGTTATACATAGACCTCGACATAGACATTGAAATATAATTCAAGCAAGTACATTCTATTTGCTAAAATATACAAATTAATGCCTACCTGCAACAGTCTCAGGTATCACCATTATGATAATCTAGATTCAACTGCCCTTATTGCTTCTTTAGTCTTTCCATCAATAGAAAATATTATTCTTAAATTGGCTCCTAGTTACTGGAATTTATGTTCATTTTTGCAATACTTAAATACACCATTATTAAACCACTGTTACGTTTCCGCAAATGATCCATCAGCTGTTCCCTTCCTTGTTTAGTAAATTAGTGCTTGCTTGCTTGTTTATGGCTTTGCTTCTAGGCAATCGCCAGCTTCATTAGGTGACGATCACGTCCTGCCTGGCTCTAAACCATCTATATTTCCTGAAGCTTTAATATGAAGTGCTGTGAACATGAGGCATTAAATATAGCAATTTCCTTTTCCTATAAAGCTGTAGATAGGGCTACTGTTATTAAGACAATACAACACAGGAATCTTGGAAACAAACTGTAGACATACACACCTAGGAACAGGATATTTGGATTATAAATAGAGCATCACAGTTTTATTTTATTAAATTTAAGAAAATGAATTATGCATTTGATTGATTCACTGGAGGGTTTTGCTAATATCATATTAATTGAAATGGGTGGAGTAAATTGTAATTTAATGAACTCTCCATATAAGTCTAGACCTCCAACCTCATTAATCGCGCACTCGAAAAAGATGTGATTAAGAGTTTCAATTTTACCACATTCACATAGTGGAGATTCTTTAATTTTAAACTTGTGTAAGATTTCACCTGTTAAACAATGTCCAGTTCGCATTCTTATAATAGTAGTAATATGTCTACGATCTATAAAGGGGACTAAGGAAAACCACTTTTTTGATGGAAAGGTGTCTTGGACTTTCCTATATTGGTATTTTTTATTTAGCCCAAGCTTACTCCATCTTTGCTTAAACTGTTCAGTAAGATTTGTTTTAATTTTATTTTATATCTCAAAAGAATCAATATCCATAGTTTTAGGAACATTTAAAATCCTACCAATGTTCGCAAGTGTGTCCGCTTCCGTATTTCCAGGGATACCAGAATGTCCCGGGATCCATCCCAATCTAATATCAAAACCGTTTTTATTGGCTACGAGAATTAAACGTTTAGTTCTTAGGATCCAATAATCTGCTCTTATGTTGAGTAAATTGCTATTAATTTTTTGGATGGCACTACTCGAGTCTGAGAATATGATAGCTTTTTTTAATTTTTTTTTTGATAATGGTTATAACGACTTCGTGTATCGCCACTATTTCAGCTTAGCAAATGCAAAGCAGGTCGTTAAGTCGTGCTGAAAATTTGAATTTTAACTCCGGAATAGCGATACCATACCCCACCCTATTATCTTTTTTTGATGCGTCAGTATATACAAAACTAAAAATATTTTTATATTTTTCGGTGGCTGCGTAAAACTTTGTTTTAGTCATATTTTCATTCTTTTTTAAATTACAATTAATTGTTTTACTAGGAGCAATTAGGTTTTCAAAATCTATTTCATAACATTTAGATTTATAAATTTTATTTATATATGGTAAAAAATTTTGAAGCATTTGAATAAAGTAAGTAACCTTAAAATCAGTAATGGAACCCATTTTACATAATAAAAACCTACGGCTTTCCAATATAATATTTAGAATAGGATGTTTCTGAATACCAATAATCTTTTTTAGAAGACTGATGGTAAAGTTTTTCCTTCTCTGTTCCAAGTCTACCATAGAGGCTTCTGCCAAAAGGGCTGCTTTTGGGGTAGATCGCATACAACCTAAACATATACGAAGACCTTCATAAAATTTTTTATTTAATTGGTCGAGTTTGTTTTGATTAGCCGGCCTTAAAAGAATAGCTCCAAAATCTAAGTGAGATATAATTAGTGCCTGAAATAAATATCATTAATAGGGTGGAAGGATCAGAGTCCCACCATACTCTAGAAATAGCCTTCAAAACATTAAGAGCCTTTCTTGCTTTTATGGAGATGTTGTCTATATGCATATCCCATTTAAGATGTTTTTGAAAAGTTATGCCTAAGTATTTAACTCAAGTTTTATATTCTATAATTTCACTATTGATCATAATTGGTGGGGGTCGTACCTTTCTAACTCCCTTTGTAAACCAAACCGCCTCGCATTTGTTTGGGGCTAAACACAAGTCATTATTGTCTAGAAATTCATTAGCCTGAATCAGGCCATTATTAATTAACGTATCCATATTATTAATGTCTTTTCCCTTTACAAAGAGCACTAAATCATCAGCATATCCTATAATTTTGACTTCCCCCAGGTCCAACTTGAACAATTCTGCCAAATAAATGTTAAACAGAATCGTACTCAAGGGTGACCCTTGTGGTAAACCATTTATTGCTAGGACTGGGCCTAAATAGGACCCATCATCGCTTCTTGTATACAACAATCTATTGCGTAATAATTTATGAATGAGATTATTTAATTCTGCAGGTATTTTTAAGTTATTAATTTTTTTATATAATTTATAAATATTTACATTAACATAAGCTGTTGTTAATATCCAAAAAAACGGCCAATATTGATTCGGAGGTCAGAAATGCATTAAATATATAAGATGACAAATATACAGTGTTATCATATATCCCTTTGCCTTTACGAAATCTTAGTTGTTGTTCTGACAAAAGATTATTGTGTTCTAAAAACCAATCCAAACGATTTTTTATCATAATATCCAAAATTTTACAACCACACGAAGCTAGGACAATGGACCTATAATTTTCTGCTAATTTAGGGTCTTTATTGGGCTTGAGGAGGCAAATAATGTTATACTTTTTCCATGAAGGCGGAATTGAATCACCCAAAAGTATATTATTGTAACTATTAAGTAACATTAGTTTTCCTTTCAGCAGGAGTTGTTTAAACATCATATAACCTAAATCATCCATGCCTGGAGTTAAATATTTTTTTATTTTGGAGAGCAAGATTTAACTCTGAAATATTAAAAGGGTCAATTTTACAATTGTCATTGGGTGGAAACATTAGAAAAGTTTGGTCAATGTTGGTTGTAGCCATTCTTTTTAAAATATTATTTTTAATATCATTATTGATTACCATTTCTTTATTATTACTACTACCACTATTTGAAAATTTTTTTAATTTTATTCCAAATGTATAAAATGTTAGAATTTCTATTTAAGGTGTGGCAGAAGTTAACAAATTTTTCCTTTTTTTTATTTTTTAATTTCTTTTTTGTAATAGCTATAGTTCTTTTAACCTGTATGTAATTTTCTATAGAAGGGATATTGTTAAATATTTCTAAGCTTCTCCTTCTTTCTTGAATCCATAAAGTACACTCTTCATCCCACCATGGATTACCCTTTTTGTATTATTACTCCACAAGATTTTTTCGGTATAGTTTCTTCTGCTGCTAAATCCATTATCTCTATTAAATCTTTATATTTTAAGTTATTGCTATTAGATATGGTTAAATAAGTCAAGACTTTGTCATAATAACTTTCCCAGTTAGCTTTTTTAAAATTTTTTAATTGATAAGTGTTAATTATTGAATTTTTAATATCTACCTCATTATTATTATAAATCAATAGAATGGGGAAGTGATCGCTATTCCCGCAGTCTTTTATGATTCTCCAGTCGCTAAAAAGTGCTATATGATTACTAACTATCGTTAGATCAACAGCACTTATTTTATTCCCAGGATTATTGAACCGAGTAGCAGATCCATCATTTAAAACTACGAGGTCATTATTTATAAGAAAATCACAAATATTTTTCCCTCCACTGCTTATTGGCATTTTATCCCATCAATCAAGTAAATTAGTGTGTATTTGTAAACTAAAAAAGATAGGTTAGGTTACGAGAGACCAAAATTAAATAAAATACTGCCGTATTCCTCAAATAGGGAGGGCCATTCCCAAGTAACAACGGGCGTTTACAACCTAGAGTAAGATTTTTATTCTTACTCTAAGTTTAAAACGCTTTGTTCTCTCGATGAACGCATTTTGCCTATATTATTTTTCTGTGGAAGGCGCGCCTCGTTTCAAAGGCGGATAGATGTATGATGTTTATGTGGTTGCATAACACCCGCGCTGCTGGATTAGAATAGATATTACCGTAAGTCCCCTTTTCTTTTAAGAATAAAATACGTAATATAGAATTTTGCACCATATAGTAAATTATTTAATTAATATTTAAACAGAATATTCACAACTTTGTTAAATATTTCTTCAAAAGAAGCACATTTTGAGGATAGCGTTTTATGTTTTCCCGTACTTCTAACAAAATGATCAAATCGGGAAAGAATTCACTGAATTAAAAATAATGATTCATTAATAACTAAAGTATACAGGTTTCGTAATAATATGACATAGATAATATTTTTTAAACAAATTAGCTTACCTTGTTTAATTTGAAGAATTTTTTTAGGAGTTTCATATTTTCGCTGCCTATTTGGAGGTTCCATGTTTTCATGATTTTCTTGAATATTTTGGCATCTGTTGATTACTTACAATATGATGTATATGCTAATATATCATAGCTTTCCAGTCATCAAAACTATTTTTTATCTTACGAACTTAGACTCCAAGGCAGTAAATTTAGATGTTATCAAGAACTGACAGATTCGGAAAATGGCGGCTTTAGTAATAGGTTGGTTTTTAACGAACCAGGATCGGAAAATTCGATTGTCATGCCGAACAGCTCTCCGAATGGAGAAAATTTTCGTTAACTAACGAAATGATAAGTGCAAAATCGCACCCCAGGTTCATTAGATAATTTGGATGCGTTCATGATTGAGACCAAACAAGTGAGTAAGCGTGAATTCTGAAAACGATCCTTGACTATCGCTATCGAATAATTATCGCTAAAGGTATAGCCCAGAGCTGGGCAAAATCCTTTTAGAAAGTATTTAAATACTAAATCCTATGCAAAATCAAAAATACTTAAATAGTAAATACTTTTCTCTGAAGGTAAGTATTCAACTAATAAATACTCTCAGTATTTAAATACTATTGGTCGTCAAATACTTTTAGAATATTTAAACTCCTTTAGAGTATTTTATTTTATATAAATCCTTTGCAAGAGTCAAACTTTTAATGAATTTATTGATTTAAAGCTTATTACATGGCTTTTTTTTTATTAAAAATTGTTATTGCATATATGGTACGAACATTCCGAAGTAACTAACCTTGCAAAAAATTTGACATTTAACACATGCTTGATTAGCTTAATTAAGTTCACAAAAAGACGGTTGAAGGAAAATTCAATAATTTCCGTACCAGTGCCCGGGAAAAGAGTAACAGCAGCCATAACAAGGAACGACCAAAAAGGTAAAAAATCATTAATGATCATTCAATGCAAGATCACACTGTATCTGCTCAATGCAAATTATTTATTAAATGATTTTGGAATAAACAGGTTGTCCAAGAAAATTGTAGCATGTAGCTCATAAAATATACTGTTTTTTTACGGAACCCGTACTTTTAAGCAATTTTTAATTCTCCTTAATCTATAACACATTTTAAGTTACATCTCATAGAAAGCCCACTTTATATATAAGGTAGTTAGGTGGCTCATGCTGTAATAGAAAAGTATTTAAACAATTTGAAAGTATTTAAATACTAAATACCTTAAAAAGAATTAGTAGTAATGTAGTTGTAAATACTAAAAAGTATTTACAACTAGAAATACTGCCCAGCTCTGATCCTTAATAAGTGTCAAAAGTTCTTTCTGCAAAGAGGAAACCAAATACTGAAACTTCTTTATTTCAGAAGATAATGAATTATTACAATGAACTAAAGAGTTGAATAAATCTATAAACGACCCAATTTTAACCCAGATATGCCTAGCGTCCTTAAAAAAGGACATTTGTTCCAGGTTTCTTTACTTTGATATAATATGTACTCAATTAAGTTTTACAGAGATGGCGCCTACAGACAGTGACCTCCAAATATGCTTTAACACGCGTTCATCGCAGTTGCACTGTTTTGAAACGTTCTTCGTTAGTTATTGTGCTATTACTTTGTGTTATTTTAAAAAATGGCATGTCCCATTGACCTTAGACTAGTTGGGTGAGTATTGCAAATTTGTTTATTTGTTATTTTTTACTTTACCATCAAAAACAAAAACCTAACATATGCTTGTTATCAATACAAATCAACAAATTTACATTGTTTACGCGGTTGGTTTTGATGGATGCATAAAAAACCGCTGTCCTTATTTTAGGACATTAGGCATAAAGGTAGGGGTCATTGTAAATATTTTTTTTTCTTTCAGTGGTTTAACCTTAGATGAGCTTCTTCATAGCTTAGAAGAAGATGATCTTGTGCCAGATTCGAACGAAATTAATATAGCCCTTATGCCCCCTACAAATGCATGTCAAGATTAAACTGACGAGGATTCGGGAGATGAGGAAATAATGACTCTCAATAATTTACCCGGTACCCAGCTCAGGGCAAATGCTGAAATTATGACTCGGAATGAAGATCAATCTTTGGATGAAGACGATATTCCTCTGAGTTTACTAAAAACGTCCTTACAAAAAAACTACAAATGGGTTTCCAAAGATCTAGAACCAAATCCAATATCCTGGCCTACATTTCATGATGTCAAACCCAATTTTCTGCCGACTGAATTATTTTTGCAAATGTTTGATAGCGAGATTATTGACATGTTTGTTGTATACAGTAATCAGTATGCTTTGAAGAAAAATAAGGTTGGTAATATTACTTATGCATTATGATTCTACTTTTGAGCGGATACGTGCCTTTGCCTCGAAGACGTATGTTTTGGGAAAATTCAAGCGATACACGAAACGAGCTTGTAGCTAGCAGTTTGTCTCGTGACAGATTCGAATTTATATTGTCAAATTTACATTGCTGCGATAATGACTTGCTTGATAAAGGGGATAAGTTCGCCAAGGTACGACCACTTTTTGAGAAAATCAACAAAAATTTCCAAAATTTTGCACCAACTTGTGAAACTCACAGCGTCGATGAGTCTATGGTGCCGTACTTTGGTAAGCACGGGTGCAAACCAAAAACCAATTCGCTATGGCTACAAAATGTGGATGGGTGCCACCAGTTACGGATATTGTGTTTGGCTGGAACCATATCAAGGTGCCAACACAAAGCTAAATATTTCCATTATTTTGCAATACTCAGATGTTTTGTCTACACTTGGATCTCTTCCATACCATGTATTCTTTGACAATTTTTTCACCACAGTGCCACTTTTGCAAGAACTTCACAATAGACAGATTCGCGCGACAGGTACTATCAGGGAAAACAGGATGTCAAAATGTCCCGTTCTTTCAAAAAATGATATGAAAAAGGAAACAAGGGGAACTTATGATTTTCGATCTTGTGATAATAAAGTGATGCTGGTTAAATGGCATGACAATAATACAGTGAACGTTGCTTCCAATAATTTGACAATTGAACCCTTACATCAAGTATCCAGGTATTCACAAAAAGAAAAAAAGCGGATTACAGTTAATCAGCCTCACAGTATCTTTGTATATAACAGTTTCATGGGAGGAGTTAATCGCTGCGATCAGAACATTAGCCTATATAGGACCTCAATCAGAGGGAAGAAATGGCACTTTTGCTTGATTGCTTACTGCCTAGATCTTGCTGAACAAAATGCGTGGCAGCTATATCGCTTTCAAAATGGAAAGCTTGACCATTTATCATTTCGAAGACAAGTGGCGTTAACTCTTCTAGAAACCAACAGGACATCTAGAAAGAGAGGCCGTCCTTCATCTCTAGAAAATGTTGAGTCACGTTTTGACAATAGAGAACACTTTATCGTCAGACAGGAGAAACAAACTCGGTGTAGAGTTTGTCACAAAAAAGTCCAGAAAAAATGTGTGAAATGTAATGTTGCGCTTCATCTGGAGTGTTTTTCTATCTACCACAAATGAATTTATTGAAATTTTATGTTGCTGATAATGTTAAAATAATTTTAATCTCTTGTATATTTTTTGAATAAAACTGTATGTAAAGTTATTGTATATTTGGTTTTTATGCGTATTTTCCTATTGTCCTTTTTTAAGGACGCCCTCAAAAAACACTTTAATTTAACAAAGATCCATAAAACTTATTTTTTTAAATTTAGTTAAGAAGTTTTTAGCAAGTTTTCACGGTTTTTAAAGAAAAAAGAAATAAAAAATAATTCAGGCATATCTGGGTTAAAAGAACCATCAAAATGCGGTAGAATTATTTTAGGCAATTTAGCCACAGAGTTTAATTCATAGAAATATTATCGCACAAATTTGTATCCATCAAAATTCGGGTTTTCAGAAAACAGCATTAACATTCGATGTGTGATTTTTTTCAAATTCAAAATATCCTTTTATAGCTCATTTTAAAACGTGAGCGAAAAAACAGGTCGTTGATGGCCTTTCGAGAAATTGTATAAACGCCATACAGCAAGCAAGCTCTCTACAAGCACAATTGTTTTTAATATTTGTCATAAGTTCGTACAAAACTCTTCAAACCTCGAACAATATATGGAAAATGCAAAGAAATTTAAGAAATGAGAGAACCTTACGTAAATACACAGTTAAATAAATAAAAATTAAGATCTCCAAAATGTGAGCAGTGTATGTAGTTATATAGCAAATATAAGAAAAGAGACAGACATTTATGGAAATATACAAAAGAAAATCATAGTTAAATAAATAAAAATTTAAATCTCCAAAATGTAAACAATATATTTAGTTATTATACAGGGTGATTCATGAGAAAATGTCAATACTTCAGGTACAGATTCAGGACCAAAAAATTAACATAAAAGTCTATATAAATAAGTGTCCGCAAGGCCCTAGTTATCGAGATACAGGGTGTTAAAGTTTTTATTTAATTTTCCTATTTTTTAAATAAAATCTATGATAATGTAAATAATGGAGTGAAAATTGATATACGGGGGTTTTTTGGTATGACAAATTCGAATCTAATATTAGTCTTGCTCTTACTTGTAGGGGGCGCCACCTACATGTATTTCTACTCCTTCGAACAATCACAACTTTTTGGTACAGTCTTGTATTACATTTTTGAGTAAAACAAATTATTCCCTTGCCATTTCTACGTCAAAAAGGTATACCTGTTCGAGATATTTGGATTTAAAACAATTTCGGCGCGTGTAATTTTTTATCGCAAAATTTTAAAAGTTTGTTATTTTGTCCAAATTTAAACGCATCTTGGCACAAAAGCTTTGAAATGAAAGACTAACACATTTTTTTGAGGTGTGTATTCAGTGCCTCAGACATAAACTAAACAAAAGGTTTTTAATTTTTATTAAAATTGTTATTGATAAGGTGTTTTTAATAAAATCTAGGTTACGTTTTATAATTTTCAAAAATTCCACCATTTGCTTCTAAGCACAGGTCAGCTCTATGGTGTATAGCTCGGGTTGCTCTGTGGATACATTCGTGCGCATTTCTTAGTGTTTGTGCTGCGTTTGTTATCCGATTCAATAATGCTTCTCTTGTATTTACTTTAGTGGAATATAACAGTGATTTGAACCATCCCCAAAGACAATAATCCAAAGGATTAAGGTCTGGCGATCTAGGTGGTCAATTAAACGGACCTCCCCGACCAATCCATCGGTTTGGAAAGTTTTGCTTTAAAAAATCTCTTACAAGTAAACTGTAGTGTGCAGGGGCTCCATCATGCTGCAAATACATGTTTTGTCTTACATTAAGGGGAACATCTTCTAATAGATTTCGCAAGTGATTTTCAAGAAAGTTTAAATATTTTTCTCCTGTAAGACTACAGTCGATTATAAATGGACCAATTAAATGACCATTTAACATTCCACACCACACATTAATGCTAAATTTATGTTGGAAATTATGTTCTACTGTAGCGTGAGGATTTTCATAGGACCACCGGTGTTCATTGTGAAGATTATTTATACCATCACGCGTGAACTGTGCTTCATCAGTGAACAAAACATACCTATACAACCTTCGATCTTCATTAATCCAGTTACAGAATTGCATTCTCAACTCAAAATCACCCTCCTGCAAATGTTGAACCCGTTATAAATGAAATGGGTATAAACAATTAATGTGAAGATTTCTCCAAGCAGACGATTGTGTAATTTGATGTATCTGCAATACGCCTAGTGCTTATGCTTGGATCATTTTCGACGGCATTGAGTATAGCCTCTTCTACTTCAACGTTGGGTCCCGATTCCCTTTCAGATACAATTTTCGCACTTGGCAACATTCCAGATTCTCCAGCAGTAGTGAAAACTTGTTGAAAAACTCTTCTATCTGACAGCCTTCTATCTGGAAAACGACGCTGGTACTCCGCGACTGCTTCAATTGCGACTCCATTGCAGAAGCCATAGACGAATATCATATCTGCATATTAACGATGCGAGAATATCACAGGCATAATGACGTATTTAGATCTAAAGTTTCTGAACAGAAATTGACAGTGACAAAATTTGATCTTATTATTAACTGACATTACTATTGCTAAGTAACAGGAAAAACGATGAGAACATCAACCAGCAGTTGTTCTGTCAGGCAAGGCACACTTCTATTTTTTTACAATACATGCATACTTTATGTGAATTTGATAAAAAAAATCACATGCGCCGAAACTGTTTTAAATCCAAATATCTCGAAAACGGTTGCTCGTATCCACTTTTAACAGGTATACCTTTGACGTAGAAATGGCAAGGGAATTTTTTTTTTGCTCAAAAATGTAATACAAGACTGTACCAAAAAGTTGTGATTGTTCGAAGAAGTAGAAAGACATGTAGGTGGCGCCCCCTACAAGTAAGAGCAACCCCCGTATATCAATTTTCACTCCATTATTTACATTATCATAGATTTTATTTAAAAAAATAGGAAAATTAAATAAAAACTTTAACACCCTGTATCTCTAGAAGTAAGGCCTTGCGGACACTTATTTATATAGACTTTTAAGTTTATTTTTTGGTCCTGAATATGTACCTCAAGAATTGACATTTCCTCATGAATCACCCTGTATAACTACAGAAAACTAAATTATGTGAATATAAAAAAACGCAGTTAAAAATAATTGCTTTGATTGCTGAATTATGAAGTTTATCATGAAAAAACCGCATTCAATTTTGCTCAAATGCAAACAAAACACGGGTAAACTCAAGAAAATTGTGCTTTGACCTAGAACAATATAAAATATTTTTTTCTAATTGTCTATATGTATTAGGATTAGACAACTACGAAGTCTGTGTCGTTATATAGATGTAAAAATATTATTTTTAAGAGAATACCCCATATAAAAATGAATGCATTCAAAACTACTAAACTTAACTGATAAATATATTAAATTTACCTGAGAAATATTTTAAAAATACCTGATAAAATAATTGAGAAAAACCCAAGGGCAGATTCCAAAGTAAATAAACCGATACACCAATTTTTATCAGGTTAGAGCTAGAAAAAAATTTGCTTGAGTAAATTAAATATCCAGATCGATATTGTTTTTTGTACCGAGATTTATAACAAATAAAAATATCCTGTCAAAGTAGCCAAAAATAATGTAGAGATAGTAGTAAATAACAAATTACATCGAAGGACCTTATGAGATTAGAGACCAATTAATGTATGTTTTCTTCCGTCAATTGTAACCTGTACGCTGAACGAGAAAAAAACTTGAGAGTAACATCTCATGAAATAAATAAAACCATTTCTAATAACGTTAATTAACTATAATGAATATGTTGGATGCAAACATCATTAAAGAGCTAATAATTACCTTAATAACTCAAAGAACCCAAATTTATGTTATCGAGTTGTGAATTACGCCCCAAATTAACGACACACTTATCTCTCTTCTTTATTCATGTTTGAATTTTAATTTTTAATTAATAATATAATAATTTAGTTTTTGATTAATATAAGAACAAATTTAAAATATGTGTTCCTCGAAACTGCATAATTACAGAGTTAAATATGCTTTAATTAAAACAAACTGCAATAACATATTGTTCAGTAATAATCGTAACTTCACATTTTTTCCGAACAAACTAATAATAGTAGTTTATATTTAATTCTATTTTTGTTTCGTTGAAAATATAAGGCAAAAGTAGCAAACCTTACCAAATTGTAAAATTATGTACTACTTTGATATCGTAATTTGTGAAAAAAAAACAAATAGCGTTACGGAATTGATTCTGCAGACATTTAATCACTTTTCGGTGTTTTTAGAAAATGAAAACAAAAAGTCTCTAATTTCGATAATCCAGAGTGACAAAAAAATGTTCAAAAAGTTATGGCTTATATTTGGAAAGATGGAACTAAACTTTATATGGATCAGTTATTAGTTACCTATTACAAAAAAATCAGATATACCTATTCCAACCTCGCCAGCGTGCCGTATCGAGCTTACCAATATTTCTTTTATTTTCAAGACGTCACTTGAGAAAAATATGTTCGAGTTATATAGGCTTATAGGTAAATCTATTAGATTTAGGTCGATTACAGGTTCTCTTCTCGGGGCAGCCGAGATTCTGGGCAACATGAGTATGGTAGTATTTTTAAAACTGAATTTAAAAGGTTCCACGGTCAGTTTTGGGTTGCAAACAGTGGCGGTTTGTTAATAAGAGATGCAGCACTGGACACAAATTGCAAAAAATAATAATTTTAAATCAGCTTTAACTTTTATCTGAACATTTTCGTTTACTCTGCCAATGCGCACAGTACACAAAGAATATATATTAGCTATTCTGTAATACTGCATAATCCGCGCTCCCTCGTATATTTGTGTTACATTAAGCAGTGGTTGTCGCACTACGAATTGACCGTTTTTGTTGTGGCCCATCCAATAGCAGCTCGCAGCAAACACATGAAGCGACCAATAAACGACTCTTATATCAACGAGTTGTAAATAAATTTACCGGCAGTGTTTCGTCTTTATCAGCACGTCGAGGTCCCCTCACCAATACTTGTTAATGAAGGCAAAACTAACGGAACGAGGAGCTGCAAAACTTTACTGTTATATTTAGTGACGTGATTGTAGTTTCGGAAGTTTTATAACATTTTAAAGTGTGCAATATTGATGTTAATCATATTTTAATAAATGTGAAAAGTTTTTGCAATATTGTTATGAAAAAACAGGAAGGATATGCGGGTGTAATAGAAAAAATGCTCTTTTTTCTTTTCCGTGTGTACTTTTTACGTGGGATACGTCGTGGACTAAAATTGTAGATATTTTTGAGAAACGCTATGACTGAAGATCATTTAGTCGCATTGTCCATGTTGTTCATTGAAAAAAGGTTAATTAGTGAATAGTGACATACCAAACTTTAATGAGAGAGTGATAGACACACTTCCGTTAAAAAAAAAACCGAAGGGTCGATTTAATTTAAAAAAAACTAGAAATGATTCGTACGATTTTATCCAAGTTTTTATTAACAGGCACGTGTTTATAGTTTTAAAGACAATTTTTCCAGACGTGTGTATCTGTATGGAGTGTGATTAAAAATTGGTAAGTTTTGCGTATTTGTATTTTTGGTTTGTTGTGTAGCATTTTAATCAATTAGTTCACTGTAAATAAAAATGATTCACTCTTATTTCTGAATTAATTTTGGGGTTAGTTTTTCCGGACCTTTACAATTTCTAATTAAATCATATAAACTTTTTTGTATTCGTATCATATTCACATGTCCCGTTATGAGATCCGATTTAAAAAAAAATTAAATCAATTTTTGTCATTTTCCATCATATTGTACATCAGATATGAAATTAAATTAGTTCCAAACATATTAATTTTTTGGTCAAAAAAAATTTTTATAAAAAATATATTTTTGCAGGAAATTGAAAAATTAGGAGTAAGCATATATAAGTTTTCGAAGCGGAAGGAATTCTCTTCTGTTCCTTTCCCGTGGCTTCGCGTCAGCGTGCGTGCAACTTAAATAGTCAATATTTCTGTGATTTCAAGCAGAAAATAATTTTAATATATGCCATATTAACAACAAAATTAATTTTCACATAATTCAAAATATTTATTAATTTAAGTGCTGACATATATGCAATCGTCACGGTTGCTAGGATAGAGAACGTACAAAATTGCTTAAAATTATCTTAACTCAACTAAACAGGATGTACATATTTTTAAATCAATTATCTTAGTAAGTCAAAGAAACTTCTTTAACTGTTTGCACTAGACACAGGATTTAAAATGTATCCTAAACAAAAATACATCATTGCTTGCCAATCATTAAATTACTGCGCGACTGGTCCTACTTATAAAAACTGGACTCGACTTAACTTACTTATTTACATCACGAACACACTTCACCCTGCTAACACTGTAAAAATTTACTTACATCCAATAATTTTAAAGACATGTTGAAAAAGCTTTACTTAGGAGTTAAATAGCTAGTTATAATACCAGCAAGACAAGTTCATAGCATTATTGGTTAGTTTTTAATATTGTATTTCACTAGTTGTAAGATATGATACTGACAAATTTAAGATACATCCTAGAAAATGAATTTTGTAAATTCCGTCAAATATTTTAAATGGACCTAAACTAAAAATAATAGTTTATAATAAATTAAAAAAATAAAAATATAACAGAACATATAATATAATTTTATTTCACACGATTTACCTTTACCATTTCAGTTACTTATATCCATTAGCCTAAATTTATTGATAGCTTTTCGACCTAGTGCTTTTTCTTAAGTTAATTAGTTAATTTATTATAAAAGAAACTACCATTAAGAAAAATTCTGGAATATATATTTTAAATATCTCAATATAAATAGTTTGCATTTATTTATTTTGTTTAACTCAGTTTCCAATTAAAATAATTCGTGAAATAGAATATGCACAACTAGGTAATACGACTGCTTAATATAAATTTATTAACTATTGACTTTTTTGAGCTCGTCTTTGTGTATAGTGAAACTGTGTCATTTTAATTATTGGATACAATTTTTGACCATTTTTTTTAAACATTCTATTTTTAAGATTATATTTTAAACAACATAATTTAAATAATCATCTAGAACCCAAATTTTTGATATGCCTACTTTTATTTCTGGGTTGAAATGATTTTATTAAGGCACATGGCCAAAATATAAAAAATCATTTTCTGTAAAATGTTTAATCACTAAAACAAAAATTAGGTCCAGTAATGTTGTGCAAATATGTACTTATTAGGAGCATTTTTTTAAATAAATATATCTTTTTTTTTAAGAAAGGCTGAATAATATTGAAGTTTTTTAATATTTCGTCTGTGCCAATTTTTTAACACTATAAAAAGAAAATGAGCAACGTATTCTAATAAAAATGAATCTACACGTATAAAATACACACCAAGAAAGCCAAGATGCCCTTGTCGATAATTTGACACTTGTTAAGTATCTTTTGATATGATAGGTTTCATCCATATTTGCATTAAAGATAAAATTACAACAAAATGTCTCATGCCAACTTCTTCCTTATGTCTGAACAATAACAAAGAAAAACCTATTCTATGTACAGCTTTTTGCGTTTTTAATAGGTTATCAGTATTACCACCAAATAATTTTGTTACACATATACACATAATTCGGAAACGACACGTAATGTTACTCCATATTATGACAGAAAACACAGGCATTATTAATAAAATCACTCCTACAAATTTTACCCGCTTATCTTGCTTTTGAGCAATAATTACCCCTCAAAAGTCAAAGTAAAAAAAACTGCCCAACCAGTTTTTTTTATTTTTCTGATTTTTTTTTCACGCGATTAGAGAAACGCATTTAAGAACCCGACGCCATTTGTCTCCTTGACTGTGCCCGCCCATTTTTTTTTGAACCTTACTCCAGCCATATAAATTTTATTTTGCTTATTTTATTGCAATAATTGTCATTCTCTTAACTTTATTTGGAACAAATAATTAATATAAAATACAATTTAAAAAAAATCTTTTTTGGACTTAAAAAAAAAACAAGTCTGTGCTGTTCGTGCCTCTATCTTTTTCCCCTTATTAATACGGGACAAACTTTCTTTAAGAAGATATCGGAGTGAATTTAAATTATTAATTCTGTTGCTGGACATAAATCACATCATATCTGCAAGACGACATGTCAATGGGGTCACCGACAGAAACCTCATTAGTCTAGCGAATGATCCTTAAAAAACTTTTATCGGAAAAAAAATTAATCTAAATTTCATAACAGAATAACGGAAAGTCCATAGTTTTTTAATAAACAAGCCTTTCCGATAATCTTAACAAACTGTGGACATTTTCTTTGCCGGTTGATCTTTGCCGGTCGACCTTGAAAAGTCAACGCGTTTTAGCTCCGATATCTTCTTAAACACCTTTAAACGCAAGTGGATTTCGAAGTATCTGGTGTATTCAATAAAGCAAATAAAAATTATGTTCCAAAAAATTATTTAACAAATCAAAAATGGCAATTTAGCAGATGATTATTAGCAAAATGACATAAAGGTACATTTTAATCAAATAAAAAAATAATTATAAATACAAAATAAAATCGTTTATAATAATTATTACCTAAAACTTTCGTTACGTTTTCCATATTTCCACACACCTAAACATGAAATGTTAAAAACTAAATCTCAAAAGATTACGTTTATCAGACAATTGCAATCTCAAATTCAAGATTTTAAGAACATTTTTAAAAAAAATCAAAAAAACTTTAAAAATATAAACTTACAAAATACATAAATAAAAATGAGGCAAGCAAAAAATTGTTTTTTTGTTATCAACCATTTTACACCTCATTTTGAACTTTTGCTAAATAATCTGTTTAGCAAGAGTGTGACACAGGATCATGCCAGCAAACATATTTTACACTCATCAAACACAGCATCTTTCGTACTCATGGCTCCGACGGGTAATACAACCTTGCTTGAAGATAAATTCGGTCCCATATTTAATAAACCTACAATATTAAAGCACAAAATACCTTCCTTATTAATCACGCAGTAAATCCTACTAGACCTATTAAATTATAGTATCATACTACATACCAAAATTACTTTTTAAAGCGTATTTTCTGAGAAAACACTTAAATTTTTTAAAATCACGATTTAAATCCATTTTATAGAATACTTTTTTAAGTCCTATATATTCCATTCCGGAATAATTGTACAAACTCCCACTGTAGAAAGTCTTAAGGCTACATATAAAATGGCTACTAAATATTATCAAAACCTTTTAGTTTTTCATACAGGGCGACTTATCGAAAAGTGCCACATTTTGTAGAGGTTCTATTTTCTGACCGATTTAAGCGATTCCAATCAAATTCTGGTGGTGGGAGGCTTATTCCTAGTTCACTCCAAAATAAAGAAAACATTTGAAAATTTCAGGATCATATTAAATTTTTGGCTCACCCCAAAAACAAACTCCCTATATACGTTTTTCGCTACTATAAGATATAATATTTAAAGAACAATTTTGTAGAACTTTGCAAACGACTTAAATAAATTATTCAATCTCGCTAAAATCCCCATTGTTATGAAGCTACCCTTATTAAATTAAAAAAATAAATCATACGCAAGTAATATTATCTTTTCATGTATTCATTTGGGACGCGACAAGATTGTTGATAATAACAATTTGTTTGTTAATGCTCTTAAAAACTTGTCAAGAAGAAAAATAAAAGGTATACTGAGTGCTTGGTTTGACGTGAACAAAAAACAAAATTTAATTCTGTCCTGGAATTCTACAAATCTTTCCTAAATTTTGGGGTTAAATAGAGTTAAGTCTACCCACATTTGGTTGGAATCGCTCATCTGCTTAGAAATTTTGGTCCTGTTCGATAATCACCCTGTATTTGGAAAACTAAATTTTGTTGTTCATTTTTAACATAGCCCACAAAATTCTACCTCCGCTAGAAGTTGTATAATTAGTCTGGAATCACCTTGAATATTGATTAGGAACATATAAAATCCGCTTTCTGATTCTATGATTTCTACTAAAACATTCAATATATTTTCTGAAATCATTAAATAATGCGCACTGCGAACTTGATAATGAATCACAAAATGCATGGATTGACACTAGCCGTCAAACATTTGGTAACTCTTTATAAATGAATACCATTGTGGGCGAAAACGCTGCCTTAAATTTATTTTAATGTTATGTATCCAAAAATGAAGTCTGAAACTTATTACGAAATAAATTGTAAAACAGATGTGTACATGATATCTGAAGTACGCGGTTAAATAGCTTTTGTAAACTATTTAACATACTCCTATTTATTTATAAAAAAAAGTTGTGAATGATTTCTTTAATTGTATAATTGTGTTAATTAGATTCATAAACACATGACCCTTACTATATACACGGACGTTAACAACATAACATCATAAAAGTAACTACAAATACAATTAGATCAGCTTAGAAAATTGATCAAAAAAACTGATAATTATAGATTCTAATATATTTGTATGTGTTTGGCTATAAATCCTTATAACTATCCCTTGTTAAATTTAAGAGTTATAGAAAAAGGTATAAATTATAAATATGAAATTAGACCATTAAAATATTATACATGTAAATATTTACAACTATATAATTATTAAATTCAAATCTGTATAGCAATAAAATTTCTTGTCAATATATTTTTTATAATGAAATCGCATTCTATTAACATCTAGCGAAAATTGAATTTTTACACATTTTACTATAATTACCAATTCAGTTCTACTGATTCAATTTTCTAGGTAGATTATGTTTAAAAATATATTCTGGACTTACCCAAACATTTAAGATATAAATAACTTCCCTTTGTAAGAGACGGGTTGGCTATCAAGTATATATATAGGGTAGAGTGGGGCACGTTCGGACATGGGGCACCTCCGGACAATTTGAATTTACCGCTTTACAAAACGACAAGCGATTTGGGATTTTAACACTTGGCAACAGTGCTTAGTTTACGCCGCGTGGTAAAATCTTGTGCCGGTATTTTAAGAAGTGTGAGAGATATTATCAAAAATAATAAACAGTGACCTCCAAGTAAGTATTATGAACATCTATTCGTAGGATTTTTAGCTATTTCATATTGTAATTTGGTTCATTTTGAAGTTGCTTCCTGAATATTATAAGAGTAATACAGCACATAACCTATATTTTAAGAATCAGCAACAGCGCAATTCTCAGATTTGTTAGGTAGTATAAATTTGATTTATGTGGGGCACATCCGGACAGTATGGAGTGGGGTACATTCGGACTGTCCGGAGGTACCCCACATATTTAATATTTTAAGATATTAAAAAATAGATTATTTCGTTTGGAATGTAACATATACAATTTATTTAGGATGGTCAGAAACTATGTTAAGAAACGAAATCAACCCGAGGTTTCCGAAGAAACAATCCAAACGGCTGTTTCAAATGTAATTGAAAATCATATGTCCATACGAAATGCGGCTAGCTTATTTAATGTGAAAAAATCAACACTCCATGACCGAGTTAAAAAAGCCAAGAGTCAAAATGCCCTTTCTGATTCTGGAAATGAAAGTGATGAGAGATCAGGTCAGAGTTCAGGCCTCGGTTCAGACTTATCAAAATATGCTACGCGGCAAGTATTTTCGGTAAACGAAGAAAATGAACTGGAATCATATCTTAAGCAATCGTCGCAAATTTTATATGGTTTGACATATCAGGCAACTCGCAAATTGGCATTTGAATATGCACTTAAATTGGGAAAAACATTTCCTGTAAAGTGGAAACTAAACGAAATGGCTGGCGTCGAATGGATGCGGTCATTTATGAAGCGTCATCCAAGACTATCATTGAGAAAACCCGAAAACACCAGTGTTGCACGGGCGTCAGCTTTCAATGAACACAATGTTGAAGAATTTTTTAAAAATTATTCGCAGGTTCAAAATAAATACAAGTTTGTTCCTAGTCGTATTTGGAATACGGATGAGACCGGTATATCAACAGTCATTCAGGCACCTAAAGTGATTGCAGAAACTGGCAAAAGAGTTGTTGGTCAATGTGTTTCTGCAGAAAGGGGCACATTAGTTACGTTTTGCGGCATTGTTTCTGCTACAGGTAGTACAATCCCTCCAATGTATATATATCCCCGCATTCGAATGAAAAATCATTTTTTAAATGGTTCTGTAGTTGGTGCCATAGGTTACGGGTCTAAGTCAGGGTGGATGACTGCTTCATTATTTGTTAAATTATTAGAACACATTAAAAACCACACAGAGCAGTCCAATGAATCCCATACTTTTGTTGATGGATAACCATGAGACTCATGTGTCAGTTGAGGCTATCAATTATTCCCGAGAACATGGTATAGTGCTGTTATCTTTCCCACCACACTGTACGCACAAGATGCAACCGTTAGATAAGGCAGTGTACGGACCATTTAAGCAAAAATGCAAAGTATCTTTTAACGATTACATCTTAAGCCACCCCGGAACACCTATAACAATATATGAAATTGCTAAATTGACTTCGGAACCTTACTTACAAAGTTTTACGCCTAAAAACATTATTAGCGGTTTTTCAAGCACTGGTCTGTGGCCCATCAACAGACTTATTTTTTCAGATACAGATTTCTTTGGAGCCTACGCTACAGATCGGCCAAACCCACAAACTGAAGGAAATGAAGATCATAAAGAACCTGACAATATTATAGATCACAGTTGTGTATCACAGTCAAACAACCAGGGCGTACCGTATGCTATCACATCTGAACATGACAATGTGGATATTAATCAGCCGTCTACATCTGCATGTAACCATCATTTATACACCGCTTCTGGAAACGAAGATGCAACAGCAATGATTCGATCAATAGTTGATGAAATTGTGCATCAAGCAACAAAACCGTCCATCAATATTGTTTCAATGCAAATCTTGAAGCCATCAGATATAAAACCGTTCCCCAAAGCACCGCCCCGAAGAAAATCACGTCTAGGAAAATCAAGAATATATACAAGCACGCCAGAGAAAACTCGAATCGAAGAATTAGAAGAAATCAGGAGACTGAAGTTAGAGAAATCTGAAACCAAGATAAAGTTAATAATAAACGAAACAAACACTCAAAAACTCAAAAATAGCAGATCCACAAGAAACCAGAATATCAAAGAGAAACAAAATAAGAAAAAAATTAGAAAGGCAGTGAAAAGAGGCAAAGAAAGTGACACATCTTCAGATTCGGATCCCGAATTATTTAAAACCATAGAAAAAAAGAACAAATTTCTCGACTCTTCATCTGACTCGGATATTGATATGGAATCTGATTGCGATGAATTCGCTAAACTTCTAGGTAAAAAACTTTGTTTTTATTTTTTGTTTATAATATAGCGAATTATTTTGTCTTTTGCAGATCATGAGAAGATTTTATGCGGCGATTATGTTCTGGTAAAATTTCCCACAAAAAGGACAGTTGTTTATTACGTAGGTCAAGTCATAGATCTTGCAGAATACGGCGAATTTGTTGTAAAATATTTAAGACATTCACGCAACCGATTCCACTTTCCCACTGTGGATGATATTTCAACCATCCCAAGATCTGACATAGAGGCAAAACTGCCCACGCCCACTTCTGTTGCTGGGAATGTTCGTCTGTCTAGTTTTTTAAAGTTTAATATTAATTTTAGTTCTTTAAATTTAAAATAAATGTCCTCTTTGATTATTATTTTCTAAGATTTTCGTAAAAGAAGCATTTTTAGTTAACTTTTTTTATGATGATATTTATGTTCATTTTTGCATATTTAAGTGGAAAAGTTCTTTTAGATCTTAAGTTTTTTGATTTTTGTTAACGTTAGCATATTTAAAATAAAGTTTTCAAAGAAAAAACTATTTATGAAGTACATGTCCGAATCTACCCCATGTGTGTCCAAAACTGCCCCACCATGGGGCACCTTCGGACAAATACAACTTTTTTTCTAGACCCTTTTTTACAAAAAACTGTGCAACGTTTCTCAAAAACCGCTATGTTATTAATTTACAAACACATAAAACAATGCATTTGCTTTCTTAAAGTATTTACTTTAGCTTAAATAAATGCAGAAAATCACTTTGTCCAAAATTGTCCGAACCTGCCCCACTCTACCTATATATATATATATATATATATATATATATATATATATATATATATATATATATATATATATATATATATATATATATATATATATATATATATATATATATATGGCTCTTTAGGCTTATGATTTTTTACTTTCGAATAGGGTTTGGTAAGTTACCCTCCATGTTTGCTTTATTTTTACTAATTCTCGTATATAGCAAATAAAAACCGTATCATTAAAAAATTGATGAAACAACTTTATCCTGACCAATTTTATAGTCAGTACGAGTAATTTAATTTCGAGTAACGACCCTTGTATTTTCATCATGTCAAAGAGAAAAACTATCCGATTCTGTAACCATTAGACCTAAAGTTTGATAAAATTTGCTCGATTTTCGATTTATTTTATCCGACTTACGGTACTATTGACACAAGATTTAATAAAATCAATCATAAGAGTCGAAAAAAAAAGGGGAAGATTAAAATGAATGAACTTTTTTAGTGTTTCAACGTATGCATTACGCTGTATTATATCTAAGATGTGTTAACATTCTAGTAAAAAAAGAATATAAGTAGAGCCTAATCTTGAAATGGAACTGCATATTTTTCACAAACTCTGACCGCTCTACAAAATATGAACACAGCATGCACAACTTAGGTATAATTCATGTTACATACCATATACTTTTATGCTACTATCTGTGCTTCACTGCTACCTACAAAAAATATTATTCCGCTATTTTTTTTTATTTCCGAAAAAATCAATGAAAACAAGATAATAATCCAAATAATAAAAATAAAAATGTTAAGCGGGTAGCAGGAAAAGCATATTTTAGGAACATATGTGTATGTATTATTGTTCAAATACCACTTCGATATAAATTTTATTAAAGTCTATTTCAAAAAAATATAATAAATATAAGTCAATAAAAATATATTAGTAGCTAAACTTCTAAAAATTGCCACACAGAATTCAGCAAAAATATTGATCATTTAATTAATTTTTCAAAGTACATTCATTACAGTCATATTTGTTTCCTTTGAACGACAAGTTTAAATTTCTGATTTTACAGTTTTTTAAATAATACACATTTTCAAATTTATATACCCACAACTGGTGTTGTCCATTCATAGCCCTCAAACATAGAAAAACCCTAATCCAGTTTTAAGCCAATAAATAAGTAAACGTAACCCACACAATAAACACATTAATATGCATGGACCGCGCCTTCTCGGTAAAATATGATATTAAAGATATATGTCGCTGAAATTACTTTAAAAAATCTAGACTTGCATCTTGCACGCGTTACTTAAATTAAAAAGATGAAATATACAAATTTAAGTGATAACGCTCCTATCCTAAAAATAAAATTCACCCTTCATTTGTGCCCATCATTTGTCTAACTATTTTCGTGTAGACTTCCTTACACTTCTAGTTGTGCTTTTAACTGAGCTGTTTGAAGTCGCTTTTGTCGGAACTGTTTTATTCAATGATGCTACAGCTTTATTTCCTGACTTTCCATCTACAAAAACAATTTTCTTAGTAATACACCTAAAAAATGTGTAAGATTTATGTATTTTTATGTCGAAATATGATGAATTCTACATGGGATCACCTAAAACTATAATTACAAATAAAAATATGTATATATAAATGTCGGGTTGTAATAATATACCACCGAGAAAACCACTAACCCGTTCAAAAATAGCTAGAAACAGTAAATTTTACTTTTTTACATTACACGTCTTGCTTGCTATTTACATTATTAACTTAAATTTTCCAACAATACATTTATTTACATACAGGGTATCCCGTCCCACTTAAAATTGATACAAACCGATAGCTCGGTTATTTTGTTAACGGCTCTAGCCTATGAAGTTAGTAACTTAAACCCGGCGAAAACATGCGCCACTTACCTCCACATAATGTAACAGCTTACAATTCGTTGGTATAAACAAGTATAATCCTATGATAGTGGAAAAGGAATTTGAGTTTTCAGTAGCTTACAGTCGACATTTTAATATTTTTATATTTTGTATTTACCTTACACCATTTAGTAATGCTCAAGTTTTTATTGAGAGATTAAAGGCTCTTTTAAATCAAATGACAACGAACTGTAAGTTAATACTTACTAAAGACTTTAACATTAATTAATAACAAAGATTCAATAATAACTCAATGTTTAACTAATTTGTTCCTATTATTAGATGTTAGTATGCATGTACATAGTTCAACAAGAATATCCAAATTTTCAGAATCTACCATTGATTTTGTTTGTTCTAACTTTGATGGTGATCAAATAAAATGTTGCGTGGTTCCTGCGGGTTTGTCTGATCATGAAGCAATAATATGCAAAAGTATGGTTAATGCATCATCTTATACTTAAAGATTAGGTAGAATTTATAGAAAAAAAACTTTCAAAAATGTTATGTTGCCTGGAGTAATTACAACTGGAATTTACATATAAACAATAATCTACAACTTTTTTATGATACATTAAAACAGATTTAATAAAACGTTTCCCATAAGAAGATTAAAAATAAAACAGAAAAAAAGTTGGATCTCTAATGGTATTAAAACATCTGCTAAAATTTTACGCTCCCAACATTATATTAGAAAATATACAAGCTGTACTGCATTTTTAAAATATTATTGTACATAGAGAAACATTTATAGAAAATTAATTAAAAGATGTACTATAGCGAAATACTTAACGTATCGAATAAATCAAGAACAAACTGGAAAATAATAAACTTAAAGGGCGCCCTACAAAAAGTACAAAAACTAATCTGCAAAATCTTTAAATAAATAGGCAACAGGAAGGAGCCCCATGCATTATTTCAAATTAGCAGGCTTTTGACGGAACTACGTAATGTTTGGGACCTTATTTTTCTGATGTTCACATTTTGGTCTGTTGACGTCTATTGTCAAACCGTCGCTTTTGAAAAAATAAGTTTTAGCGGTTTATAAATAAAATTAACATCGAATTAATATAAAAGATAACTGACTGATAAGTTGTGTTGTGTATTATAAAACGTAACTAACACATTTTTTAGTGGTTTGTGTTGTTTTGAATACAAAAAATGGTCAGTTGTGTGGCGTGCGGTCGTACCCGTATTAAAAGTACAAACGAAAAAGGAATTTCGTTTCATAGACACTTTCAAAGGCAAAAATATTTGTTATTATAATGGGAATCAAAAGTGTCAAACAGTTGGGTTAGGAAAGTCGTATATAAAAAACACCGTAGCGTAACATTTCATGTAATATTTTGTTAGGTCAAAACGTAAAAATTACCTTAAGAACGTTTTAAAGCGTTACATCTCGAACGTAAATCATTCGAAATTCGAAAAAGTTATTGTGTAGCGGAACGTGTTGTTAAACAAATATAGTAGAAGTGTGTGTAAGAAATAGTGGTTTTTACATTTTACATAATAATAGGAAATTTAATTTTGGTTTTCCTGGTCGAACTACTCTTTTGAATAAAACATTTTTATTCTTCCAATATTTGAATATACTCTGCTGCAATGCTATAATCATATTTGCAAAACTTAAACAAATGAATGCTTCTGTCAGGGTATCT
This sequence comes from Kuschelorhynchus macadamiae, assembly GCA_030620095.1. NCBI lineage: Eukaryota > Metazoa > Arthropoda > Insecta > Coleoptera > Curculionidae > Kuschelorhynchus > Kuschelorhynchus macadamiae. The sequence goes on from JAUTXW010004786.1 coordinate 843,271, forward strand.
CAAACAATTTATAACAAAATCTTAAAATCATATAGTGATGTGCTTGACCCCTAATACACCACTGATGATAGAAAAGAGTGTATTGCCGGATAGATTTAGCATGACAATGGTTATTACAGTACCTGAGAAGAATAATTGAAATAACAGTGGAAATTATAAAGAGATTAGTTTGGCTTCCAATATCTTAAAAAATATAAAAAATTCGGTAAAAAGAATAAATTGCCTTTTGGACAAACACAATTCATATTGTACATCTTTTGCTAGTGTTATTGCATCTCGAAATAATAATCATAACTGTTTAATAAGAATTTACGCAAACTAGGAAGTACTAAAAACTATTACCTATATAATCTTTATCTCACAGACGCTGACGGCACTATTTTACAAATCAGAATGTTTAAGGGTATAGTATTATTTTTAAAATTTGGATACCTAATATTAATATTATTCTAAAATATAATAAACCACTTTTTAACCAATAAAATTTATTAGGTATCGTATAATAGGAGTTATGGCTTGTTGTGTCTTAAATGCGTTGATATTTTTTATCTACTTAACTAAATAATTTTAGTTACTTAAAAATAAATATAATTTCCTAGTTCAAGTAAAAATAACCATTCTGCTTATTTAAAAAAAAATCATTAAATTTTATTCATTAAATTCAATTAATAAAAAGAAACAGAAATACAAATATAGTCGAAAAGAAACAATCAAGAAAAATGCATTTACACCTTATCAAAGCCTAATATAACTTTCAAATGAGCGGCAAGTTTTTCTAAATATCCGCGCTGTGAAATTCTTAGTTGCAGGTATTTCTTAGGAGCAAGCTATACATCAAATTAATGTAATTGTTGTGCATGTGTCCCGACTGTTCATCCAGGACGAGTTCTCGTTATGTTAATTTATTTCAAAGCCAGTGTCAATTTTAAAGAATCAGTAAAAACAAACGTTGAAGTTAAACCCCCGAATAGATATAAAGGTATTTGTACAAAAGGTTTATTATGTAAAAAGTAAAATTTAATAATATCTGAAGTGAGCTGTAAAGACATGAATTTTAATGTTTCACCATTTTTTTGTTAAAGTGGCATCTGAAATAATGTATCACATTAATTGGCTTGTTTAATATAGTCCATACCTTAATTATAATTCTCTTTTAAAACTATAAACTTTCAAATTATTTTCTAAATTTCAAAGTAAAAATCAAAGTGGATACGCCACTGAAAACCGGAAACAAGATTCAAGGCCGCGTCAAGGTCACGGCTAGGCTCTTTCCTGTAAGTTTATTTAATTAAAGTGCAAAATAATATTCATCCAAATATATTTAATGAGTATTACTGCTCCGTTGCAGCAAAATTTACAGAAAATATAAAATAATGAAAAATGTCCTTCAAACTTTCGCCCAATATCACTATTCCACTCACAAAAAAAAGCGTGTCATTCATTACTCACTTAAACAAGTTTCATCTACTAAGTGTAAATCACTTTGGGCTTTCAAAATTCAAAAAGTACCACAGATGCAATATTTTCCTTTTTAGGAAAAAAATATTCTGGTTTAAACGATCATGATATAGTTGCTGCGTTTTTTTGTGATTACTCCAAAGCTTTTGACTGTGTTAATCATAAAGTTCTTCTCAAAAAGTTAGAGTTATGGATTCGAGGACAACTGCTACAACTGGTTTAAATAATATTTAACAAATCGAAATCAATTAATTAGTTACGGAGAAAAGATGTCTAATTCAACTACAATTTCTTGTGGGGTGCCACAAGGAACTGTCTTGGGTCCCATTTTATTATACATTAACGACTTAACTAACCTTAAAATAAACGGAACTTCTACATTTTTTGCGGATGACACTACCATTGTCTGGCGAAATAAAAGTGAAGAACTATTGAAAGAAAATACCTCCAAGAGATCTTATCTTAACTAAGAAATAGTGTGATGGGAATCAACTTAGTTTTAATGTATCAAAAACTAATATTTTAACATTTAAGTTTAACTTTGATAATCTTTACCTATCTAACACTAAGGTTGAAAGCAAATCAAACATGAAATTTTTGGGGATACACATTTATAATACCTCGAAATTTATTAATTACACAGATAATCTAATCGAAAAAGTTGCAAGAGGCCGTTAGGCCATTCGTATTGTTTCAAAAGAGCTCGGCATTACTGCAACAATTATTATATTATAGATATATTTAATGATGGATTTTATTATGGCTATATTTGTGCCTTTTTGTATAATATGTAGTTACTTAGTTCATAGTTTATGTTAATTTATTTTATTTTTCCAATGATTAGACCCCAATATTTTTATAGGGCTTCCTTTATTGACTATATGTTCTTTTAACAATGTTACATTTGAGTTTAATCACACCATAAATTAAAAGGATCTGTTAAAAAAACCCGAGTAAGACTAACATACAAAGTTTTAACTCCAAACGCCGATTTCTCGAGAATTTACAAGTATGTTGAGATTTGGTAGAGTTTTTTTTTTAAGTAAACCGCAATTATTTACGGCTTGACAATTTTTAGCCAGATTTTGATATCCCCGTTAACTCCCGAGAAAACGGCGTTTGGAGTTTGAGTGAAACACCCTGTATATATATATATATATATATGTATGTTTTTTTCTTGGTTTTTCCCTCTCTACCAAACTTATTTTGCAAGCAAGCACAACTGCACAAGAAACTGGTATATCGCTCAAGTTATTTTCTTTTCCTTTAATTGAAAATTCCCAATACAATAAAAGTATATGGATTAATCTTGTGTAATTGTCATGAATAAATAGTGTTTCGAGAAATTTCGCATCGTCTTTTTAATTGATCTGGCACTGAGTTGTATATTCTAGGGGCAAGATACGCTGAAAACCCAAAAGCTACCTCTTTTTATAATATATAACATTAAAGTTTATTTTATGTTTTGTATTGTATCTGTAAGATATGCAGTATTGTGAGTTATTGAGTTTTATGGTAATTAAAATACAATCAACGAATATTTATGGAGATAAGTTAATTTAAAATAAAATCTCTCGATTCTGCTGCTACACTTAAACCAGATTATGTTAGCAGTGTGACATGCCGATGTTGGTTACCAACAGCGAATAAGACGATGTTTCGCTAAATACAAAATACGGCGGTTGACCTTAAAAATGAATTTTTGTTTAGTAAAAAAAAATGCTGGTAAAATGTAAAAAAAAAGTTAAAATGTATGTAGATTTTGTAACAGAATATTGGAAATTCTGCACTTTTTCAAAAAACAAAACTTTTTTGAAACAGAAGAAACTACAATATTAACAAAATACTCACTTTCCTATAATCTTAACTTCATAACAGAACTGTTCTTCGTCGGTAAGTAAGACGTTGAAAAGTAACCGCGTTTTAGAGTTATTCCGATATCCTTTTACAGATCACGTGTGGTAAATAATTTATTTTGAAATGCATTTGAATGAAATATTGTTACACACACCACAACCCCACACAAAAATGTCATAGCTTAAAGTATGTTTAGTAAGTGTTTTATAAATGGCAATAAGTAGGTTCCTACATAACTAAATCCTTGAAGTTTGTTGGAGAGGTTAAGGATATGCAGGATCGCTTCAGAAAGCTATTAATATCGTTTGTATTAAAAAAAAATACAAATCTTCTTTTAAAACATTTTGCTGAAATTTATACTAAAATTATTCGGTCTAAAATTAGATAATATGCTACTAAACAGGAATTACAGACAAAAATGCCACTTCAGAAATTGTTACTTATGACATTTACTATAGGGATTAGTATGAATTGATAGCAAAATTTAATTAGTTTTGTTATATTTAATTATCAAAAAGATATATTGTTATTAAGGATCATATTTATCCTTTTTTTCTTTCATAACATTCGAAATAATTCGACATAATTTTTTTATAAATTATTTTAATTTAGTAGTATTTTTTTGTAATATTTAGAAGGTATAATTTATGATGATTAAATGGAATCTGAGCTTTATTTTTAAAATGTTTTTTTATTTTCGTTTCGGTGTAAATAGATTATACCAACAATTATTCAAGGTAACATTTTTTTCAACTAGCTGTATATTGATTATCCTTAAATAGTCTCATAAATGTTGCAGAAAGCATTAACAAATAAACAGTTCCTAAGCTTTTTCTGGGTTCTCGATATTTATAACTTCATCTCAGTTTAATTCAGCTAACAAACATCAGCACTAGAGAATTGTGATTTTTGGGATTAGAATGTGTCAAAATAAGAATCTAGAACTTTCCAACGTTTCGTCTTCGATTGCACGAGGTATCTTCAGGGATCTTTACTTTTCCGAGATCGGAACACTGACTCGTGAAGTAAAGATGATCCCTGAAGATGTTTGTACAACCATGATTCTTTAATTGACCAAAGCCGTGAAAGCTTCCGTTCTATGTAAATATCAGCAAGTTTGTGTGTCAAAGATATATTTCAGTTTAATTTCAGAAAATACTATCAAATACATCAAAATGCAATAAGAGAAAAATTTCTTAATACTGAGTTAGGATAGAGTGACTATTTATATTTTTAAACTATTGTTTTATAGATATTTTTGTTATAAAAATGTTACCAATAAAAGTAAGAGAGTCTTAGTAAAATTACTTATAAACGGCGTGTATTCCATTGATGAGAATGTTGATAAGTAAGATTATTTACATCTGGGATATTAATATGAAATTACCAACTAATGCGGTTAGAGACCTATAAAACACACGAAAGAGAGAAAGGCATTGACTGCGTAAAATTACCTGGTTTTCTTAAGTTTTTTTGATTTATCGAAATTGGGGTATTTAACTAGTTGATGACATTATGTTCATTTTATAATTAGTCAAATTTAATTTTTACTGAAATTAATAAAATAATGTTTTTGAGTATATATTTAACATTGAAGATTTGAGAATTTACCTCTTACGTGAAGTCAAATTGTGCGAGAGAAATAACGTTAACATGTGCATCGATATAGCGTTAGTTTAGTATATATGCTGTGTGTATATATTAATAACGCGCATTTATAAAATGATAAAAGCGGTGATCCCTTCTACGCTTATGAACATAATACATATCCACATTCATAAAACAACATGCAATTTAAAGTGAATTCTGCCTTACTTTTGGAGTTGCTTTTAATGGATTTTTTTGCTGTAATTACTGTAGTCTTCTTGCCTATTCGAGCTAAAACTTTAGCTTTCTTCTGATCTACTACTGTGCTAATTTTGGTACTGGTTTTATTATTAACTTTGCCAGAGGTTTTACTAAAATGAAAAGTTAAAATCAAGTCAAGAGTATAAAAAAGTACGTCCTGGTTATATCTATATTTACTATATAACACTGGTCAACTAATATATACATACCCAAAATATCTAAAATTCCGTACCTTGATTTATGTTTATATAAATTTATGATGAATGTGCACATTTAGATGTTTTTAATTTTCCTCATACAATAAAACAAAATTATATTATATATATATATATATATATATATATATATATATATATATATATATATATATATATATATATATATATATATATATATATATATATATATATATATATATATATATATATATATATATATATATATATATATATATACATATATATATATAATATATATATATAATATATATATATATATATATATATATATATATATATATATATATATATATATATATATATATATATATATATATATATATATATATATATATATATATATATATATATATATATATATATATATATATATATATATATATAATATATATATATATATAAAATATATATATATATATAAAATATATATATATATATATATATATATATATATATATATATATATATATATATATATATATATATATATATATATATATATATATATATATATATATATATATATATATATATATATATATAAATATATATATATATATATATAAAATATATATATATATATATATATATATATATATATATATATATATATATATATATATATATATATATATATATATATATATATATATATATATATATATATATATATATATATATATATATATATATATATATATATATATATATATATATATATATATATATATATATATATATATATATATATATATATATATATATATATATATATATATATATATATATATATATATATATATATATATATATATATATATATATATATATATATATATATATATATATATATATATATATATATTACCTCGACTTAGCAACAGTTGCTACTGCTTTCAATTGAAGTGATGGAGTACTCTTCTTAACAGGTTCTGAAAGCTTTTTGGGTATTTCTTTTTTGACAAATCGCTTCGGAGGAAGCACTACTTTTCGGGCTTTTGGCACTTTAGAACTTTGTTTCGTCGGCGTAACTTTTTTAGCCGAAACTGGGGAAGTCTTCCGATTTCTTTTTCTGGCTTTTCTTTTCTTTAGTTGGTCCTCATCCCGATATAGCGATAAATCTACTAAAAATTATAAAAAATAATACATCATTAATAATATTTATTAAGTTTTGTTTTCTAAAAATATTTTCACGTAAAATAACCGATCTTAAAATACTGTAAAAATTATTCTATAGCATGGAAAATCTTTGAAGACCATTGAATTGTGTAGCGACATATTTGCAAAAAAAATGTTACCCATACAAAAAGTAACTATATGGGACATTATAATGAGTTTCCGTGCTAGGTGTAGGTGCAAAATTCTCCATAACACATGTTGTTCGGAGCAATGTATAAACCATCAAATAATTTCCGAACAACTCTATTGTTTATACTTGGCGTTGCTGTGATCGTTTGTGATATTTTCTGTTTTCAGTTCTTATCTACGCTTATATGGTTTCCAGCGTTATATTTATATAGGGATGTTTAACATGTCCCAATATATTTATTATATATGTAAAGTATCCGGTGTAGGCTACAGTATACATGCGGAAATTGTTAAAATTATATATATATATATATATATATATATATATATATATATATATATATATAAAAATTCGAAAATAGATAGGATATTATCTAATCGGAATTTTTGATTTGCGTATTTTTTTTAAATAAGGATTTCACACTTTCATTTAGTGGCCTAATTGTCTACTGTCCAAAAAGATTTTTGCCCTGTAACTTTGATAAAATAGCTTGACTGCTGTCAAAAGTAACTGTTGACTACTTAAAAATTATTTAAAATTTTTAAGTAGGCTTTCTCAGTTCTATGTAATTTTTAAAGGCGTTATTTATTTGAAAAAAATATTCTCACAGCTATCAAAAAAATTGTTTTTGTTTTCCTGTAACTTTTAAACTACTTAATTTTTTTAAATACAGTTTTCATAATTCCATGTGACTTTTAGTGGAGTAATTTATTTAAAAAAATATTTTGACAGCTGTCAAAGAAACTGTCTTTCCCGTAAATTCCAAAATTCTTAAATACGGTCTTCATAGTTGCATATAACTTTTAATGGCGTAATTCAATTAAAAAACTATTCTGAGAGTTGTCAAAAAAATTTTTTTTCCTGTATAGTTTTCACAGTTCAATAAAACTTTTGCCGTAACTTATTAAAAAACTTTTGACATATGTCAAGAAATTTCGACATTTAGCAAGAAAAATATTTTTCTCCATAATTTCAGAACTGCCTTAATTTTTCAAATGCAGGTTTCATAGTTCGAATATGTTTTATTAAGATTATTTAAATTAAGAAAAAAATTTGACATTTGTAAAAAAATGTTTTCCATGATAACTTCTGAATTCTTAATTTTTTTTAAGGTTTTATAGATTTTTCGCTTACTCAAGAATTTTTTATGCAACGGATAACATCTAATTAGACCTAAATTTAAATGTTTGAGACAACTGTCATTTTTGATGGTTTTAAATTGCTAACTCCTTAAATTAGTATTATAGTTTCGGCGACACAAAATTCTCAACATAAATACAATTTTTTATTTAAAAAAAAAATAATAAAAATAAAAATAAAAACATTTTAGATTTTTTTTCATATATGCGAATTACAGCGGATAAAGGATAATTAAAAATTAAAATTTTCAGCATCTTCTTGAATAAAATAACAGTTTTGCAACTGGTTGACGAGGAAAATTTGTGTTTTAAAATGAAAAAAAAATATGTTTCTATGTTCCTAACTTTCATCTTTACTCTACGAGATCTGAATGTGCTCGGAAAGATTCAGGCGGGCTTTTATAGCCGGCTTGTTCTCGTATGCTTGTGTTCAGCTGCAGCAAATTGAACAGATTGTTTCCTTTTAAGCGTTCATGTTCCTTAAGTCTAGTTAATATTGAGCGTCCTGTTTCTCCCACATACACTTCGCCACAGGAGCAAGGAATTTTATATACTGTTTGAAAAGGTACAATATCTTTAGGGGATCGCAAGCATTGTCTTTCTGATAATAGTAAGGCATCACTGCAAAAATTACAAAACAGTGGTATGCTTATTGTACTGGCGTACAATCGATATACACCTATCACACTTATGTTCTCCTGTTTGGAATGGATGTCGGTTGAAAAAGAATTAAGTTTTTTACAATGATTTTTATATATAAGATATTAAACAATTTATTGCCAGCATATCTTTGTTAATATATTATCTATAATAGAGATGTACATGACATTTTTTTTTCATTGTATTAGGCTTGGCCTATCTTGCAAATAAATAAATAATTAAAAATAATTAATTAATAATCTTGTAGGGAAGAACAACATTACCGAACCGTGGCTCCTTATCA